>CM048750.1:314797936-316012936 GCA_026315105.1 Locusta migratoria
TCAAAACTGAAAAATTACCGACACTAGTAGCGGCGAATTTTCGGTTTATAAGAACCTTGGCACGCGGAATGGCCCTGTGGTCTAAGGCGTCATTCTACGGTCTAGACCTTGTACGTTCCCGCTGGGTTTTCTAGTCCTCCTTCAGGCATATGTGTATGTGTGTGCGTGTGCGTGTGTGTGTTTGTGTGTTTTCTACGTGAAAAATTGAAAAGTACATATGTTCAGATGTGCCGTAAACGTAAAAGAATTGCAAACTGTAACGAAGAAGCTGACATCAATCGTGTCGTTAAATGCATTTACTAAACGTGAAGATCCAACATAAGAAGAAATGCTTTCGAAACTAAAAGCCTTGTAAAAAGTAACTGTCACAGAAAACAAAAAGATGACTACTAAAAATCAAACTAAAGAGTCAAGTCCACATATTTCGCGTACTGCCAGAGTGACATAAGAATTTGTAATCAGTAATATAAGAAGGAAGTAAGATACCTAAAATAGAGTACTTTTAGAGCAAATAACAAATTATATTAAAAGTCACCTCGCTGGAGTGTGATGTAATAAAACAATGCGTCAATTTAGCAATATTGCTTACCGAGAGATTACAAATGTGACAGGTTTTTTCATTGTCCGTTGGCCGTACTCATCCTTGCTTTTAGGTTATATACACAATAAAACGACTTGTGGCTTTATTGAAGTGAAACTGCAAGCAGAAGCTATCTACGGAAGGCGGAATTACTATGTAGTTGGTGAGATGTCAATTACGAAGTAATTGAAGAATTTCCGTCAGTGAACACCGTGGGGAAAATTAACCAATACTTGTTAGCGCTCTTATCTGTAAATATTTCATAGCAGTTGCGCTCAAGAGCTTTGCTTATGAACCCTACCGTAACCAAACTTATTGAAATTTGAAGACCTGACACAGTAAGCGATCCACTCATTAAGAGCCCACAACAGACTGCAGACAGCGCTCTGCAGCGACCAGCTGAACTACATCTTCATATACATATACACTCCGCAATCCACCGTAGAGTGCGTGGCGGAGGGTACCACTTCTAGGCACTTCCTTTCCTATTCCACTCCCAAATAGAACGAGGAAAACAAGAATGCTTGTGTGCCTCCATATGAGCCCTAATGTCTCTTATCTTGTCTGTGTGATCTTTACGCGAAAAGTAAGTAGGCGGCAGCAAGATCGTTCGGCACTCAGCTTCAAATTCCGGCCCTCTAAATTTACTCAAGAGAATATCTCGAAAAGAATGTCAGTCTTTCTTACAGAGATCCCCAACCGAGTTCCCGGAGCATTTCCGATACACCCGCAGATTGGTCGAACCTACCAATAACGAAGCCAGCCGCTCGCCTCTGAATTGCTTCCATGTCTTCCTTTAAACTGATCTGCTGCGGGTCCCAAACACTTCAGCAATGCTCCAGACGTGGTCGTACATGCATTTTATACGCGGTCTCTTTTACAGGTGAAGTATATCATCCCAAATTTCTCCCAATAAACCGAAGTCGGCTGTCCGCCTTACTCACAACTGTCCTTACAATGTTCGTTCCATTTCATATCGCTCTGCAATGTTACGCCTAGATATTTGAACGACGCAAGAGCATCAAGAAGCTCACTACTAATGCTGTATTCGAACATTATGGGATTGTTTTTCCTACTCATGCGCATCACCTTCCATTTTTCTACATTCAGAGCTAGCTGCCATTCTTCGCACCAACTAGAAATTTTGTCTAAGTCATCCTGTATGCTATTACAGTCAGTTAAAGACGACAACCTCTCATACACCACAGCATCTTCAGCAAACAGCCGCAAATTACAACTTACTCTGTCCATCAGACCATTTATATAGATAGAAAATAATAGCGGTCCTATCACACTCCCCTGGGGCACGCCTGACGATACACTCGTCTCTGTTGAACACTCGCCGTTGATAACAACGTACTGCGTCCTATTACTTAGGAAGTCTTCCAGCCAGTCTAAATCTGTGAACCTATTCCATAAGCTCGTATATTCGTTAGCAGTCTGCAGTGTGGCACCGCTTCGAACGCCTTTTTGAAGTCGAGAAAAACACAATCCGCCTGTTGGCCTTCATCCATGGCTCACAAGATGTCATGTGAGAAAAGGGCAAGCTGAGTTTCACATGAACGATGTTTCCTAAACCCGCGCTGATTCATAGAAAGAAGCTTTTACGTTTCAAGGAAATTTACTATATTCGAACTGAGAATATGCTCCAAAATTCTACACGAAACTAATGTCAACGATATTGGCCGGTAATTGTGTGGGTCAGTTCTCTTTCCTTTCTTATAAACGGGAGTCACCTGCGCTTTTTTCCAATCACTAGGAACTTTGCGCTGAATTAAAGAGTCGAGATAAATGGAAGCTAAGTAGGGGGCCAATGCCGCAGCATACTCTTTGTAAAACCGTACTGGTATTCCATCCGGACCAGCAGACTTTATCGTATTTAGCTCTCTCAGTTGCTTCTCTACACCGGAAATACCTATTACTATGTCCTCCATTTCGGAATCAGTACGCTGATCAAATGGTGGTACATTTGTGCGGTCCTCCTGCGTGAAAGATTCTTTAAAGGTTAAATTTAGAACTTCATCTTTCCGTTTGCTTTCTTCTATTACTGCCCAGGAATGATCAACGAGTGACGCGCTTATCGATTTTACATAGGACCAGAATGAACACTCGCCGTCGAGAACAGTGTAACAAGTGAAGGTAAGGAGTGCCGTAGCTGTTGTAGCATTATAGCGGTCCACCGCACTATTCTTTCAACACGTTAATTCCGAAAGGGAGCACCTTTATTTATATTCTCGTTTAATTTAATTTTTTTCCGGTATATTCTGACAACCATCTCAGCTCACTTCACCACGCATTGCCACCTAAAATAGAATTATTTTATAGCAAATAATAAATTGTATTCAAAATCACCTCGATGTATAGTGAAGTAATAAAACAATGCGTCATTTCGCAATATTTCTTACCGAGAGGTTACAAATATAACAGATATATTTATTGTCCATTGTTTCTAGGTTATATACACAAGGAAATGACTTGTGGCTTTATTGAAGTGAAACTGCAAGCAGAAGCTAGCTACGGAATTACTATGTAGTTGGTGAGATGTCAATTACACAGAAAATGTAGTATTTCCGCCAGTGAATGCAGTGTTAGCGCTCTTATCTGTAAATATTTCATAGCTCAAGCAGATAACATCCTTTGCTTAAGAACCGTACCATAACGAAACTTGAAGAAATTTGAAGAGCCGGCCGCGTTGGCCGAGAGGACTGCAGCGCGTCAGTCACGGTCTGCACGGCCACTACGGTCGGGGGTTCAAATCCCCCTCGGGCATGGATATTTGTGCCGTCCTTAGTGTTAGCTAGTTCATAAGTAGTTTGTAAGTTTAGGGACTGATGACCCCTTAGTTAATTCCCATAAGCTACACAAACTTTGGAACATCGCAAATTTGAAGACCAGACACAGTAAGCGATCCACTCATTAACAGCCCACAACAGTCTGCAGACAGCGCTCTGCGGCGACCAGCTGAAGTACACAGCGTAACAAGTGTAGGAAAGGAATGCCGTAGCTGTTGCAGCATGCTAGCGGTTCACGGCACTAACCTTTCAACACGTTAGTTCTGAAACGGAGCACCTTTATTTATATTCTCGGTTAAATTAATTTTTTTCCGGTTTATGCTGACAACAAATGGCGCTTTCCTTTCCTGGCCGTAAAATTCATCTACATACCAGTAGGCAAAGACATCAAAAGTGTGGTGTCACACAAGTCTGAAGTGCGCGCCACGTACTTTCGCCGCGCGCCCCCATGCACGCACGGCGCGGCGTTCTTACGACGTCAGCCACGAGCGCCCTCTGCTGCAGTACCGCTCGTGGCCATCACTGAACTGCATCGGCCACTTGGGATTCAGACAGGAACTAGGACTCTCCTCAGTAGGCAGGCGTCTACCTGGTAAAACTATGTATCTGCATAATCGCTGTTGAATCTTCCGGGTTATGTGGTCGTGGTCGAAGAAACATATCTGCTCCTGATGTTTCGTTCAGAGCTGCGCTGGACATGCTCAGAGGTGCTACTGGTAGCGGTGATTCTTGCGACTCGGCAAGACTCACCGCTACCAGTAGCACCTCTGAGCATGTCCAGCGCATCTGTGGACGAAACGTCAGGAGCAGATATGTGTTCTTCGACCGCAAAATTCAGCCGGTCGTGAAAGCCTTCACTGCATGATTATGTATCTGCATTCCAGTAGTCTTCAGTTAACAAAGTTATGTACTGTACGATTTCTGGTAAATATATATCTTGTTCTAGTCTAGCTTAGTGTTTCTAGTGTTTTTTTTTTTTTTTTTTTTTTTTTTTTTTTTTTTTTTTTTTTAAGCTTATGGGACTTAACTATGGGGTCATGTCCCTAAACTTACAAACTACTTATTAACTACCTTATACTAAGGACGGCACAAATACCCATGCCCGAGGGGGATTCGAACCCCCGACCGTAGTGGCCGTGCAGACGTTTCTAGTTTCTGCTGTCCCACTGGCTGGTCACTTCAGACTCTCTACCCGCATACACGTGCATCCTATTTCACTGTGTCGGTCTCCGTCAACTCGGCCACCGACGCCTAGAACAACCGGCGGCAACGGGACATAAAAGTGGCGACGAGGATGGGACACAAAGAAAAGAGTATACCGTTCTTTATATTTTCGTTTAACTGCTGGCCCGCCGCGCAACGAAGGACTCGGAGAAGTTCCCCGCGGCTGTTTGGGACGCGGCCAGTATAAGCTCTGTTGTTAGGTCCGGTGTATCGCTGAAGGCGGCGGCAGGTGCAGTTGTTGGCTGCCTCGCTCCCCTCCGTCCCTCTGCCTTCTACCACAGAAGTCGCCGACAAAGGCAGAACGGTGCGGCGCGGAGCGGCGGCCCCTGGCGCAGCTGCAGCCACACCGGCAGCCGCGCGCGGCGGGTAGCGGGCCGCCAGGGGCTGCCTTGTTACACGGGGCCCCGGCGCCTAATTGGACGCAGTGCGCCGGCGACGTCCGCAGCCGCAGCCGCAGGCCGGCCAGAAACAAGCCGGCCAGAGCGGAGGGAGACGCGCTGATGCTGCTGCTACTGCCGGGGACGTCTCCCGCCACAGCGGCCACCGCGAACGGTAGCCACTCCCCGATAATTGGCGCGCAGTCGAGGCGGCTGAGAACCACACAGCTCACCTCACCACGCACTGTCAACGTCTACTGATGCACCGTAGCTAGTAATAACGAGTATTCAACAATATTAGCGCCGAAGACATAAAGAAAGAAAGATGAAAACAAAATTCTTACTTTTGTGTCCCAGCCTCGTTGCCGCTTTTGTGTCTTGTTTCCGTCGTATGTGCCGGTGGCCGAGTGGAATGAGACCGACACAGGAATAAAGATAGCATGCTGGTGCAGGTACGGAGGGGAGCAGCCAGAACTAGAAACACTAGAGTAAATTAGAATGAGATATATATTGCACAGAGTTTATACAATACTTAACTTTTACATAGTACTGCAGAATGTTGACACATAGTTGAGCTAGAGTCCTGCCTTGTGCCTAACTCATAGCCAAGTCATCACTGGTGCCTATCTGTTTACGAAGGTCCTAACTGGTTGCTATCTCAGTCCCAAGTGAACGATGTCGTTCACTGGTGGCCACGAACGGAGTTGTCGCAGAGGGCGCTCGTGGCTGTCGTCGTAAGAACGCCGCGCCGTGCGTGCATGGCGGCGCGCGGCGAAAGTAGGTGGCGCGCACTTTGGACTTGTGCGACGCCACACTTACAGAACGGATAAGACATCTAATACACGAGGCGCGTCCAGAAAGTCAGTGCAGCGTTACAAGTAAGTACAGTACATACTAACGAAGCAATTGGGTATTTTGACAATTGTCTGCACGAATTATTTCAATTTACATTTAAAGAGAAATACTAAAATGAGCTCGAACAAGGAAATTAAGCGTTTCCAGACACATGTCACATAACATATTTTCTTTCTTTGTGTGTGGAATCTTTCCTGAAAGTTTGGCCGTACCTTTTTGTAACACCCTCTATACATAAATACGAGGCGTGTCCAGAAAGTAAGTTCCGTTTCAATTTATCTCCGCTGCAGCACTGTGATTGCAGTTCCGCACATGCGCTGTAGACGATGTGTATCAAGGAGAAGAACGTGCGCCGTTTGGAGATCGCTGTCAGTTACGTACGCTTTCTTGTGCTTGTTTGAAATGTCGGCGTTGATTGAAAATCCCGCCGCCTGCGAAATCAGGTAGGTGATTCGGTTTCTGAATGCGTGGAAAGTGAAACCAAGTGAAATTTATCGGCAACGTTTACGGACCAAATGCGATGAGTGATTCGATGGTGAGAAGATGGGTCCGACAGTGCAATGGCGGGTGTAGTGATGTGCACGATGAAGAACGAAGTGGGCCTCCACCTTTGGTTACAGAAGAACTGGTTCACGCGATTGATGACAAGATCCAGGAAAACCGTAGTATTACAGTTAGTGCTCTCGCTATGGACGTCCCGCAAATTTCACTGTCACTGATGGATGAAATTGATACCAAACAACTGAAATTCCGTAAACCTTGCTCACAATGGGTACCAAAGATTCTCACTGAGCAACACAAACACAACGGATGGGTAGTACACTTGACTTTTTGACCCGTTATGCTGAAAGCGGCGAAGAATTTCTGAGACGGATAGTCACAGGAGATGAAACGTGGGTTTCTTAGGACACCCCTGAGAGTAAGCGGCAATCAATGGAATGGAGGCACACTTCATCGCCACCAAAGGTAAAGCCAAAGCAAGTCATGACACATCGGAAAATCATATGCACAGTGTTCTGGGACTGGAAAGGCATCCTACTCATTGACTTCTTACCGCATGGTCAAACAATCAAAGCAGATGCTTATTGCGAGACACTTTGGAAATTGCGCCGTGCAAATCAGAATAGCCGGCCGCGGTGGCCGAGGGGACTAAGGCGCTCCAGTCACGGTCTGCACGGCCACTACGAACGGGGGTTCGAATCCCCCCTCGGGCATGGATATTTGTGGCGTCCTAGTTCGTAAGTAGTTCATATGTAGTTTGTAAGATTAGGGACTGATGACCCCGTAGTTAAGTCCTATAGTCTATACAAACATTTGAACATTTTTTGAAATCAGAATAAGCGCCGGGGACTCCTGTCAAAAGGTGTTGTTTTGCTTCACTACAACGCACGACCCCACACTGAAAATGTGACGAAAATCCTCCTACAGGGATTAGGCTGGGACATGTTTGACCATCCTCCGTAGAGTTCTGACCTCGCTCCTAGCGACTTTCATCTGTTCTTACATCTCAAGTCTTTTCTTGGCGGTCATCACTTCACCAACAACAACGAGCTAAAAGAAACTGTTTCCAACTGGTTGAAGACACAGGTGACAGATTTCTATGAAGAAGGTATACAAAACTTGGTACCACACTATGACAAATACCTGCAAAATTTCAGCAGTTATGTGGAAAAGTAGTTTAAGAGTTGTAGAATTTTGTGCAATAAAAATTTCTTCTGTATCTGTGTACAATTTCATTTTATTACCAAACGGAACTTACTTTCAGGATGCGCCTCATATAAAGCAAAGTGACCGTATATTTGTACGTGTTGCATACAAATCTACAGTTTTGTTCCAATCTTTATGAAATTTTGTACACGTAAGCTTCAATGTCATACCATTCGATCCCTTCTTTTAGTCAAGATATGCCAGAAATTCCTTTTCTCCCTAATTCTGTTCAGTACCTCCTCACTAGTTACGCGATCCAACCACCTAATCTTCAGAATTGTTCTGTAGCATTTTCTTCCTGTTCGCACTGTTTATCGTCCATGTTTCGCTCCCATACATACCTTTGTTATTAGTAACAACCATGATGATCAAGATCTGGCGCCGCGGCGGTTTTGCCGTGCGTACTTGGAGCCCCGTGTTGCGGTGTCCGCCGTCGGGGATTCGAATCCCTCCTCGGACATGGATGTTTGTGCTGTCTTTAGTATAAGGTAGTTTGTAAGTTTATGGACTGATTATCCCTTATTTAAGTCCCATAAGCTCTACAAACATTTGATTTTTTAAGATCTGGTCCTGACAGTCTCTAAGAGACGTAAAACCGCACTGATTTTCATCTAACTTGTCCTCAACTAATACTCGCACTCTTCGTTCTACGATACTTGAGAATATTTTGCCTACAACGCTGAGTAACTGTGAAATATATTTCGCTGGGAACGCGGAATGCAGCCCTATGCAGATGGTTCCGTGCAGCGCACTCACATTACCAGTAACTAAGCCGTTCGCAGTTGTTATTGGTTTTCCCGAGAACTTTCTCGTATCGTCATTATCGTTTTATCAGCGGTTGTTTACGTGACAAATAGTAAAATGTGAAAAATGAAGAGAAAGAAAGAAGCTTCTCTGCAACTGAAGTAGCATGGACAAATCAGTTGTCTGGTGGAGAGCAGCTTGTGCGGCGTAGGTTTTCTTCTGGGCAATGTAATTGTCTTTTGAGGATGTGTGGGGCGTCTGATCCCAGTATTCTACATACGTGTAACTGAAATGTCAAACCATTTCAATTTTTAATGCCGCAACACAGTTTGCACCTTGAGCAACTATTCTAAATTCGTGCAACCGAAATGTCAAACTATTTCAATTTTTAATACCGCAACTCAGTTTCCATCTTAAGCAACTATTCTAAGTACGTGCAACCGAAATGTCAAACTATTTCAATTTTTAATACCGCAACGCAGTTTCCACCTTAAGCAACTATTCTAAGTACGTGCAACCGAAATGTCAAACTATTTCAATTTTTAATACCGCAACGCAGTTTGCAACTGAGCAACTATTCTAAATACGTGCAACCGAAATGTCAAACCGCAACATAGTTTGCATCATATATACATATATATAAAGCAGAGTGTCCGTATATTTGTAAGTGTTTATACAAATCTACAGTTTTGTTCCAATCTTTATGAAATTTTGTACACGTAAGCTTCAATCATGAGGACGGTCGCCGTAAGTGTAAGAATCACATACGATATAAAGTTCACGAGATATGACGTCATAAGCAATGAAATGTGTCTAATACTGTTGCATTTAGCGACAATGCTGCTCAATTTCTCCTAAACCACTGGACCGATTTCAACCAAATTTAGTACACATATTCCTTAGCGTGAGGTAACAATTGCTGTACGAGTACGAACCACATACGACACATGGTTCAGGAGACATAACTTCGTAAACAATAGGAATCGCAGAAAACTGCCACATAATGCGGCGAGACTTTATAAATACGCTATATAAGAATAAGAGTACTTAACGACTTGCAACAAACTTTAAACATAATTTCAAACCTTTATTAAACTTTTTCTCGCTGACACATATAGCAAAATGATGAAAGGAAAAACGTTTCTCGCTTACTACTTTTCCGCTGTTTATGGAGTAAACTACGGCATTCGGTATAACGTTACAAATTTGTACACTACAAATTGTAGCCACAGTATGAACACATATAGTTGAATGTAAGATCTAAATTGCATCACAGTACGACACATAATTCATGAGATATGAGCACATAAATAGTAACTTCCGCTGTCCATGGACTATAACTTCGGCATTCGGATGATTTTACAATTTATAATTCATACACTACAAACTGTAGCCGCAGGAAATTTTATAGAGAGTATACACGTATATACCTGAGTGTACCTTTTAAATTGTATGACAGTACGAGACGTAGATTACGAGATATGAGCACATAAACAATAACCGCCCCATCAAGCACCAAGTTTTAATGTATTACTTCTTTACTACTATTTGTATTAGCAAGTGATTTTACATACAGATCTTACACAAATGAATATTTGGCAGGAATAAATAAATAAATACCCGGGCAACGTCGGGTTTTCAGCTAGTTAAGGATAAATCTGAAGCATTGAATTAAAATTTGTGACGCGACGGGGAATCGAACCCGGATCTCCATGCTTTCTAGGCAGACGTCTTACCGCTAGACCGCTGCATCACTAACAGCTAAGGCGCCTCAGAATAGCCTAAGCGCGATTTCCCTCACGTCAAAAACTTTAATTCAGCTTGTGTGTTCCATAGAATATTGCCTATACTGTCAAGGCTCTCCAATTAACATTTACAATATGATGAGTTAATTCCTGTTTGTCAGGCGTGATAGCCCAGGGATTATATGTTTGTATTTACATTGATATTTATATCACCTTAGGAATGTTCCAATATGTCCATTGATGAGGTGCTATTCCGCTACATGGAGAGCCTTGGTAGTTGTGGCAATATTGTATGGAACACGGACGCTGAATTACAGTCTGTGATATGAGAGAATAAATCAGATTAAACCTTGTACCATAGACCATATATACGACGTTTAGTAATGACGTGGAACGTGTCAGTTTATTAAATGGTGTCTATACATGATAACCAATGTTTTACGAAGTTTTTTATTTTCATTTTTTAAAGTTTTATATACAAATCCATCTAAAGTGTAGGAGTTGCCATTCAGAAATTACTTTAATTTCTTTTTAAATTCTAGTTGGCTATCTGTCAGACTTTTGATGCTACTTGGTAAGTGACCGAAGACTTTTTTGGCAGCATAATGGACCCCTTTTTGTGTCAAAGTAAGATTTAACCGAAGATAGTGAATATAACCGTTTATGCTAGTGTTGTACTGATGCACACAGCTATTACTTTTGAAGTGGGTCAAATTGTTAATCACAAATTTCATGGCCATTACTGGCCATTACAATTGCTACGCCAAGAACAAAAGCATTTGATACATGGGTATTCATTGGACAAATATATTATAACTGATATGTGATCACATTTTCACGCTATGTGGGTGCATAGATCCTGAGAAATCAGTACACAGAACAATCGCCTCTGGTCGTAATAACGGCCTTGATATGCCTGGGCATTGAGTCAAACAAACCTTAGATGGCGTATACAGGTACAGATGCCCACGCAGCTTCAACACAATTCCACAGTTCATCAAGAGTAGTGACTGGCGTATTGTGACGAGCCAGTTGCTCGGTCACCATTGACGAGGCGTTTTCAATTGGTGAGATATCTGGATAATTTGCTGGCCAGGGCAGCAGAAAGAACTACCTTAGCAACTTCGTGAATATAGAATGGCAAGACATTAATATATGTTAAGAACAACATAAGACCCAACACCGAACCTTGTGGAACCCCATTTTTCATAACTCCCCAGTTAGAGATATTAATTGTTTCTTCTATACCATGTGATCAGCTTATCTGGACAAGAATTTAGGTGCATAGAATAATAATGAAAGATACTTACGAGGAGCGTATGAAGTCCGTGCAGAGTCTGAGAAAGGACACCACCGGTGCGTATTGAGGTCATGTTTAGTTAGTAGCAGATTTGGAAAGAACGCACACGAAGTTTCAGCCACATTGGTCAATTTCTTTGTGATTGGCATTCGTGTCAAGCAAGGAAGTCGAAAGATTGTCAAAGAATGGGCGAAAAATTAATTCCTTATGAAATGAAAAACGCCTCAGAAGACTAAAGGGAAGTGACCCTGCACCTTCGACTAGATCAGTTTACAAGTGCTTTCAAAATTTTGGGTGTGGCCATACACGTGACGATGAACGTCCTGGTCGATCTATGGAGGTTGCGACTCCAGAAATCATTCATAAAATACATTATATGGTGATGAGTGACAGAAGAGATAAGGTGTGTCAGATTGATAGTGCTGTGGGCATCTCAAATGAACGGGTACATAATATTTTGCATAAACATTTGGACATGAGACAGGTATCCGTAAGATGAGTGCAGCGATTGCTCACGCTTGACCAAAAACGGAATACTGTGAAGTATTGTTCAAATGTTCAAATGTTTGTATAGTCTATGGGACTTAACTACGGGGTCATCAGTCCCTAAACTTACAAACTACGTATGAACTACTTACGAACTAGGACGGCACAAATATCCATGCCCGAGGGGGGATTCGAACCCCCGACCGTAGTCACCGTGCAGACCGTGACTGGAGCGCCTCAGTCTCCTCGGCCACCGCGGCCGGCTGAAGTATTGCAAGGAAGGTTTGCAGGAAGAATCCGCAGGACTTTAAGCGTCTTTTTCTCACTGAGGATGAAACATGGATATATTACTGTACTCTGAGACCAAAGAATGATTTAAACAATACGTTATAAGGGGAGAATTTGCACCAAAATAGGCGATGTTTGGTCCTTCGGCCGGAAACTTTTTAGTAAATGGTCTTTTGTGATTCGCAAGGGATAATACTCATCGATTATCTCGAACAGTAAAACTATGACAAGTGCATATAATTTATCGTTAGTGGGACGTTTGAAAATAGAGCTGCAAGGAAAACGCTAGCGATTGGCCCACAAAAATGCACAAGTAGCGCACACCTCAGCAGTTGTGGTGGCAAAGTTATTGGAAATAGGATTCCAACTCGTTTCACATCCGCCCTATTCCGCAGACTTGGCTCCCTCGGACCACTATTTGTTCCCCAATTCGGAGAAATGTCTGGCGGGACGATTTCATTCCAACGAGGAGGTGATCGCAGAAACTAGTAGCTATTTTGCAGGCTTGGACAATTCCTATTATTCGGATGGGATCAACAAATTAGAACAGCTTTGAACATCGTGTATAAGACTAAAAGGTGACTATGTCGAAAAATGAAAATTGTTTTCCCCAAACACGTCGGTAGTTTTTATTTTTGAACGGACTTTTCAAATGCCCATCGTACTTACTTACTACTTGGCGCTACAACACATGTAGGACCTTGGCCTCTTTGATGATCCCAGGCCAATCGAGACAATTCCTCCACCTCGTTACTCTCACCTTTCTCAAATCATTTCCCTCATCCTCCAGTCATCATTTCCGAGGTCGCTCTTTGCAACTTATGCCACCTGTATTGCCTCTACAGACCTATTTAACCGCACGATCCTCCGACATTCGTTCTATATGGCGCCACCATCACAATCTGTTACATTTAATTTCAGTTACTAAGTCAGCATTTCTTTACAGTTTTTCCAGTCACTTGTTTCTCCGTATTCTCCATTGGCCAGCCTCATTCAAGGCTCCAAAAATCTTTCTTAATATTTTCTTTTCCTATCTTCTCAAGAAAACCTCTTCTGTTTTAGTCATTGTCCATGTTTCTGAGCCATACATTACTTCTGGTCGTAACTGTTCTATGGACAGTCACTTTCGATTTTCTGCTCAAGCTACGTGACTGAAGAATCTTGATCATTGCACAGTAAGCTTTATTTCCCGCAGCAATCCTTGGTCTAATTTCTTCTCTTATACTGCTATCTTCAGTAACGAACACTCCCAAGTATTGAAACTTCCCAGATATCTCATAATTCTCTCTGTTCGACTTAATAATTTTCTCTTTAACAACAAGATTTTTCTTGGAAGCAAAGAGATGCTGTGTTTTGGTGTTGTTCGCTCGAAGTCGCAATTGTTCTGCCTCCTTTTCTGATCTATCAAATCCTTCTTACAACTCTTTCAATCTACTTGACAGATGCACAGATATATGCGATACGCTAAATTTTGGTTCATACGGTTAAACAGAGTGTCCTCCGATACTATGTTGAAGACTTGCGTGGGTAATACGTTACCCTGTCTTAACCTTTGCTTGATTTCAAATTCTTTAGAAAGTTTTCCTTCTATTTTTACTTGGCATTTTGTGCTGGAAAGTGTAATGTATACCAGTCTGACTCGTTTACTTGGGAAATCCATCTCTATTAAGATCTGATACATCTTTTTTTTTTCTTTTTACATTATCATAGGCCTGTTTGAAGACTACATGCACGTTATATCATAGCACTTTTCCATTATTTACCGCCGCACTTACAGTCTCCAAGTTTTCTTCTGTAATTGGAGCAAATCTCATAGCGAAGACTTTGGCTAATAATTTGAACATAAAACTGTCAGTTTTTACAATTTTATTTGTCCTCCTTCTTATGAATCGGGCATATAATGGCCATGCTCAACTGGTCTGGCATGTCTCACTTTTCCCATATTTCCACTGTTAGTTGATGTACCAGTCTTATTAGATGTTCACCTCCACACTTCATCATCTTAGCTGTAATGTTATCTTTGCCTGGAGCCTTGTTACTCTTCAGGCTTCTAATTGCCTTCCTAACTTTCCATAATTTTGGTATAGTTGCTGATATCTCATTCTCAATAACATTTTGCCACGGATGGCCAACCTCTGTATCATTTTTCTCCAGAACTTCTCTTTCTGTAGTACCATAAAGCAGGTCACTGAAATATTCTGCCTATCGGTCTAGCACCTGTTCTTCTAAATCTGTAACATTTCCTTCTTTATCGCTACAGATCAGCCGCGGTGGAGTAGCCGAGCGGTTTAAGGCACCTCGCTGCAAGGTTGCCCGCCGTCGGAGGTTCGAGTCTTCCCTGGGGCATGGGTGTTTGTGTTGTTTTTAGGTTAATTTACCTTAGTTTAAGTAGTTTGTAAGCTACGGACTGCTAACCACGCAGTTAGGTCCGATAGATTTACAAACATTTTGTATTTTTCTAGAGAACGCTGTTTGTGGTTCAAAGCCTTTCTTCAGTTCCTGAAGTCTCTTGTAGAATTTTGAGCTCTTGGTCATTATACTCTTCTTATAATTCCAGAATCCATTTCCTTTCTAATTGAAGTTTCTTTCTTCTGCAAATCCTACCTGCCTCGTTCTTTTTTTATGAATTCTTCTGTACTAGATCTTGCCTCAATTCTCTCTTCCACTGCCGTCTTACAATCATAATAAAAGATACCAACCAAATTGCATTCTGAAAAAAATAATGTTGAGCCGTGATAGCTCGGTTTCTTCTCCTTCGACATGCACTGTCGCAATTTAAAAGTCGCCCGTACTCGCCTCCTTCTTTGCTTACTCCGTCGATGGTGCTGAAGGCTAGGTCTTCCATGGCTGATCTTTGGTCGGTCAAATTTAACCTGATAGATGTGTTCGCCTTGGCCGTCGTTAGAACATCGATGTTCTGTTGTGATGTGCACCCGGATTTGCTTGTACATTTTTTAGGTGCCACTTTAACATTTAACGGTTTCTAACTGTAACTTTCATATCCTATTCTACGTGTAACCAGGGTTTTTTCTGCTTTGTAGCCGCTCGTGGGAGGAGGAAGGAAGGAGTTTAACGCCCCGTCGAGCCGCTCGTGTACCAGTTGCCTGCCCTGTCTGCAGGTGCAAATGTAGGCAGTGCAGTTTCCTTTCCTCGGCCGATACTGCCCGACGCGTGGATGTAATTTGGAAGTGTGTTTTATTCTGAGTTTCTTTCTTCTTTCTTGTGTTTGCCTTTTTTCTGTGTTAATGCTTCCTGTATTTCTACATTCATTTCGTAAGAACGTCCCTGTGGCTCAGTGCCCACCCGAGCCGCAGACGAAAGAGTTGGTGGGGCCCTTTCCTTCCATGACATCCCTCCTGGTGCATAGCCTGAATTATATTTTAATCTCATTCACCACCAAGAAGGAATGTGACCTAAGTGTGCCCGAAAAGGTTGCTATCTCCACCAAACTCCACACGTCAGCACTAGTTCCTGGGTAGCTGTTGTTATTTTTACTTTAAGGGAGGAGTCTCGCCCCACAGTGACACTTGGCCTTTAGGCATACACTCCGCTTAACGACCTTTTCCTCTTATTTATCTACCAAGGGCATCGCTGTGCAAGCATCATGTAGTCGTATTATTATACCTGCAGCAGCTTCAGTGTATTCATGGAAGGTAATACTTACGAATGACTTTTTACCTATCTGATCATGGGTAAATTCTTGGTATATATTCTCATTTTAATATTCTTATTTTTATTAGGTGTATCTGCATTTGTAAGTGATCAGTTGTCCTGTTCTAAAGCAAGTACTGGACAAATAAAATATAAGGGAAAATTATCTGACGTTGGGTGCTCCTGATTGTGACTTCATGTAACTGTGATAAAAAAGAGAGAGAAACACTTCTAATCATGTTTAACCATTATCAATACACGTACTATCCCGCAGTTCGCATCTGCTGTCAACAAATGATAAACGACGTCGTCTATCAAGGTGTAATTTTTTTCAATTTAGTGCATACAAACTTTGTAATAGATGTAGCCCCAGAGAACCCTTTTTTTGTACTTGCAGATCCGGATACCATTTAATTTTATGTATGTAACAGTAGGAGAACTACCTATGTACAGTTATTTGAGCCGTCCCGGCTAAAGTTTCTTCGATTGACCCTGTCCTCGATTTAATTACTGGCGTAAGTACCATCGATCTCTGTGTCGATGCACCGCTCTTGGCGCTGTTCGATCTATCGTGCGTCGATTCCCTTCTGCCGTGTGTTTTCCTTGCCGCGTGTGGCGCGACGGTGGCGCGCCGAGGTGGTTGGACAGGGTATCAGGCATTGAGTTTGATACGATGCATGGCATCGCCAGGGTCGAGTTATTTCTATTAAGGGACCGTTTGTGGCCGTTTGTGCATAGAAGTTGTTCTGGGTGGCACTCTGTCTGTCCGTGGGGAGCCATGCATGCCACGAGCTGAAGAGTTTGGTCCAGAGAGGCCTTTCTGTCAAGTTACAACGGCACCTCGGCGCGGGCTGTTTCCTTCGTCTCCCGGCTATGAGGTCGCGTTCCTAGCGGCCGTGCGACACCGCGTCCGTCCCTCGCCAAGCGTCGGAGCTGCCAACAACTGCTGGAGTACTCCGCACTCAGCCCAGTCTGCGCCTCGCGTCGTTCCAGCCGCTTTTTATCTGGGATGTATCCTCTTACACCATCTCGAGGGTGCCTGCACTGGTCGTGGAGTAAGAAACAAATAAGTGACTGATACAGTCCTGCCCTGCAATTTGTATGTGTGACTTTGTCAGCATCGGTACTCGTTCCTGAAGGGCCGCCGTTGCCTGTGTCTTCTTTGTTAGTTGTTTATTCACGAGTTATGCCGCACTTTTAGTTCGATACAATTCAATTATTCTTTCTCTTTGCTCTGAAAAGCAAACTTGGTAAACGTAACTGGGGAATTAATATGGTTTGTGCCCCTCCGATGGCTCGCATCTGCTACGGCGGTAGTTGTGTAGCCTTTTTTTTTTTTTTTTTTTTTTTTTTCGTGTCAGAGCTGTAGTTGTTGTTGATCGTTTGGCACCTTATTCCTCTCCTCCCTGTTTTGGAGCAGCTCATCTGTTTTACCTGTGTGGGTGTATTATATTAATGAGTAGCCAGCTCCCTACCTTAGTATGAAAGCACACTAAAGACGAGCTCAAAAATTCAAGTAACGTCTGAGTTTTATTATAGAAGCTGAGCTGCTTTCATTTAAATTGCAGGGCTCATTTGTAAAGCCGGCCGCGGTGGCCGAGGAGACTGAGGCGCTCCAGTCACGGTCAGCACGCCCACTACGGTCGGGGTTCGAATCCCCCCTCGGGCATGGATATTTGTGCCGTCCTAGTTCGTAAGTAGTTCATAAGTAGTTTGTAAGTTTAGGGACTGATGACCCCGTAGTTAAGTCCCATAAGCTTTACAAACATTTGAACATTATTTGTAAATTTTATTGTGTGTTCTTTTATGGGCCTTCTGCCTATTGATATCATTGAGCACAGTTTCCTGGTACTAGCCTCTATAATAAAACTCAGACGTTTCTTGAATTTTTGAGCTCGTCTTTAGTGTGTTTTCATAATTGTATTTAAAGGGCTGTGTTCACTTAACTTTTGCAGCCCCAATTTAGTGTGATTTGGATAAGTAAGCTGTCTTCATTTAAATGGCAGACGACATTTTTAAATAATATTGTATTTACAAGGGTTGCTTTCAACTAAGACTTTCTACTTTTTTAAAAAATTATTGGGCTCATTGTGTCTGTTATTGTATTTTTAAGGAGTTCTTTTTAATAAATTTCGAACCTTATTGACTTATCAAAAATTGTTTCTCTCAGCTTCGCATTCTGGCCTGCATCACTTATCTGAACTGTCTTGTTGGGCCTTCAGCCTATGATTGTAATATAAAATACAGATATATATGTCATAAATAAAACAAATGGAACTTGAACTGACTATGCTTGCTTTAACTTCACCCTCCAACTACTCACCGATCCCACAACCCAGTCTCCCACTATTGTTATATTTCCAGGTTACTAAAATGTGAATTAAGTCAGAAAAGTACTTTGTCGCCCCATTAACTATACTGTCTGGATCATTTTGTCAAATTACTTCCGTTTACAAAAATTTCTTGGTAACAGAGAGGCAGGCGCCTGACGTAACTGCAGCCAGACTGGCAGGCGCGCGCTGTGGGTAGCGGCGTTTATTACCCATTTTCTTAATTGTTGTCTGTATAAATTGTCCTTTTAGAATATTGCAAAGGATTTGTTTTTGGTATTTGAGTTTTATCAAGGTGCAATAAATGAATTGTTCAAAGAAGTTTCGGGCGTGCAGCCGCATAAAGTTTACTTCTTCTAATATTTCGGCTGAGAAACGTTCAGCCATCTTCAGAGAGAATCGAAGACTGACGCTCCAACACGCGCTTCGTGCTTATAAACGCGCGGGCCGCGCTACTGCGCATGCGGCCACAGATACAACAAGGCGCCAAAGACGTTACTCGGCGGCAAGAAGTACAGGTATGTGTAAATTATGTCTGTGGTTGCATGGTCAATAACTGCAGAGAAATCGATATATTATGACCTGTGCTGTGGCGGCGTCTTTGTAAATTTATTAAAGAAAGTGCCGGATTCCATGTTTTATCTAAACTGAAGCCACTGTCTCTGTTAATTAAATTCGTCCCCAAGCGAATTTCTATTGCTTCTTTCACTACTGAGTCCCAGAAGGATGAAGTGGAAGCTAAAATTTTGACGTTTTCGTACGTTATGGAGTGTCCTGTATCAATACAGTGCTCTGCCACTGCCGATTTATTTGGTTGTAAAAGACGGGTATATCTCTGGTGTTCCGTGCATCTTTCCCCTGGACTGTACGTGTCGTCTGTCCTATGTACGATAGGCCACATTCACATGGGATCTTGTAAACCCCGGCCTTCCGGAGCTCCAAATCATCCTTGATGGAACCCGAAAGTGCTGCTTTCTTTAGTGGGGGTCGAAAAATTACTTTAACATCGTGTTTGTGCATAATCCGTCCGATTTTTGACGACAGGCTCCCAACATATGGCAGAAAAGCCATAGATTTAAAACTTTTTTCTTCATCTTATGTATTCTTTGCACATACCGTTGGCTTCGTATGTAGTGCCTTATGTATCTGTTGTGGAGAGTACCCGTTTGCTTCAAAGACTCTCTTCGGGTGTAGAAGTTCGTCCTGCAGACTGCTTTCATCAGCAATGACGTGTGCTCTATGGACCAGTGTTATAAGAACACTCATCGTCTGGGATGGATGATGGCAGCTATTTGCATGTACGTCGGTTTCCTATATACTGAATGTCCTAAGGTGCCATCGTCTTTACGTCGTACCATTACATCCAGAAATAGAAGGCATCCCTCTTTTTCGACTTCCATTGTAAACTGGATTTGGTTATGAATGGAATTCAGGTGATTTAAAAATTCTTGTACCTTATCTTCACCGTGAGGCCACACGACAAATGTGTCATCAACATACCTCCAGAACACTGTGGGCTTCAATCTGGCAGATTCCAGCACCTTTCCCTCGAAGTCCTCCATAAACATATTGGCCACCAAAGGAGACAAGGGACTACCCATGACGACACCGTCAGTTTGTTCAAAGAACTCGTTATTGAATAAAAAATATGTCGAGGTCATGACATGTTTAAACAAAGCTGAAATCTCTTTGTCAAAGTTCTTGCCAATAAGAAATAATGAGTCTGAAAGAGGAACCTTGGTAAATAAGGACACTACATCAATTTCAAAGATTTTAGTTTGGCAATGAAGTCAGCGGAGTTACGTATGTAATGAGCACATTTTCCCACCAATGGCCTTAATAACGACGCTAAATGTTTGGCACAATAATAGTTAGGAGAGCCAATGTTGCTTACTATAGGACGCAATGGCACATCCTTTTTGTGGATCTTTGGGAGTCCATAGAGTCTTGGAGGAACCGCATCACTTGGTTTTAATCTTCTCAGAACTTCTGGAGGCAAGGTGCAGGCGTTCAGAAGTGATATAGTCTTCCTCACTACCTGATTTGTGAGGTCTTTAGTAAGCTTTCGGTATGTGCTGTCAGTCAGTAAACTATACATTTTATCATGGTAGTCTTCACGAGTCATTAAAACAGTGGCATTTCCTTTGTCAGCTGGAAGAACTACTGTCTCGGTATCCTGGCTAAGTTTACGTATTGCATCCCTCTCTCCCACAGAAATATTACTTCTTTGAGGGCGAGCCTTCATTACAGTACGGCAAGTTTCACGTCTTACTTCATCTGCTGAATCCGTGGAGAGTGGTCGAACAGCTACTTCAACGGCACTGATAACCGAAGATATTGGTAAAACCTTTGGCGTGGGAGCAAAGTTCAGTCGTTTACCTAAGACCAACATCGTAGCAGCGTCCAAATCTCTACCCGTCATATTAACAACGGAGCGTCGAATAACAGTATCTTGTTGCGAAGGGGTCTCAAGCCGGTCAAACTTTGCAGTCTGTCTTGATGTAGACACCTCGTGAATCCAATCTGTGGGTAGCGGCGTTTATTACCCATTTTCTTAATTGTTGTCTGTATAAATTGTCCTTTTAGAATATTGCAAAGGATTTGTTTTTGGTATTTGAGTTTTATCAAGGTGCAATAAATGAATTGTTCAAAGAAGTTTCGAGCGTGCAGCCGCATAAAGTTTACTTCTTCTAATATTTCGGCTGAGAAACGTTCAGCCATCTTCAGAGGGAGCCTGTCGTCGAAAATCGGACGGATTATGCACAAACACGATGTTAAAGTAATTTTTCGACCCCCACTAAAGAAAGCAGCACTTTCGGGTTCCATCAAGGATGATTTGGAGCTCCGGAAGGCCGGGGTTTACAAGATCCCATGTGAATGTGGCCTATCGTACATAGGACAGACGACACGTACAGTCCAGGGGAAAGATGCACGGAACACCAGAGATATACCCGTCTTTTACAACCAAATAAATCGGCAGTGGCAGAGCACTGTATTGATACAGGACACTCCATAACGTACGAAAACGTCAAAATTTTAGCTTCCACTTCATCCTTCTGGGACTCAGTAGTGAAAGAAGCAATAGAAATTCGCTTGGGGACGAATTTAATTAACAGAGACAGTGGCTTCAGTTTAGATAAAACATGGAATCCGGCACTTTCTTTAATAAATTTACAAAGACGCCGCCACAGCACAGATCATAATACATAGATTTCTCCGCAGTAATCGACCATGCAGCCACAGACATAATTTACACATACGTGTACTTCCTTGCCGCCGAGTAACGTCTTTGGCGCCTTGTTGTATCTGTGGCCGCATGCGCAGTAGCGCGGCCCGCGCGTTTATAAGCACGAAGCGCGTGCTGGAGCGTCAGTCTTCGATTCTCTCTGAAGATGGCTGAACGTTTCTCAGCCGAAATATTAGAAGAAGTATACTTTATGCGGCTGCACGCCCTAAACTTCTTTGAACAGTCATTGCGCAGCGAAAACATGAAGATGCACAATAAATGAATTGTTTTACTAAATAGCAACTGGTTTCCATAACCCTTATTTTGCATCATTATAATGTTATATCTGTTCCTTTCCAACACGTCGGAAGTTGTTAAAATTACGACTTGATATTTGCCGCGTGGGAGTGGTCGCGTGGTCTAAGACACCATGCAACGGACTTAAGTACGTTGGTGTAAGTTAAAGTAGCTTTTAAGTCAAGGGACTACTGACTATAGCAGTAGAGTCTATTAGTTTTACAAACATTTGAACACTTATATAATTACGTAGGCTTCCGCGGCCAGAGTCAGATGACATAAAAGTTTTCTGGTACCATACCCAGAAAACTTTTATGTCATTTGAACACTTGATTTTAACTTGATATTTTCTGAAACAATATTGCATTCTAAGCTTATGTGCGAATTAGTTAATACTTATTTTCTAATTTTGGTTTTTTATTTGAATCCACACTCATAAGGCGAGAGAAGCTCTGTCTGTTACACTTTCACAACTAAACCACTTAATCGCTTTTTATGAAATTGGGTATGGAGACATCTTGAACGCTGATAAAGGACACAGGCTATTTTAGAAAGAGTGTTATTCCAGATATTTGTTGATTTTTAAGTATACAATTCGAAATGCGGAACAGCTGAGCATCAACGTTTCTCTTAAAGATTTTGAGACACATGATATGTCTTTCTAAAAGCTGTTTATTCTTTGAAATTTGCATTTTATAAAATTTACCAAAACGCTTCTAATGGTTGATACGTTGTACGTAATACCAGTCAACCAAATGAATACAATGCTTATACAAAACGTCAACATCTTCACACCGCCGAACCGAATTTGATGACATTTGAATCCAACATGGGTGTATGACGTATAATTTCTTCAGTCAGCCGTTTAGTCACGATGTAACAAACAGAATTTCTTTTCGCATTCAATAATACCTTTATTTCATCTCCATAAAACGGAAGGTATTTATGTTCATTTTGCACATGGTCTATATTTAAACCGAAAATTGGAAAATTTTCTTATGTCGTGATGATCCTGATCATAATTAAAAACATATATGCGAAATTATTGTACTTTCCATACTCTTTCACACACATCGAAGGACGTCAATGCGAGCGAAGCCGTGGGTAAAAGCTAGTTTAGCATGTACAAAGGGAAAAATGTATAAAAGTGACTTTTCGTTCATTTAACGTCTGGAAATAAGTAAACCAGCTCTACACCCAAATCTTCACATTGTCCTCCACCACTAACACCATGGTGAAGAAGAATTTTTAAAGATATCATAATAGATTGGTGGTATACGTTTCAATACCATCATCAGGACATTGTATTTGACTTTCTTGATTATTCCGGATTAACTGTACTTCGTACTATCAACATTTTTTTAAATACTTTTTCGGTCTTAATATCTGAGGAAGACGCCAAACTGATTACATCGCCATCAACTTATAGCGGACAGAAAATGAAGCGGGGTTGGGATTTGGCATTTTTACTCTGATAATGAGTTTGATTTCAATGCCAACAAATTTTAAAAGTGGAATATGAGAGCTTTGGGATATTCCAGTCGTTTGATTCTTCATTACATGAAAGGTAGATTTCATGAGTGCACATTCAGTATTCAAGATCGGTTGTAATATGCCGTTGTTATTCTAAACACAGGGATGAATGAAATGTGATGTTTCAGAGAAACAGAAAGGCGATATATGGAAATTATAATGGATAAAATGTACTGCAAGTTATAACGTGATCGGTTCACTTTATCATATAGAAAATGCTACAAAAATTTCAAAATAGTGTATCACATCACTTGATAGTCGCTGATTTTTTCTAGTAATCATTATTTATAACATTGTCAGGGTTCTCTGAAAGTCATACTACAAATGTTCCATGAAATATAATTAAAATCACTCCACTCCAAATTTTTTGGCGGTGACACGCCGGCCGCGATGGCCGAGGGGACTGAGGCGCTCCAGTCACGGTCTGCACGGCCACTACGGTCGGGGGTTCGAGTCCTCCCTCGGGCATGGATATTTGTGCCGTCCTTAGTCTTAGCTAGTTCATAAGTAGTTTGTAAGCTTAGGGACTGATGATCCCGTAGTTAAGTCCCATAAGCTCTACAAACAATTTTAAAACCACGACATTGTTTAACCAGAAGAAATGGGCGGAGGAACATAAGTCCCATAAGTTCTACAAACATTTGAACATTTATGGCGCTGACATAGCAACCATAATTGATATTTTTGGTAAAAACTGTCTTGCTTGTAAAAAATCCATGTTTCATTTATTTAAAAATGACGTGTTTCGCCTCTTCTGGGCATCATCAGACGTTTAAAAAAAGGGGGAGGGGGGAGAAGATTTACAAACTTGTTTAAACTACAACTAAAATTAAGTTAAATCTTTCCTAAGCAAGAAATATTACAAAAGGGAGGGTGTAAACTGAAAAAAACAGTAGGCCACATGACCACATTCACGTCTTTACGTGGGGAGGAGGGGGGGGGGAATGAAAATTGAACTAATACATACCGCTAAAGAGCATAGGTTAACAAATAAAATTACTTATCTCTAAGGTTGCAGAACGTCAAATTAGTACATCCAATAAAATAGTTGCAACTGTTGCTCAATAATGTGTGCAACGGAGTCAATGTGCCGACTCCTGCCACAACCCTGGATTGCTTCCGCGCTGCCGCGGTGGAGTAGCTGAGCGGTCTAAAGCGAAGCGTCTCGCTGCGGAGCGCGCGGTTGCTCGCCGTGGAGGTTCGAGTCCTTCCTAGGGCATGGGTGTGTGTTTGTTTGTCCGTAGGTTAGTTTACCTAGGTTTAAGTAGTTTGTAAGCTACGGACTGATGACCACGCAGTTTGGTCCGATAGATTTACAAACATTTGAACATTTTATTTCGCTTCCGCGCTCGTGTCTTGCCGGTAACTCTTCAAACTTGCGCATCGAACGTGCGCAAGTGACTCTTAGATGGCGCGCTTGTGTGCAACAATCGCAACAGTTTTGCATGTGTAATGCAAACAGTTTTAACAAGGCTTGCAGCCGTTACCGGAAGATGCCCATCATTAAGTCAAAAAAGTTTTTATGTTACGACCTAATTTGGTCGTTTAAAAGATCGGGATTTAAAAATATCTCTTTTCTTATTTCAAATTCCTGCAACAGATTTAATTTGTGAATTTTTAACATTTCCAGAGTTGGGGGCTGATGGCCAGAAGATTTAAGATGATGGGCAAAGGGGGAGAATTTCTTAAAACTGACATTTTTTTAGTGAGTAGATGCTCGCTAAACCTAACGGCAAAGGATGTTCCTGTTTGATCGATATATTGAGCTGAACATTCGGTACACCTAATGCTGTAGGTTTTAATTGAAATGTAACTTCTTCTCTTAAATTTTGAATCAGATCTCCTGTAAAAGAACGTTTCATGTTCTACTACAAAGGTACTCAATTCCGTTAAGCGTATGTTGCAGGGAGCATCAATGAATAAAGTAGAGGATCAATGTGAAGGTTTGTGTGTTTAACTTTATTCACTTAGCCATTCGCTCAGTTGCTTCGGTTTCATAAAAACGTTATCAACCCCCTTTGGTTTAATACTCAGATTATTTTAATTAACCATTTCATTTAATGTACTATACTTTGGTGTTTGAGGAGAGACTCGTTGTTCATTCTTGTTGTGTCAGTATCGAGGCGGAGGCCTATAATTCCATTGTGTAACTTATTGGCCATTATGTTTGCAGCCTCTTATTGTGCAGGTAGTATTTTATAATTTCAGAGAATGCCGGAGGAATCTGTTATTGTTTCTCATATGTATTAATTTTCTTATGTAATCGTTGTTTTCAATATTTATTACTAGTAATTAAATTCTGCATCCTTTATTCTACATAGGATAATTCGGGTTCTAAGCGCTGAGCCGGTATACATGTGCGTTTCAAGCAAGATTATTTGAGTAAATTGTAATTAAGGGTTGGTCAGCCTATTAACGTAATATTTGTAACTTCATTCTAAAGCAACTGTTTGTCGCACTGATACTGATACTTTTTTGAATAAAGTGGTTCTTGATGGCCGGCCGCGGTGGCCGAGGGGCCTGAGGCGCTCCTGTCACCGTCTGCACGGCCACTACGGTCGGGGATTCGAATCCCCCCTCGGGCATAGATATTTGTGCTGTCCTTAGTGTTAGCTAGTTCATAAATAGTTTGTAAGCTTAGGGACTGATGACCACGTAGATAAGTCCCATAAGCTCTACAAACATTTGAACATTTGAACAATGTCTCGCCTTGTGTTGAGTATTAAGTTCAATTGCTGTTGGCTGAAGTGTATGTGACTGCTGCAGCTCGTCACCGTGTGTGTGTGGGATCGAATCACAGTGAAGCCGAAGAAACAGGTCCGCAGATGATGGGTTGAGCGCTAAAGATGTTGTCAAGTTTGAAATAAAAGGATCTTCAGTAAACAGCTACGTGATTTTTTTCTGGAACCAAGAAACACTTCAGTCAGTATTAAAATTTACGGTGTTGGGAGGGGTGGGGCTCGTCTTGTTCGAGATCGACGCGCCACTTTTCCCTTGTTCGTACCTTCTGACTTGTGGCGGCCGGCGAAGGAGATCGCGGCAACCAAAGACCTTGTAAAAATAACGAGACTCACTAACGGCGCTGCTGTCGCGGGATAATTTGAATCTTCGGCCAGCCGCCATGGTAGTGGCAAGCGTCAGATAAATACGAGTGTTGTTAGGGGATAAATCGTGTATTATATAGCTATTGCGGAATATATACTGTGTGGTAGTGACGTCTGTACTGTTTGACTACTGAATTATACATGAAGCACGATGTTGAATTGATGTTCAGCGTTTAACTGCATAAATCTATTTAAGAAAGGAATAAAAAGAACAATAATGTCTTCCCATTTATATTTATCAGGCCTACAAGTATCCCTGCTACTTGTGTTCAGAAATAGTTACTCTTCCTTAATAGACTCTTAGTAAAAACAATATAGGATTCTCAGTGAAATAAATAACAGGCTTTTTACAATACGAGTTTCAAAAACGTTCAAATTACTTACAAACTACTTAAACTAAGTTTAACTAACCTAAAGACAACATACACATCCATGCCCGAAGGAGGATTCGGGAGTTCAAAAAGTTTCATTTTAGGATTGTGTAAAATAACTATAGGCGTCAAGAGATAAGTTAATTCACTACAGTTCGCAATTTTGTTTATCAAATTAATATTAGCAACTAGTAACAAAGAATTTAAAGGTCAATATGCTTTATAAATAGGTATAACAACTGAAAGCGGTTTGCAAAACTGTTCCATGTATGAATGACATACAGCCACACAGGATGCACATTATGTGGATAGTTGCTGAATTTTCAGGAGTACACGCTACTGTAAGCTATTTGTCTTAGAGCATTAAAATGCTAATATTCGTGCCAGTTACCCTAATGTTAATGTTAGAAAAGTTATGGCATACTTCGTCTTCATAAAGGGATTTGCTAGTGCCTGGTTGCTGTACTCACAAGTTAATGCGCTGCTGGGGTATTTCATTTTCACAGTCGGTTTTCAACTTTGCTGATTCAGGAAGCCCTGTTTCGTTCTTTGATGCTATAAAAATACCTAAATATTGGATAATACAACAGGCACTCAAGCAAAGGCGGAAAGTGTTGTGAAACTCTTCCGAATTTAATGTTTGTACAAATGTTTGACTATCGTACAATATACTGAGAAAGAGTTAAAAAAAGTGTCGGAAGATAAATTCCGTTTATATGCTGCATTTAGAACGCTAAAAAAACTAAATGTTATAAATCGGTTTAGTCAGGAAGAAGAAACGCTGTTGGTCCATTTCTACACTGAATGTAAAAGAAATTTACACACAACCGAGTCTGAAGCTGTTTAGTAGTTATATATTTAAATGAGACATAGTTTTCGCGACTTAAATCGATTGAATACATACTCTAATCAAAATAGTCTTACGCACATTTAAAGTTCGCGTGGAAGTTTGCCACCATAATGGCCGCCGAGGTGCTCTTCGATTGCTCGCTGTTGGACGCTTACGGGATTGTGGGAGCTAGGCGGCAGCTGATCGTAACGCTTCGGCCAGTGCTGAGAGTATACTGTCTGCTCGGGCGTTGGCTTACTTCTTAGGTTTTGAAGTTTACCTTCTCTTGGTTATCACCATAACCCCCTAATCTTTAAGCTTCTTTCTTAATCACTTCGCTATCAAGTAGAACGAACGGAATTTATGTGGCGTTTCGCCCGTCTACGACGTGGTTGCCACTCCCAGGCATAGTCGGAAATCAGGGTTTGGCCATTTTCTCTCTCGTCGTTGTTCCTGTCGGCGACGAGTTGTAATTTTGCAGTTCTTCTGTTTTGGTTGTTGGATGGTCACTGCGAATGATATGTGGCAGATATGTGATTTCCGTTACCTGATAGTTCTTTTCTCACCTTGTCAAGAAAAGTAAAGGGAAAGGGTTTAATATTAAACAGTTTTTGTTTCTGCCCCTCCCTTTCAACTTGTCAGCCATGGCGGTGCCCCCCACCCCGCAATGTTGTTATAGTGTGTGTGTTGTGAAAATATACTCTTCACGCTCGGAAACCTTGGAAATGTGTACACTGTTTTAGGTTCGAAGGACCGTTTTCTAATTGTTGCTTCATCTTGACCATCTGCCCCGCAAAGGTAATTTTCCCCAGATCTGTGATCTTGCTTGTACCGACTGAAGTGGATTGTGTGTGTTGTCAATATAGTGGGGCACTGACTGGCACAAACTTATTTAATGCTTTAAATTAGCTGTGATCAAGCATTGTGAAATTTGGAGATATTTTAGTGACTGTTGCTTTTTATTATGAATTATCAGATTGTTTCTTGTAAATTTTTATTATATTGTTTAATTTCTTAATCTTTTTCGTTTTTGCTTGCACAGTGATAGTAAATTTTTCTTAAAATTGTTTAAAAGCCAAATACCTTTTCGAAAGCAAATAGTTAAGCATTCCCTAGGGTTTTTAAAGAATGTAGCAAAGTTCAAAGCGGTGTGAATTGTTTTAAAAATAGTTGTTGTTCTCTTACAAAGAAATGTCTTATTTTATTGCTTCAATAAAATAGATTATACTGGGTTATCAAAAAGTCAGTATAAATGTGATAACTTAATAAATCACGGAATAATGTAAATAGAGACGTAAAAATTGACACACATGCTTGGAATAACATGGGGTTTTATTAGAACTGAAAAAAGTATTGCTAGACGCGTGAAAGATCTATTGCGCGAGTCGTTTTGTGATTATCGTGTGCTCAGCCGCCACTTTCGAAAAGCTTGTCCTCGCAGGTCCCCAAACCTCAGTCGGTGCGATTATTGGCTTTGGGGTTACCTGAAGTAAGTTACCGACATCTCTAGGGATGCCGAAAGACATCATCCGCCGCCAATGCCTCACCATAACTCCGGACATGCTTTACAGTGCTGTGCACAACATTATTCCTCAACTACAGTTGTTGTTGTTGTGGTCTTCAGTCCGGAGACTGGTTTGATGCAGCTCTCCACAATACCCAATCCTGAGCAAGCCTCTTCATCTCCACATAAGAACGGCAACCTACATCTGTCTGAATCTGCTTACTGTATCCATCTCTTGGTCTTCCTCTGCGGTTTTTACCCCACACACTTCCCTCCAACGCTAAATTCACAATTCCTTTATGTCTAAGCATGTGCCCTACCAGTCTCTCCCTTCTTTTAGTCAAGGTATGCCAGAAATTTCTTTTCTCCCCAATTTTGTTCAGTACCTATTCATTAGTCACGAGATCCACCCACCTAATCTTCAGCATTCTTCTGTAGCACCCTTGTTTTACTCTTGTTAATGTTCATCTTATATGCACTTTTCAGCACACTGTCCATTCCGTTCAATTGCTCTTCCAGGTCCTTTGTTGTATCTGAAATAATTACTATGTCGTCGGCAAAACGAAATGTTTTTAATTCCTCCTCTTGAACTTTAATTCCTTCACCAAATTTCTCCTTGCTTTCCTTTATAGCTTGCTCAATGTACAAATTGAATAACATTGGAGAAAGGCTACAACCCTGTCTTACTCCCTTTCCAACCACTGCATCCCTTTCATGCCCTTCAACTCTGACAACCGCTGTCTGGTTTTTGTACAAGTTGTAAATAACCTTACGTTCCCTATATTTTACTTCTGCTTGCTTCAGAACTTGAAAGAGTTTATTCCAATCAACATTGTCAAAAGCCTTCTCCAAATCTACAAAAGCTAGAAATGTAGGTTTGCCTTTTCTTGGCCTATCTTCTAGGATAAGCCGTAAAGTGAGTATTGCCTCCCGTGTTCCTACATTTCTCCTGAACCCAAACTGATCTTCCCCGAGGTCGGCTTCTACCAGCTTTTCCATCCTTCTGTATATAATTCGTGTTAATATTTTGCAACCATGACTTATTAAACTGATGGTTCTGTAGTTTTCACACCTGTCTGAACCTGATTTCTTTGGAATGGGGATTATGACATTTTTCTTAAAGTCTGAGCGTACTTCACCTGTCTCATACATCTTACACACCAGGTGAAACAATTTTGTCATGGCTGGTTCTCCCAGAGACTTCAGTAGCTCTGAGGGAATATCATCTACTCCAGGGGCCTTTTTTCGACTTAGGTCTTTCAGTGCTCTGTCAAATTCATCTCTCGATATAGTATCTCCTATTTCATCCTCATCTACTTCTTCTCCCTCTTCTACAATATTGCCGCTAAGTTCATTTCCTTCATAGAGCCTCTCTATACAATCTTTCCACCTTTCAGCTTTCCCGTCTTTGCTGAGAACTGGTTTTCCATCAGAGTCCTTGATATTCATAGAGCAGTTTTTCTTATCTTCAAATGTTTCTTTTATTTTCCTGTGCGCTGTCTCTATTTTCCCCTATTTATATATTCTTCTACATACTTGCATTTGCCTTCTAGCCACTCCTGCTTAGCCATTTTCACTTCCTGTCAATCTCATTTCTTAGTCGTCTGTACTCCATTTTGCCTGTTTCAGTTACTGCATTTTTATATTTTCTCCTTTCATCGATTAAATTTAGTATCTCCTGTGATATCCGAGGATTTTTTGTAGGTCTTGCCTTCCTACCAATTTTGTCCTCTGCTGCCTTGACTATTTCATCTCTCTACCGTTTTATTTTCTTCCGTTTCTGTCAATTGTTGCCTAATGCTCCCACTGAAATTCTTAAGAACTTTAGGTTCCTTCAATTTATCCAGGTCCCATCTCCTTATTTTCCTACCTTTTTGTAGTTTCTTCAGTTTCAGCCTACAGTTCATAACCAACAAGTTATGGTCAGAGTCTATATCTGCCCCTGGGTATGTTTTACAGTTTAAAACCTGGTTCCGAAATCTATGTCTTACCATTATAAAATCTATCTGGTATCTCTCGGTGTCTCCTGGTCTCTTCCACGTATACAACCTTCTTTTGTGATTCTTAAACCAGGTGTTTGTTATAACTAAATTATGTTCCGAGCAAAATTCTACCAGGCGGCTTCCTCTTTCATTCCTTTTGCCCAGACCATATTCACCTGCTATCTTCCCTTCCCTTCTTTGTCCTACTACCGAATTCCAGTCTCCCATAACAATTAAGTTTTCCTCTCCCTTAATTGTCTGAATAATTTCCTTTAGCTCCTCATATATTTCTTCGATCTCCTCATCATCTGCAGAGCTAGTTGGCATATAAATCTGTACCACTGTGGTCGGTGTTGGCTTCGTATCTATCTTGATTACGATAATACGATCTGTGTGTTGCTCATAGTAGTTTACCCGCATTCCTATTTTCTTATTCATTATCAGACCTACTCCTGTAATACCCCCAACTGATTTTTTATTTATAATCATGTACTCGCATGACCTGAAATCCTGTTCCTCTTTCCACCGAACTTCACTAATCCCCACTATATATAACTTCAACTTATCCATTTCCTTTTTTAAATTTTCTAGCTTCCCTACCCGATTAAGGGATCTAACATTCCACGCTCCGATCCGCAGAACGCCAGTGTTGTCTTTCCTGATGATCACATCCTCCTGAGTAGTCCCCGACCGGAGATCCGAATGGGGGACTATTTTACCTCCGGTATATTTTACCCAAGAGGATGCCATCATCATATGTTCATACAGTAGAGCTGCATGTCCTCGGGAAAAGTAACGGCTGTAGTTTCCCCTTGCTTTCAGCCGTTCGCAGTAGCTGTGGGGCAAAGCCACATTAGCTGATGTTACAAGGCCAGCTCAGTCAATCATCCAGACTGTTGCCCCTGTAACTACTGAAAAGGCTGCTGCCCCTCTTCAGGAACCACACGTTTGTCTGGCCTCTCTACAGATACCCCTTCACTGTGGTAGCACCTACGGTACGGCTTTCTGTATCGTCGAGGCACGCAAGCCACCCCACCTCGGTAATATCTGTGATTCATGGGGGTGGACTTAATAAACCACGGAATAAAGTAGGTGGAGAGGTACAAACTGACACATATGCTTGGAATGACATGGGGTGGTCGTTTGGTGATGATCGTTTGCTCAGCCGCCACTTTCTTCATGCTTGGCCTCCCAGTTCCCCAGATCTCAGTCTGTGCGATTATTGGCTTGGGGTTACCTGAAGTTGCAAGTGTATCGTGATCGACCGGCATCTCTAGGGATCCTGAAAGGCAAAGACCGTCGTTAATGCCTCACAATAACTCTGCCTATGCTTTACAGTGCTGTTCACAACATCATTCCTCGACTACAGCTATTGTTGAGGAATGATGGTGAACATATTGAGCATTTCCTGTAAAGAACATCATCTTTGCTTCGTCTTAATCTGTTATGCTAATTATTGCTTTACTGATCATATGAAGCACCATCTGTCGGACGTTTTGTGAACTTTTATTTCTTTTTGTTCTAATAAGTCCCCATGTCATTCGAAGCATGTGTGTCGATTTTTACCTCTCTATGTACATTATTACGTGATTTATTAAGTTTCCAAATTTATACTGACTATTTGATCACCCGGAATTTTACCTTACCAGTGAAAACATCTATCAGTATCGCCCTTGTATTCTCTGAGATCCTTATTGAATCTCGTTGTCCGCCCTCCGTTGGCCGAGGGGACTGCGGAGAGCCAGTCACCGTCTGCACGGCCACTACGGTCGGGGGCTCGAATCCCCCCTCGGGCATGGATTTTTGTGACGTCCTTAGTATTAGCTAGTTCATAAGTAGTTTGTAAATTTAGGGACTGATGACCCCGTAGTTAAGTCCCATACGCTCTACAAACATTTGAACATTTTGAATCTGGTTGGCGAAACAACCCCTACTGTATCCCCTTCCTCAGACACAGTGTCCCTCGTCCCCACGACCTCCGCGGTGTGACAGTCTCGTGGCGCGCCCCCCGCGCTACACACACGCCTATGCTAATGAAGTGGCCGCCGCTTTATGACGTCATAATGCGTGCTTTCGCTCCCCTCGACTCGTAAATTTGCGCGCTCGGCCCTTTTGTCGGGAGCACGTGAGCTGCGTGTGCGTATTTGCACGGCGCCACTTTCCGCGTTACCTCGCCCTCCCCGCACCGTGTAGGGGCGACCAAAAGTCGCCCTCGACGGCTTCTTTCAGCCTTTGGTGGAGGGGAGTGGGGGGGGGGGGGGGGGGGGTGCCGACGCGGCAGTCAATAGAGCGATCGCCGGCCTACAGCTTCCTGTGCGACTCTCGACACCGCATCCGGCGGCCTTCCGCAGCGCAAGCGAACAAAGTGCGTCTGACTGGCTGACGGTAGGGGAAGGGCCGAGTCCTCGCTACTGCCAGCGCTGCTGTGGCTACACGGTCGTCAGCGCTCTTCTACCGAGTTGATATCCTGTCCGCCGCCTTGTAGACGTGCTGTACCGTTTCAAATCAGACGATGGAGGATCTCGCTTCTTTTCCGGGCATTCAGTTTCCTGTCGCCCAAAATTGACAAGTTCGTAACTTCCGCAAACTACCCGTTTTGTGTCCCAGCGTCGTCGCCGCTTTTGTGTCCCGTTTCCGTCATAGGTGTCGGTGGCCGAGTAGAAAGACCGACACAGGAATAAAGGATGCACGCTTCTGCAGATAGGAGGTGAGCAGCCAGCAGAAACTAGAAACACTAGAGTAAATTAGAACGAGATATATATTTCTTAGAGACTTAGTAATAAACTTTTACATAGCTCAGTATTGCAGAATGCTGATACTTAGTTGAGCTAGAGGCCTGCCTATTGCCTATCCGATAGCCAAGTCTTCACTGGTGCCTATCTGATTCCGAAGTGCTAACTGGTTCCTATCTCAGTCCCAAGTGAACGATGTCGTTCAGTGGTGGCCACGAGCGGAGTTCTAGCAGAGGGCGCTCGTGGCTGACGTCGTAAGAACGCCGCGCCGTTCGTGCGTGGCGGCGCGCGGCGAAAGTAGGTGGCGCGCACTTTAGACTTGTGCGACACCACACCCCGCTGTAAGTAACAACTTCTTTTGGGGTCAAGTGGGGCAAGACGCCAAACAGGCCGACTTCAGGCAGGAGAGACACGACAGCACATTTTAATTTCCACAGTCTATACTTTTAGAAATTTTAAACATGGCTACTGTTCAGCAATGGTAGAACACTATCTAATAGTGAACAAAATTTCAGCCAACCAGTTGCATAAAAATGGTTTATATAACTAAACCTTGACCCACGTTTCAGCAAAGGTAATTTTGCCTTCTTCGGAAGAATTTCCTAACAAAATATCATAGACCAATCATATGGATAATCTCTACCTATATAAAAGCGAAAGGACATTCATTCACTCACTCATTCATTCACTCACTCACTCACTGACTAAACTGGAAATCTCGAAAACTATTTTACCTATGAAACTGAAATTTGGCAGGAATGAAGATTCTAGGCAGAAGACGTCAGCTAAGAAAGGATTTTGCGATATGGCCGATAGTTCAGAAGATATAACGTCATAAACAATGAAAAAGTCCCTATCTTGTGGCACGTGATAGTGTGCCATCATCAGTCCACTGTTTGAGAAGAAGAGCACCTAGCGACTTGCAACAAACGTTAAACATAATTTCAAACCTTTAGGAAACTTCTTCTCCCTGACAACTCCAGCAATATGATGAAAGGAAAAAAGTTTGTCGCTTACTACATTTTCCGCGTTCATGCAGTAAAATTACGGCATTTGGCATGATGCTACAATTTATTACTCGTACACAGTTTTGTGTCCCAACTTCGTCGCCGCTTGTGTGTCCCAGCCTCGTCGTAGGTGTCGGTGGCCGAGTGGAATGAGCCCGACACAGGAACAAAAATAGCACGCTGGTGCAGGTACGGAGGGGAGCAGCCAGAAACTATAAACACTAGAGTAAATTAGAAAGATATATATATTGCACAGAATGTAACAATACTTAACTTTTACATAGTACTGCAGAATGTTGATACATAGTTGTTAGAGGCCTGCCTAGTGCCTGTACAATAGCAAAGTCTTCACTCGTGCCTATCTGATTACGAAGGTCCTAAGTCGTTGCTATCTCAGTCCGAAGTGACCGATCTCGTTCAGTGGTGGCCACGAGCGGGGTTGCAGCAGAGGGCGCTCGTGGCTGTCGTCGTAAGATCGCCGCGCCGTGCGTGCATGACGGCGCGCGGCGAAAGTAGGTGGCGCGCACTTTGTACTTGTGCGACACCACACCCCTCCCCCCCAAACCGCCGCGCCGTCGTGGCGTAGGGCTGAGGGCCACGGCGACGGCACTGGGAGGAGGGCCTGGACGGGGGCGTTACTGGTGGGACGGGCGTCGTAGCTGAGGCCGGGATCGAGACGCCGTCCGCGCCCCGGCATCTGCCTTGAGATCCTCCAGGGAACCCGCCGAAACCTGGGGAAGGGCGCCCGCCCCCGCCCAGAGGGAGCAGGTCATCTTCTTCTGAGGTGCGTGGCCCAAGCTGAGGGGGCCCGCACGGTCCCGGAGTCCCTCTCGGTGACGCTGTCATCTGCGGCGGCGACGGAGGCGCGTCGATCTCCATCGGGACGATCTCGTAGTCCGGGGACGAACGATGTGGCTGTGCTCCCTGGCGGTGAACTGGGTCTGGAATCAAGAAACCGGAGACAGGATCGCGCGGCCTGTGCAGGCGCAATTGGTTTGCGTGGCGCCGCAGCTCCGACCCTGTGGAAGAACGTACAACAAACATATTGCGACCAAGCACGCGTTGAATGGTGCCCGGCAACCATGTCTTCTTGTTTCCAGCAAACATCCTGTACAGCACCGGCGTGGAAACCTGAAAACGCGTAGCGCCATACGAACCGACTCGGTGCTTGGGAGGCTGCAGCAGGTGAAGGAGAGTGCGGTGACGGCGGCCGTGTAGCAGCTCGGCAGGAGACGGGCCGTCACGTGGCATGCACCGATACGTAGACAGGAAAATTTGAAGAGCTTGCTGCCTGGAGTGCTGACCTTTCATCTTCTCCATGTGAGACTTGAATGTTCGAACGAAACGTTCTGCTTCACCATTGGACTGAGGGTGAAAAGGTGCAGTGGTAATATGCTGAATGCCATTCACACGACAAAACTGTTGAAATTCCGCACTAACAAACTGAGGTCCATTGTCACTGACGATAGTTTCAGGCAAGCCTTCGATGCAAAACACTGATGTTAAGGCACTGATTGTACTAGACGCCGTCGTTGAGTTCATGGCAATCACAAAAGGAAACTTGCTGAAAGCGTCTACAACAATTAACCAGCGCGTATTCCAGAATGGTCCGGCAAAGTCAATATGTAAGCGTTGCCATGGTCCCTTGGGGCGTGGCCAGTCTGAGAAACGCTGTGGAGGAGCCGCCTGATGCTCCGCACAAACTGTACACTGTGATGTCATGCTCTCTATCTGAGCGTCCATACCAACCCAGGTACAATGACGTCTGGCCAGTTGCTTTGTCCTAACAATACCCCAATGTCCTTGATGCAGGAGGCGTAACACTTCTAGTTGCAGGGAACGAGGAACAATCACTCTTGCTTGGTCGTTGTCGGTATGCAACAACAGTACACCCTGACTTAAAGACAATGCATGACGTTGTGCAAAATAACGTCGAACCAGAGGCCGATCAATGTCTTTGGCTCTGGCAGGCCAACCAAAGCGAACAAAACGTGCTACCACACTTAGGTCTGCATCCGCAGCTGTTTCCTGTGCAACCCGACGAGAGTTCAAAGGAAAGTCTGCGACAGCGGAAGCATCTCTGGAGTCTATCTGACAACATGCCATATCTGAAGAATCAAATGATACATCCTGGCCAACCGGAAGTCGGGAAAGTGTGTCCGCGTTGGCATGTTTAGTGGTAGGTCGGTACAAAATCTCATACTGATAATTTGACAATATCAAGGACCATCTCTGAAGCTTTTGTGCCGTACGTGGCGGAATTGGCTTTGTGGGTGAGAACAACGACGTGAGAGGCTTGTGGTCTGTCAACAAATAGAATTTTCTGCCATAGAGATAATGATGAAACTTTGCGACGCCGTAAATGATTGCTAAGGCCTCCTTTTCTATCTGACTGTAATTCTGTTGCGTCGGCGTCAGTAGCTTGGATGCAAAGGCAATAGGACGATCGTGACATCCAATACGATGTGAGATTACAGCGCCCAGACCATACGACGAGGCGTCAACTGCTAACACTACAGGCTTCTGTGGGTCAAAGGGAATCAAACATGCATCACTGAGTAGTGCAGACTTTAATTTGTCAAAGGCAACCTGACAATCTTTAGACCATACAAAAGGAACATTCTTCCTACGTAAGTGATGCAGTGGAGCTGCAATCTGAGAGGCATTGGGAATAAATCTGAAATAATAGTTCAGCTTCCCCATTACTGCTTGCATTTCGTGCACATTCGTAGGAGGAGGCAAGTCTTTGATTGCTCGAAGATGTGACTGTAAGGGATGGATTCCTTGGGCATTAATCACATGGCCTAGGTACTCTATTTCAGTTTGAAAAAACGAACACTTTGCTTTATTGCAACGTAGACCTGCTGCAGTCAAAACTTTGAAAAGGCACTCCAGGTTTGCTAAATGTTCTTCAACTGTACGTCCGGATACCACAATATCATCTAAATAGTTCGAACAACACGGTACAGAAACTGTCAGCTATTCCAAAAAACGCTGTAAAATAGCGGGAGCGGAAGAACTGCCAAAGGGTAGGCGTTGAAATTGAAAAAGGCCCATGTGAGTATTAATGACGAAAAACTTTTTTGACTCGTCATCAAGTGGAATCTGTAAGTATGCCTCTGCTAAATCAATCTTAGAAAAGAAACGAGACTGTCCTAATTTGTCCAACAGTTCCTCAGGTCTGGGCAGGGGATAAGTGTCGACAATTGTTTGACTGTTCACTGTTGATTTAAAGTCCGCACAGAGACGAAGTTTTCCTGACGGCTTGGGTATAATTACTATAGGCGAGGCCCACTGACTCGCAGAAACAGGAGAAATCACCCCACTATCTTGCCAACGTTTAAGTTCTTCGGCAACTGTATCACGCAATGCGATAGGCACTGGTCTAGCTTTACGAAATTTTGGAACTGCAGATTCTTTTAAAGTCACATGTGCCACGAAGTCTTTTGCACAACCTAGTTCCGGCGAAAACAAGTCACTGTATTTGTCACACAATGCATTGATTTTATCCTGAGGCACTATTGACGAAATTTGAAGCACATCTCTTTGAATTGATAAACCAAACAAGTCAAAAGCATCTAGTCCAAAAATGTTCTGTGTCGATTTGGCCTGAAGAACTACAAAAGCAACTGTTTTTGTTACACCTTGAAAAGAGGCAGGCAGGCTACGCGATCCTAGCACCGGAATAGTTTGTCCTGTGTACGCTGTTAACACTTGCTGTGACGGCGACAATTTTGGCGAACCCAGTAGTTCATAAGTTTCTTTATTCATTAGTGTGACAGCGGAACCAGTATCAAGCTGAAATTGCACCGTCTTATTTTCTATGAAGAGAGTCACAAACAGTTTTTGCTTGCGGCGCTCGACAGGTGCGCGAATGTGGGCAACGTCTGCTACGGTTTGTTTGCTGCGTCTGCGCGGGCCGCGTAGTGAAGTAAGCGGCGCAGACTCGGCACACAGCGGATTAACCACACTGTCACTAGATGACACTAGCGCCGGATCGGCGTCCGCGCAATGCGAGGCTACTGCACTAATATTACGTTGAGTAGCTACCTGATGTCTACTGTCACTAGCTACACAGTACTGGGCACTATTACAAGGAGCAGTTGCAGAAGGCACTATTTTCACTACAGGAATGCACTGTTCATAGTCATTTTGCTTGTCCCGAACCCGTTTCCGTTGCACTGTTTTACGCGCTCGTTGGCGCTTGCTACGTGGTGCACTATATAGTTTTGCCATAGGCGCAGAACTACTTTCTTGAAATTGAGATACAAGGAAAGCACTGTTCAATTCCACAGCCCGTATAACATTTACAGAATGAACTGTTCTCGCACTCTGCGAAGCACTGTTTCTAACGTTACTGTTCTTTGAGTTTTTAATTTGCATACACACAGACTGCACATGTCCCAATTTGCCACATTGATAACAGGTTGCGTTGCGACTAGGGCAATGAGCACGCTTGTGGCGAGACACACACTGGGGGCAAGACTTACGAACATTTTTCTGAAATGAGCGTTGGCGCCCGTTATGCAAATTACTGTGTCTAACACTACGGGGCGACCTTTGCATCGCACTTTTACTCTGGCTACTGTTCACTGTCTGTTCAGCACGGCCGGTAGAAAAATAAGAATCACTAGTGCTATACTGAGAACTACGGCTAGGAAAGCGTCCGTTGCGGCGCACTGAATTTACACTGTGGCTTTGCATTTCTACATCTGCTAAGTCAAAAGTATCATGCGCTTCTATAAGCTGCAGTACACTGTCTAATGAGGTTCAGACTGTTTCAGAATTGCTGCTCTAATTCTGGGGTCTTGAATATTCTGCGTAATCGCATCCCTCAACATCACGTCACTATACGAAAGTCCACAAGAGCAAGTAAATTTACATTGGCGGGTTAAGCCCTTCAATTCCGTGATCCATTCTTGGTGTGACTGCTGCGGTAATTTTTAAGTCTGAAAAATCGGTACCGTGCAGCGGCTACAAGAACTTTCCTCTCATAATGAGCATTTAGTGCCTCTACTATTTGTTCAAAGTCTACATCACGAGGAGATGCTTGCGGGAACAGTTTCTGCAGTAACACAAAAGTTTTGGGGCCCACCACGGACAATAAAAGATGCTTAACAGTCTGACCTGTAAGTTGATGAGCCGCGACGAGTTCTTGAAACTGTGCGAAATAGTCGCTCCATTCTTCCTCACGTTCGTTGTACTGGCGGAACGTCGGAAGCGGTGCGGCGGCAGGTGTGGGCTGCTGATGTGACGACTGTTGTTGTTGGTGAGCAGCCTGTGTCGTCAACTGCGACACGGCCTGGAGAAGTTGTGTTATTTGCGCCGTCTGTAACTGAATAATTTCCATTAAGTTTGGGTTCGGGGTAGTGGCCATGCTGACCGATTAGGCGCCGCGCATACAAGTAAATTATAACAAAACACAAATGCAATATGAAAGGAGGGCTCGCTCTGCAACAAAAAAGGCCACAAAACACGTAACAAAATATCTTTCCCCAAAATTCTTATATGAAGGGTGGGTGGGCGGGAGCAATTTCTGCGTGCTCCGACTGCTGCTGTCTGGTTGCTGTAAGCGGGCTGGTCCAAGGTTCTATCACTCCTCGTCGCCACTTTTGTGTCCCAACTTCGTCGCCGCTTGTGTGTCCCAGCCTCGTCGTAGGTGTCGGTGGCCGAGTGGAATGAGCCCGACACAGGAACAAAAATAGCACGCTGGTGCAGGTACGGAGGGGAGCAGCCAGAAACTATAAACACTAGAGTAAATTAGAAAGATATATATATTGCACAGAATGTAACAATACTTAACTTTTACATAGTACTGCAAAATGTTGATACATAGTTGTTAGAGGCCTGCCTAGTGCCTGTACAATAGCAAAGTCTTCACTCGTGCCTATCTGATTACGAAGGTCCTAAGTCGTTGCTATCTCAGTCCGAAGTGACCGATCTCGTTCAGTGGTAGCCACGAGCGGGGTTGCAGCAGAGGGCGCTCGTGGCTGTCGTCGTAAGATCGCCGCGCCGTGCGTGCATGACGGCGCGCGGCGAAAGTAGGTGGCGCGCACTTTGTACTTGTGCGACACCACACACAGTTACTTCCATTCGTGAAAAATCTTACACACATACCACTGAAGGTACGTTCAAAATTTTGTCTTAGCACGACACGCCGTTCATGAGATATGGAGTCATAAACAATTAGGATCATGAAAAACCGCGTCATCAGGCAAGACGTTTTGATTTATTGCGTCTTTCCTACTATCTCTGTTCGCGACGTATTTTGCACTTTTACATATACGCCACTGGATGTACCTTCGATATAATATCGTATTACGACATATATTTCAGGTGCTATGATGTCAAAGATAATGAAATGCATGAAAATTCGTCCTAATAAGCATGAGGTTGTAATTTACTACGTCTTGTCGACAGGACCGACTGCGGACCTTTGGTTCAGAACCGAGTGGAGGGTCTGAATCAGGGGCTCAGACGGTTCTGCGACCGTGTGGGCTGCAGATTCCTCGAATTGCGCCAAAGGGTGGTGGGTTTTCGGGTTCCGCTAAATAGGTGTCAACTATACTCAGGAAGCGGCTACACGGGTAGCGGGGGCTGTGTGGCGTGGACTGGGCGGTTTTTTAGGTTAGATGGCCTCGGGAATACACAAAATGGGTTTCAGTCTCAAAGGGGGCACGTCAGACACGGGAAGAAAGCAGACCTAAAAACCATTGGTGTAACAGTTGTAAATTATCGTAGCTGTGTTGGGAAAATTCCAGAGCTCCAAGCGCTGATAGAAAGTACTGAGGCACAAATCGTTATAGGTTCTGAAAGCTGGCTGACGCCTGAGATAAATTCGGCCAAAATTTTTTCAAAGGGCCAAACGGTCTTCAGAAAGGATAGAATAAATAAAACAGGGGGTGGCGTGTTTATTGCTGTTACAAACGGTTTATCCTGCAGCGAAATTGAGGCAGATACTTCCTGTGAATTGGCCTGGGTAGAGGTTATACCTGACAACCGGAATAGGTTAATAATTGGATCTTTTTATCGGCCCCCTGACTCAGACGATGCGGTTGCAGAAATGTTCAAAGAAAGCTTGAATCATATTTCAAATAGGTATCCGAAGCATACTGTTATAATCGGTGGCGACTTTAATTTACCCTCGATATGTTAGCATAATTACGTATTCAAAACCGGCGGCAAATATAAAACATCGTCCGAACTCGTTCTGAATGCTTTTTCTGAAAACTACTTCGAATAGTTAGTTCATGAACCCACTAGAATAGTACGTGGTTGCGAAAATACTCTTGATCTCCCAGCAACAAATAATCCCGAGATAGTAAAGAGCATCAAAACAGATACAGGAATTAGCGAACATCGAGTTGTAGTATCGAGACTGAATATCGAAATTCCCAAATGCACCAAAACCAAAGGAAAAATATATCTATTCAATAAAGCAGAATCCGCAAGACTGGCAATCTTTTACTGAAACTCGCAACCTAGCGCGGACTTCAATGGGAGAATCTTATAGTTGTTTCCACAACGAAATCCTGTCTCGTAATCTTGCAGAAAATCCAAAGAAATTCTGGTCATATGTGAAGTACACTAGCGGCAAAACACAAACAATACCTTCACTACGCGATAGCAATGGTAATACTACCGACGACAGTACTGCTAAGGCAGAATTACTAAACACAGCTTTCCGAAATTCTTTCACCAAAGAAGACGAAGTGAACACTCCAGTATTCAATCAAGAACAGCTGCCAGCATACGAAACTTAGAAGTAGATGTTCCTGGAGTAGTAAAACAACTTAAGTCACTAAACAAAAGTAAATCTTCCGGGCCAGATTGTATAGCAACTAGATTCCTCTCAGAGTATGCTGATGCAATAGCTCCGTACTTAGCTATAATTTACAACCGATCACTCAGCGAAAGATCCGTACCCAAAGACTGGAAAGTTGCCCAAGTTACTCCAATATTCAAGAAAGGCAATAGGAGTTATCCCCAAAATTACAGGCCTATCTCATTGACGTCGATTTGCAGTAGGATTTTGGAACATATACTTTGTTCGAATATTATGAACTACCTCGAAGAGAACGACCTATTAACCAGTAGTCAACACGGATTCAGAAAGTATCGCTCTTGCGAAACACAGCTTGCCCTTTATTCACATGAAGTGTTAAGTGCCATCGACAAGAGATCTCAAATCGATTCCATATTTTTGGATTTCTGGAAGGCTTTTGATACTGTACCCCAGAAGCGGCTTCTAATGAAGTTGCATGCTTATGGAATATCTCCCCAATTGTGCGATTGGATTCACGATTTTCTATCAGAAAGGACACAATTCGTTGTAATTGACGGTAATCATCGAGTAAAACAGAAGTGATATCTGGCGTTCCACAGGGAAGCGTTATAGGTCCCTAACTCCTCCTCCTGTTTATAAACGATTTAGGAGATAATCTGAATAGCTCCCTTAGACTTTTCGCGGATGATACTGTCGTTTATCGGTTAGTGAAGTCAACAGAGGATCAAAAGCAACTGCAAAGCGATTTAGACAAAATTTCTACTTGGTGCGAAAATTGGCAATTGACACTAAATAAAGAAAAGTGTGAAGTAATACACATGACCACTAAAAGAAATCCGCTGAACTTCAATTACGCGATAAATCAGTCAAACCTTAAGGTCGTAAATTCTACTAAATACCTAGGAGTTACAATTACGAACAACTTTGACTGGAGAGAACACATAGAAAATATTGTGGGGAAGGCGAACCAAAGGTTACGTTTCATTGGCAGAACGCTTAGAAGATGCACCAGCTCCACCAAAGAGACTGCCTACATCACACTTGTGCGTCCTCTCTTGGAGTACTGTTGCCCCTTGTGGGACTCTCACCAGGTGGGACTGACGGAAGATATTGAGAAGGTTCAGTGAAGGGCAGCTCGTTTTGTTTTATCACCTTACGGGGGGGGGGGTGAAGCGTCACGGAAATGTTGCACGAATTGGGGTGGAAATCATTAAAATAAAGACGTTATTCATTGCGGCGTGATCAGTTTGCGAAGTTTCAATCACCGACTTTTAGTTCTGAATGTGAAAATATTTTGCTAGCACCCACCTACTTAGGGAGACATGACCAACCCAATAAAATAAGAGAAATCAGATCGAAAACGGAACGATTTAGGTGTTCTTTCTTCCCGCGCGCTATTTGAGAATGGAACGGTAGAGAAAAGTTATGAAAGTGGTTAATGAACCCTCTGCCAGGCACTTAAATATGATTTGCAGAGTATATATGTAGATGTAGATGTCTTTACCCTAAACACGAAATGTCTAAAACTAATGCACCTATGAAGCTGAAATTTTGCCGGTATGTAGTTTATAGGTGGAAGACGTCAGCTAAGAAAGGTGCATGGGGGAGGGTACATTTACTACAGACTGACGAAATCTACAGTTTCGTTCCGATTTTCACGAAATTTTGCACGCTTGACCTTCAATACAAGAGGAAGGTCAGCGTCTACCTAAAGTTTCATACGGTGCATGGGGGAGGGTAACTTGCAACATTAAAATGTATCCCTAAATACCTAAGTCACGCCATAAATTGAGAACAGCTTGACCGATTTCATAGATCTTTTTTGGGTTATTCTCAGAACAAGGGTTGCGTTTTTCAGTGTAACTCTTTTTTATTGTAAACAAATCTATAGTTTTTTTTCGATATTAATATCTGAGCTTAAAGACAAGAGGAATGTCCTGTCTGTATAAAATTTCGGTCGCTGCATGATGGAGGTTACTTAACTTACGGACTTTTACAAAATGCATAGTTTTGCTTTGATCTTAATTTTTGCACACATGACCTTTAAACAAAGAGGAAGCTCACGGTATATAAATGTTGGTATGGTAAATGACAGAGGGTAACATTGTAAAAACTTTACCGACAGAGGGGAAGGTGGAAACGAACAGAGAGATGGGAGAGAGAGAGAGATGCATGCAGAGAGAGGAGGGAAGGGGAGGTGCTACGGGAGTGTGAAATAAATAAATTTCTAGGCAACGCCGGGTTTACAGATAGTTTATGTTTAAAACTGACTGAAGCTCCGGAACCCTAAAAATCCATGATACGCTCAGGTCCTTCTTTAACAACCGTTGCGAAGCACGGGCATATACGCTAGTAGTAAAATGATAATTGTTTATAAAATAAGTAAGAAATTAAAATTACAGTATTGGATGAGAAGGTACTTACATTTAGCTCACATTAAAATAGTTGTTAATAAAATCAAGTAGCGACTGCGCGCACGCCCATCAGCCCTGTTGGCGCCACCTAGTGCGGGCGCACGTCACTAGTGTTCCTACGCCTCTGCCAGTACGCAGTGCTCACTCGACCTGTGTGTGGCCGTGCTCCACAATTTTATGTTGCAGACATTAGTTTTAAATTTTACTTTATATTCCATGACATGGAGTCAACCGCATTTGGCCTCTTCATTTTATACTGTAACTTTAATGTCTTACTTATTTTAGAAACTTTTATGTATTTTACAATTATCCATATGATTGGTCTATTACATTTTGTTACGAAATTCTTCTAAAGAGGGCAAAATTACCTTTGCCGAAACCTGGGTCAAGGTTTAGTTATATGAATCACTAGCTTATATGCCCGTGCTTCGCAACGGTTGTTAGAGAGGGACCTGTGTATATAATTTTTTTTTTTTTTTTTTTAGTGTTCCGGTCCTAGGTCAGCAAAAACAGAATCCTTGTTGCATCCCTCTGTCAGTAAACTCAGTTCTCATAGCCAAGATGTCAAATTTAAGTAGAAGTCATTGCCTAAGACGATAAACGTTCATGAAGTTTTTCATACAAAAAGTGAAATTAAGTCCGTACTCTGGAAAGATGTAAATTCAATGTTAGGTTGTGTTCATAATGTTAAGACTGCGGTGTGTAATTTTCTGTTTGGCTTAAACTTCTGAAAACACTTCTATCGTTGAGATGACAAATAGTAATAATAATAACAGCGCCATGTATTGGTTCTGTGGTGGAGTACTAAACTGTTTATCTCTCACAGTAAGTGTACGCTGAATTATTAGTATATTGCAGGGTTGCACTGGGGACAATGTAGTTATTCTGTATTCAGTGCTCCCTATTATCGAAAACTCGACGAATGCCGAAAGTCTGGTAATTCAACCAAAAGAGCAGTTCATGTCTATTTAAATAAGACGTCATGGTGGTGTCAATGTGCGATAAAGTAAGTCTGACTAATCGTTGAAGGAATGGCGTTAGGTGATCGTCTTTATATAACTTTCCAATAAATGTAGTATTTCCAGTGAATTGTCTTGACTGCGTTAGCAGCATCGTCCACTTTTTCAGCTAATACATGTCCCCACGTCCTGCAGTGATTACTTCGTAAAGCACGAAGTTGAAATCGACCTTCTGTAATAGAACTGTGTATTCAGAAGTCGAATTATAGCTCTGCGTACAATAATCTCTGCAAAAGAAGACTTCTTTATCTTCATGTACTCCGCACCAAAACTAAGTAATTAAACATTTTAATTACATTATTATACCGAACAATCATGAAAGCAGAGAGGGTTCTGATGAGTTTGTCGTTCGACTGTGTATATTATATCTAGTGGCAGGCAGAGAGCAGAAATATCTCTGGAGTAAGCATTCAGATGCGTAGAACAGATTTTGTGTCATCAACATTACGATGGAAATGTCGCAGCATATATGATCTCACATTTACTGAGTTATATGTTGTACAGTTGTACAATTTTTCAGGTATATATACATTTGTATAAGTGCTGTATCTCTGAAAAAATCTGTTGCGAATATAATGGTAATAGATTAAAACTTGATGCGTGATGGGGCGCTTTTCCATGAACGTTACTGTTTATGTGCTCGTATCTCATTAACTACGTGTCGTACTGTGATACAATTTAGAATTACATTCAACTATATGTGTGTATACTATTTGCAAAATTTCGAGCAGGTACAGTATGTAGTGTAGAAATTATAAATTTCAACGTTATACCGAATGCCGTAGTTTTACTCCGTGAACGGCGGAAAAGTAGTTAGCGAGAAACTTTTTTCCCTTGATCATTTTCTATGGTTGTCAGCGAGAAAAAGTTTCCTAAAGGTTTCAGATTATGTTTAAAGTTTGTTGCTAGTCGCTTAGTCTCTCCTTCTCAAATAGAGGACTGATAAAATTACAGTATCACATGCCACAAGACGGAGAAGTTTTCATTGTTTATGACGTCATATATCCTGAACTATCGGTCCTATCGCAAAATTATTTCTTCGCTGACGTCCACTACCTATAAACTACATTCCTGCCAAATTTCAGCCTCATAGGTGAACTAGTTTTCTAGATTTCGTTTTTAGTCAGTGAGTTAGTAAGTGAATGAGTGAGTGCATGAATTAGTGTCCTTTCGCTTTTATGTAGATAGAAGATTTTTATGCAACTGGTTGGCTGAAATTTTGTTTATTGGATCAAAAAACTTTGTCAGCATATCCGGGAAAGATTCAGGATTCACTCTCATAGCAATGGGAGTTCTAAAACATAACGGAACTTTTTTTATATTTTTTATTTATTTATTTATTACACTTACTATTGGCTACATTTGTTGTTATAATCCACTTTTCTCCGTAACTACGACAGATTCACGAAACTGTATGAAACTCTAGAATTTTTTTTATTTACGAAAAAAATGATTGGGATGTTACAATGTAAATTTTATGTTCAGAAAAAAAAATTCTATTTAACAAACTTAATTGTTATAAAATTTTTAATACATTGGAAAATTCAAGAGTTTAATATACCTGTGAGTATGCTTCGTATGCTGTATAAAATTCACCGAAGAATCTCTCTCACTTATGGAGTAAATTGTACCTATAGCAGCAAATGCAGCTTATAGTAATCGAAAAAATGATAAAACTTCACATGTAAATAAAAATTATTTCCTTATGTTTCAAAACTCCCACTGCTATGAGAGCGAATTACGAATCCTTTTCGGCTATTCTGACAAAGTTTTGTGAAGTTATTTGTAAAAGTGTAGACAATGGAAATTAATATGTCCTGTTATGTCTCTCCTACCCCAAGTCGGCCTGCTTGAAGTCCTTACCCCCTGAAAACAATAACAAGATGTAGAGGCACTGAAACTATCTATACATCCTATAAAATAGGCTGTATGTGTGCATGTGGGTATGTACGTGACACATCTCCTCCAAAACTACTGGACCGATTTCAACCAAACTTGGTACACATGTGCCTTCCTATCGCTGTCGGGGTAAGTAGGCACGGCGTCGTGAAAAACGGCCGCATCATACGATAATGTTCTAAATGTTCTCCTAAACTAATAGGCCGATTGCAACCAAATTCGGTACAATTACTTCTTCAGGTCAGGAATCATTTGCTATGATTGCAAAAACCACCTACGATACATAGTTCATACAATATCACGTCCTAAACAATAAAAACTGCCCGATCTTGTGGCGCGTGGAAGCGTGATTTTATTCAACAATTTGACAATGAGAGCATTTAGCGACTTGCAATACACTTTGAACATAATTTCAAATCTTTACTAAACTTTTTCTCGCTGACAACTGCAACAAAATGATGAAAGAATAAAGTTTAACGCTTCCTACTTTTCCGATGTTCAAGATGTATATCTACGGCATTTGGCATGGCGTTACAAGTTATTACTTCTGTACTGTAAATTGTATTCTCGAGACAATCCTCAGACAGTACACATACATACCACTGCATGCTTTTCGATACTGTATCACAGTTAGACATATAGTTCATAAGATAAAACCGCATCATCAAGCATGAGGTTTCGATTTATTATTATTATCTCTTTACTACTAACACCATTCCAAAAAAAAAAAAAAAAAAAAAAAAACTTTACATCATACTACTACTATTTCAGGAGATATGACGTCATAAACAATGAAATTTCTGAATAACTGTTTCATCAAGCGCTATTTTGTAACATTTCCTAAAATAATGGACCCATTTTAGCTAAAATTGGTAGGCATATTGCATACTATCTGACAACGATCTCTGTTGGGTTAAACTACCTACGACGTATAGTTCAGGAGATACATCGTCGTAAACAATGAGTCACAAAACTTCTCCTTCACAACTATCAATACATATTGTTTATAGACAAGTTATGAACTAAATTAATGTAATAAATCATTTGTACTTTATTACTATTTTTCTCTGTATGGATACTGCACTTAAAATTTTGTATATTATGCATATTTCTTTGTTTTGCTGTTTCATAATTTCTAAGCTGTTCATGGATACATCTTTTTCGAGTTTTTATTTTCGTTTCTAGTTATCAATAAAAATTAAAAATGTAGTTAAGATATCGTAGGGACCGATTACCACATAACTTTGGTTACATAGAATTACAAACATTCGAACAAACATTTGAACGTAAAAGTTAGAATAAAACAAAATTATATATTAGTACGTACGTGAAGTTGATATTAAGAACTGCGGCATATATTCTGGAGGACATGTCCGGGTGAACAGAAATAGCTATAACATGATATTGCTTCTCTGAATGTAGATTAAGTCGGGGTATTTTTGTTTCAAGTACTGGGTGGCATTACAGGAAATGGGCATGTGAAGATTTGTGCCAAAGACCGGACCCCAGCCACGGCCTCTTGCTTACTAAGCAGTTGCGCTTTCTCATGGGCCACAACTCAAACAGGCACTCCGTGCTACCCAAATTCTAATAGATATATGGTGGAGTAGTTGGGGCAGAACTGGCCGATACGGTGTACCCTCTAAAAAACCAAAAAGTCGCTATAAGCGTATCGGTTAAACTTGCTGTTTAAATCTGTAACAAAATAGTAGCTGTAAACTAAAATTTCATCCTCTACAATTTTCATACCTTAATATTTTACAATTGGAATATTCGTTTTTGAGTTACAGGCATAAGGTAAAAAAGAAGCAAGGCGAAGGTCGTTCACAGATAACATCAGCAAGAGATGAGCGTTATCTCCGGTTAACAGACCGTCGAGAACAAAGGCTGAATGTAACTCAGCTGCAACGCACCCTCCGGGCAGCAACTGAACGCGCAATACCAACACAAACATCCGAAATTGCATCGGGAATGTGGCCCCTACACACGGAGGTCTATGGTGAAAAAAAAAAAAAAAAAACAAAAAAAAAAAAAAAACACGACACCGCCTAGCCCGCATAAATTGGGCGGAGGAACATCAGGATTGGAGTCGTAATGAATGGCGCCTTGCCGGCCGAGGGGACTGAGGCGCTTCAGTCACGGTCTGCACGGCCACTACGGCCGGGGGTTCGAATCCCCCCTCGGGCATGGATATTTGTGCCGTCCTAGTTCGTAAGTAGTTCATAAGTAGTTTGTAAGTTTAGGGACTCATGACCCCGTAGTTAAGTCCCATAAGCTTTACAAACATTTGAACATTTGAATGGCGCCTTGTTCTGGTTCACATGTGTTCAGCTGCAAAATCGTCGTTCCCTCGACTGGAGAGAATGTGGAACTGAACAATCCTGATTATGTGCAGGAAACATTACTATATTATGGTGGTGGGTGAGTTGAGTGGGCAGGAGTGAATACTGGCGGACGTGCCGACATGTATATCGTTCAGAATGGCTCTTCGAAGTTTTTTTGTGTCTTAGGAGGTGGGCTCCTTCAGGTGGACGATATCTCTCGTCCCCATAGACCTGCACTGGTGGATAACATGCTTGAAGCTGATGGAATTGATAGAATGGAGCGGCCAACTTGTTCATTGGACTAATACCCGTTTGAAAATGTCTAGGATGCACTTGGCAGACGCATTGCAGCGAGACCAGCACCTCCCACAACGGTTGCAGAGCTTGAGATTACACTGATGGAAGAATGGCCAAACATCCCTCAAGAGCTGATTGATAACCTCATAATGTCCATGTCACGCAGATGTTGAACTGTACTGGCCCTCCGAGATTATCACTCACCATGTTAGAGGGCAAAGGGAATCACTTTTACACAATTATGGTAGCCCCACGGTGCCTCACGTAAAAAGCAGAGACAGCAAATTATCATACTGTACCCCATACAAATTACAATTGTAAGCAATATCTAATTATAATACGTTTCAATATATATACTTTGCACGATATCTGACCTGATCCCCTAATTCTTTTGAGTAGTGTATTATACACTCTATTCTTCCTTAACCTGCAGGACAAAATCTCAGAAATTGTTAAGATAATCACGCAGGATATATCTTCTAGAGTATGGAATCCTCTAGATTTTGGGCTACATATTTTCTGTGTGACTGATGACGCTTACACAGATTGCCTGTAATGAAGATACTGTATAATCACATGAATATTTATACACATAACAACTAAAGAAACTGGCCCAAGCATGCATTTGGAAAGACGTAAATATGTAAAAAAATCAGAGAACGGCGCTGAAGTCGCCGAACACTACATAAATCAACGGGTATCTGGCAAAGGCGTTATTTCGGTTACTGCAACTGCAATAGTATGTTATCAGGATTTCTGTTTGGGTGTGGTGTTAGGGTTGGCTGACGGGAGATGTGACACAGGATCTCTTCCGTAGCGATGAGATGTTGATTTTTCGGTACGACCATTTCACGAATGCTCCGTGGACACCGGGAATCACGTAATATCAAATCTCCGACAACGCTGCGGCCCGAGAAAGATGCTCTGAGAACTGGACCAATCAAATGTTCAAATGTATGTACAGCTATGGGACTCAACAGCTTGGTTATTAGTCCCTAGCTTACAAACTACTTAACCTAAAGTAAACTAAACTAATGACAACACAAACACCCATGCCCGAGGGGGGAATCAAATGTTCAAATGTTTGAATAGTCTATGGGACTTAACTACGGAGTCATCAGTCCCTAATCTTCCAACGTGCCGTAGATTTTCAATGGAGAGAAGTCTTCCGAAGTAAGAGTGATGTCAGGTGTACCACAGGGGAGTTTCGTGGGTTCATTGCTGTTCACAATATGTATAAATGACCCTACGGATAATATCGGAAGTTCTCTGAGGCTTTTTGCAGATGATGCTGTAGTATATAGAGAGGTTGTAACAATTGAAAATTGTATTGAAATGCAGGAGGATCTTGTAACGAATTGACGCATGGTGCAGGGAATGGCAATTGAATCTCAATGTAGACAATTGCGAATACATAGAAAGAAAGATCTTTCATGATTTAGCTACACTATAGCAGGGCAGTAACTGGAAGCTGTTAATTCCATAAATTATCCAGGAGTAGGCATTAGGAGTGATTTAAAATAGAAGGACCATATAAAATCAATCGTCGGTAAAGTATTCATTGGAAATAGGTCACAGTACACTTGTTCGCTCACTGCTTGAATACTACTCACCAGTATGGGATCCGTACCAGGTGGGGTCGATAGGGGAAGTAGAGAAGATCCGACGGAGAGCAGCGCGTTCGTTACAGAATCATTTGGTAATCGTGGAAGCGTTTCGGAGATGATCGCTAAACTCCAGTGGAAGACTCTGCAGGAGAGACGCTCTGTCGCTCGGTACGGGGTTTTGTCGAAGTTTCGAGAACATACCTTTATCGAGGAGTCTAGCAGTATATTGCTCCTTCCTACGTGTATCTCACGAAGAGAGCTTAAGGAAAAATTCAGAAAGATTAGAGCCCACACAGGGGCATACCGACAATCTTCCTTGCCGCTAACAATACGTGACTGGAATAGGAGGGAGAACCGATAGTGGTACTCAGGGTACCATCCACCACACACCGTCTGGTTGCTTGCGGAGTATGGATGTAGATGTAGATGGAACTCTTGCGCAGATTGCTGCGTATTTCAATGCTGGGCCATCAACAAAGCGCGCAAACCGTTCAGCGTAATATCTCCGTAAGGGCTCCGTGAGCCAAAGGCCCACTTGTTGACCATATCTGGTTGCACGCAACAAAGCTTTAGGCGCATCACCTGGGCCCGTTACTCTGACATAGGGTTGTCGATGACGGGAAAATCTTTCCTGGTCTAACGAGTCTCGTTTCCAATTGTATTGAGCCGGCCGCGGTGGCCGAGGGGACTGCGGCGCGCCAGTCACGGTCTGCATGGCCACTACTGCTGGGGTTCGAATCCCCCCTCAGGCATGGGTATTTGTGCCGTCCTTAGTGTTAGCTAGTTGATAAGTTGTTTGTAAGTTTCCGTGGGGAAAACCAGATATCACTTTTGTTTTACTCGAAGACTTACCGTCAATTACTACGAACTGTCTCCTTTCTGATAGGAGATCGTGAATCCAATCGCACAATTGGAGGCTATACAAACATTTGAACATTTGATTTGAAGTGTATTTGAGCGGATGGTTGTGTACGAATATGTCGACAACATTTTGAATCCAAGGATCGTGTATGTCAGCAGGAAACTGTGCACGTTGAAGGAGGCTCTGTAATGGTGTGGTGCATTCGGAGTTGGAGGACTCTGGCTGGCACCCATTTATATCCATCGTGCATTCTGCGGACTTGGACAATACCAGCAAGACAATATTCAAATGTTTGTAAATTTATGGGACCTAACTGCAGTGGCCACTGATCCCTAAACTTACAAACTGCCTCTCTAGGTCAGGAGTTACTTGTTATTGTAGTTTACTTACGTTCTCCTGGACGACAACTTGAATCACATTTCAAACAGGTAACCGAAACATACTGTTATAATCGGTGGCGACTTTAATTTACCCTCGATATGTTGGCATAAATACGTATTTAAAACCGGAGGCAAATATAAAACATCGTCGGAACCAGTTCTGAATACTTTTTCTGAAAACCGAACAACTGGAATAGTAAATGGTTGCGAAAATACCCTTGATCTCCTAGCCACAAATAATCCTGAGCTGTATCAAAACAGATACAGGGATTAGCGAACATAGAGTTGTAGTAGCGAGTCTGAATATCGAAATTCCCAAATGTATCACAAATTAAAGAAAAATATATCTGTTCAAAAGATGAGATAAAAATTGGCTTCACGATTTCCTAAGTGATACTAAAAATGTGAGTGTAGATCAGTTGTGGCTTACTTTCAAAGACATAATATCAGTAGCGATCGAGAGATTTATACCAAATAAATTAATAAAAGAGGGGGCTGACCCCCCGTCGTACACAAATCATGTCACATTACTGTTTCAGAAGCAAAGCAAATTTAAACAGACACAGAATTCCCAATAATGGCAATCTTTTACAGAAACTCGCAATCTAGCGCAGACTTCAATGCGAGAAGCTTATGATGGTTTCCACAACGAAATCCTGTCTCCTAATCTGGCAGAAAATCCAAAGAAATTCTGGTCATATCTGAAGTACACTAGCGGCAAAACACAAACAATACCTTCACAACGCGATAGGACTGGTATTACTACCGATGACAGTACTGCTAAAGCAGAATTGCTAAACACAGCTTTCCGATATTCTTTCAGCGAAAAAGACGAAATGAACACTCCAGAATTAGAACCAAGAACAGCTGCCAGCATGCGAAATTTAGAAGTAGATGTTCCTGGAGTAGAAAAACAACATAAGTCACTAAACAAAAACAAATTTTTCGGCCCAGATTGCATACCAACTAGATTCCTCTCAGACTATGTTGATGCAATAACTCCATACTTAGCTATTATATACAACCGATCACTCAGTGAAAGATCAGTACCCAAAGAGTGGAAAGTTGCCCAAGTCCCTCCAGTATTCAAGAAAGGCAATAGGATTGATCCCCAAAATTACAGGCAAGTCTCAGTGACGTCGATTTGTAGTAGAATCGAACATTATGAACTACCTCGAAGAGAACGACCTTATTGACCAATAGTCAACACGGATTCAGAAAGTATCGCTCTTGCGTAACACAGCTTGCCCTTTATTCACATGAAGTGTTAAGTGCCATCGACAAGGGATCTCAAATAGAATCCATTTATCTGGATTTCCGGAAGGCTTTTGACACTGTAACTGACAAGCGGTTTCTAATGAAATTGCGTGCTTATGGAATATCTCCCCAATTGTGCGATTGGATTCACGATCTCCTATCAGAAAGGAGACAGTTCGTAGTAATTGACGGTAAGTCTTCGAGTAAAACAAAAGTGATATCTGGTTTTCCCCACGGAAACGACTTAGGAGACAATCTGAATAGCTTCCGTAGACTGTTCGCGGTTAGTGAAGTCAACGGAGGATCAAAAGCAACTGCAAAGCGATATAGACGAAATTTCTACAAGGATTAGAAAATTGGCAATTAACACTAAATAATGAAAAGTGTGAAGTAATACACAAGACCACCAAAAGAAATCCGCTGAACTTCAATTACATGATAAATCAGTCAAACCTTAGGGCGTAACTTCTACCAAATACTTCGGATATATAAGGAACTCATTGTTCAATGGGGCGATCTAAATTTTTAATAATGATTTTGCAGCTAAGATCACACTTTTCATTTATTATGTTACCGTTTTCGGCGTGCTCGACGCCATCTTCAGACCTGTCGTATTTTACATAACTTGTTGTGAAGTTATGTAAAATATGACAGGTCTGAAGATGGCGTCCAGCACGCCGAAACCGGTAACATAATAAATGAAAAATGCGATCTTGGCTTGAAAATCATTATTATAAAATACTTAGGAGTTACAATCACGAACAACTTATACTGGAGAGAACACATATAAATCATTGTGGGGAAGGCGAACCAAAGATTACGTTTCGTTGGTATAAAGCTTCGAAGATGCAACAGCTCCACCAAAGAGACTGCCTACACAACACTTGTGCGTCCTCTCCTGGAGTACTGTTGCCCAGTGTGGGACCCTCACGAGGTAGGACTGACGGAGGACATTGAGAAGGTTCAGAGAAGGGCAGCTCTTTTTTGTTTTATTACTACGGTGCAAAGCGTCACGGAAGTGTTGCAGTATTTGAGGTGGTGGAATTAATTAAAAGAACGACGTTATTCGTTGCATCGACATGTATTTGTGAAATGTCAATCATCGTCTTTTACTTCTGAATGTGAAAATATTTTGCTTCCACCCACATACATAGGGAGACATGAGCTTCCCAATAAAATAAATGAGATGGAAAACGAAGCGATTGAGGTATTCTTTCTTTCCACGCGCTATTAGAGAATGGAACGGTAGAGAAAGGTTATGAATGTGTTCAATGAACCCTGTGCCAGGCACTTAAATGTGAATTGCAGAGTATCTATGTACATGTAGATGTATAGTACGAACTATATCGGTGTTTTGGTTTATACTCTATTGATATACGTTTGGTACCGTTATCACTGTCTGACATCTGATGATATCAGAATTACCTCGGAAAATATTTTACAGCGAAAAAAATACATAAGTTATCTAGGGGTTTCAGTTTGGAGATAAAAATCAATCAAAACTTCAAGCACCAGAAAAGCTACGGATCAGTGGCAAGTGTTAGCAATCTGGCGGACAAGTTTCAGTCGGCAGTTCTCCGGAGGGACGACCTTTGCGAGTGCTGATCGACCACAGCCTAGAGCTCATTGTTCGGCTCGGCGGCGTTGTTTCTCCTGCATTAACGAGCGGCATCGCGCTGCAGCCCCGCCTCCAATAGGACAAACAGTGAAATTATGCAAGAGGCCGCTGAATGCAGCAGTCTGCAGATGCCGTAATTAAGCCCGAGAGCTCGCTCTGCTCCCCATCTCCCCTCCACCGCATTGTTTAGCTATTCTCTTGCGAAACAACGCCGCGGCCCGCGCTCGTGGCAGCCACCCTTCTGCCGATCCGCTTTGTTGCCCTAGGCTAGGCGGCCTTCTAATACTGTCTAGCGTCTACTGCCGTGGCTTTAGCGCAGAGAAGAGCACTAATTTGGTGTGTGGTGCGGTCTGAGCCTCTGCTTTGTATGCAGAACTGCGTCGTTTACACCTCTCTTAGCGAACTAAATAGTTATACCGTTTAATTAACTGATTGTTTTTCTAGAGACAGTTATCTACGATATTTCAGCTGTCATCCTCATGTCGACAAAAAACATACGGTGTTTACATCAACAGATAATGTGAGTTTTCACTTGTATCTCTGAATATTTTTACGTGGAATCTGGCGGTAGAGACATTGTTTGCAGAAACATGCAATTTCCTAGTCGAAATTTTATTTCAAAGGACGGTTTAACAGCCTGCCGCGGTGGCCGAGGGGACTGAGGCGCTCCAGTCACGGTCTGCACGACCACTATGGTCGGAGGTTCGAATCCCGCCCCCCCTCGGGCATGGATATTTGTGCCGTCTTAGGGTTAGCTAGTTCATAAGTAGTTTGTATGTTTAGGGACTGATGACCCCGTAGTTAAGTCACATAAGCTATACAAACATTTGAACTTTTTTTTGACGGTTTTACATAAAAACCTACAATTACAATTTCAACCACTCTGAAGTCAGTAGGAAAGTATTATTATGCCCATCATTTGTTATTGATTTCCGTCGTCCTTCACATTTTAGAAAATTCGTGGAGGTATAGTTCGGTCTATTGCAACGAAATCAGTGGCGATTTCGTGTGCCGTATGCGTTTAGCTTCCTTATTTGTGAAGCATCATCATTGGCCAGTAATGCATATTTGGTTTTTAGTGTGTAATATTTCACTGCAGAATGGTTGGAAATAGCTTGCTATGTTTCACAATATGTTACAAATCTCTGCTACCTTAGTTTCAAACATTCTAACCTACTATGCTAGAAACAGCTTTCGTAGACTTTATTAATTTAATTCGCGTTTTTTTTACTCCATATGTGTCTTCATGGAGCTGTATGTATATACTCCAACTTGATGAATGTTTGCAGTTCTTGATGAACAAATGTGCGAGGGATGTTTTTTAAGAAGTTCCGTTTGAACATAAGTACGCAAAGGAAGATTATTTCAAAATAGTAACTTTCCTTTCAGAAAGTACATACATTACACAATTTTTCGACCTCGTTGCCATTTTTTTTTCAAAAACGTATCGTAACTCGCAACCAATTTTAAAATACCTCGTCATAAAATCTTGCCGCCTGCTCCGAACGAAGAGTTCACTGCCGTTTTCACGTCGTCGTCGTCATTGTAACGGTTGCCACTGAGGTGTTGTTTGAGGTGGAGGTGGAACGCCTGTTCTCACGAATCCACGCTTCTACTGAAGCCACCAAATCGTCTCTATTCGAGTAAGTGCGAAGCGAGCGGTCCTGATCATGGACGTTGTCACGGCCGTCTTTGAATTCTCGTACCCACTTAGGCACTTTGCATTCACTCGTAACAGTATCATCGCCTCCTTCGCAAATCTTTTGATGAATTTCTGCAGCAGACTGGTTCCTTGATGAAAAAACCATATCACTGAGGGAACCACACACGCGGCGGGCGAGTTGATGAACATTTTGCAAACACAGAACAGACCCGTACACATTAGCCATAGAGATGACAATGAGAACAGTTGTTCCTGAGGCATGCCGGTACACGACGCACGCGCTCGTTGCGGTATGCGAGGGAACTGCTTGTGCCTACAACAAAATGGAACTTACTTAAAAAACACGTCTCGTATTTCGGCCCTTCACTGTGCACTAGTTTTGTAAGGGTTTATTTAAATTGCGTATTGTTGCCAGCTGTTGCTTTTTATCTTTCTCTTGTTGTTTCTTGTCTTTCTCAGTGTATCAGCTATTCTTTTGTATTGTTTCTTTGAACAGAGAGAACAACACAAAAAAACAGACGATACACTTAGAAGGAACATAAATATAAAACAGATGTAAAGCTACAGTTGGCAACACAAAGTACCGTAATCAAACCCTCATAAAACCAGTACACAGTGATCTGTCGAAATAATTGCGAGCATTGAGAACCACAAACATTCATCCACATACATACATGTCCATGAAGAGACATACACTGTGTGATCAAAAGTATAACGACACCTGGCTGAAAATGACTTACACGTTCGTGGCGCCCTCCATCGGTAAAGCTGGAATTCAATATGGCGTTGGCCCACCCTTAATGACAGCTTCCACTCTCGCAGCCGTACGTTGAATCAGACGGTGGAAGGTTTCTTGGGGAATGGCAGCCCAGTATGATGCACTGGTGAGATGTATCGATGTAGGTCGGTGATGTCTGGCACGAAGTTGGCTTTTTTTTCACTGCTGCTTCTCATGGTAATGACCTGCCATCTTTTTGCTTAAGACGGGATTTATATCTCATTGAGAGGCTGCTCTCTTAGCCGTCACACCTAGCATATCCAGCGTGACGTTTCCCGTGTCCCACTACGTGGAGGTGGACCAGTTTGTGCCCTCTTTCATTGAATTTGTTTGCAGCTTTATTACTTGTTGAAATTATATTATAAAAAAAATAAAATTGGTGTACAATGCTAATACAATAATTCACTATAAGTTAAAGTAGAGGTGTGTTACATCATTAGTGTTATTGCATGGATCACAATTAGTTACATAGTTTAGTTTAAGAATTTCACTATAAATTAAATTACAGTTGTACATTATAAGAGTTTTTGCATGGATAATAGTTAAGCATATCATCTTGCTAAAACATTGCTAATACTATGACTAAATAGTAATGAAATGGGTTATTGTTGAAATTACATAAATAGCAAATAAAATTAATGTACGTTCGTTACACTTCGTGGTATAAAGGTTATTGACATGAAATAGTTTTACAATTACTTTAGAGGTGTGAAACATTATACGTTTTATTACAGGAATAATAATTAGGTACCTCATCTGAATTACACATTGACAGTACTACGCTTAAATAGTAATAATATTGATTGTAACCATGAAGATACTTCAGATGAGTTATGCATCATATATCTAATTTTGTCTAATATTTTTGCAGGATTCGATGTTTTCATTGTATTTTCAAAGTTAAGACTATTTTTATTGCTACTCTTAAGAATTTTCTTAATATTCAGGTTAAATTCTGTTGATTGTAACATTTACAAAGCAGTTATATTGTGCTATATTACTTGAGGTTTGCATTGTGTGCTGCATGTGTATGGAACAGGATTGTTGTTTTGGCCTTTTACTCACTGGCGTCTATTCTGTTCCACTAAACTTCACTGTCTTCTGAGCTGTTCCTTTCAGCTTCAACACTGCTACTGTCATCTGTCGAATCTTGGTTTCGTTGCAAAACTTCCCAAATGTGTTCTATAGGACTCAGGTCTGTACAGGCCACTCAACTGAAGTGATGTTACTGTAGTGTAACCACTCCTCCGGCCAGTGATAGTGCCACGCAACACAACAATGGTACAAGACTCCTTCATGAAAAACACAACTACGCCATAACACCATCGCTCACTATTTTTACTGTTGGCTCTAACACAAGCTGGCATATGACATTCATTTGCCATACCAACACCCTGCCATCGGATCACCACATTGTGTTCTCCATAAAACGTTTTACCACGGTTCAATCGCCCAATGTTTATGCGCCTTACACTAAGCAAGGCATCGTTTAGCAGTCACCTGCATAATGTTTGGCTTATGGAGCAGCCGCTCGACCATGAAATCCAAATATTCTCACCTCCCGTTCTTGGAGTAGATTCTGATGCAGTTTGGAATTCCTATTTGATTTAATAGATGCCTGTCTATTACACTATACGACCATCTTCAGTTGTCGGCGGTCTTAGTCAGTCAAAAGACGAGGTTGGCCTGTACGCTTTCGTTCTGTACGTATCCCATCACACTTCCACTTCACTATCACATCAGACTCAGTGGACCTAGGGATGTTTAGGAATGTGGAAATCTTGAGTACAGACTTCTGACACAAGTGACACCCACTATTCGGACCACGTTCGTGTTCCGTGGAGTGCCCCATTCTGCTCTCTCACGATGTCTACTGATTACTATCGTCGCTGATAAGGATTATGTCAGTATGTGGCAACACAATGTATATAATATCGAAAAGTATGTTTTTGGGGGTGTTCGGATACTTTTATCACATAATGCATGGTGTAACACAAAAATAGCGTAAGTAACATGAAAAATTACATTTATTTCAGAAAAGCGTGTCGCACAGAAATTATTTCTTATCTAGCTGCTTAGAATTTGAGAAATTGTGACATAGCAAAAATTTAAAACTGCTGTTCTGGGAGATATAGTAAAATGTTGTAACGTCCCTATGGCCCCGACATGTCGGTTTTCGGTAATATTTTGTACATATGTAAACTGGTCACAGATGTATATATTGTGAGTGGCCCAGTAATCTTTGGAAGTTCGATTGTAGAGTAAGCGCTCTGGCTGCGAGAGAGGGCAGTCAGTAGCAAGTCTGTTGCGAGCTGTGTTGGGAATCAGTCGCGGAGAGTTGCTTGTTGGGTGAGGTAGCGCGAGGACGCTGTTGGAGAAGGCAGTTGTTAAGTATCTGTTGCAGCACGCCATTATTGTAATGCATGATGTTAATTTTATTTTCTGTAATATTTTTCTACTTAATATTTTTTAAAGAATACATAATTTCTAATACTCAATTTGCGTTCTGCGTCCTCGTTTTCTTTATTTATGATTATTGTTGGACTTAATTACTACCCACATATCATTTACGAAAATTTTTAATACTGAAATACGGCATGACGCGAGATGCTTGATGTTTTCTGTTTCCAGTTTTGTAATAAAAAGATAGGAGGTAAATCAATTTTTTATTTTATTTGTGTCGCTGTGAGATTGTTTCCCCCTTTTTATTATTCAAGTCCATCAGTTTCGTTGTACCCTTTCGGAGTACGTTAGAGAGGGCCATAAATTCTAGTGTTTGAGTTTCCTCCATTTCCCGGGCGTGTCCGTTGCGCATATTAATGTTTTCTAAGGCTTACCTCGGTGGTCGTAGTCACCACATTGTTCGGTTTTTAACACGTTATATTTTCTTTCACGAACGTATTACGTACTATTAATCAATTATCATGAAACATTAATCTTCGGGACACCTTGCAAATTTCTATTAAAATTTTACCGGAATACCTTGCAATATTTCTAACTGTTCTGCAATGAAATATTTACAAAAAAAAAAAAAAAAAAAAAAAAAAACTTTATTTCAGGCCACTGATGATGCTTCACAAAGAAGCGAAACGCATATGGAGCAAAAAAGACATCATTTACATGACATAGACGGAACTACACTTCCACGAATTATTATTGGTCTTGGAGCAATAACAGATTGTGTGCCATTCATTTATGGTCTTCCCTAATACGCGTTTTAAACGTTTTATTTGGTGTACACAATTAATCTTGATATCGAGTGTGTCGTGTCGGGACAATGGATACACTGCACTGCGACGATAACGGGGCTTCAACGTACATCGGACATTATTTGGAACTATTTGAACCTCGCCAGCAATCGCGTAGCGATCCATAACATGTACATCACAACATTTGCCTGAACAAAAAACAGATTGTTATTATGTGGAACCCTACAGGACCTACGTTCAATCGTGTCTTTAATGTTTGGAACCTCACGACCACAGGAAATGTTCTGTAGCGACTGTAAGAAAAATATTCGTCTGAATGTAAATATCCTGGCATTGGAATATCGTGTGAAATTCCTCACAGTAATTATCAGTGAATTTGTATACACACACACAAATGCAGGAGGAAGTATTCGAAATTCCGACGAGTAGCAACCACGCTCTCCGCAGCAGTGTGCATTAGAGCGCTCGGCCAATCTACCGCAACTCACCCTAGTTCTATTACAAGCAGAACACTTAGGGTTTACCGTTCCGACGAATTGTTGTCTTCAGAAATGTTCAGATGATTGAAATTTCTAGGCGTTCAGACAGTAAGCTGTCGTGAAAAGCCCATGTTCAGGAGCTTGTTCCAAAACTAAATTCTTCCTAATTTACCATTAGAACAATATCTGAAATAAGTGATTAGCCAAAACGAAAAGTAGTCTGCTACGCTTACCTTCACTCATTTATGACGTATGGGGCGTTATATTTTTGGGGGAACTCGATTGAAACACAAAGGATATTTTTGGCTCAGAAACGGGCGATTCGAGAAATATATGGTGTAAGTTCACGAACTTCACGTCGATCCTTTTTCAGTAGTCTGGGAATTCTGACACTGGCGTCACAATACGTTCTTTCTTTAACGTCGATTGTTGTTAATAATATCAGCTTATTCCCACGAGTTAACAGCTTTCACTCGGTGAATACTAGACAGAAGTCGAATCTACATTTTCATCACACCACCTTGACCCTTGTACAGAAAGGTGTGCAGTACTCTAAAGCATCCATTTTCAATAAGCTGCAAACAAAAACTAAAGAATCTTAGCACTAATCCACACCCTTTCATGGCTCACTCCTTTTATTCTGTCGAGGAACTCCTAGAAAAATTAAGCAATTAAGCTAATTATTTTTTTTTCTTTATTGATTCTTTTCACTTAGTTTTAAGAGTGTCGAGTGCACTGGACGACTTAAAAATTTTCTATTACCATTCTTGTGTTAAACTTTAAGTATTTACTTGTACGAGTCCTCCCTGGGGCATGGGGGAGTGTGTTTGTCTTTAGGTTAGTTTACCTAGGTTTAAGTAGTTTGTAAGCTACAGACTGATGACCACGCAGTTTGGTTCGATAGATTTACAACCATTTGAACCATGGAGTCTTAATCGTCAATTAGGTCCTGCGGAACAGAAAATCATATTATTATTAATATTGCCGGCCGCGGTGGCCGAGGAGACTGAGGCGCTCCAGTCACGGTCTGCACGGCCACTACGGTCGGGGGTTCGAATCCCCCCTCGGGCATGGATATTTGTGCCGTACTAGTTCGTAAGTAGTTCATAAGTACTTTGTAAGTTTAGGGACTGATGACCCCGTAGTTGTCTCATAAACTATACAAACATTTGAACATTATTATTATTATTATTATTATTATTATTATTATTATTATTATTATTATTATACCCATGACTGGGGGTGGATACGATCCTCCGAGGGAGAACGGCTGGCCACTCCTCAGCCAGGCACCTTAAAGTGCACGCTTATTCTCGTTATGATTGTCTTTACAGATGGAGCTCACGCTCGGATACTGTTTGTCTGGGATAGGGAGGGAAATTGACGTTGCACTTTAAAAGGAACCATCCCGGCGTTTGCCTCGAGTTATTTAGGGAAAGCGCCGAAAATCTAAACTTGGATTCCCGGAGGCTTGGTTAAAGCGCCGTCCATCGTAAGAGTCCATTGTGTTTCTACTGTGACACCTCGCACGGCGAATAAACATATCTTTTAACTTGTCAGTATGTTTTTTCCATTTGTGAAGTACAAGGGCTCATGTGCTCCTGGCGCTCAATGTAAGTACATAACATTGCACTAATCATTCTTGGTCTGTGCATCATTGCGCTTTCCTAAGCGTGCTCCTTTTCGAGGTTGTATGGCGCTGCCTTTGATCTTGCTTACGCAGTAGCTTATAAGGAGACGTAAAGTTCAACTTCGATTCCTAACGATGGTGAATCACGGAATTTTTGACATCCACAAAATTTGCCAGAGATGAAAGAGTTGACAGGTCACTGAAAAAAATACTTCGATTAACCGCACATTTAGTCGGTGACCTTACAATTTGCATTCTGGCAGTGTATAACTCTTTAATTTAGACGTACAATTTTGCATAGTAGCTTACATAATAGAATAACGAAGTCAATTTGTAAATAGTTGTACAGCCTCTAACACTTTCATTCTGTAGACTTCGATACAGTAATAGTCCATTCATTAACTTACTCCACGACACTTTTTCCTTGATTCCATGTGACGTGCCACCAAGCTATTTACTTGCTTCACACTATTAGTCTAAATTTAATGGCGGAAATCGTGCTCTAATTTGAGATATATTGAAAGAAACATTCTTGTGATGGGAAAAAAACGAATAAAATGTAAGAGAAGATCGTTCGGACACACATATAAGCAAGTTCTATCAACGAAAATACTATATCTCTGTTTCTGAGCTTTCGAAAATAAGTCTTTTCAGAATCCTTTTCTTAAAACATAGTAATACCTGTAAAGTCTTGTCTTTGCTAATAAAGACATCAAGATGACATATTATCTGTGGCAAACAGTAACTTTAAAAGAAGACGTCTAGAGACAAGAGCGAAGTGCAGTCAGCAGAAATTAAACTCACCAGACCCATAAAATACGGAGAACGCAATCAGTAATGAGACAAGAAGCACCGTAAACATGATTTTACAATTTTAATAGCTAAAAATGTTGGTGGCGTAGGAATGTAAAAGAAAAATTAAGAAACTACGTTCACTGATAATGAACTGCTCAGAAAGAGGACGGATTGGAGCAGAAGGTAGAGCCTTGAAGTAAGGAGATGGGGAACAAATTATGTAAATGCAGGCAGCAAGTGCTGTAGCACCGACCCACGTTACGAGCTGAGAAACTGATGGTCTTCCAACAGTAACTGGTCTTCGATCAATGTCACAACTTTCCACCGACCTGTGAACATTCTTTTCTCGTCCTACCATCCGAAAATGTAATAGAGAGGCATCCTTTCTTTTCTGTGATAGATGTGCTTTCGTGAACTTTCAGTGAAGATGATTGTATGCATATCACCTACACGAAAACTTTCTGCTGGGATTCTGAAGTTACTTCTCTCTTTCTGCTGCTCGTAATTTAAGGAAGAGACCATACACTTCAGACGTCTCTCGAATATCGAAAGGAATAAAGGAAAAAAGTCGTATGCTATTCAATGAGTTGTTTAATTTCGTCCCGAATTTCTTTCTGTCAGTATATGAACGTGACACGCCGTGTTCCAAAATATACAGCAAGTGTCTCGTTGCACCAGCAACTACTAAATAACACACACATAATTCAAATAAATAATTAGTCCCCACAAACGTGACAGGTAGTGTAGCTGTTTATTTCGGTCCAATCTTCTCGATTGTTTCTTCAGTGGGTCTGTTGCCGTCGTTCGTTCATCCATAATGTACTTCGTTACACTACTCAGAGTAGAAATCCATTTGCTTTTGCAATGGAAGGTAAATCAATGTCCGTTTAACTCATAAAGGGTTCTACGTATCCAAGCACATCGCCTTTGGTATAACGTTGATTGTCGGTAACACAGGAGTGGTTTGGCAAACTTTAGGTTAGTAACACTTAAAGTGGGCCATTTTGGTACCCTTTAGACAGGTTATTTGCAATTAAAAGTCATAACTATTTATCACAGATGAAAATTGAAGCTACGGTCTTCTGGACTTTACTCTCACTTTTTTCCGTACTTCGCGGAGTTTCAGAGATAATTCCAGAAATAACGGCGGTTTGTCAGTTTGCCTGCCGTTCAGCCGAGCAGAAACAACTGTTACAGGCATATTTGTCGGCGTCAACGACCAGAAGCTTCCTCTGGACGCTGCTAGACGGCAGGACTATGCACTATCTCAGCTATTATGCATCGGATCAGAAAAGTTTGCAAGTAAAAGCAGTCCAGAATTTTTTATTGACTACCGGCAGCTTTTGTCTGAAATATTTTTCGATAATTTTACTCTGAAGCTGGACTATTCGGTATATTCTGCCGGCCTTCCAGATCCCATGAAGGGCCGACAGCCCCTACGCACACCAAAGCTGCACGCCCGGCGAGAAGTGTCGAACTGTGAAATAAATTTTATTTGAAGACTCACCACAGTACACTTCATTATACCCTCCTATAAAAATATAATTTTTTCACATAGCTATATCATCATATTGTTTTGTTGTAAGTTATTTTATGGATGTTCTAAGAGTGGTTTAAGGTTGATATTTCATCTAGGGATGAGTATATGCCTGAAAATGTTTTTATAAATAAATAAAATAAATATATTTACATTTTTATTAAAACTGTGTTGTTGTTGTTGATGATGATAATGATGATGATGATGATGATGAGACTGGTTTGATGCAGCTCTATACTGTACAAGCCTCTAATCATGAGGCCGGCCGCGGTGGCCGAGGAGACTGAGGCGCTCCTGTCACGGTCTGCACGGTCACTTCGGTCGGGGGTTCGAATCCCCCCTCGGGCATGGATATTTGTGCCTTCCTAGTTCGTAAGTAGTTCATAAGTAGTTTGTAAGTTTAGGGACTGATGAACCCGTAGTTAAGTCCCATAGAATTTACAAACATTTGAACATTTTCTAATCATAAGAACAGCAACTCACATCTATTTGAATCTGCTTACTGTACTTGTCTGTTGATCTCCTTGAGTGATTGATTCCCCACAGACTTCCCGCCAGTGCTAAATTACGGTTCCTTGTTGTCTAAGAATGTTTTCTGCGAATGGAACCCCTCTTTTGGTCAAGGTTTGCAAGTATTTCCTTTTCTTCCTAATTCTGTTCAGTACCTCCTCATTAGTTACTCGATCTAGCCACAAAAATTTCAGATCCTTCTGTAGCACCACAGTTCAAAACTTTTTATCCTCTTCCTGTCTGAATTATTTATCGTCGACGCTTCACTACCGTACAAAGCAAAACTCAAATGTCTTCAGAAAATACTACCTAAGACTTAAATTAACGTTCGGTGTTAACAAATTTGATCCGCTCGGTTATCCGTGTTAGCCGTGTGGTCTAACGCACCGCTTTCCGAGACGGGGAGGCGTACTGGCTCCGGTTCGAATCTGCCCGGCGGATTAACGAAAGGGGTCAAAGTGTCGGCCAGCCTGGATGCGGTTTTTATGCGGTTTTCCACATCACCCTAGGTTCTTACCGGTCTGGTCCCCAAGCCCCACCTCAGTTATACGTTTCGCAACCATTTCATAACACTTCACACTTTCACACATATAACAGTATACACAGACATTTGGGGTACACATTTCTGTGGTGTCGCACAAGTACAAAGTGCGCGCCACCTACTTTCGCCGCGCGCTGCCATGCACGCACGGCGCGGCGTTCTTACGACGTCAGCCACGAGCGCCCTCTGCTACAACTCCGCTCGTGGCCACCACTGAACGACATCGTTCACTTGGGACCAGCTAACACTTCGGAATCAGATAGGCACCAGTGAAGACTTGGCTATCGGATAGGCACTAGGCAGGCCTCTAGTTCAACTATGTATCAGCCTTCTGCAGTACTGAGCTATGTAAAAGTTAAGTATTGTATAAATTCTGTGCAAAATATATCTCGTTCTAATTTACTCTAGTGTTTCTAGTTTCTGCTGTCCCGCTGGCTGCTCCCCTCCGTACCTGCACAAGCGTGCTATCTTTATTCCTGTGTCGGTCTTCCTACTCGGCCACCGACACCTACGACGGAAACGAGACACAAAAGCGGCGACGAGGCTGGGACACAAAAGTGGCGACAAGGATGGGATACAAAAATTTCCTCCCAGGGGACAGGGGGTGGCAGCAGGAAAGGCATCCGGCCACCCTGTCAATATTAACACGCCAAATCCAGAATAAGACGCTGATCCTGCATGCGCCGGAAAGAGCTGAAGAGAAAGAAGAAGAGGTTCGGTGTTCACAAATTTTCTACTCTCTGTTGTGCTACCATCGCACGTTGTTTTCAGCGAAAATACCAGAACTCATCCACAACCTCTATTTTTTCGGTACCTAATCTAATTCCATGAGCAGTCCCTGATTTTCTTATACTAAATTCCATTACCATTGTTTTGCTATTGTTAATGTTCACCTTATACGCTAGTTTCAAGACACTTTCCATTCCTTTCAATTGCTTTTCCAGGTCCCTTGCTGTCTCTCACAGTATTACAACGTCGTCAGAAAACCGCATTTTTTTTTTTTAATATTTTCTAAACCTGAACTTTAATTCCATCTCCAAATTACTCGTTGGTTTCCTTCACAGCTTTCTCAATGTACAGATTGAATAACAATGCAGAGCCCTGTATGGCTCCCTTCCCAACCACTGCGTCCCTTTGATGCCATTCAGCTCTTGTAACTGCAGTCTTGTTTTTGTACAAATTATAAATAAGATTTCGTTCCCTATGGTTTACCCACGCTCGCTTCAGAATATGAAAGAATTTATTCCAGTCAACATTGTTAAAAGCATTCTCAAAATCTACAAAAGCTAGAAATGTAGGTTTTCCTTTATTTAGAATATCTTTTATGATAAGTCGTACGATGAATATTACCTCACGTGTTCCTACATTTTTCTTGAATCCAAACCGATCTTCCTCGAGGTTTGCTTATACCATCTTTTCTATTTTTGTCTAAATAATTCGTGTCACAATTTTGCAACCATGACTTATTCAACTAATTGTTCTATCACTTTCCACCTGTCTGCGTCTGTTTTCAGTTTAATGTGAAGTATTAAATTTTTGTTGATGTCTGAGGGTATTTCACTTTTATCATACATCTTACACACCAGGTTAAACATTTTCGATACGGCTGACACTTCCATAGTCTTCAGTAACTCTGACGGACTGTCTAATAGTCCAGGGGCCTTGTTTCGACTTAGTTTACTATATTCTGTTTCGTCTTAATCCACGTACTCTTCCCTTTTTACAATATTGTATCTAAGTTCATTTCCTTTGTAGAGTTCATCTATATATATATATATATACTTTCCATCTTTCAGCTTTTCCTTCTTTGCTCAGAACTGGTCTTCCATCCGAGCTCTTGATATTCAGGCGGTGTATTTTCCTGTCTCCAAGTGTGTCTTTTTTCCTGTTACCGATACCTATCTTTGTCCTTGCATTTGCCCTGCTGCTACTTCTGCTTAGCTGTTTTACACTTCGGATCAATCTCAGTTTTTGGTCTTCTGTACTCCATTTTCCATCAGTTTCATATTTTATCATTACGTCAATTAAATTCAGTACTTCCTCTCATATCTAAGGATTTTGTGAAGATTTTTTTTCTTTCTACCTATTGCTCCTCTGCTATCTTTAACATATCATTTATCTAAGTTAGCCCTTTATCTTTTATTATTCTTTCCCCCTCCTTTCTCTCAATTGTTGATAAAAGCTCCACAGGTTACTTCAGTTTATCGAGGTGTCTTCTTTTTATTTTTCTAAGTTCCTGGTTTCTTCAATGACAGTCTGCAGTTGATAAACAATTAGATATGGTCGGAGTTTCCATCTGCCCCTGGATATGTCTTACAGATTAAAACCTAGTTCCGAAATCTATCTCTTAACATTGCCAAATCTATCTGGTACTGAGCCGTGCTGGCTTGACAAAGTCTGGATGAAAAAATGGAATATATTCTTAGAAGGGAAACGGTGACCATTGTAAAGAAAAGGATTCACTCTTAGTGATAACCTTACACAAAGGACTACTTAAAAATTCTCTATTGCCATTCTTGTGTAACAATTAATGTATTGACTTGTTCCATGACCATGTATTGTCACTCCTCAGTTGGATCCTATGGAACAGAAAAAACAATTTAAAAAAAAATTGAATAAACCCCTAACCCTACAGTCTATATTTGGAAGCCATCTCTAAAATACAATGTGTAACTAGAGAAATACTTTAAGATTTTGAAGTATTTCTTGAAATCATTGAAGGAACTCGTCCATAGTTTCAAATCATTAACTCTTCCAAAATATTTTGCATTTATAAAAATTCAGTCATTTTTCCGACACGCTGCAACAGCAACTTATCTCCTCGGCCCATTACTGATCACGATTCTAAACACTACCGAGTAATGCCTCGCACCCCAAAGATAAGCCAACTCTGTTGTAGCCAACATAGACGAACAGAAAACCAAATTGTATAAAAAGAGTAAGCATCTAAATAAGACCTTGTATTATCCCAAGGTACTTTTCCGTTTATACGTTTGTGGTTGTCAAAATACAAACGTGCCCCTGGCAAAGTAATGTACAGGAGCGCAAAGTACTCTGATACCAACGCTACTACATGCTCGTGGGTGAGAACAATAGGAATTGTACACTTCTCAAAGACTTACTTCTGTCTGCAAACGCAAGTGACTCTGACATATTTACGAGGATTGTAAGTGACAGCAGCCACTTTAATTTAATGAATAGATTATTTCTGAACTGAAACAGATATTGTGCAATATTGTAACAACAACAGTTGGAAAATAATAAGGATCAACTTGAATAAATCCCACCAACCCCCCGAACAACATACATACACATTCCCGAGGGAGCACACGAACGTCCGACGGCAAACTGCAGCGCGCACCGCAGCAAGGCGCCTTTATGCGTACGGCTGTACTACACTTACGGAAAGGAAATTTGTAATATGAACATTATATTTAATATGAAATCGAAGTTATCATCATTGCAAATGAGAACTTGTGTGCGGCAGCCGGAGACCAAGGTTGTGAGACTGTGATGTGTGCCTGTGTGATTGCATGAATGCTCTATATTATGAAGAAAGTCATGGCCGACAGCTTAAGTTTTATATGTGTGCACTTCAAAGTGACTTACAGAGTATATATATATATATACCGGGTGATCAAAAATCAGAGTAAATTTGAAAACTTGATAAATCACGAAATAATGTAGATAGAGAGGTAAAAAATTGACACACATGCTTGGAATGACATGGGTTTTTATTAGAACCAAAACAAAAAGTTCAAAAAATTTTCGACAGATGGCGCTTCATCTTTCAGAAAAGCAATAATTAGCATAACAAGACAAAGCAAAGATGATGTTCTTTACAGAAAATGCTCAGTATGTTCACCATCATTCCTCAACAATTGCTGTGGTCGAGGAATAATGTTGTGAACAGCACTGTAAAGCATGTCCGGAGTTATGGTGAGGCATTGACGTCAGATATTGCCTTTCAGCATCCCTAGAGATGTCAGTCCATCATGATATAATTGCGACTTCAGGTAACCCCAAAGCCAATAAACGCAAGGTATGAGGTCTGGGGACCTGCGAGGCCAAGCACGACGAAAGTGGCGGCTGAGCACACGATCATTAAGAAACGAAGCGCGCAAGAGATCTTTCACGCGTCTAGCCATATGGAGTGGAGCGCCATCGTACGTTCCAGCAAGTGTTAAACAGCCAGGCTGGGGATGATACGATTCTGTAACAAATCAGCGTACCTCTCACCCGTCACGGTAGCAGTTACAAAAACAGAATAAAGCAGTTCCTCGAAGAAAAAAGCCACGATAACAGTAGATGTGGTAAATTCCATTCCGTCACTTTCTCGTCATGCAATGGAGTTTCCACGACAGTTCTAAGATTTTCGGTAGCCTAAATTGTGCTGTTGTGCACGTTGACAGACCTTCGGAGCGTGACATGAGCTTCGTCGGTCCACAACACGTTACTCAACTAATCGACATCTTCTGCCATCTTTTGAAACACCCACACCGCAAATACCCTCCGCTTCACTAAATCGCCAGGTAACATCATGAATGCCGATGGATTTTGTAAGAATAGCATCGGAGGGTACGCCTAAGTGCCAACCAAACATTAGTGTATGGAATGCCGGTGCGACGTGCGACAGCACGAGCGCTGACTTCCCCGTGCATAAACGAACCCGCTAAAGTCTCCATATCGTCCTGAACTGTCTCAGCAGCATTACGCCGTGTGCTCGGTCGGCCACTACGAGGTCTATCGTATAAACAAGACGTGGCTTCGAACTTCGAAATCATTCTCGCCACAGTTGCATTTGTCAACGGACCTTTACCCGTTCGAATCCCCTTCCTAACGCGATAGGTCGTAACGCTGAACTAGCAGATTCCCCATTCTGATAATACAGCTTCACTAAAAACGCCTTTTCAGGTAACGTCAACATGCGACCGCTGGTGCATCTGATTCTCTCTCTCATTACAGCTCCTTTTATACATGACTTTCATGCACAGTCACTGAGGTTTTGCTGACCAGCGCCTTCTGTCGGAATTTTTTTTAAATAAAACCACTTGTCATTCCAAGTATGTGTGTCAATTTTTACCGCTCTATCTACATTATTCCGTGATTTAATAAGTTTTCAAATTTATACTGACTTTTTGATCAGCCGGTATATAGTTGATCACGATGCAAACTGTGTTTCAGTATTAAAAATCGACACTGTTTGACATTTCGGTTGCAGGTATTTAGAATACTGAGATCAGACGCCCCAAACATCCTCAAAAGACAATGAACTCCTTTGCCTAAAAGAAAATTTGCGCCCCACAACCTCCTCTCCAACCAGACATCTGAATTGTCCCTGCTCCTTCAGTTGCAGAGAAGCTTATATTTTCTCTTCTTTTCACAATTTACTATTCGTCATGTAAACATACCTGATAAAACAATAATGAAAACGGAGAAATTTCTCAGGAAAACCAATAACAATTGCGAGCTTCTTAGTTACTGATAACGTGAGTACATTGCTCTGAACCATCTGCATAGGACTGTATTCCGGGTTCCCGGTGCTATATATTTCACAGTTACACAGCGTTGTAGGCAAAATATTCTCTTGTTGAAAGGAGAGCGCGAGTATTAGTTGAGGACAAGTTAGATGAAAATCATTGTGGTTTCAGGCCTCTTAGAGGCTGTCAGGAGCACATCTTCAACTTACGACAGATAATGTGCTATGAGTTTAACAGGGAATTGTATCTATGTTTAATAGATTCAGAAAAGGCTTATGACCGTGTTTCTAGGAGGAAGTTATTGTCAGTTCCACAAATTATGGAATATGAGGCAAACTTCCGCAGGCAATTAAAGATCTTTCCATAGACTGTTAGCCAGCAGTTACAGTAGATGACAAATTAAGTTCATGGTTTAGGGTAATTTCAGTGGTAAGAGAAGTGTGTAACCTGTCACCAATGTTGTTCACCTATTCATGGATCATATGTTGAAAACTGTAGACTGGTAGCGCAGGATTAAAATAGGTGAAAACAAAATAAGCAGTGTCGCATATGCGGATTACTTAGTTGTAATGGCAGATTGGATTGGTACATTGCATACTAATATCTCAGAGCTCGATCAGATGTGTAAGGATTATGATATGAAGATCAGCATCTCCAAAAGAAGAGATTTAAATAAATTGAGTGCCAAATAGAAGGAACAATGAACAGGTAGACAATTTCAAGTACCTAGGATGTATTTTTTCACAGGAAGGCAACATAGTGAAAGAACTGGAATCGAGGTGTAGGAAAGCTAATGCAGTGAGTGCCCAACTAAGATCTACTCTCTTCTGCAAGAAGAAAGTAAGTACGAAGACTAAGCATTGCACCCCTCTATCTATAGACAAACTTTGTTGTATAGGAATGGAAGTTGGGCGGATACAGGTTACCTTATTCATAAGCTAGAGGTTACCGACATGAAAGTAGCAAGAACGATTGTATGTACTAAAAGATGGGAACAATAGCAGGAGGGTCTCCATAATGAGGACATCACAGAAAAGCTGGGAATGAACACCAAAGGTGAAGCAGTTAGAGCGAACAGACTGAGATGGTGGGGTCACACATGGGAGAAGCAAGGTTACCTAAGAGACTCATGAGCTTGGCAGCGGAGGGTAAGAGAAGTCGCAGTGGACCAAGGAGAAAAAACATTGATTCGCTGAAGAATGAAGAAGGAAGTTTGGAGTTTAACGTCCCGTCCACAGTGTGGTCATTAGCTTTCGCTGGGAATGTTTGGGTAAGGATGTGGAAGGAAGTAGGCCGTACCCTTTCAGAGGAACCATCCAGGAATTAGCCTGGAATGGTTTAGGGAAATCACGGGAAATGTAAATCTGGAAGGCCGGAGGTGGATTTGAACCACCGTCCTTCCGACTGTGAGTCCAGTGTCTTACCACTGCGCCACCTCGGTCGGTAGTGGAGAATGATTTTGAAGTAAAAGGTTTGACATCAGACGAGGCTTCAATGTTATCACTGAATAGGGGGTTATGAATTAATTAGAGCTACTATGCTCCAGACTGAAAGCTGAAAGGCATATCAGTCTCTAATGATGATGATTATGATGCACAGATCAAAATGGTCAAATGTTTGTAGAGCTTATGGGACTTAACTATTGGGTAATCAGTCCCTAAACTTACAAACTACTTATGAACTTAGGACGGCACAAATATCCATGCCCGAGGGGGCATTCGAACCCCCGACCATAGTGGCTGTGCAGACTGTGACTAGCACCGCAGAACGCTCGGCCACACAGATCACTATTGTAACTCAGGCGTGATCCACCTGAAGGAAGACCTCAGCGCAGTGTATTACACGTCATACCGATTAGGCCCAACAGCAACTACATTGAAGGCTTAACAACAGCCCATATCACGTCACACCAACCAGATCGAGACCGCCAGCTGACTGGCTGGTCGCCGGGGTACATCCCACTACTTCGTAGCGGCCATCCAGTCATTGTACTCGGTGTGAAGTAACATAGTCTGCCCTTAGGCCCTGTCTACAGACGGTGTTGACTGTGCCTAGCTGCCAGCCAGTGAACCATGTGGTCGCGGCCTACTCGAGGCCAATGAGAGGCCATGATGCGCCTGAGCCGGGGCGATCGCTAGCAGATTGGCCGGCCGCTAGAGCACAGTCCACTGCCTAGTAGTAGCAGGTCACTCACCTAGCGATCGCGCCGGCTCAGGCCTACCTTGCTTACGTAATTTGACAGGCGCGCTGCGGCCTGTCTCTCTCATTGGTCTTGGGCCTACTACGAATGACATAGCACAATGGCACTGAGAGCGTCTCTTCAGGCGGAAAATTTGGCGGAATGCGCGGCTCTGCTCACCGCGGCATCTTCCCCAGCACAGTTGCTTCGTACAATTACTCATATTTAATGCGACACTCCTCATTCATGAGTCAAAATTCTCATCGCATCTGTGCATTTCTGCAAATTACGGCGGGATAATAGAGAAAAACATAGGGGTAATTTCTTTAAAGTGCGAGAAAGTTCATTATCTGAGAGTGAGTACGTTCCTTTATCCCTCCTTTCTACCCTCGGTCCTGTTACCTAGACACTTCCTGCCATTGTTTCTATTTGTGATAAAAAAAAAAAAAAAAAAAAAAAAACAAAAAAAAAAAAAAAAACACTGTATAAGAGAGGCCGCATGGCTTCGTACCTCGTCAAGGTATGAAAAAGAAACTTTCTTTTCATTTACCTGATGCCTTCTTTCACTACTATTGTCCCATACGCAGGAGCAGCACTATGGTCGTAGATCCGTCGTTTCTTGATGTGAGGCTGATATAGTAGTGCAAAGTGGATAGGTTTTTTAGCAGTAACGAATGTCGCACGAAATTTAGGGATGTCAGTAGCTTTTTCTCCTTTTCTTTATGATTCGCTGTTCCCATACAGAAAGCCAAAAGTGTATAACACAAATTCACAAACGTTGAACAATATAAAACATTTTACCCGATACCCGTATGCGGTTTACATAAACTCTTGGATGTTTGCCGCCTGAGGCGATTAGCTAGACTGACTGCGGCTTGAATAACACTCCGCGTCTGTGGCTGCATTTTTACGCCTGTTATCTTACTATTAAACTTACATTTAAATTACCTTCTTAAATAACAGAAACATAGCTTAATACCAGATAATTACATTGTATAAACAGCCATCATTAAATTAATTGCAGTATTAAATATTTACGAAAATGCTGGAGGGTTTTAGCGGATTGAGACTACTTGTAAGAGCCAATCAGATTTCAGATAGAAATATGGACGGAGTTTCCTCACAGGATACTTGTTAACACGACTATATGCTCTATGTTTTGCTCACGCTACATATCAAATGTTTGTAGAGCTTATGAAACTTAACTAAGGGTTCATCAGTCCCTAAACTTACAAACTACTTATAAACTATCTAATACTAAGGACGGCACAAATATCCATGCCCGAGGAGAGATACCAACCCCCGACCGTAGTGGCCGTGCAGACCGTGCTGGCGCGCCGCAGACCGCTCGGTCACCGCGGCCGGCCTCACGCTACATATTATGCAATGTTATTCCCTACATAGTTAAGTGATCTTACAGAATCAAAATATGAAAGAGCAAGTAAAACGCTACTGATGCGCTCATACACGAAATCAACTGTTTCGGGATGCAGAAGTGGTGAAGGCAGTTGCCTAATGCAGAGGTTTCTCAAGTAGATATTAGACACAAATCTATATCCGAGCGACTGTGGCGTAGATTTTCAATCCTCGTCGAGTGTTTAATGTATAATTATACTGTACTTATAAATTAATTGTAAAATTAATATTTATTTCACTTATCATTTGTTACAATAGTCCCTTTTATTACTGTTAGCTACAATGTGTCGCATGCAATTGTTTATTTTAAAAGATATCTTCCGATGAGAAACTGTTTGTAAGCTCTGGAGTAATTGATTCCAATTCCGGCCTCGGAACATTTCCATACGATGATTCAGTCGGTATGTGAACATCAAGTTATTGGTGACTTGCCACAGACTCTGGACGATGTAGTTTAATTTTTATAAAGCATTTTAACTATTGGGTACTAGTTTCGGATTGTATCCATCATCAGATTAATTGATGTAATCCGAAAGTAGTGCCGGCGGTCTGCGGCGCGCCAGTCACGGTCTGCACGGCTGCTGCGGCCGGGGATTCGAATCCCCCCTCGGGCATGGATGTTTGTGCCTTCTTTAGTAAAATGTTCAAATGTTTGTAAAGTCTATGGGACTTAACTACGGGGTCATCACTCCCTAAACTTACAAACTACTTATGAACTACTTACGAACTAGGACGGCACAAATATCCATGCCCGAGGGAGGATTCGAACCCCCGACCGTAGTGGCCGTGCAGACCGTGACTGGAGCGCCTTAGTCTCCTCGGCCACCGCGGCCGGCCCTTCTTTAGTATAAGCTACTTCTAAGGAGTTTGTAAGTTGAGGCACTGATGACCCCGTAGTTAAGTCCCATAAGCTCTACAAACATTTGCCTGTAAGGGCAGCCACGCCATTGACTTGTCATTATAGGTATTCCACGGCCGCTCCCACTGCACGGAAAGAGTTCTCCTTGGCCCACGGTTGTGTATCTTTTCCTTAGGTATATCTTACTTGTAACTACTTCACAGTACTAATTTCTGAAAAATCTTTATTAGTCAAGATCGCAATAATTTTTATCGAATGTGATAACTAGTTTCGGTTTATTGGCAAGTTATCTTCAAATCTCGTACACCCATGTTTCCTGGATTCTTGTAGTCTTCTCCTCGCCTTGGTGGTCAGTAGATTTTATTTGTGCTGGTGTAACGATATGGAACATTAAAAGTGGATTTTTTTTGTCTGATTGCATGATTTTAAAGAAAGAGGTACAATTATTTATACAGCATACGTTCTTCGCCAAACCACTGTAGCTTAGGTCATAATATTAAGTCTACAGTGCAACGTTTGCATGGTACGACACGAAATACTTAATATGAAATGGTATACAGTTCCAATTAGACACAAGGAATGGATACATATAACCCAAGTGTTGGATACCGGAGGCCCACCTACGAAGCTGAACATTAAAAGACAATGTCGACTCATTACGGTTCGTTAGAGGTTCACAAACAATGTTAGTAATATAAAGCATTATTGTTTCTCTGATCTAGCAACCTTTTACAAATACGCCATCTATTTTACTGTACCATCAAGTAATTTTGTTACGTATATCTTCCAATAAATATTTCTTATAAGTTTCATAATAAGTATGGTTCTTTGTGAATTGATCGAAATTGTACTTTTCGAACAAAAACTGTTCGACATGAAGCTGCCTACACAGTGTTAAAACAAGTCGTCGTTACTAACCAGTAAAGGAATGTCAACTATGAAATAGTTTTATGAAACAATTTTGTCTATTACAAGGGTGTCGCTATTGAGGACCTGTATGGGATGCTCTGACTTAATATGGACAAACATGTGTTTGAAGTTAATTTTGGCAACATTGTCAAAGGAGAAAACAGCGATCTATTTGGTATGATCAATATACAAAAAACAATCTTGATCGCAGAAATTAACAGTTTCAATTAACCGGTTTCGACCTGATGTAGGTCATCTTCGAAATAACAAGTAGTCCATGTGGCCAGTGCTGCACTCGGCTGGGCTGGGCTGTCCTGGGCTGTTCTACTGCCAGCAGGTAACTGTTAGTTGTCCTACATCAGGTCGAAACCGGTTAATTGAAACGGTTAATTTCTGCGATCTAGACTGTTTTTTGTATATTGATGTGTTTGAATTCCTGCCTTGGTACATATTTTTAGACGATGGATCAGTCTGCATATAAACATCATGGGTGTTGGTGACTTCCAAAAGTCTTTTGATCGTTTTTATTAACTTGTTCAAATGTTTGTGACTCTAACAGTCCAAACTCAATAATGTTCAAATGTTTGTAACTCTATCGGACCAAACTGCGTGGTCATCTGTCCGTAGCTTACAAACTACTTAAACCTAGGTAAACTAACCTAAGGACAGCACACACACCCATGCCCCAGGGAGGACTCGAATCTCCACGGCGAGCAACCGCGAGCTCCGCAGCGAAACGCTTTAGACCGCTCGGCTACTCCACCGCGGCCAGTCCAAACTACTAGGATAATTAGTTCCTAGACACAAAGTACTTACACCAATATTCGCTAAGGAAATCCACTCCCGAGGGAGTACACGAATCCCTGTGGTAGTCAGGGGCTCATATTTTTAGCCAACATAAAGATTGTAATATTAGTTATAAAGTTTATTTTTTATGCAAACATACAGATTTTTACATGGAACAATGGTTGTTTCTGTCATGCACTGGAAATGTTGACACCAGCTGTGTACAAAGAATTTTGAATGACATTTTTATCAGGTTTAGTTTGGCAGCTACAACCGTTCAAAGTTTCGGGAGCGGAGGCTGTGATAGAGAAGGTTACTGGCCGAGTGGCTAGTCCCTGGGGCACGGTCCACTGTCTCATGACCACCAGCCAGTCAGCTACGCTGTCGTAGACTGCCCACAAAATTCTGAGTGATTGTAGCTGCCAAACTAAACGTAATAAAAATGTCATTCAAAATTCTTTCTACACAGCTGGTGTCAAAAATCCCAGTGCGTGATAGAAACAACCATTGTTCCATTTGAAAAATTGTATGTTTGCATAAAGATAGATGTTTTAGGTATTTTTACTATCTGTTTATTGGCTAACAATACGAGTCCTTGACTACCAAACCATTTTGTGAAAACCGCACATCAATCGGGCTTTCCGTTTCCGCAATATTTGCGGTGCAAGTGTTAGGTGATTCACCCTGTATATCCATCATGATAGTAACGGATGTAATCCGAAACTTGTATCCACTGGAGCTTTGATGGACAATCACCTGGGCCGACCGCGGTGGCCGAGGAGACTGAGGCGCTCCAGTCACGGTCTGCACGGCCACTACGGTCGGGAGTTCGAATCCCCCCTCGGGCATGGATATTTGTGCCGTCCTAGTTCGTAAGTAGTTCATAAGTAGTTTGTAAGTTTAGGGACTGATGACCCCATAGTTAAGTCCCATAAGCTTTACAAACATTTTTGCACAATCACCTGAGTAAAGCTGTTCAAATGAAATGTTTGTAAGCCTATTGGACAAAACTGCTGTGGTCATGTGGTCATGTGGTCATGAGTCCCTAGACTAACTTGGAGCAACACACATAGACAAGCTACAGGAGAACTCTAACCTCCGACACGAACGGCAGCGTACTCCATAGCAATGCGCCTTAGATCACGCGGCCATCCTCACTGCTGATCTTGTTCCTGACAGTCTAAATCCCTTTAACAGTCACCGTTCTTTCCTGTAGGTCGTTTCATGCCCATTCCAGAAGAAACAGCAGATGTGAAAAGACTGGCGCCGCGAAGAGAAAACAACCAATACCGGGTACAAATGGGAGGAAATTCACCAGTCTGACAGTCTCTCTGAAGTCCCCTGTCAGGACACATGAAACGCAGATGACTGCAGTGCAGACGTCGTTGAGGAAACTATCGAAGTGACTAACCGCCGCTCTAGCTGGAACGGTACGACACTCGCCTAGCTCCCGCGGCCGCTACCGGAAGGGGACAATGGAGCGGAATGGTGCAAGATGACGCGGTGCGTCACAACCGGTGACTCTGCGCAAAGTGGACGACAGCCGGAGCGCCGTTACGACCCCATGACAGCGGGAAGGGGGAGAGGGAGGGGCAGAAGCCAGTCCTGCGACTGCCGGCGCAAAGTGCGGCGCGTCACAGATACGCCCGACCGCCGCTCGGTGACGACAAATCGCCACTCCTTTACTCCTCCCCCCCTTTCCCCTTCCTCGGCGCTAGCAGCCACCACCCTCGCCACGAGGAGACAACCGACTCTGGACGTCATTTAATGGAATGAAATCGTTACGCCGAGGTGTTATACTGCCGGCGCCATTGGAGAGACGCGGCGCTTTAAGCAAAACTGTTATTGTGCTTCCAGTTTCTGGGGCCCGACCGCCCCTCCATCCCTCCTACCCCCCGGGACCCCAGGCAGTCTACTCGTCCCTGGAGATTACTCGGCTGCGACACAAAGGAAAAGGAACTAACGGCCGGCAATTGCTCCTCGGACGACGCGCGCAGGGTGGGGGCTGGAAGGAGCGGAGGAACTGGGTCAATAAGGCGGCGGCGGGGGCGGCGGGGGGCGGCGGGGGCGGCGGCGCCTTTGTCCGCTGCTGGAGGCGGCGGCGGCCTAAACCCCGCGGCCCACCGGATGGGGCGCGCCGCTGATGAGCCCGAGTAATTCAGTTGCGAGCCGCCCGCTCACGACTCTTCCCCACCCCTCCCCACTACCAACCCTCCAAGCCGTTGCTGAGCCAGCAGAAGCGGCCAGTAGAGATGGGCTAAAGAGCGGTTTCCGATAACAGTGATTTCCGTGATCGCTACTTTTAAATCACCGTGATTCTTAACCGTGATTAATCACGGTTTAGAATAGCTATGTGAGGAATTCACGAAATGTATCCCTCTGCGATTTCTATCACTCCCACTATTCAGTGATTGAACCGCAGCGATTCCTGGCTTTCCTGCTACTTCTGTAATGTCCGCGACTTGATTTACCATGGAATTGACAAAAATTGAGTTAGATAGTACTGTTATTATGTTCCATCTGCCAGTAACTAATTTACCGTCTCTTCGTTGTTATGAAAGTTGTGCTTGTGAACAGATACTGCTTTTCAGTTCAAATATGGACGAGATACGTTTGTCAGTTTAGAATCTGTCCCTGGGTCCTGGCGATTTTGTATGAGAAATCCACAAGTGTATGCCCATTGGTCACTGTACCTAATCGGCGATTCGCTGCTATACCCGTTCTTCACTTAGCGGTGATTCGCTGCTATACCCGTTATTTGCTACTGTGATATTAGTACAGATTTCAGTCAACAGATGGCTCCTGCCGTTAGCTGCTGTGCGCTGCTATTACCTGCTCTTTAGCTGATATTCGCTGACCTACATGCTCTTCGCTACTTAACAGTGAATGAAATCGCGGTCAGATACCAGATCACCGCGACCGTGAAAACAGCTACTTCCCAATCACCGTGATTTCTAACGAATACGTGATTCCTTGCCCATCTCTAGGGGCCAACACTCACGGTGGGGACCCATTCGCAGCCGCCACGGCCCGAACGACGCCGTGAGAAACGCTAAAGCTCTGTATCGGGAAAGTATGGACAGCTTTCCAACGGCGGCCATGCTGGGCCTATCCCGTCGTTGTTGTTGCGGTCTTCAGTCCGCAGACTGGTTTGATGTAGCTACCCTGTCCTGTACAAGTCTCTTCATCTGAGAATACGTTCGGCAACCTATGTCCTTTTGAATCTACTTGCTATATTCGTCCCTCGGTCTCCCTCTATGATATTTACCCACGCGCTTCCTTCTAATGCTAAGTTGACGATACATTGATGTCTCAGAATGTGTCCAACCAATCTATCCCTTCTCTTAGTCAGGATATGCCAGAAACTCCTTTTCTCCCCAATTCGGTTAAGCACCTCCTCATTAGTTACGTGATCTACCCGTCTAAGTTTCATCATTCATCTGTAGGACCACATTTCAAAAGATTCTATAATCTTTTTATCTGAACTCTTATCATCCACGTTTCACTCCCATACAATGCTACACTCCAGACAAATGCTTTCAGAAAGGACTTCCTAACATTTAAATTAATATTCGATGTTAACAAGTTTCGCTTCTTTAGATACACTTTTCTTCCCATAACCATTCTGCATTTTATATCTTCTCTACTTCGGCCATCAGAAATTATCTTGCTACCCAAATAACAAAATTCATCTACTAATTTTATTGTCTCATTACCTGATCTAATTCCTTCAGTATCGCCTGATTTTCTGACATTGCATTCCATTATCTTCGATTTACTCTTTAATGTTCATCTCATATCTCCCTTTCAAGACACTGTCCATCCCATTCAATTGCTCTTCCAGATCTTTTGCTGTCTCTGACAGAATTACTATGTCATCGGCAAACCGCAATGTTTTTATTTCTTCCCCCTGCATTTTAATGCCCTCTCCAAATTTCTGCTTCCATTCCTTCACTGCCTGCTCAATGTACAGATTGAACAACATTGGGGAAAGGCTACAACCCTTGCTTCCTCCCTTTCGAACCTATGCGTCCCTTTCTTGCCCTTCGACTCTAATAACCGCTGTCTGGTTTTTGTATAGGTTGAATATAACTCTTCGCTCCCTATATTTCACCCCTGATACCTTCAGAATTTGGAAGAGTGTATTCCAGTCGACATTGTCAAAAGCTTTCTGCAAATCGACAAACGCTAAAAACGTAGGTTTCTCTTTCCTTAGCCTATCTTCTAAAACAAGTCTTAATGTGAGTATTGGCTATCCAAACTGATCTTCCTCGAGTTCGGATTCCACAAGTTTTTCCATGCGTCTGTAAATAATTCTTGTTAGTATCTTGCACCCATGACTTATTAAACTGATAGTTCTGTAATTTATCCCACTGCTGCTAATACACTGACCGCAACAACATTCCGAGTGATTAATTTGCTAGAGGCCAAGCTAAACATTACTTGTGGGCGAACCGAAACCGTAACCGAATATTCGGTCGCTAAAATGTTCAAATGTTTGTAAATCTATGGGACTTAACTACGTTGGTTATTAATCCCTAGGCTTACAAAGTACTTAGACTACGTTAAACTAACCTGAGGACAAAACTCACACCAATGCCCCAAGGAGGACTCGAACCTCCGACGGTAAGCAACCGCACGCGCCGCAGCAAGGCGTCTTAGACCGCTCGGCTACTCCACCGCGGCTATTCGAAACTTGCGTAATTAAGTTAAAGTTTCCGTATACCGGGTGATCGAAAGGTCAGTATAAATTTGAAAACTTAATAATAACGGGATAATGTAGATAGAGAGGTAAAAATTGACATACATGCTTGGAATGACATGGGGTTTTATTAGAACAAAAAAAGTTCAAAAAATGTCCGACAGATGGCGCTTGCCGACCGCGGTGGCCGAGGAGACTGAGGAGCTTCAGTCACGGTCTGCACGGCCACTATGGTTGGGGGTTCGAATCCCCCTCGGGCATGGATATTTGTGCCGTCCTTAGTGTTAGCTAGTTCATAAGTAGTTTGTAAGTTTAGGGACTGATGACCCCGTAGTTAAGTCCCTTAAGCTTAACAAACATTTGAACGTTTTGATGGAGCTTCATCTGATCAGAAAAGCAATAATTAGCATAACAAATGAAGACAAAGCAAAGATGATGTTCTTCACAGGATGTTGTCTTTCAGCATCCCTAGAGATGTCGGTCGATCACGATACACTTGCGACTTCAGGTAACCCCAAAAGCCAATAATCGCACGGACTGAGTTCTGTGGGCTTGGGAGGCCAAGCATGACGAAACTGGCAACTGAGCACACGGTTATCACCAAACGACGTGCGCAAGAGATCTTTCTCGCGTCTATCAATTCTTTTATAACACCGTGTCACTCCAAGCATGTGTGTCAATTTATACCTATCTATTTTGATCACCCGGTATTTATGTTACACCACAAATCACTACTTTTTCCATACTTTTCAAAATCTCGTCCCTGTACTAGGCCTTCTTGTGTGGTGTAAGCGTAATGAGGAGTTCGTAGAAGATCACATGGTAGGCGAACAGTTTTTAGACAAATCGACGGGACTTTAATAAAAGTACTTCCAAATTGTATTCTTCTTCTCCTAATTGTGACTTTTATACCTAAAGCCTTCCTCACACGGGACATGTTGTCCCAATGTGGCGCAGGCCAGATGTGCTGTCTACCTAGCTACAGCTCGCTCTCATACGACCTGCTACATCCCACGGAACGTGCTGCTCATCGTGATAAGCTTAGCGACCACAGCGATCTCTAGTGCCCGTTGCGGGCTGTCATGTAGATCATTGTGTTTCTAAAGATGGTTGTGCGTAAAATTACACGGTATGTCTGTTAGCGACCGTCGGAAAAAAAAGAAAACGAAACGCTTTCTTATGCTTCCATGTGGCATGCAATACTCTTAGAGAAATTGTATTTTTTTTTTCTTCAAGAAGCACAAAGACGGTATATTAATCTGAGAGCGGTTGATAATAATAACGAAATTTACGATAAAATCACTTTTGGCAAAAATTCTTTAAAAAATTGTCTACGGTAAATTAAATCATTTGCCGCAGTTTCAGTTGTCTTGCTCTTATATTCCCATTTTCCAAGTTGTACATATTCTACATAGTAGGTTCTCACCAATACATTTTACTGTTACACACGCGGGACAACGCCTCAGCTCGACAATATTCATTGTGATAATTTTTGCTTTTAGTATTGTACGTAAACACTGTTCCTCCTATACTGCATCTACTTACGTAAACACGCGGTAGCCATGTTCACTTTGCACCGTGAAACTGAACTATTTCAACAGTGTACTGAACTGCAACTTCATTCAAATACCTTGAGGAAAACCGAGTGAACTAGAACGAAAAACTCAACAAATTATCTCGTGGACAAAGTTATATTTTGTTTCTAATATATAACGTCGAACACCGAATGTATTAAATCAACAAATAAGTTCATAAACCGAAATTAAACCAAATCGTTAAAAAATATCTGGGAGAGTGTAGATGCAAACATGTTATTTACTTGCTTTTCCTCCGCAGCTCGTGACGCTAACCTCAGCGCTAATAAGTCAGAATAAAAAGAAATAGCGACGAATATCGGATATTATACTTGAATTAGCAAGAAAGAATCAGAAACGTTAACGAAACAAAAAAGGAAAAAATTAAAGATATTTGGGAAGTGCACAGATTCGAACCTATTCCGCTAAACAAGCGTTTCAAAATTCACGTATACTACACTTTTTAAACATGTGGTAATATGTTGTTTATGTATGACATAGCATCACAAAGACGCTTCTTTGATAGAATGGGTTATACCGTATCACAGAAACGATATTCTTTCACATTATACAAATTATAACACTGACACACATTAAATACGAAAACCTTTAAAGCTATGAAAATGTTATTTCCGCTAATTTATTGTAACAAATCATATCTAAAATGACGCCTTTTCAAAAGATCTTCAATATTCTGACGCTTTCAAAAGATTATATTCATATATCGTACGCTACAACGAAAGAAGGCACGAAATGCGGAGTTACGTTTGCAATATGGCTGCTCAAAAGTTCTGCTTGTCACGTGAAAACCTGGCCGCTTCTCATTGGCCGCGTTCCACTCCACGAAACAGAAAATCTAACATGCTGGATCCTTCATTCCATGCTTCGCAGGGCAGTGGAATGTGGAATTCCATGCTGCGGCGTCACCACGTGCGTTTCCATGTCCCGTAAGAGGACGGCTTGCGAAAGAAAAATTAGAGGAGGTTAGACAATAAGTAAACTGAACACGATACAGCGGAGTTTCGAATTGCGAGCCTCGGAATTTTTTCTTTTCATACTCCACCCCGAGGAGTGGAGCGGGCTGAGATCCGGCGCATAAAAAGATAAGCCGATAGTGGGGTAAAGGGCGATCCCAATTGGAAACAAGGAAACAAGTGGGAGGGGCTTACCAGTTCCGGCATGTGCCTTACAACCAACGAAAGCCTCCCGAAAACCTTGGTCGGAATCGGGGGATTGGGACCAATTTAATTTATTTCTGGGACATTGCCTCAGAGTAAACAGAGATTATCAGGGTACCACGAGTGCAATCCCGACAATCACAAATCGTAAATTCGTAGAGATCCGCCCGACCACATTACAGTGGCCAAGCGCATCCACAGAGGAGCCGCGCCCGGGAAAGTGGTATCCTCTGCGTCGGAATTACGGATTTCCCATAAATACAACTGTCATAAAACACAACAACTGCTGGTGCATTCTATCTTCACAGAAAAAGGCACTCCACCATTATAATGCGAAGTAAATAGTGAAAAACTTTAAAACCTTTAGCCTGCCAATGTAAATGACTATTTAGAAACATTGTTTTAAAAAGGTCATATTTTTGCACGTGTATTCCTTTCGAGGTCGATTTTCCTCTTTTCCACGCGAAAATTTCTATATTAATGATAAATCTGAAGCACTGAATTAAAATTTGTCTTGCGACTGGGAGTCGAACCCAGACCTCCATGCTTACAGCTAGTCCACCGCATCACTAGCGATTAATGCTCCTCGGAATAGTCTAAGCACGATTTCCTTCACGTCACAAACTTTAATAGAGCTTTGTGTTCCATAGAACATTGTCACTACTACCATGGCTCTCCATGCAACAGAATAGCAATGGACACATTGGAACATTCCTGTTTAAGGTGATATAAATATCAATGTAAATACAAATATATAATCCCTAAGACGGATGATAAATCTGAAGCATTGAATTAAAACTTGTGATGCCACCAGGAATCGAACCCCGATCTCCACGCTTACTAGACAGACGTATTACTGCTAGTCCACCGCATCATTAGCGACTAAAGCGCCTCGGAAGCACGATTTCCTTCACGTAACACACTTTAAATCAGCTTGTGTGTTCCATAGAACATTGTGACTACCGCCATGGCAGTGGTCTATCAGTAATACGTCTGCCTAGAGTAAGCATGGAGCTCCGGGTTCGATTCCTGGTCGCATCACAAATTTTAATTCAATGCTTCAGATTTATCATTGTCTTTGACATATTTGAGGCGAAAATTCGTCTCAAGGATTATATATTAGTATTTAAATTTCTATAGTTCCCTGTGATCCTGGTGGCGTTCACCCCGAATTAAGGAGACTGCTGTATAGATACCACAAATTCCATAGTCCTGCATACCTTCTTGTAGGAAGATAGTCTTTAGGTACATAACAAAAATGCCAAGTAGATACTACGAAATGTCAGAGCCTAGGCATGACTATCACAAAACAAAATACTCATAAAGTAATCCGTGGCTTGTTTGCAAAAGTAGCCTTTATGATTTCGTTCTTGAGAGCACTAGCTTTATGTTGCCATCTTCACTACACTTTTTTGAAACCGACAAACAACTTTACATATCTCCTTTTTGGCGTTCGTGAATACCGGGTGATCAAAAAGTCAGTATAAATTTGAAAACATAATAAATCACGTAATAATGTAGATAAATGGTTAAAAATGACATACATGCTTGGAATGACGTGGGGGTTTATTAGAACCAAAAAAAAAAATGTATTGCTAGACGCGTGAAAGATCTATTACGCGCGTCGTTTGATGACGATCGTGTGCTCAGGCGCCAACATCCGACGTCAATGCCTCACCATAATTCCGGACATGCCTTACAGTGCTGCTCACAATCTGTAAACTGCAAATTTAAAAATTGCAACGCCATACCTAATGCCCTAGTTTTGTCCAAGAAAATTAGTAAGTGAGAATCTTTCTCGTTTCATCATTTTGCTGGGGTTGTAAGCGAAAAAACTATAATAAAGATTACAAACTATGTTTATAAGTTTCTTGCAAGTTTGTTCAGCGGCGTTGAGCCCGATTGAGTATGTCTGGAATGAAGTTGGCAGATGCTTCGCAGGCAGGCCAGCACGTCCAACAACGGTTGCAGAGCTGGATATTTCACTCATATGAGAATTGAAAAACATCCATAAGAGCTAATTGATATCCTCATACTATCCATGCCAATCAGGTGTACTTCTGTGCACCCCTACGGAGGAGATAGTACACCATATTATAGGGCACGAAAATGTCTTTTTCACTACTGTGGTAGTCCCACTGTGCATCGCTCTAAGGAAACGCTATGTAAATCTCACGTAAATTGTTGAGACACCAAAATATCGTAGATTATCACACAAATTATAGTTGTAACCAATACTGGAATAAAATACGTTACCGAACATATATTGTGTATTATAGCTGATCTGTTCAAATGTCTGTAAATCTATCGGACCAAACTGCGCGGTCATCAGTCCGTAGCTTACAAACTACTTAAACCTAGGTAAACTAACCTAAGGACAAGACACACACCCATGCCCCAGGGAGGACTCGAACCTCCACGGCGAGCAACCGCGCGCTCCGCAGCGAGACGCTTTAGACCGCTCGGCTACTCCACCGCGGCATAGCTGATCTTCTAAAATAAATAAGGAGAAATAGAAGATGGGTAAGCTAGTTCATTTTTGGGAAATACGAGGCGCGTCCAGAAAGTAAGTTCCGTTTGGTAATAAAATGAAATTGTACACAGATGCAGAAGAAATTTTTATTGCACAAAATTCTACAACTCTTAATTTATTTTTCCATATAACTGCCGAAATTTTGCAGGCATTTGTCAAAGCGTGGCACCAGGTTTTGTATACCTTCTTCATAGAAATCTGCCGCCTGTGTCTTCAACCAGTTGGAAACAGTTTCTTTCAGCTCGTCGTCATTGGCGAAGTGATGGCCGACAAGGAAAGATTTGTGATGTCCTGGATCTTGTCATCAATCGCGTGAACCAGTTCTTCTGTAAACAAAGAACAAAGGTGGACGCCCACTTCGTTCTTCTTCGTGCACATCACTACGCCCGCCATTGAACTGTGGGACCCATCTTCTCACCATCGAATCACTCATCGCATTTGGTCCGTAAACATCGCAAATTTGCCGATAAATTTCACTTCGTTTCACTTTCCTCGTCTTCAGAAAACGCATCACCGACCTGATTTCACAGGCGGTGGGATTTTCAATTACCGCCGACATTTCAAACAAGCACAACAAAGCGTACTTAACTGACAGCGATCTCCAAATGGCGCACGTTCTTCTCCTTGATACACATCGTCTACAGCGCATGTGCGGAACAGCACTCGCATCGCTGCAGCGGAGTTAAATTGAAACGGAACTTACTTTCTTGACGCGGCTCGTATTTCATTGATGATCTTTCGGAATTTGTTCCTTCTTTATTCGTTCGCTGTTCGTTTTTATCCAATTTATATCCAATAATAGATAACCAAAATAGAAACTGACTTGTTTGTTTATAAAATCTGAACAAAAATTCTGAGATAAAATGTGAAACCTTTGAAATCGAAATCCCTTTTCCTACTCAGCGTAATTGAACTATAAGCGTTTATTTTATTTTTTTCCCCACGCAGAAGCCAAACACGTAGGTAATACAAGGAAACAAACAAAATGAATATATTTCACCTAAATGTCACGCATCAGCCAGAGACAAAAGGGAAAATGTGTTTATTTAATTACCTCCCACTATATTTTAGGGAAATGATTAAAAGTTATCGTGCAGGTACGAAACAGCGGAACTGCAACGAGTAGACTGAGGAAATACCAACCCAAACATCCCGTTGGGGAAACGGCGAATTCGCCTAAGGGTGACTAACATATGATAAACAGTGAGAAACATATGGGAGCTGCGGCGCCATAGCTGTCCGTACTAAGGAGGCTTGCTGCGGTGCGCGCGGCTGTTCGCCAACGCAGAATCGAACACTCCCTCGTGCATGGGCGTGTGTGTATTGTTCTTACTCAGTTTCAGTAATTTGCAAATTCAAGGACCGGTGACCACTGCAGTTATGTCCCATAACTTCAGAAACCATTATGCTGAAGCGATAGCCCCTTACTTAACAGCCATATACAACCGCTCTCTCATAGAACGATCTGTACCAAAAGATTAGAAAGTTGCACAGGTCACACCTATATTCAAGAAAGGCAGTAGGAGTAACCCACTAAACTACAGGTCTATTTCATTGACATCAATTTGTAGCAGGATTATGGAACATATCCCGTATTCAAACATTAGGAATGATCTCGAACAGATTGATCTATTAACCCAAGGTCAACACGATTTAGAAAATATCGCTCATGCGAAACACAACTAGCCCTTTACTCACACAAGGTGATGCTATCGACAAGGATTCTCAAATTGATTCCGTATTTCTTGATTTCCAGAAGGCTTTTGACACCGTACCTCACAAACGGCTTTTAATCAAATTGCGTGGTTATGGTATATTACTCCAAATTTGCGACTGGATACGGGATTTACTGTCAGAGAGGATACAGTTTGTAGTAATCGATGGTAAGGCATCGACTAAAACAGAGGTGATATCGGGCGTTCCACAGGGTAGTGTTATTGGTCCTCTGCTGTTCCTTATTTTCATAAACGATTTGGGAGCAAATCTAAGTAGGCCTCTTAGGTTGTTTGCAGATGATGCAGTCATTTACCGTCTAGTAAAATCATCTGAAGATCAAAACCAACTGCAGAACGACCTGAATAAGATATCAGTATGGCGTAAAAATTGGCAATTGACTCTAAATAATGAGAAGTGTGAAGTCGTCCACATGAGTACGAAAAGAAATCCGTTAAAATTTGTTTACAAAATAAGGCAGTAACTCCACAAAATACCTAGGAATTACTACTACTTCAGACTTAAACTGAAAAGAACACGTCGATAGTGTCGTGGGAAGGCGAACGAGAGACTGCGTTTTATGGGTAGAGCCCTTAAAAGATGCAACAGCAGTACTGAAGAAACTGCATACATTACGCTTGTCCGTCCATTTTTGGAGTATTGCCGCCCAGTGTGGGATCCTTATCAGGTGTGTTTGACGGAGGAAATCGAAAGAGTCCAAAGAAGGGCAGCTCGTTTTGTATTGTCATGATACATGGGAGACAGCGTTACGGAAATGATACAGGATCTGGGATGGGAATCGTTACAACAACAGCGCTTATCGCTATGGCGTGGTCTACTTACGAAACTCCAATCGCCAACATTCTCCTCCGAATGAGAAAATATATTGTTGACTTTTACTTATATAGGTAGAAACGATCAGCAGAATAAAATACGAGAAATCAGAGCTCGAACGGAGAGATACAGGTGTTCTTTATTCTCGCGCGCTATTCGAGAATGGTATGGGAGATAAATATATAGGTGGTTCTATGAGCCTTCTGCCAGGCACTTAAATGTGATTTGCGGAGTATCCCATGTAGATGTAGATGAAACATTTGAATATTTTGAAACTGTTGGAGACCAGGCATGCTATGTAGATCTTTAAGCTAAACGAAGAATGTCTTGAACAACACAGTGCTTTACTAGGCATGGTTCTGTTTGGAGGACGTATGCCATTGCTTTCCTCCGACCTTCGTATTTTTTTCCTTTATTGTTATTTTATAACGAACTATGTATAGTTGGCAGGCTGGAAGCAGCTGCGTTGGCTGCTCTTCAGCCCTGCGAAGTACATGTTATGACATACGGTTAAAGGAACATAAAACATGAAACGTGTCCATAAAATATAAGAAAATAAGAAAATGTCTAATATTGTGCCTCCTGTTTTGTGTCGAGTAACTTGCTTGCAAGAAAATGTATAATATCGCTTCTACTGTATGTATCGATATGTGTAAAGTTTCATCTCTGGCAAAGATCATGTATTGCACAGCATTGTAGCTCGTGCAGAGACACAGAGAGTTAAGCACTAGTGGTTCAGCTCGCTTAGAGAGCGGTTGGGTTGTGTGTATGGCTCCGATGTAGAGCAGAGGCTGCTTTGCCAGCAAGTCAGAAGTTGTATCATGTAAGTAATGTAATGCTGTTTATCAATAATAAGCAAGTTAACCCTGTTTCATATTTCATTTACGTAGTTAGAAAATTAACCCACTTCCTTCATTTGATAATTACTTGATTTAGTGGAGTGTTGATTTGAACAATATTATAGAACATATTTCATTATTGGTGCCATAGTAAGATAATAGTTGATCTGGATTTCAATAATTGGAGGCTGACCTATATAGGTTCTCACAGTCAAGCATTAAGAAAGTGATTTGTGGTTTTTCTTATATCTTTCTCGCAGTCAAAATTCTTGAGTATAGTCAGTGTCTGTTTCAAAAGGTTACATGACACAGTGTTTTGTTAAATATATCCGTTGCGCACATAATCAATTTAATGAACTGTTTCTTATACATTAATATCAGGGCCATAATTAAACCAAATAGCTAAGTTAATGAACAATTTATTGTCTGATTTAACGAAAGGTTCAACATTCCAAAACAAGCGTACAGCTTTTATCTGGCGCCCTTTCTGCCAGGATAGTTCACAAACAGGATCGTGACGTAGTTAGATACGTAGTCTTATTTCAGTTAGTTTGTCTTTTCCACTAACCAACTTACCTTTTGGCTCTTAATTTAATTTTTGTAGCACCATCCTCTGTTGTAGCAACAGTAGCATAGTAATTGTTTCTGTAGTCTGTTACTTACCATTCTTGAGATTGTGTAGTATTGTTTATAGTAGATGAATTGAATATACAAATAATTGCATTACTACTGAACAAGCCTCTCTTTTATATTGTCTGATGTTTGTTGTGATGAAAGCCATGGAAAACGTATTACCAAATGACTTCATGCAAATTTTACTGTCACAGATCTCTAAGTTAAAGGAGGAACAATTTCAGAAACTAAATAAAAAACTTGAGGAACAATTTCAGAAATTAAATGAAATACTTGACAATGATCAATTACAATTTCAGAAATTAAATGAAAAACTTGACAATAATCAATTACAATTTCAGAAATTAAATGAAAAACTTGAGGAACAATTTCAGAAATTAAATGAAATACTTGACAATAATCAATTACAATTTCAGAAATTAGATGAAAAACTTGAGAAATTTGAACAAACGTGCGATTCGAGGTTTGCGAGTACTCAAAGTAGTATTAATAAAATAAATGAGGACAACAATCGGTTCAGGGAACAACTGCTCAATACTTTCAAATGTGAATCTCAGCAAATAAGACAGGATATTCGCGACGAGATTAACCCGGTAGTGGAAAACCTTGCGTCACGAGTCGAAAATATAGAAACCACCGAACTCGCTCAATTGAAGCAACAGAGTAATCTATTTGATGAAAAGTTGCAAAACTTCCAGTCAGGCACGACGGAACAGATCAATAAAATTAATAAACAGTTTGAGGATATTACCGTTAAAATTACCCAAATCAGTGATAACAGTGACAAAAGTTCTGATGTAACGCATCCTACCCCGTTTAATGAAACAAACAGAAAATTAGATGATCGCCGGTCGCAACAAAGCCCGCCGCGTTCAAAACGTTATTCAGAGCACGAGGATCAAACAAAAGGTAATTCTTTCACTAATGAAACTTACAAACAAAGACGCGACAATGAGAACAGTGATTTTCATGATCGTGAAATTAACCGTGGAAGTTTTCGTGGCCGCAACCGAGGTGGTGGTTTTGGTCGCGGAGGACGCAACAATAATTACTATCAAAACAGCAATACTTCGAATGATACTAATTGGCGTGATAGACGCAATACTGATAGTGATCGCGAGACTGAAAATCACAACAATAACGCTGAGAAGCGTAGTCGGGAGGGCACACGCGATAATTCTCGTGATCGCCTTCCGCGATACGAAAACACGATTCGGGGTCTAAGCAGATCGCATACCCCGGAAAGACAAGAGCAAAACATTGAAATCAGACCTGCTAATCCATGCTCTAATTCATCAAAAAGGATTTTCAAGGCATAAATTTGGGGTAGAGAGTCCATTAATCTGTTTTGGACACACCAAGTGGCGATTGGTGCCCCGTTCTCGAGCTGAGTGTCACTATTCTTCCGCCTTTCCTTAGTGCGCTCTATCCACCTCTTTTTCTCACTGTTACTTTCCTCTAACTCTGAATACTTATACTCTGTGCTACGCTGGGATATTGTCATACGAAACTTTGATTATCTTGCAATTTGCATATAACGAACTCTGTGGCTGTGCAAGACTTAAAATTAATGGAAATTTTTGATTGTGTAATCTAATCAAGTTCCTATGTTTCAGAAAATATTCTTCTGTATTATTAATTGCATAACTTACGAAGTTCTGAGCGAGCGAAGAAGATTTTGAGTTGACATGAGCAATTGGTAAGCCAAGAACATTATGGAGGATGATGAGTAAGACAATACACAATATGTCATGGTGGTCTTTAAAATGCATTATTGTTTATGGATAAATGATGGTAAGGAAGGTATTGGTAACAGTTAAAGATGTTTGATAAATGTAATTACGTGGACGAGATTAAGCAATTATGAGGAGAATCGCTATGTTGCTAATGATGACGAGATTATACAATGATTATGAAGCAATTATGAGGAGAATCGCTATGTTGCTAATGATGACGAGATTATACAATGATTATGAAGCAATTATGAGGAGAATCGCTATGTTGCTAATGATGACGAGATTATACAATGATTATGAAGCAATTATGAGGGGAATCGCTATGTTGCTAATGATGACGAGATTATACAATGATTATGAAGTAATTATGAGGAGAATCGCTATGTTGCTAATGATGCTATGTTTTGTTCTTTTCTTATGTGCTTACTCGCACTGCCCTTTTGTGTTTTCTCTTTGTGCTTATGTGCACCACTTTGTATGTTGATGCATTGTGCCTTCAATGGCATGTGTGATTGGTGAGATTCATATCCTTCTGATGCTCTGTAATTATTTGTAATTATGTGTAATGAATATTTCTAATTATGCTTGCAGCTATGCGTATTGCTCTTGCAATCAAAGCTTACCGCTATGCTCACTAATTATATACCTAAGCCCTACCACTATGCTAATTAATTTTATAATGAAGCTCAATGACAATGTATGGTTATGCTTATACGTTGCACACAGCCATCTATCTTGCAAACTTGCAGCTATGCCATAAATTGCGCCTAGTTAAGTCTAGAAAGATAATGCACAGAAATACTTTGCTTTTGCTTACTGCTATCTGCTAAATTTTATTGATGATCTTGTTGATGAAAATCTGCAGCTATGCCTAACGAATATTACGTCTGTGTTTATGTTATTGGATGATTTACTGTGATGTACATCTATTACTGTGCCAAAATTTGCACTAATTGTTTTGTTTGACCCTACTGTTGACTCAGACAGACACAGACATGACCTGATGACTTGAACCTCTTTTGATATTCTCACGAAACTACCCTGATGTGTTATACCTTAAGGCAATGAAATATGTAGCTCAGTTGAGACAAAAGCCTGGCCATGGCAACTTATGTAATTTAAGTGTTATACTTTGTGGTAATGTAATCACCACCATAGTGATATATATTAATTTAAAGAGATATGAACAAATGGTAATTGGAATGTCAATTTAAGTTATATCATGCCAAGTTGATGACAAGCACCCTCAATGTATTTCATACGATTATGTGTTTGTAAAGCAATATGTACATAGTATGTAAAGCCTTGTGCTTATATGAAATGACACTAATGTTGTAGATACTCTAATATAAGAATTAACTTACTCATTAGTATTCAAATGTATCCGTCTTCAGGACACTACTTGTAATGTAAAAATATGGTTTAATACCATGACCCCATCTGTACCACTTGAATTTGTGGGAAAATATTTCTGTAGATATGTTCTAATCAATGACTTTTCTTTCAGTCTAAACTGAAATATCATGACTATGTTATTAATTTGTGTGTAAAATGCTTTATTTCATGTACTTTGGACACGCATGGGAAGTGGCGATTTCGCACACGAGATTCCAGAATGCACACAGAACAATGGACGAGTTACTATACACCACTGATTTTGGGCCTTTTAATGAAGATGTTTGTGGATGATGTTTGGCCATACAGTACTGTCCATTGCAGCCTTGGCCACCCATCACCAGTTTGCTGCGGATGCAGTCGGCTAATAGCTCTGTTGGTTGGAGCACACTTGGTTGTCGAATTGCATGGAGGAATACATCAGAACCTTTTCCCCATGACTTCCACTTCAATGCAACCAGTCAGCCCGCCAACAGTGTGGTGTAATCTTACAGTGTTTTGTGTTCGTGTGCAGACCTAAAATGAATGTTAGGAGCTAATGTGCTATTCGTGTGCATATACTATTCAGTGCCTCCCATTGCAAACGTTGTCCACAGGCTCATTACCAGTGTTTAGGTATATTTCATGGTTCTTTTACAATCAGTGACCAAAATAAAATTGTGCTCTTGATGGATACATATACTTTGTCAGAAATGTCATTGTGCCTATTCGATTGACAAACGTTATATTGAAACCCTATTGTGCTGAAGCAGTAATATTATTTTGTACATGATCAGAAGCCTATGTAGCCAAAAATTTTACATGTATGTTCTAGCATCCATGAAAGTATAGCATTTTAAATGCATCACAGAATACAAAACTGACACTCTATCTTATACTAAGTGCACTAAAAATTTACATAGACTACATTGTGCACAAGATACAAATGTTCATTTTATGTTCCCAAAAATACTGATCCCTTGTACAAAATTTAAACCCATGGAACTTACACTACTGTCTGTATTACTTGTAATTACCACATTTTCTTTAAAGAATGATGACATTAGTTAAACTATCTTTTGTAAAACTTTGTATATGTTCACGTTTATTATTGTATATTTTTTTTCCATTTGTGTATTACTTCTAGCTATCTCATTTTCTCCACTATATCATTTGTCAAACTATGTTTTCTGAAATTCTATATATACTTATGTTTACCATTATGTATAATTGTCATATATTCCACTTATTGCTGATGTTCTGTAAATTTTAACATTTGCTTATGCCTGTCACACCCTGTACCACTCCATGCGTGACTTTTGATGGTACTGTTCTGTAAAATGGCATGTATTTATGACTGTCACATTGTTTTTTTTTAATTTTCTATGTACTCCATCTGTTGTTTTGATCTTGTTATATTTCGGATGTCATTAATGGATTTGTGGACTTGAAATTCAGTAATTTTGCTGGCTAGGCAATGCCATTGGCATCACCCACCCTACAAAATTTTAATAGGTAGGAGGGGGGTGATGAAACGTGTCCATAAAATATAAGAAAATAAGAAAATGTCTAATATTGTGCCTCCTGTTTTGTGTCGAGTAACTTGCTTGCAAGAAAATGTATAATATCGCTTCTACTGTATGTATCGATATGTGTAAAGTTTCATCTCTGGCAAAGATCATGTATTGCACAGCATTGTAGCTCGTGCAGAGACACAGAGAGTTAAGCACTAGTGGTTCAGCTCGCTTAGAGAGCGGTTGGGTTGTGTGTATGGCTCCGATGTAGAGCAGAGGCTGCTTTGCCAGCAAGTCAGAAGTTGTATCATGTAAGTAATGTAATGCTGTTTATCAATAATAAGCAAGTTAACCCTGTTTCATATTTCATTTACGTAGTTAGAAAATTAACCCACTTCCTTCATTTGATAATTACTTGATTTAGTGGAGTGTTGATTTGAACAATATTATAGAACATATTTCATTATTGGTGCCATAGTAAGATAATAGTTGATCTGGATTTCAATAATTGGAGGCTGACCTATATAGGTTCTCACAGTCAAGCATTAAGAAAGTGATTTGTGGTTTTTCTTATATCTTTCTCGCAGTCAAAATTCTTGAGTATAATCAGTGTCTGTTTCAAAAGGTTACATGACACAGTGTTTTGTTAAATATATCCGTTGCGCACATAATCAATTTAATGAACTGTTTCTTATACATTAATATCAGGGCCATAATTAAACCAAATAGCTAAGTTAATGAACAATTTATTGTCTGATTTAACGAAAGGTTCAACATTCCAAAACAAGCGTACAGTTTTTAAACAGATGAATAAAAAATTGTGGAATTAAAAACAATTGACAGGCTGAGTTTTTGTAGGACTAAACGTAAATGAACAAAGAGACAAACATATATGGTAGAACGAAAACGATAACAATCAAGTGGCAATAAAAACACATATAGTCAGTAAAAACCCGACCTTCGTACTGACTTACTCAGTTATAGGGCGTGAAGAAACCTTAACGTTCGTGAGTATAAAAGCGACGTCTTTGTTCCAAAGGGTAGGTCTTCTGATGTTTTATTTTTAATTAGAAAAAGTAATTACTCTGTAAAATCTCATCACTCGGAAGTCCACAGTTATCTTTTTCAAACTCGCATATCCATATCACACTGAGCCTCACTGCTGTAAACATTCCATATTAAATGGTGCACACATATGACGCACTGGCAGCTACATCGCTACGCTGTCCATTAGCAGAATTCTGCTATTAATCATGCGGCATCTGCTGTCATCGAATCTAGATCGATTTCGTCTTACCATGTGTTCCAATATATTTCCGGCAGTGTAGGCCTGTTTGTGATGCAAGTGTGGACGAGGGCAAGTGTTTAGCTTCAACAATGTTCTTCCTTAGAACACAATTTCCAGGAAACGCTGGGAACCGCGTGTACCCATTCAGAGGTCAGCTCTCACTCTACCGGACCGCACAGTGTCGCTGTGTTGGGCTACGTGGTTGGCGACTGGCTGCCTCCGCCGATGTCGCCGTGATCCGGCGGCCCGCTGCTGGATCCCTGGATCGCAGGGCCCCAGATCAATTTCGCGAGCGAAATTGCTTCGTGACGCTGTCGCAAGCAACTCTGCGCCAAGTCCGAGACCTAAAGCCGACTCGACGACACGCGAGTATTAACACGTCACATACGAGACGACACGATACGGAGAGCGAGCCAAGGTATAAGCCGAGGCGAGAAGTAGCGCCACGCTCTCAAGGACGTCCAAGAAGCTGAGAACAAATTATGTCTGATAGCAACGAAAACTCTTGTCATACTGCTGGGTTATTTAATATAAAAGGATCACCATTTTTTTTAAGAAGAGAAGATGCACGTAAAAAAGGCCAGGAGATGGCAGTCGACGTCAAATAGACTATATCCTGGTCAAAAAGAAATTTATGAACCATATTACTTACAGCCTTTAATACCCTGATTATGACGAGACAGTGATCATTTCATCTAATTTAAGAAATACTGAAGAACTAAGAAACATAAATGTTGCATAGAGAAACTTAACGAAAAACAATTAGTTGCAGAGATGAATTGACTGAAAACTTGGGTGGTAATAAGAATGGATGGCAGGGGATTTTCCTTTAAAAAAAAAAAAAAAAAAAAAAAAAAAAAAAAAAAAAAAAAAAAAACGAGAAGTAATTGGTAAAGAGCTAGCAGAACTAAAGAAACTAAAGTCAAGAACACCATGGATGACTAAAAATAATGGACCTTATTGACGAACGAAACAAGATAAGGAACCAAGATGTCGATAAATACGAAACAGTAAAGAAAACAAAATCTAAATTAAGCAGGAAAGTAGACTGGAAAATGAAAAGTGAATGCAGGGGAAACATGAGAATATTCAACAACATCACAAGGAGGACAAACGGATAAAACCGACTCTAAAAGTAAAGGGATGCAGATAAAGCCAAGAACAAAAACAAGTACGTTCAAGAATAAAAATGAATGGTGACTAACTTTTCGACATGGAAGATGTGAATGAAAGCTAATATATTGAGGAATCATATGAAGAGGAAGGTATTGTTAATGAGGAGGAAAATTCTGGTAGAAGACGGCAAGGTGGATGTGGGAGTGAAATAACCATCTTTATCTTAAGAGGAATTTAACAATACTTCGAATGCCCCAAATAATGGCAAAGCAACAGATATAGATAAAATCCCAGCAGGAATATTAAAGGAAATAGAAGAATCAACAAAAGAGTACTTATATAACTTATCAAATAATACTATGAAAAAGGAACAGAACCACCTACAGATTTACTAAATACTAAAACAGTAAAAGTTTAAAAAATGAAATGCTCTGGACTCTGGGAACTATAGAACATTTACTTATTATCCCTCGCTTGAAAAATAATATAAAGCATAATAGAAAATAGAATTAAAGAGAGAGTTGAGACAAATCTAGGGGAAGCCAATTTGGATTCAGATCTGGAAAAGTAGATGAAAAGTAATGACTTTGAGTATGGAATTGGAATGACGGAGTAAATAGGAAAACATACGTAACATTTATTGATTTACAAATAGCCTTTGGCATGATCGATTGGAAACTGTTATATCAAACAATGAGGAAAATAAATTTTCATTGAAGGGATAAAGTTTAATTTGGGACCTGTATAAAAGGCAGGAACATGAGATAGAAGAAAGCAAAAATTAGGATAGGAGTAACGCAAAGTTGTCTATTATTCCCATATTTGTTTAACTTATTTATTGAAAGAAACCATTGAAAAATTTGAAAGAATTAAAATTAGCGGGAATCACATACACTGTTTCCGTTTTACAGATGTTATAGTAGTATTTTCTGCCTAAGACAAAGAATTGGAATTTATATTGCTAAAATTTGCCAAATAAGGAGGGAATTTATTCTAATAAAAAATATGAAGAGAAAAAACTATGAAGTTGGAAGACAAAAGAAAATTGCAAAGTGATCACGACGCTCTAGAACAGGTTGGGAGATTCTGATATTTGGGGAGCACAGTCACTGAAGATAATGATTGTATTACAAAGAGAGAGAGAGAGAGAGAGAAGAACATCCTTGGCAAGGCAAGCTTTCCAAAACGCAAAACAAATTTACTTACAGAAAACCATCGAAGCCTTGAAATTTGTCAAAATGTCTGGAGTGTGGTAACATGTGTAGAATGGACTCTTGAGAGAGGCAGAGAAAAGAGACTGGAGGCAATTGAAATGCGAATAAAAGTGGGGAGACTAAAACAAGCTGGGTGCATAGAATATGTTGTTGTTGTTGTGGTCTTCAGTCAGGAGACTGGTTTGATGCAGCTCTCCACAATACCCTATCCTGAGCAAGCCTCTTTATCTCTACATAAGAACGACAACCTACATCTGTCTGAATCTGCTTACTGTATCCATCTCTTGGTCTTCCCCTGCGATTTTTACCCCACACACTTCCCTCCAACACTAAATTCACAATTCCTTGATGTCTAAGAATGTGCCCTACCAATCTATCCCTTCTTTTAGTCAAGGTATGCCAGAAATTTCTTTTCTCCCCAATTCTGTTCAGTACCTCCTCATTAGTTACGTGATCCACGCACCTAATCTTCAGCATTCTTCTGTAGCACCATATTTCAAAAGCCTCAATCCTCTTCCTGTCCGCACTGTTTATTGTCCATGTCTCACTCCCACACAAGGCAACACTCCATACAAATGCCTTTAGAAAGGACTTCCTTAGGCGTAAATCAAAATTCGATTTTAACAAATTTCTCTTTTTCAAGAACGCTTTTCTACCCATTGCCATTCTGCATTTTATATCCTCTGTACTGCGACCATCATTTGTTATTTTACTGCCCAAGTAACAAAACTCATGTACCTCCTTTACTGCTTCGTTTACCAATCTAATTCCTTCAGCATCACCTGATTTTCTTACACTGCACTCCATTACCCTAGTTTTGCTCTTGTTAATGTTCATCTTATATGCCCCTTTCAGCACTCTGTCCATTCCGTTCAATTGCTCTTCCAGGTCCTTTGCTGTATCTGACAGAATTACTATGTCGTCGCCAAAACGCAATGTTTTTAATTCTTCACCCTGAACTTCAATTCCTTCTCCAAATTTCTCCTTGCTTTCCTTTACAGCTTGCTCAATGTACAAATTGAACAACAATGGAGAAAGACTACAACCCTGTCATATTCCCTTTCCAACCACTGCATCCCTTTCATGCCCTTCGACTCTGACAACCGCTGTCTGGTTTTTGTACAAGTTGTAAATAACCTTACGTTCCCTATATTTTACTCCTGCTTTCTTCAGAACTTGAAAGATTTTATTCCAATCAATATTGTCAAAAGCCTTCTCCAAATCTACAAAAGCTAGAAATGTAGGTTTGCCTTTTCTTAATCTATCTTCTAGGATAAGCCGTAAAGTGAGTATTGCCTCCCGTGTTCCTACGTTTCTCCTGAACCCAAACTGATCTTCCCCGAGGTCGGCTTCTACCAGCTTTCCATCCTTCTGTATATAATTCGCATTAATATTTTGCAGCCATGACTTATTAAACTGATGGTTCTGTAGTTTTCACATCTGTCTGCACCTGCTTTCTTAGGTATGGGGATTATAACATTTTTCTTAAAGTCCGAGGGTACTTCACCTGTCTCATACATCTTACATACCAGGTGAAACAATTTTGTCATGGCTGGTTCTCCCAGAGACTTCAGTAGCTCTGAGGGAATATCATCTACTCCAGGAGCCTTGTTTCGACTTAGGTCTTTCAGGGCTCTGTAAAAATCTTCTCTCAGTACAGTATCTCCTATTTCATCTTCATCTACATCCTCTTCCTTTCCTACAATATTGTCTCGAAGTTCATTTCCTTTGTAGAGCCCCTCTACATACTCTTTCCACCTTTCAGCTTTCCCTTCTTTGCTGAGAACTGGTTTTCCATCAGGGTCCTTGATATTCATAGAGCTGTTTTTCTTATCTCCAAATGTTTCTTTTATTTTCCTGTAGGCTGTATCTATTTTTCCCCTATTTATACATTCTTCTACATCCTTGCAATTGCCTTCTAGCCACTCCTGCTTAGCCATTTTGCACTTCCTGTCAATCTCATTTCTTAGTCGTCTGTACACCATTTTGCCTGTTTCATTTACTGCATTTTTATATTTCCTCCTTTCATCGATTAAATTTAGTATCTCCTGTGATATCCAAGGATTTTTTGTAGGTCTTTCCTTCCTACCTATTTTGTCCTCTGCTACCTTCACTATTTCATCTCTCAATTTTACCCATTCCTCCTCTACTGTTTTATTTTCCCCTGTTTCTGTCAATTGTTGTCTAAAGCTCCCTCTGAAATTCTTAAGAACTTTAGGTTCCTTCAATTTATCCAGGTCCCATCTCCTTATTTTCCTACCTTTTTGTAGTTTCTTCAGTTTCAGCCTACAGTTCATAACCAACAAGTTATGGTCAGAGTCTATATCTGCCCCTGGTATGTTTTACAGTTTAAAACCTGGATCCGAAATCTATGTCTTACCATTATAAACTCTATCTGGTATCTTCCGGTGTCTCCTGGTCTCTTCCACGTATACATCCTTCTTTTGTCATTCTTGAACCAGGTGTTTGTTATAACTAAATTATGTTCAGTGCAAAATTCTACCAGGCGGCTTCCTCTTTCATTTATTTTGCCCAGACCATATTCACCTACTATTTTCCCTTCCCTTCCTTGTCCTACTACCGAATTCCAGTCTTCCATAACAATTAAGTTTTCCTCTCCCTTAATTGTCTGAATAATTTCCTTTAGCTCCTCATATATTTCTTCGATTTCCTCATCATCGGCAGAGCTAGTTGGCATATAAACCTGTACTACTGTTGTCGGTGTTGGCTTCGTATCTATCTTGACAATGATAATGCGATCACTGTGCTGGTCATAGTAGTTTACCCGCATTCCTATTTTCTTATTCATTATCAATCCTACTCCTGTGATACCCCCAATTTTTTTTTTATTTATAATCCTGTACTCACCTGACCAGAAATCCTGTTCATCCTGCCACCGAACTTCACTTATCCCCACTATATCTAACTTCAACCTATCCATTTCCCTTTTTAAATTTTCTAATTTTCCTACTCGATTAAGGGATCTCACATTCCACGCATAGAATATGTAACGATCAGATATTAACAGAAGGGGATGCGAGCAGAACGCTGCTAAAGTATATAGTAAGAAGAAAATCAAAAATGAAAGGACATATAATGAGACACAACCAGTTGTTAAAAATATATTTGAAGGAAAAGTCTTAAGGAAAAAAGGAAGAGGCAGGCCAAGAGCAACGTTTTTGTACATCATCAAAGAAAAATGGGCGTAAAATCATATGAAAAATTAAGGAAGATAGAATTCGGATATCAGTCTAAATCTGTAACTGCATAAAAATGGATAAAGCAACTGACGACAGGTATAAGTAAATCGTGAGGTTGTAAGCCCTTATTAGAATGTATACATAATGAATCAAAAATTGTATCTAAAGGTAGCATTAAACTGTCACTCCCAAAAGTATCTGTCTAGGTATCTGAAATAGTAATGGCTAAGCTGACAAGACGCTTACCTGCAGGATAGTAGTGTAAAATTCTCTACGAATTTTTCAGATTCGGTAAAAGACAATTATTTACTCTAGGCTGCTCAATTTTTCAGATTTCTATACGGAAATACCTACCGTTAACCAGTTTTCTATGAAACAGATCGTTCAAATGTCTTCTGGTGTCACAGAACTGATTACATTGGCTGGTGCCAAAATAAAATAATCGATTGTATACGTTTCGATACTACGAAATTTGGTCTACTCATTAAAAGATTATTAAATTATTTACTAAATGTGTAGGTGTTGGCCCCAGCACTCTCAATCCAGAAGCGGAATACTCGGAATACTCGAAGAGTCAAGTTCAACGAGCATTCAACGCGGCGAACTTCACAATCAGTACAACTAGCTAATATTACAGTAGTCGTGAACGTACTCTAATAGCCAGTTTAAAATTACCAAGAACAAACCGAATAGATTATTAATTATTTTATCCATTATTTTTGCTTAGGGAATACCGCAGTTGTATTCGTAATAACACTGTAGTAAATACATACTGAAACCAGCCACAAGATTTTTATCAATCAATTTATTGCAGCGTTACTAGTTTCGGGCCTGAGCCCATCATCAGACGGTAGTGCAGATATCAGGTTTAATTTGCACCTGAACCCAGGACAACACAGATAATAGAACGTGCAAGTCTCAAAGATAATCTCTAGCTCCTCAAAGCGTATAAAACACATAAAAAATCCCCTAAACCTCAAAAAATGCAGAAAAACATTAAAACCTGTTGCAGATAAAAGGATAAATGATATTTGAGCATCTTGAACAAATTTTATTAGTGATTCTCGTGAAGGATGCAAATGGCAAATCATCTGAAAACTTGATACATTATAACAAAGAAGAATATTGAAAAATCTTATTAATTTTTTAAAATAATATGTTGAGGGATTTAGCTATGACAATGTTCAAGCATGACAAAAAACTGGAAGAAACATCCCCTTATCATAATATACAAATTTCTGACAGTTTTAGCGCGCGGTTGCTCGCCGCGAGGGTTCGAGTCCTCCCTGGGACATGGGTGTGTGTGTTTGTCTAGTTTACCTAGGTTTACCTAGGTTTAAGAATTTTGTAAGCTACGGACTGATGACCACGCAGTTTGGTCCGTTTGATTTACAGACATTTCTGACAGTTTTTTCTTCACATAAAGGCTAACCGCACATCTCGTCACATTTCCAACTACTCCACAGCACTCTTCTAAGAGACGTTCTTTCGATTTTTCTCTCTCTTTCTTATTGAATCATTCTATGCTACACAGCATCAAAGACATTCCCACACGGAAATATGAGTTTAACCAAGGACAGTAACCTCTAACTACACAAAGACGTAGGATCGATGACTCACTGACCAATTATAAAAAAAGGGAAGGACAATTAGTGTTTCACGTCCCGTGAACAGAGTGGTCATTGGAACACAAGCTGGGATTCTTTTGTTAATGATTGTCTAGGAAAATATAATAATGGAAAGAAGTGTGGCAGTCGGAGGTGATGGTTGTATGACTGTGTTGTGTGCCTGTGTGATTGCGTGAGTGCTCTATTTTCTGAAGAAGGCCATGGCCGATAGCTGAATGTGTTGTATGTGTGTGTCTTTTGTATGTGCCTGTCGCAGCTCGTCGCCACGTCTTTGCGGTGAGTTGTAAACTGTCCTCACTATATTATTTATTGATTGTCTAGGAAATTAGATGTACCGTTTCAAAGGAATCATCCAGGCATTTACCAGAGCAAACACACAGCTGCAATATGTGAATTATACCTGAATTGACACAGAACCAGTTTAGATAATGCGTACATAGAGGTGGAAGGCACAGAACTATTATATTCATCGATCCATGTACATTGCTTATGCAGGCAACTTGTGTTACAATGTAGTTATGAAGTGTTAGTTATATTACATTTTCCGATAACAAAGAGTGTGGGTAAACAAATATTCTTTCAGTCATACCAGCGATTTGATGAAAATACTGAGGTGTCGGGTATTCTGCGGAATGTCACCGTCGTTATCGCACGATATTTCGATAACGTATCTCGTTCCTTTCATCAGATGTTACCTCAGACTGCTTCTTCTGTGGAATGGATTTTGTACTTATACCTGCAGCTGTACTCCTCAATGATCCGTTCCAGGCGTTCTCTCTGTGGTCCGCTCCCATTGGACGCGTCGTCACGTATTTCATCTGCGTTCCGGTACGCCTGGTGGCGTGCTGGCGTTCCGTTTGCGTTCGGTGCGGTTCTGGTTGTTACATCTGTGGCCCGGACCAACTGAGCGCGATCTTAGTCGTTCCATCTTCGATATAGTAAACCTGGAGCTCCACCTGGGACGCATTTTAAATGATTCTAAATCTGAGGGACTTGACTATGTGGATCATCTGTGCCTAAGGACAGCACAAACCCCCATTCCAGAGGCAGGACTCGAGCCTCCACGCGCTCTGCAGCAAGGCGCCTTAGTACACTCTGTCACTCCACCGTTGCGCGTTTTGTGTCCATAGTTACAGTTATTGTTTATTTGGAGTGATTTTGCTAGCTCCCACTGCGTTTTCAGCAATTCCAGTGCAGAAATCAGTGCTCTCATGAGTTGGTACCCAGTGTCAACATTCATAAATTTTTCTATCACCTTTACCGTCTCTCTAATAACACCACCTAGTATCTGTGGTTCTGTACCAGAAGACTTGTTTCGTTATAATTCGTGGCTTGGATGAGTTCGACCACAGTGCTCAGCCATGGCAGACTTTGTTGCTGTTTTAAGTCGGCTATGCCTCAAATGTTCCTAGCATCTAATGTCCACTATGCTGGTTGTTATAGAGTTCAGTAAGCAAATACTACATTTTCCGATAACAAAGAGTGTGGGTAAACAAATATTCTTTCAGGCATACCAGCGATCTAATGAAAACACTGAGGTGTCGGATATTCTGTCGAATGTCACCGTCGTTATCGCACGATATTTCGATAACGTAACTGCATACTTTCATTAGATGTTACTTCAGACTGCTTCTTCTGCGGCCGTACTCCTCAATGGTCCGTTCCAGGCGTTCTCTCTGTGGTTCGCGCCCACTGTTACAACTGAGTTTCGGTGCGCCTGGTGGCGTGCTGGCGTTCCGTTTGCGTTCGGTGCGGTTCTGGTTGTTACATCTGTGGCCCGGACCAGCTGGGAGCGATCTTAGTCGTTCCATCTTCGATATGGTGAGCCTGGAGCTCCATCTGGGGCGCGTTTTAAATGATTGTAAATCTGAGGGACTTAACTACGTGGGTCATCAATCCCTTAAGCCGTCCTCACACGGGACGTGTTGTCCCAACGTGGCGCACGCCAGACGTGCTGTCTACCTAGCTACAGCACGCTCTGAAACGACCGCTACATCTCACGGAACGTGATGCTCATCGTGATTTGCGACCCCAGCGCTCTCCGGTGACCATGGTGGGCTGGCGCAGAGATCACTGTCTTTACAAAGATGGATGTGTGTAAAATTACACGGTATCTGTTAGCGAACGCCGGAGAAAAACTGAATATTGTAGTTTTCACATGCTTGCACGTTACGTGCTGTCTACCTAGCTACAGCACGCTCTGAAACGACCGCTACATCTCACGGAACGTGATGCTCATCGTGATTTGCGACCCCAGCGCTCTCCGGTGACCATGGTGGGCTGGCGCAGAGATCACTGTCTTTACAAAGATGGATGTGTGTAAAATTACACGGTATCTGTTAGCGAACGCCGGAGAAAAACTGAATATTGTAGTTTTCACATGCTTGCACGTTACATGCAATACTCTTCCAGAAATTGTAATTTTTTCTTCAAGAAACACAAAGGCGATGCATTAACTGAAACACTTTGATAAAGCTAACAAAATGTACGACTAAATCACTTTTCGAAAAAATCATTAAAAAACTGTAAACGATGTAATCCTTCATCTGCGCCAGCTCCAATTGTCTTGCTCTCTTATATTGCTCTCTTATATTATGAAGATCAGATTTGACAATATGGTTAACTTTCAATAACGTCGTAATCTGACATAGTACACCTCAAGAACGGATCCTTCAGTGAAATAACGTCATATGTCGAAATAACACTCACATGAGATGGAGGAGTTGTATTAATATATTCAATACAATACTGTCCCAAGTCTAAATAATACATTATTCATGTATAAAGCACTATATTTACTTCTTCAGACATCCGTCACACGCTCATCTGAGATAATACAGTATTGCGGTGAATGACGTAGTGGAACTGGCATGATGCAATAACGACACTCGTGCTCCTTACCGAGAAAATAATTGAAGCCCAGATGTGACGCTCTTACAGTTATAAGAGCAGACCAAAACACATCGACCCATGTGTATAAGTAAAAAAATGGCTATATGACGTTGTTGTATTTAATGAGCGATATATAAACATCAATTCAATACGACTTGAGCGCTACGAATTTGTGCGTTTGTTGGTTTTACGTCAATGCAATACGAATCTGCTGTATCACTACAAAGTAAGATAAGAAGTAGTGGACGGACAGGAATGTCTTAAAAAAGCATACACGGTGAGCACAATGTACAGTTCGTTTTAAAATAAATTACAGATAAAGTGCAAAGATTTGAAACGTCATTACGAGCCACGCAACAACTGCCCTGCTACGCAGGTCTCCATAGATCCGTTCCTAATGTTACGGAAGGCAAGTAAAAGTAAGATTAAGGGTTTAGCGTCCCGTAATGTTTTGAAACTGACATTAGACATCAACTTGTAATACTGATTTCCACGGCAACCTCTGGACAGGTCCTCTACAACTTACCAAAAAAGAAAAAAGAAATTAATTAAAAATTTAAAAAATTCCGTTATTTGTTCCATGTTCCCTTTGAGAGTTAGACTGAAAAGTCATCCTATGGCAATTCGAATTTCAAAATGTTCGAATGTTTGTAAATCTATCGGAATCAACTGCGTGATTATGAGTCCGTAGTTTACAAACTACTTAAACTAAGGTAACCAACCTAAGGACAACACAAACACCCTTGCCCCGAGGGAGGGGGGAGGGTGGGAAGCACGGCGCCCCAGTGCTCACTGCTAATCCGCCGCGGCGATTCGAGTTTCACTTCACTGACTGAGCTACGCGATATTAAAAATCAACGTAAGCAGTGTTTCTACTACAACTGGCATTGGGAAGTACAGGCGTACTGTTACTAAGGTATTTTAAAAAGTAACTTCAACAAGAAACATTTTAAAAAAATATTTATTTTAAAAATAAGTACGCTGTCCATATTTAAAAGAAATCATAGTATATATGGTCTAATTAAAAATATTACAAAAATATATATTACTACTTGTAATTGAACATCCATTAGGTTAAGCGTGTTCAGATGTATCATGTTGTGTAGGCGGCCGAAATTCCTTCTTCCTTGCAGATGTTGACTTGATTGATTTTATATCAGAAGGGATGAATAGTAGTCAGTGTGGAACGATGTTGGGTTCAGTGGTAGATATTGTCAGTTACTGGTGTAGGTTAGCTACATGAGTTATTATATTTCACTGGTCCGCATTCGCCGAATGCGGTAAGGAGTTGCTCTCAGACGCACCTACAGTGTAGCTTTTGGCAAGTGCGGCAGGAAATAAAACCCCGAGCTAAAAACTTTCACAGGAATTTCTAATTCCACTTGGCTTCCTGCCCCGTTACTGCGTAGACTTCTTTGATACTTCATTTTTTCAGCGAGCCGTCTTTTGTCTCGCAACAGAAGTCCCTCCGAAGAGCAATCCATCACCGGTTTCCGTCAAAAGAGGAAACAAAGTCATTTGTAGTCTGTTCGCGTAGATTCATCTCTTGGTATAACTTCATTTTTAGGAATAAAAATAATATAACTCTTGCTATTTTACAAAATTCCTTATTTAGCCATTAATCGGAAGTTCGTAATCTTGATAAAAGTTGGTTAGTAAGGGGTTGGCGCAACATTGGCTTTGAGAACAGCTTCGATTCTTTGAGGAACATGTTGGTGAGGTGCCTTTATAGTTTTCAGAAGACTGCTATCCATTATTACAGTAAATCATCTGCCAATTACTTGAGGGTTGTTACAACTGCAAATGTTGTTCTCGGTCTCTGCTCTACTACTTCCCAAAACAATTCAGCTATGTTCAGACATGGAGATTTTGCTGTCCAAGGAGAGATGTTTGTAAACGTTCTTACGCTGTACGAAACACGTCGGACCCTTTTCCGGGTGTACGTGTCTGCCCATTATCATACTGGAATAAGGCACTGTTAATCACAGTCAGCAGTTTGTTGTCGAGAGAAGGTAAATGATACAATGACATGAATTGCACAATATACCGTATAAATCAGTATAAATTTGAAAACTAAATAAATCACGGAATAATGTAGATAGGTAAAAATTGACACACATGCCTATAAAGACGTTTGTGTGTGTGTGGCGTTTCTACATCTACATCTACATGGGAAACTCTGCAAATCACATTTAAGTGCCTGGCAGAGGGTTCATCGAACCACCATTATACTATTTATCTTCCATTCCATTCTCGAATAGCACGCGGGAAGAAAGAACACCTGAATCTCTCCTTTCGAGCTATGATTTTTCGTTTTATTCTGATGATCATTTCTACCTATGTAAGTAGGATTCAACAATATATTTTCGCATTCAGAGGAGAATGTTGGAGATTAGAGTTTCGTAAGTAGCCCACGCCGCAGCGATAAGCGCCGTTGTTGTAATGATTCCCATTCCAGATCCTGTATTATTTCCGTAACGCTGTCTCCCCTGTATCGTGACAATACAAAACGACCTGCCCTTCTTTGGACACTTTCGATGTCCTCCGTCAAACCCACCTGATAAGGATCCCACACTGGGTAGCAATACTCAAAAAATGGACAGACAAGCGTAGCGTATACAGTTTCTTTTGTACTTCTGTTACATCTTTTAAGGGGTCTGCCAATAAAACGTACTCTCTGGTTCGGCTTACCCGCGGCATTATCTACGTGTTCTTTCCAGTTTAAGTCTGAAGTAATAGTAATTCCTAGGTATTTTGTGGAGTTTACGGCCTTCATTTTTGATTGATTTATCATGTAAACAAAGTTTAACGGATTTCTTTTCGTACTCATGTGGACGACTACACACTTACCATTATTTACAACTATTGTTTTGCTGGAAAATGTCCTGTTAGAACCGCGTAGGCGTATGTGGTATCAACATGATGGTGCTCCTCCACATTCTGCAATGAGCACTAGGCTGACCCTTGACAAAATGTTCAAAGAGCATGTCAAAGGACGTGGCAGATGCATAAATTGGACAGTCCTTTCTCGTGATCTTACACTTTTAGACTTCTTTCTGTGGGGTACGTTAAAGGATAACGTGTACAGTGAGGTGCCTACAAAACCAGAAGATTTGAAACGTCGTATTCTGCAGCAAATGATGGGCATCACTTTGAACATTTATTGGACTGAAATGTCAAGGGCACACTCATTCACATTCTGTAATTGAAAACAAAAAGACTGATTTGTATGTTTAACTAAATTCTCATAATAATGTACATTTTCTTCTAACACGTCAGTGCAGTAAAGTATTCTTTAGGGAAGAAGACTAATAAAATGTTTGCATGTGGACGTAATGTGCTATTCAAGTGTCTTTCGTACATACGTTACATCACTGTTATTTTTGTATCCCTAATGAATTCGGTTCAGTCCAATAGACTCAACTGAAATGCTGAGGAGTTACTCAAGCGTAAACTTTAGGTTTCAATAACACTGGATGCAATTAACATTTTACAATGTAACAAACGGCATTGCTTAAGTATGTTTTCCTATTTTCAGTTGTGCTAAATATATTAATAGCTTTCCATTAAAAACACATATTTTTGTGTTAAAAACCATACTTCTATCTATTTTTGATGATTTGTATTAAGCAATCACACCAGTCCATCTCCTCACTATCGGTCTACGGTTATTAAATATTTGTTGTGGTTTACGAGTGGTAAAGTTAGGTGACTCACCCGGTATATGACAGAAATTGCGTACAGATAGATTATCAGCAGAAATGTAGCACGTATCGTCAGTGTTCTTCAAGAATACATACACGGACAAACAGAGGCTGTAAGGTCTTGAACCATCGTCCCATATGATCAAAAAGAAGAAGGAACGAAGATTTTGGCGTTTCTTCCTTACGGACGATCGATTTCCACATGCTTCAGAAGTATCCTCAGATATCACAAACTTAAGAGTATGTTCCGTCCACCAGGAAAAATCAGAGGACTATTGGGAAATGTGAAAGATGACCTGAGATTACGTAAACCTGGAAATTATCATATACCTGGAGAATGTGGCATGTCATGCATTGGCCAAACAACCAGGATAGAGGACGTTAGATGCAAGGAACATTTGAGGCACAGCCGACTAAAAAAGAAAAAAAAAAAAAAAAAAAAAAAAAAAACAGAAAATCTGCCATGGCTGAGCACTGTGTCGAACTTAACCAAGTCACGAATTATAACGAAACGGGTCTTCTGGCACAGAACCACAGACATTGGATAGTGTTATTAGAGAGACGATAAAGGTTATGGAAAACTTTATGAATTTTGACACTGGGTACAAACTCATGAATGCATTGGTTCCTGCACTGGAATTTCTGGAAACGCAGTGGGGACTAGCAGAAGCAGTAAAAAAAAAAATCACACAGGCGTGTTTTACGGCCCACTTTCTATTTGTAGTTTTATAAATTTTTGCAAACATTTTGGACCAAAATAATAATCTAAATAATAATAAATTAATTAATACGAGTGTCTGAAACCCTTTTAGGAAAAAAAATAGGGAGTGGCGGGTTTCGAACCACCGACCTTTCGAATCACAGTCCAGCACCTTGCCCACTACGCAACGGCTATAAATCGAAACAGGAGTTCTTTAATCTCACACTATAGATGGACGTTGTTAACTGATGTTAATTTGGTATTTGTAGACATTAGATTATCATTTATCGTACGAAGAACGATGTGTGCCGTTGCTCTGAAATGACAACGTGTAAGTTACAATAACAAAATCATCAAATACGCGAGGAATGTCACGTGACATCTCCGAACGACTGGTTTTCGTTAATTCAATGGAGGGTGTCAAATCTCCGTTATTTTTGCAAATATGTCTCAAACGATACGAGATACGAAAAAAACATAAGGGAGCTAAGTTGTAGAGAATTTTCTCCTATACAAATTCGGTTATTCAATTTTCGTGTCAGATCAATAGTTAAGCGGTTATTTTCATTTAAATTTCGAGCTGTCAAAAGACGATCGCAAAGGCCCACTTTTAGTATTACTACCGTAACCTAAAGTTGGCCAAAAAGAACCATAACTAAGGACACAAAACGCGCCACGATGGAGTAGCCGAAAGTTCTAAGGAGCCTTGCTGCAGAGCGCGAGGACGCTTTAGTCCTGACTCTGGCATGGGGGTTTGTGCTGTCTTTTGGGACCCTATGACCCACGTGGTTAAGTCTTTTAGATTTAGAATCATTTAGAACGCGCCCCAGATGAAGCTCCAGGCTTACCATATAGATGGAACGACTAATATCGCGCCCAGTTGGTCCGGATCACAAATGTAACAACCAGAACAGCACAGAAAACAAACGGAACGCCAGCACGCCACCACGCGCAGCGGAACGCAGATGGAACACGTGATGTCAGAGAGAACCCCTGGACCGGACCATTGAGGAGTACAGCCGCAGGTGTAAGTACTGAATCCGTTCCACAGAAGGAACAGTCTGAGGTAACATCTGATGAAAGTAACAAGATACGCTATCGAAATATCGTGCGATAACGACGGTGACATTCGGCAGAATATCCGACACCTTTCATCAGATCGATGAAGAATATTTGTTTACCCACACTCTTTGTTGTCGGAAAATGTAGTACTTTCTTACTGAACTCCATAACTACATTGTAACACAAATTGCCCGCATAAGACATGAACATGGATTGAAGAATATAATAGTTCTGTGCCTTCCACCTCTGTGTACGCATTACCTAAACTGGTTCTGTATCACTTCAGGTCCCAGGCAGTGCAACATCATATTGCAGCTGTGTGTTTGCTCTGGTAAATGACAGGATGGTTTCCTACACCATCATTGACAAAACAATCCCAGCTTGTGTTCCAAAGACCACGCGGTTGACGGGACGTGAAACCCTAACCTTCCTTCCCTTTTTTATAATTGGTCAATGAGTCATCGTTCCTATGTCTTTATGTAGTTAGAGGTTACTGTCCTTGGTTAAATTCGGATTTGATGCTGTGTAGCATTTGATGCTGTGTAGCAGAGAATGCGTCAGTCACAAAGAGACAGAGAGAGAAGGAGAGAAAGAAAGTCGCTGAGGAAAGTGCTGTGGAGTTGCTTGAAATGAGACGAGATGTGCGGTTAGCCTTCATGTGAAGAGAAAACTGTCATAAATCTGTATCTTATGACCAGGAGATGTTGCTTTCAGTTTTGTCTGTCATGCTTGAACATTGTCACAGTTATATCCCTCAACATATAATTTAAAAAAATAACAAGCTGTTGCAATATTCAACTTTGTTACAATGTACCAGGTTTTCAGATGATTTACCATTTGCATTCTTCTTAAGAATCACTTGGAGAATTTACTCAAGATGCTCAAACATCATTTATCCTTTTCATGTTTTTATTAATTTTGTGAGGCTTAGGAAAGTTTTTTATGCATTCTATCGGCTTTGTGGAAATAGAGATTTTCTTTGAGATTTTCGTATTGTAATGTCACCATCAGGAGAACAGAACTGTGTTGTCCTCGGTTGAGGTAGAAATTAATAATTTATTCAGTTTTTCTTGGTAATTTGAAACTGGCTAATAGAGTGGGTTCACGTCTACTGTAGTGTTAGACAGTTGTACTGATAGTGAAGTTCGTTGCTTTGCATGCTCGTTTAACTTGACTCGTCGAGTATTAGTTAATCCGCACCTGGAGTGAGAGTGCTGGGGCCAACACCTACACATTTAGTAAATTATTTAATAATCTTTTAATGAGCAGACCAAATTTTGTGTTGTCTAAACGGCCACAATCGATTATTTTCTTTTTGCACCAGTCCATGTAACCAGTTCTGTGGCAACAGAAGACATTTGAACGATCTGTTTTATAGATAACTGGTTAACGGTGGGTATTTCCGTATCGAAATCTGAAGGATTGGGCAGCCTAGAGTAAATAATTGGATTTTACCGAATATGGAAAATTTGGTGAGAATTTTACACTACTACTTTTCAGGTAAGCAAGTTGTCAGCTTAGGCATTATTATTTCAGTTACCTGGACGATAAATTTGACGGTGTCAGTTTAATGCTACTTTTAGATACAATTCTGATATCCGTATTCTATGACGTCTCTTGAATCTATCACAAGTTAATCAAATTTACAGTTATCTTTAACTTGTCTATTTCGCCACGTTCTTCTCTCCTTTGCCATCTTCCTTAATTTTTCATTTGATTTTACGCCCATTTTCCTTGATGATGTACAAAAACGTTTCTCTTGACCCGCCTCTTTGTTTTTCCCTTAAGACTTTTCCTTGAAAAATATTTTTTTAAGAACTGGTTGTGTTTCATTATATGTCCTTTCATTTTTTATTTTCTTCTTCCTACATACTTTAGCAGCGTTCTACTCTCATTCCCTTCTGTTAATATCTGATCGTTACTTCTATCCACCCAGCTTGTTTTAGTCTCCCCACTTTAATTCACATTTCAATTGCCTCCAGTCTCTTTTCTCTGTCTCTCTCAGAGTCCATTCTACACATGTTACGACACTCCAGACATTTTGACAAATTTCACGGCTTCGATGGTTTTCTGTAAGTAAATTCATTTTGCGTTTTAGAAAGCTTGCCTTCCAAGGCTGTTCTTCTCTCTTCTTATGTAATACATTAATTAACTTCAGTGACTGTACTTCCCAAATAACAGAATCTCCCAACCTCTTCTAAAACGTCATCTTCGATGTTCACTTTCCAAGTTTCTTTTGTCTTCCCCACGTCACAGTTTTTCTCTTCATATTTCTTATTAGATTAAATTATCTCAGATTTTGGCAAATTTTAACAACATAAACTCCATTTCGTTGATTTACGCAGAAAATACTACCATAACGTCTGCAAAATGGAATCAGTGTATGTGTTTCCCTTTAGTTCTAATTCCTTTTGTTACTTTTTCAATGGTTTCTTTCAATAAATAAGTTAAACAAACATGGGAATAATAGCCTGCCTTTTATACAGGCCCTAAATTAAACTTTATCTATCCAATCAAGATATATTTTACTCATTGCTTGATATAACAATTTCAAATCAATCATGCCAAATGCTATTTGTAAATCAAAAAAATGTTACGTAAGTTTTCCTATTAACTTAAATTTATCATTCCAATACCAGCCCCAAAGCCATTACGGTCTCTCTACCTTCTTTTCCAGAAATGTATCCAAATTGGCTTCCCTCAGCTTTGTCACAGCTCTCTCTTTAATACTATTTTCTATTATGTTTAACATCATTTTGCAAGCATGGGATGTTCAATAGGTCCCTCAGTCCGGATTATTTCTTCTTCTTTTTAATTTTTTTTCTGTTTCAATTTTTAGTAAATTTGTAGGTGGTTCTGTTCCTAATAGTTTTTGACAAGTTATGTAAGTACTGTTTTGTTGATTCTTCTACTTCCTTTAATATTCCTTCTAAGTTGTTAACTAGGCCTATTGTTTTGCCATTATTTAGGGCATTCAAAGGATTGTTAAATTCTTTTTACGATGCAGGTGGTTGTCACATATCCACATCCACTTTGCTTTTTTTTTCAGAAGTCTCTCCTCATTAACAATACCTTCCCCTTCATTTGATTCCTCAGCATATTGTCACGTTGAAATGGAAGCAGGCTTGATTTCGAAGGCATCACACTTGCTCTGTTTACCCCTGTCCATTCACAATTGTTTTCAAATTCTCTGACTTCCATATTAGGAACTTTTTGTCCCACCTCTTATAACACTTGACTATGCTTTTGATTAAATCCTCAGATTTTATCCAGTCCAAAATGCTGAGCATCGTGTGCTTTTATACCAACTAATGCCATCGAGCTATTTCTGAGGTATGTTCACACGCCCAATTCATTGTTTCCTGATATTGTACTGGATAGGTCTGCGGCATGAAACTAATATATTTGTAGATTTTCCCTGTTACAGTGTTCTGATGATGCTCCATAAGCGCTAAACGCGTTAAAAAGAAATAAATATAATAAATTTCAGCAGAGACTACCTTTCAATTCAAATTTATATTTAGTCTTATTTTTACTTAATGTGTCCAATCTTCTAGCCAGCAGCTCGGTTGGTATTCTTGAACACAGTTACAGGTTGCAGAATCCTTACTCGATATTTGCTGAGAGTTTACTAAGTGACAGTGAAAGCTAAGAGCCACAGTACAATTTCCTTCATACAGCAAAAGCCAAAATCTCACCTTTTAGAAACATTGAAATTAATAAACATCTTGTCCACAGCCCTGATTTATATTAAGTGAACAAACGAACCTCAACATACATGCCTTCTGCGATACATTTAATCACTGATGTTTGCCATTACCTCCCACTCGTTCTATTCGTATCTCTGCATTCACTTCCCATATTATATTCATATTTAGTTGCTAAAGCTTCCATAATATTATGATTACAAGAATAGTCTACCCAACTTCTTCTTTAATCTCTATAGAACATTCCACATACCAATAAGTTCAGTATGCTAGATTATACTGCATTAGATTAGATTAATTGTTCGTGCCACAGATCTTTATTGCGGTGATGCTTTTGGATGTGCAACATGTCGATATATATTTATGACAAATTTCATTAAGAAATACATACACTGAGAGGCAATAGTTAATATAGCAACTTCTTTGAAAAGGATTCTACAGGAAGTCCGTGACTTTATTCCACAAATTATACGTATTACATGCTTTTAGACTCTCATACCTCTGTTTGATTCGAAGACTTACTCCAAAATATTACACCATATGACATTATGGAATAAAACTAAGCAAAATATGCAAGTGTTTTCATTTTTGTTGTCTATGTCTGCTATCACTTTAATTACAAATGCAGAGTTGCTAAGTCATTTCTGTAGTTCTGTGGTCTGCTCTTCCCAACTGAATTTACTAACGACTTGTAATCTGAGGACTTTAATGCTGCCAAAGTCTTCTGTAGCTGGAAACCATTTCTTAAAATCAATAGTTACCCCAAAATATTACACCATATGACATTATGGAATAAAACTAAGCAAAATATGCAAGTGTTTTCATTTTTGTTGTCTATGTACACTATAACTTTAATTACAAATGCAGAGTTGCAGTTCTGTGGTCTGCTCTTCCCAACTGAATTTACTAACGATTTGTAATCTGAGGACTTTAATACTGCCAATCTCTTATGTAGATGGAAACCATTTCTTAATATAAATAAAATATCATTAGTGGCCCTCTCTAGAACTATGCCTAACTTGCTACTTATTGCAATATTTCTGTCACCTGCAAACAAACGAACTCTGCTTCTGGCAATGTAAGTGGTGAGAGGTCATTAAAATGGTCCTAGAAGGTTCCTTCTGAGTCACCACATTTAATATTCTCCCAATCTGATGATAACTGATGGCATAATTCACTAGTCTCCTGCATTGACACCCTGTGCCTATGAATGAGGTATGGTGTGAACCAATTTTTTAGCATTGCCCATGATACATAGAATTCTAATTTACTTCAAAGATGTTGTGGTATACACAATGAAATTCAAACCACATAAAATACCTATTGCTTGTAATTTATCAACTAATTCATTAAATACATTCTTACTGTAGGTATGAACAGCCTCATAGATATTGGAAACCTTCAGAAGTCCAAACTGTGTTCTGGGAAATATGGTATTTGTGGTCAGCTGATTAAGAAGTTGTCTGCACATTACCTTTTCTGGAATTCTCAAGGATGGCTATCTATTTATTTTTACAATTTTAATATACTCACACAAATAACTTAAAATTCGACTAAACTCACAAAACACATATTAATTAACTATCTTGGTATTTCATTTGCAGTCATTGTCAAGAATAAGGACTTTGTTGTGGAAATTATTTGTAAATGCGAGTTTTAGACAATCAAGGGCATTATTTCTTGGCCATGAAAATTCCATAATGATAGTAAGAGTTATGAAGTACTTGTTAAATAGTTTGGCACACTACACCTGTCGCTTAGTAATGAATCACATACTGTCAACACCATACGTTCTTGTTTCTGTCTGGTTCTACCAGTCGCCTCATTCAGTATATCCCTTATTTTTATTTTCTTGCATGAGATTGCTGTCTACTCCTCATAGTGCATTACTTTAGATGTTCAAATACATTTCTGAATAAGTTAAATATTCCTTGTATTTAGCTAAATCATCAGCACTGGAGATATTCCTGGATGACAAATATATTTTCCTTTTTTGTCTTACAGGAAATATTTATTCCTCTCGTAATCCATAGTTTTATTAGAGACTTCTGTTAACTTGAGTTGTAATTAGAGAACAACATGAAATATTTTTCCCTTGTGTAATCCATAGTTATATCAAAGGCATCTATTTAATTTGATTTACTTTTAGAGGAAAACATTTTGCATTTGTAAGATGTAACAACTGCTGAAATTATTCTTCTGCAGTTTGGTAGAATAACTTATTTAAATGGCATGGTTAGTTATTTAAAATATTTGATATATTTTACATTGTAATGTTTAAGTCTATTACTGATTTATTCCCAAAAAATACGAAATGTATGTTTTGGAGTATGATCAGGTAATTTACTTATTAACATTGTTAGTTTATTTAAAATTTTGTACAGGTAGAGTTTTCCAGTTCATAGGTACACTTGCCTATAGTGAAAATATCACAATAGGTATTCAGGAGAGTGGTTATGTAATTTATTATATTACAGTGGTATATTATATAATATATTATATGGGTACATAGTCCAGTTAAACGTTTTTCATCCTGGTTTAATCTCAAAGCACCCTAATTATTCCATAGAAGTCTTGTCAAGAAAATTATTTACTGGAAATGTTAATTTATATAAAATATTGTAAAGTTAATTTTCCAGTTCACAATTAAGTTTGTTCGTGGTTGTCAATTAATTCCTACACTGAAAGATCTGAAAAACCTGAATTTTTTGTCTTATACATTTATGACCTATCATATCCTTTGCTTGGCCTATGTATCTTCCCTAACATGTACTGCATTTCAGATGGTGTATTACTGATATCGTCTTTGGGTCTATTTTTCTGCGGAAATTACACTCGTGGGTACAAACACACACAGACACAACAGACATACACATGCACAGACACATGCATAGAAAGATACACACACACATACACACATATTCATGCATTAATACGTACAAAAAATTTTGGCAGTGGTGTCAACCTAAATAAAAACATAGGATTACAATAACCGACGTGTACTGTGGTGAAGTGGAAAATGTATATAAACATTTTTTGCCTTTCATCGTTTTGTTGAGATTGTTAGCGAGGAAAATTTTTGTACAGATTTGAAGTTATGTTTACAATTTATTGCAATCCGCTAAGTGCTCTCATTCTCAAATAGTTGACGAATAAAGTCACGCTTTCACACGCCGCAAGATGGGTCAGATATCATTGTTTAATTCAAATTTTAATTCAATGCTTCACCTTTATCATTAAGATCTCTGACATTATCCAAACGATAAACAGTCTCAGGTTGTATAAATTTCTATTTATAACGGTATTCATATATAAAACTGATTCGAGGCACATTAAGTTAAAATAAATTAAAACTTTGATTCCGATAGGACAACATGAGACAAACTGCATTAATTTAATTTCTAGCCTTGACAAATGGCTAAATTTCTGCCCATGACTAATGGCTTACTTTCAGTGTTAGTAAACTAAAATGAATTAAAACTTTGATTCCGATAGGAGAACATGAGACAAACTGCATTAATTTAATTTCTAGCCTTGACAAATGGTTAAATTTCTGCCCATGACTAATGGCTTACTTTCAGTGTTAGTAAACTAAAGCGAGCTTCAAGGTGCGATATAAGGGCACAAGAACCTTTCCACAAGAGTTTAATTAAATTGATGGAGCTCAGTAACTCCGACTAAAAGAAAGACTTTTATCAAGCTAATGTATGAAATTTTTAGATGTGCAAAGATAAAAGTTTTCACTGGATTGTTTTGATTAAGGGAGATGCTAAGTATGTTAATGCCGGCGGGAGATGTTAGCAGAAACGGCGAGCAGCAAAGCGAGCAGCACAGCGCTCAGCACGGATATACAGAGAACACGTATGTAGCTGTGAAAGGGTTGGGAGAAAAGCGGCGCGCTGGTGGCAGTTAGCGGCGGAAAGTTGGCTCGGTAGTTGCAGCAGTGGAGGTGAGATTAGTGCCGCTCAGTCGCAGGGTCGGCCACGTGCCGGGCCAGTGATTTCGGTGTGCCGGTGGCCGCTGTCGCCGGCGCGGCCGCCTGCTCAATTAGAGGCCATTAGCGGGACACCTGCAAAGGGCATCTCTGATGAGGCGCGCTGACCGGCGCAGGCGTCTGACAGGACGGGCACAGGCAGGGCGGCGGGCAGCCGCGGCGGCCGCTGCGGTTCCCGCAGGCGAGAGGCGGCCGGTGGGGGCCAGCCTCTGCAGACAGCGGGACAATGGGCACGCCCAACGCAGTGCTGGAGGTCCATACGGTAAACGAGTCAGCCATCTAGGCCACAACTTGCGCGGTCGACTTTTAGGAACACCTCCTGCTTACATAAAGAATCGATGTCTACATCTACATATACATCTACATGGGATACTCTGCAAGTCACATTTAAGTGCCTGGCAGAGGGTTCATCGAACCACCGTTATACTACTTATCTCCCATTCCATTCTCCAATAGCGCGCGGGAAGAAAGAACACCTGAAGCTCTCCGATCGAGCTCTGATTTCTCGTATTTTATTCTGATGATTATTTCTACCTATGTAAGTGGGAGTCAACAATATATTTTCACATTCGGAGGAGAATGTTGGCGACTGGAGTTTCGTAAGTAGCACACGCCGCTCCGATAAGCGTCGTCGTTGTAGTGATTCCCATCCCAGGTCCCGTATCATATCCGTTACGCTGTCTCCCCTGTATCGTGACAATACAAATCGAGCTGCCCTTCTTTGGAATCTTTCGATGTCCTCCGCCTGACCCCCTGATAAGAATCCCACACTGGGAGGCAATACTCCAAAAAAGGACGGACAACCGTAGTGTATGCAGTTTCTTTAGTAGTTCTGTTGCATCTTTTAAGGGTTCTGTCAATAAAACGCACTCTCTGGTTCGCCTTTTCTACGACATTATCTACGTGTTCTTTCCAATTTAAGTCTGAAGTAATAGTAATTCCTATGTACTCTTTTGCGGAGCTTACGGCTTTCACCTTTGATTCATTTATCTAGTAAACAAAGTTTAACGGATATCTTCACACTACTCATTATTTAGAGTCAATTGATAATTTTTACACCATTTTTAGAAAATCTTTAAACGTCTCAATGCTTTACATTCCCGTGAAGCCATTCTGTCACTTCACACCAAAATAACTGGGACCTAAGCCAAGGCTTCATGACATCAGCTTATAACTCACAACTTACTACCAATATTCTGTGGCGGACTCAGTGTGCCGGTGCCCAAGGGCGACAATATAAATTGTTGTAAAATGTAAACTTTCAAGACCTGCAATCTCAATATTGCTGAAAAGAACAGCCAGTAAACGACAACAAGAGTAAAAGGGTGAGACTGTCAGAGCAACTGCTTCTGTATTTCAACCAGGAGATCACGTTACTCAATTTGATAAGACTCAAATTTTGGATGCCACAAACGGATATCATGAAAGGTCATACAGAGAGGCTACAGAAATTGTAGAATACGCCAACAATTTCAAAGGATGGAGGGGGCTAGTGAAACTGAATGAAATCCGGACTCCGCTCTTGAATAAGAAATGTAACATTCTTCCACCATGGGACGATACCATCTACGGAGAGTGACACTCGGCAACGGCGAATTGCGAACGCCGATTCAAAGCATCTGACGTCACAAGTCTGAGCGCGAGCACACGTAAGCGGAATTCGGCTACAATCAGCAACGACTCTCCGTGTGTAGAGGAAGTTCAAAAGAGCCACGATGCCCCCTGAGGATGTCCTCCACAGGTAAGTACGAAACGTTGGATTTTTTTTAACAAATGCACAAGACCACGGAATAATAGCACGGAAAATTTCAGCAATATTAATGTGAAATGTTGTTATTTTATTCCTACAAATATTATAATGCAAAACTAGCTCTCTTACGCTTTCACGGCAAACTCCTTACCCAATCGTGATAAAATTGTGTATGGAGAAAGCTTGAACGCCGATAAAAAAGTAGGCTACAATAAACAGGGTTGATCTAAAATCAAGATTTATCTAGATACATAACTCGACAAATAGAATTTCTGAGCGACAACGATTCTCTTAGAGCTTTTGAGATGCTTGCAGACTCCTCATAAAAATTATTTATTCTTTGCGTTTTGAAATGAATCAAATTTATTAAAATACTTTTATGGTTGATACGTTTTACGTTATATGATGCAACATAACGAATACAATGCTTATACAAGAGATCAGTGTCATAGAACTTCTGAACTCATTTCGACAGCCTTTGAAACCTGCATAATTTTACACGTTCTACAGCATATAGCGTCTTCAGTTAGGAGTTGAGTCACGATGTAGAAAACTAACATTTAATAACAGCTTTGTTTTCGTCTTTCCAAACAAAGACACTATTAACCAGGATTCTAAACTCGATCTTTATTTAAACTGGAAAACTGCAAAATTTTATTTTACTTTGATGATCCTGGTAATAAGGTAAGAAAAAACTGTTAATTATTGTACTGTCAATGGTCTTTGACACTTATGCAAGGACATCAGTGTGAGCGAAGCTGCAGGTAAATGTAGTATTTTTAATATACGACATATTGTAGGCCGCAAGGGAAAATGTCTAGGGCTAATTCATTTACCTTTCAATCTCAGGCATTGAATGAACTATTCTTGCACTCAACATCGCGCAATTGTGTTCTATGTTCATTTAACACTTTATGGTATGTGAGTTAGTGTGACATTATAACAATCCAGACTGTGGTTTTATTTACTGTTTATCAACATATCACAATTTAGGAAAGGTTACAGATAAATCGTTGCAGATTTTTCTGCTTTATCATTGTACATTAAACTTTAAAATGAAATAAAACATTATAGTTGCTAAGTTTACTTATATTTACAAAGTGTGTAGCAGAAACAAGGAAAAGAAAACAATTTTTATAGTAGGGTTTATTGTAGGTAGAAAGAAAATTGCTCACGTTTATTTTTTATAAAAACAAACTGAAAGGTATCATTGACAAAAATCACATTAACCAACTAAATTACAATAGGCCAACTATTTTTCACAATGATAATTAGCATTCCAAAATTCGCGATATATTTCACCCGTTTCCTGTTGAGAAGCCATGTCAATATTGTCATGAAGCTCTTCTTCTGTAAATAAATAAGACGTATGTACAATTTGATAAACTTTTTTATTAATAGGAGTCTACAATATATTACATGAAATATACACAGCAAATGTGTACATGACGTCTACTATTTCTTACATTTTCAACATATCACAAAGTTGAAATCATAGTAAGTATGTTATAATTGCCTGCAATATCTCTGTTATCTTCAGAATCGTCACTAAATTCTCCTTTAGACTCCGAATCGTAGAATAGATCTGCATGCGATCGTCTGTACTGTGTCATCTTGGCGGCAATGCTTCTTAGCATTGATATACCAGAACATTTCGCTTGCTGGCACTGCCTTCTGCAGGATTTTTGCATAACTAAACCATCATTTATTTTTATTTATTTACTTATTGTTACGTCACTGCGAGTATAGCTCGTCCCCGTCGGCAACGGTTAGTGCCCGGACTGCGAGTATAGCTCACAGACAGACCTCAAAGTGTTGATTCATATACATTTTCCACAAGACAAGATGTATTTATGGAGTATCTGTGACTGCATAAATTGTATAAAATTGGCATAATATTGAATATCAGTGGTTTGAGTAAGAAGAATTTTCATTTCACTCTTTGAGGATGAATAAACTGCGTTTGGACATTCTTCACTGAAATTATTATTGATACCTGATATATGAACAATTAAGCAAAAACTCTGTACCTACCCAACTAGGAGTCGATAAATTGTGAACTTTTATATTTTTCAGGTGGAGTCGACTGTAAAATGAAGTATAAGGTGCAATGTAAATTGATTTTTATAATTTTTATAATGAATATAAGGACTAAAGAAATACAAGGTGCAAACTGAAATTTGTACTGATTCTCTGTAGTGAGATACTTCGTTTTAAATTGCAATTTTAAACACACCATGAGAACTGTGTGCTTCAACAAACTTCATCAATAATATCAGTAAAGTACCACTGTTTATATATATATATATATATATATATATATATATATATATATATATATATATATATATATATATATATATATATATATAAACAGGACCATATGAATGAGCTACATACTAGGGCAAAATAAAATAATTATGTCTGTAGGTCAATTTATTACTAAGTAATTGGACTATTGAAAATGGGAAAAACTAATGAATGACTACATTGCCTTCAGGCTTCAAAAGTGTGTCTGTTAAAAATGGTTTGTGCAAAACATTGTTTGGCAGTTTCGTGATGAACACATGTAGATACCAACAAACTAAATATAATTGAATTATGAATGGTTAAATCATCACTCTCAGTGATATTCCATGATTGGCCCCCTTGGTTGATATCTGCAAAATTCTTATGTCACATCAGTGCATAGATTATATTCTACACGCCATTTTGTTGTTTCACATTGCAAGGCATTTCACAGCTTATGCTTCAGCAAGATAATGAGCACCTCCAACCAGTGTGTGTTTCCACTACCTGTCTTCAGGATTGCCAAACCTCATTTTCATGAGGAAGCTCACCTAATTTTTGGATCAGTATGAGCAGGTCCCTCCAACCAGTACTGAAGTGGCACACAATTTGGCATAACATCGCTCTGTAGCTCATTCAGAAAATATGTCCATTACTGCCATTTACCTGAATAACTGTCTACATATTTTCGAGAGCTGTATCAACCCCTTTCTTGATTTGCTCAATTTGCCAAATAGTTACTCTTGAATTAATCACTACCTAAAATTGTAATCCCACGTTCATTTAGTACTTATTTTAATTTTTATTTATAATGTTCCACAAGACTGAATTCAGGAGTAAGTCTTCGTGTTATTGAAATGAGTCAGCACATCAGACTGTAACAAATGAGTAGTAATAGATAATGTGAAATGTACAGTAATTCTATACACATGATAGACCTATACGTAACTAAAAATAAGTAACACGTAACACTTAATTTAGCGTAAAATTCTTAATTCTTGTTCAAATAACTCAACAAAATAAAAAGTTTTATACCTGAAACTGCATGGTTCACTGGCAAGTTTTTTGAATTATGGTGGCAGTTTATTAAAAATGTTTGCAGCAGAAGAAAGCAAACCATTATTAACTATGTCGTGGACTTGTGATCGAAATTTAGATTGAATTTGCGTCTGGTATTAACTGGCAAGGGATAGCTTTCACCTCGAAAGGTCGAAACAGAAATAACAGGAATCATAAACGGGATAGTTGTGCGCTTCATTTTCGAATAAAACATTGCAATAAACCTCGAGTAACATTTTAAGAGGGAGAAACAAAGTAACAAAATATCACTACAATAGGAAGCAAATAATATGTAATTTTAAAGCGTCAGTATATCATTGCATATTCAAACAACAGCTCCAAAATCTCTATTCTTAATATACTTATAATAGCGCAATCACATATCCAGCAGTACCAGACACCTGAAAGTGCTTATATTAGTCTTAAAAGTGCAGATACGAGATTTAGATGAAGTGGTTAAAACAAAATGGGAGAGAATAATGTGCACAACTCGCTAACGCCACGTTATCATGCTCCAAATAACTTTGGCTTTCACACAGTTCAATATCAAAACTCACACTAATTACATTTTCAAACAATAATCATTGTATGTCAATGTCATACCATGGATTTCACCAAGCATACTGCAACATAGGCACATACATAGGTACAGCAAATTGACTATAAATCACAGGGTGAAGTTTTACGATGAATGACGATGATGTACCTTCACTTGAGATTGGGCACCTCGTTGTCTTACAAAATCAGTTATGATGTTTTCAGTGGCAAGAAATTCAGAGTAACATCTTTGTTTGGAAAACTTGCAACTAGAAGGATACATGTACGCCAAGGACAGAAGTTAGAAAACGTTTCATGAGTCCTTTAGTCGTTTTTCCACTTTAGCTTGCCTCCACATGAACGTTTCGTGGGCAGGTTGTTTTAAATTTCTTTAAAACATTTTGACCGGAAGCGCCTTGTGTCTCTTGAAAACAGATCTACAACTTGTGTGATAGTCTGCCTGGCACTGATAAAGCCACATCAATCGTGTAGGTGTGGGTAGAGCTATGTACAGACTGCAACACACTACCTGTAGTTTTTTCTCCTCCGTAGGGCAGTGATTTGATGGTGAAGTCATTTCATACTGGAATTAAATGTCACTGTTGCAAACATTACCTTTCTCCATACCCTCGTCTTTATACGAGTGACAGTGTACAGACCAAAATTTTGGCTCCTGATGCAAAGTCGGCCACCCCCCCCCCCCCACACACACACACCTGCGTTTACTTTTTGTAATTTTTGTACCCGCCAAATGGTACGTAGCGTGAGATTCGGGGGCTACGAGTGCTCACGTACTAAAGAGTAAAAATTTTTTCTTTAACCTATACCTAAAGCTATCCTATAGATCACTTTTTAAGTGAATGTTGGGATGTCTCCATCACACTTTCAGACTATTCTTTAACACACTATCAATACCTTCAAAACCAACAACAGTCCACCGTAGCCTTAAGGTTAACTATAGGTTACATAAGAAGTTTTTCTTTTTCCTTCTTTCTTTTAGTACGTGAGATTGCGGGGGTGCGCAGCGCCCGAATCTCTGGTTTAGAAACACGCTACCTACAATTCGACGGGTTAAAAATGGCGGAAATTACAAAAAGTAAACACTGACTGAAGAAGAGTGATGGTCACGTGACCGACTTGGCACCAGGAATCAACAGTTCTGGTCTGTACATAGTCACATGTGTCTAAGTATGCTCACGTACTCCACAAACTGTTATGCCTTGTGACGTATAGTGTAACCTTCTTCTTAGGTGTGACCAATGTAGTAATATGCCTGGATGAAATGCTATATTCACCTTGAGTTGGTAGCTAAAGGAAATGTACGCTTTGAAATTTACCAAGCCAACCTCATATTAGCCCCTTATAGTGCCCACATCTGCAGATGCCGGTAGTGAATTGTAGATCCACACCTCCTTGCACTATCGAACTACGACATTACATCCTCTTTTATATTTTGTATTTGCGACAATTTGATATCTTTGAAACGAGCATCTGCTCGTCATTTCCTATACATAAATTGGAATTAATGTGCAATTTCATTGACTTTTCATAGACTTACAGCGCTTCATTAGTTTATTAGTGTTCATTAGTTTCAATTGAAATAGTCCCCATAAATGTTCTCCAGTAAGCTGTCATCCCTTTCTTTTAATGCACTGGACCTCAACTTTTTGGGTGGCGAGGGTTCATACTTACAGTGAGTTGACTGTTCCTGTTGCTCTGGAAATAAATGTTGTGTCTTGCTCCAAGAACCGCATTCAGGTTCCTCCCATGCTTCAGATTCCGTATATCTACCCAGCACAACGTTGCGTTTCTTGTGTCGTCACCATTACATTTCTGAATTATTATGTAATACAATACATCCGCAAACACCATATCGTCGGCCCCAATGTCATTTCCGCATTCAGCACGTCGCAATTTGGTCCCTAATATGTAGACCACATCTTCGGGATTAATTATCTTCATGATATCATTGCACTGTACACCGTTTATCCAGTAAATCGCTTGCGAAACCTCCAAGAGACATGTACAGCAGATATAACACTTAACTGGAACACTGCTTAGTACAGCTACACTGTTCCACCATCTAGTGGCGGTAACAGACATGTATGGCCTTTGACATGGAAATGACGAAAATCACTGTTTTGTTTTTTATTGCTTGGCATTCTAAGCATGGTTTCATGGGGTTCCGAGCGTTCGAGGTATAAGTTCTGCTTTCTGAGTAAAAGTTGTTAACTCTTGGGAATAACAACATATGATTAACAATAAATGACAGTATATAAAATATGCATGAAGAGGCCATAGTAAAAATGCCCAGGCTACTAAACAGGGATCAACCAGAGGTTCACTTTTTATGAATCACAAGAGTTATCCAGAAGCTAACACCATACATCATGAGCAAATGAAGATAAGTAAAGTAGACTACTCTTTGTATTGAACTATCAGTTACTTCATAAACTAATCTTATCATGACGAATCCAGTATTCAGTTTTTGAACAAGATTCTGAGATTGGTATTTCCACAACAGCTTACTATAAATCTGAAATTCTAGAAATTTTAACTGTTTGGTCTCACTTATGATGTGCTCATTCTGTGTAATCTAAAAGTCAATATTTGTTGGATTGTGTGTTAGAAACGGTAAAAAGGAATTATTATATTAATTCAGCATCAGTTTTTTGGTCCAAGTGTTGAACTTATTTTCTTAACTGCATTATTTAAAACTGCATCAGTACTGTCAACAACATCCTTCACTACCAAGGAGATGACTAGCAAACAGAAATATCTTGGAATTACCTGTTGTACAAGAGAGCAGTTGATCTGTATAAATGAGAAATGACAATGGCTCCAGAACTGGAACAGCACCCCAGTGTGAGTGCATATCATAGCCATTTTCAACAGGCCAGAGAAATACAGTAACTTTGTCTATCAGTAGAATGTGGGTCCATTTGGTGTCCAAGAATTACTTTCCCAATCAATGTAACTACTGATAAAATACGGTATACCTTAAAAATAATAATGAAAAGGAATATTTAATTGTTCAATTAACATATTTATAACTATACACAATCAAATGCTATGTTTTATATAAGCAGTAATTATTCAGTTGATATATTTCACATTCGTATGCAGATGGATCTTCATATGTATATAATAATTAGTATACTTCACAACTAAATGAAATGAGATATATCATTTTATCTAAATAGTAATTATCCAGTTAATCTATTTTACAACTTAATACAGATGTACCTATAAACAGGTGTAATTATTATGCAATTAATATCTTTTATAACTATATACAGATATACAGTTTCTCTTAAAAACATGTGTCTTATCAATTGATAACAAAAATGTAAGTGAATAAATTGCAACAACTACACTATTAGAAATAAGAGATTATTCTAAACTGGGAAAACAACTTGTAGAGCTTATTAACAATAACAGTTTTGAAGAAAATTATGGATAACAGCGATCTCGCAAGTAATTATTAATTCAAGTAACAATAACAACAACAATAATTATAATAATAATAGTCATGAAAACGAACTAATAGAGAGATGAAAAACTAAATCAAATTATGAATTCATATATATATTTAAAAACTTCCTGGCAGATTAAGATTGTGCTCTGGAACTGAGATTTGGACCTGGGACCTTTTCCTTTAGCAGGCAAGCGCTCCACTGCCTCAGCTATCCCAGCATACTTCACGGTCTGTACTCACAACTTTGCTTATTCCAGTACCACAGCTCCAGCTCTCTGAGCTTGCTGGCATAGCTCAGACAGTAGACAGGAATTATCAGAGGATGATATTAGAAAATTTCTTAAATTGGACTTAGGTATCAATATGTTATCAATCATTATCAAATGATTTTATATGATAATTTCAAGATGAATTAAAGTGGAAATACATATTAAAGTATCAAAGCTAATCTCAAAATTTTACTGTAGAATTTCAAAATGAATTAAATTTAATTACATATAAAGTGACTAAATTTCATCTGAGGGTTTTATAATAGATTTTAAACAAAATGTTAATTGGGCAACAATTTTAACCTCATAATGATAACTGTCCCAAATTCGCAGTATACCAATTCTCGGCCAATAAATGCCAGGTTATCGTTTTTGGGCACCATTATGAGTTTATGGAGATTCCATACATGACCAACATGCATTTATATGTTATACTACATCCTGTACTTATAAACCAACATTAAATGCTTGTTTCTCTTATTTCTTATTCAGGCATTAACTGGTTAAGCACACAAAAATATCTTAATCATTCATATAAGCAAGTAAAAAACCTTATAAATACTGAATTATTCGGATGACGGTGAATATTCTATATGTTAAACTCACCTTCCATTGCAATAAATATATATAACAATATGTTGATATGTGGGTAGCACAACAGTTTCCATGTACTTTGTGTAGAAATGTTGTTTAAAAATATTACTATAGTGTCACGTTGAAAACTACAGGTGACCTATAATTCAAAGGTTGGTCGTTAATAGAGCACAACATTTTACACTGAGAACACATTTACTGCTAACACAAGCGTACAGTCAGTATAGATTGACTCCTGCTTGGAGTGCTCCATTATTTATAGATAGAAAGAATTTTCTGGAATTTACAAGTACATCAAACATAAGAAACACATAGAACATTCTAGAAATAATAAATACAAATACTTTTTCTGCCTGTGGCGGGATTTGAACTGGGGATCGCTAGCACTGCACACTGCGATGCTAACCAATGCGCGACGCGATCTGCCAGAAGACTGGCGGCTTTGCTGCCCTTTCTGAAAGAACAGTGCCCACTGTTAGGTTCCCTTTGGAACCATCTGCAGTGTCCTAGAACTTGTCATGGGGCTTCTATATGGCAGTTCCGGAGAATCCATTCATTCTGGCTCCACGATTTCCTTAGGGTGACGACGACTGTCGCCAGACCCTCCTGTCGTGGCTTCTTCATTACCGTGACGGTCTGCAGAGTCCTTGAAGAAGTGGCCTTTCCTGTCTATCTGTTCTTTGGGATAGTGGTAAGGCTTCATACGGAGGACGTTCACAATGTTTATCGTTTAGATGACGACTCATAAAGCTCGACTTCGTATGTGACGTCTAATAGGCGGAGTATGACACGATATGGACAAAAGTATCACTTCAGTAATTTTTCCGATAGCCTAACTTTCCGCACAGGGTTAAAAAACCATACCAGATATCCTGGGCTGTATACAACAGGTCGGTGTTTCTCGTTACACCGCTGACAGTTCTTCTCCTGGCCGTTCAATGTCCGTATGCGAGCCAACTGTCTTGCTTCTTCGACCCTCGTGATGAGCTGTTTTACATTATCGTCCTGAGTATCGTCATGTAGTAACGGAAACAGCGTATTAATTGTCTCTCAGCTTCACGACAATGGAGCAGGAAAAAAGGCGTATAGCCTATGGTGTCATTTTGTATTATAAGCAAATGTCACGAGTGGCAGCATTGCATCCCAATCCTTCAGCTCAACATCGTCAGAATATCTTCTAACGTCTTGTTAAAAGGTTCTGTAAGACCAGTTGTTGAAATCAAATTTTCAAATCTTTCTTAAGCTTATGTGATTGAACTAACTTATACTCAAGACAACACAAACATCCATGCCCGAGGTAGAATTCGACCCCCGACGAGGAACGGCCTCGCGCATCGGAGCATAGCGCCTAATTGCGCTTGGCCACTCCGCCGCGGCATACCATTTATCTGAAGATGGTAAGCAATTGTGGTTCTGTTGACAATGTCGCAATGTGACATTGCTTCTGATAGTATTTTTGACGTGAATACTTTTCCTCGATCTATATCATTACACATGGTGCACCATGCTTCAAAATAATGTTTTCTACTAGGAATTTTGCGATCTCTGGAGCTTCTGCAGTCGGCACAGTGCAGTGGGTGAGGTAGTCAGTGCAGACTCTTACCCATCAGTTACCGGTTGTCAACTTCGGGAACCTTCCTAAAAGATCAATTCAAATCCGGGGAAATGGAGACTCTGCAGGTGGAATTGGTACTAGATGACCTGGAGGTAACTGAGGCACATTCTTCCGTCTCTAGCACTCCTTACAGTGACTCACATAGTGCTTGATAGGTCGGCAGAGCCCTTACCAGTAATACCTGTGTCTGATTCTGTCTAGGAGCTTCACGAATCCCAGTTGACCGGATATTGGAGACTCGTGGAAATACTTGAGAACGGCTGGCCGGAGGTGAGCTGGAATGACCAGTAGCCATTTTGGGACCAGTGTACCGTAGTTGCTTTTATACAATGCCCTGTTTATAAGCTAAAACTCTCTATTGGTCGGTTGTCCTTTCTCCAACGCCTCTATGGTTTGTAATAATAATGGACCTTCCCTCAGTGAGGGCTGAAATTTCATCCATGCTGTTGTGTTCCACTAATGAATTTCTGGAAAAGCAGTCGACGTCCTTGTGTATGCGCCCGTTTTTAAATATCACTGTGATATCATACTCTTGGAGTCTTAGTGCCTATCTTGCTAGTAGACCTGATGGCTCCTTCAAACCTGTCAGCCAACATAAAAAATGGTGAGCTGTCACGACGGTGAATGGTTTACAAAATAAATATGGCCGGAACTTGTTGATAGCCCAGATAACGGTGAGACATTTCTTCTCGGTACAGTAGTATATCTCGGACTTTGAGAGAACTCTTGATGCATAGGCTATCACATATCCAGCACGTTCCTGAATTTGTACAAGCACTGCACCCATCCCATAACGACTAGCGTCTCTGTGAAGTACTGTCTCTGTCTCTGTATAAGGCTAGAACTAATGCAAAAGTTCTAACCTCATTAAGAGACCAGAAAGCTCTTTCATTCGTCTCATCTCAGTAAAACTTGGTGTATCCCTGCATAAGTTCTTGCAATGGAAGTGCCTTGTTACAAAAACCTTTTATGAAACGACGGTAGGACGAGCACAGTCCGAGGAAACTTCTCACATCATGGATGTGCTGAGAAGTGGGAAATTCTGTGACTGCCCTTACTTTATGTGGATGAGGACAGACACCATCTCCTTTCACTAGGTGCCCAGGACTTTTATCTCTTTCGCAAGAAAGAGACACTTCTTTGGGTTGAGGCCTATTGCCTGAACACACTTCGACACTGTTGACAGGCGGTTTAGATGTTCCCCAAATGTCCTTCAGGAAACGACAATGCCATCTAGATAACGAAGACAAGTCGTCCATTTAAAGTGTTGAAGCAAGGTGTCCTTCATGCGTTCGAATGTTGCCGGGACATTACATAGATCAAACGCCATTACTTTTTTTGTGTCCCAACTTCGTCGCCGCTTTTGTGTCCCAGCCTCGTCGTAGGTGTCGGTGGCCGAGTGGAATGAGACCGACACGCTGGTGCAGGTACGGAGGGAAGCAGCCAGAAACTATAAACACTCGAGTAAATTAGAAAGAGATATATATTGCACAGAATGTAACAATACTTAACTTTTACATAGTACTGCAGAATGTTGATACATAGTTGTTAGAGGCCTGCCTAGTGCCTGTACAATAGCAAAGTCTTCACTGGTGCCTATCTGATTACGAAGGTCCTAACTGGTTGCTATCTCAGTCCGAAGTGGCCGATGTCTTTCCGTGGTGGCCACGAGCGGGGTTGCAGCAGAGGGCGCTCGTGGCTGTCGTCGTGAGAACGCCGCGCCGTGCGTGCATGGCGGTGCGCGGCGAAAGCAGGTGGCGCGCACTTTGTACTTGTGCAACACCACAACTTTGAATTTATAGAATCCGTCAGCGTAGAAAAGTCTTCTCCCTGTCAGCTTCACGATGTGCGAGGCCGGTCCCAATTGGAGGTCGAATCCCCACTTGGGAATGGATGTTTGTGCCGTCTTTAGTATAAACTAGTTCATAAGTAATTTATAAGTCAAGCCCCATAAGCTCTACAAACATTTGAAAAGTTTCAAAATTCTAGAAATAGTAAATACAAAGAAAGAAAATTTTCTGTCCATGGCGCTATTTGTACTGGGGACTTCTCTAGAACTAGGGTCAGCTGCAATACTTTTATCATCTCCAAACAAGAATAACTCTGATTCTGGTAGTGTAATTGATGAGAGGTATTAATGTACACAAGAAAAATCAATGGTCCTAAGATGGACCTTTGAGGGACACCACATGTAATTTCTTCCGAATCTGATGTCGTAATTCACTAATCCAGTTAATGCCGCTTCTGACGTATCCATTCAGCATGCTGTTGGGCTCATCTGTACTGCGCTGCATGGTATCTAGTTGTGAAAGCCGGATCTCACTGTGAAGTTGCTTTGCCTTTCGGCGACCACAGCGAAAAAAGTATCTATGAAACTCCTACACGTCCTAAAAACATCTCTGTGGTTGACTTCGAGTCGACTCCAAACTTCTCTTGACGAAAGTCCCTCCTCAGATAAAGTAACTATGCGGATACGATCATACATCAGAATTGACCTTCTAGGCTTAATAGAATTACAGGCAACACAGTCAGTACACTTGTTTTCTGGCGTTATGACAAAATTTTCTGCCGTCTTGCCTACTTCATCACACTGGCACTGCTCATGCGTGGTTATTTACATCTTTTTGTGGGTTAAGGGACAGCTACGGACAATCGAAGGAACCGTCTTCTTGATGCAAGACACACAATCAACTTCAGCGATCTCAGCGATCTCTCTACCTCTCTCTCTCTCTCTCTCTCTCTCTCTCTCTATATATATATATATATATATATATATATATATATATATATATATATATATATATATATCACGATTGACGCTTCTCGCATCCTAAGCGGCATCGGTCCTTGTCTAACCAGTGTCCTTCTTCCAATCCTCGTTTCCACATCTACTCCTGAATATTATTTATCCACTTATTACATGCTCTCCGTCGCTTGTTTCTTTGTGGTGAAATACCACACCATGCTTGTAATTGTATCTTTCCCTGTTCCATACATCTCAACTGCCATTTCAGTTTTTTGTCGTTAATTTTATCTGTGATGGTGGCTGTATCTGTCATCCTACCTCTAATTACAGCATTCTTTGCGTGATCAAATACTATAAAGCATCTTCTCCAGTCACTCTGCAGAAAGTACTCTATTATTTATTGATGACCCACATTTCTAACCCATTGCCCATGATTGGTTCTATTATTGTCTTAAATACAGTCTCCTTTACTTATGAATCTGTTACGAGATCTTTATTTGCCATAGATCGCTTATATACACTGATTTTATATTTATGACTAGTTTCGACTCGTTAAAGAATCATTCACTACGTTTACATGCAACACATCTTCCGGAAGACTAAAACCGTTTTTCGCTGTCGTGTTTACACGGCACAACCTGAAGCGGTTTCCTAGTCCACTTATGGCGACTGGAAAACAGCTGATTCAGTTCATGATTTATTTCGTGCAATCGCAAATTTTTCTTTATTTAAATATGTGCAGAAAATTCTTAACAAGAAAACACAATCAACCAACCTAAGACGCTTCAAAATGGTATGTCCAACACCAACTCATCTCAAACATACGTCTTACCATGACTCGACAAGATTTCATAATAACACTTTAACGAGTCGACACTAGTGATCAATGTAAAATCATTGTACATAAGCAATGTCTGGCAAATAAAAATATCGTAAGAGATTCATAAGTATCATATTAATATCGTATCCTTTTTTAAAACCTGAATAAGATGTCAGGTAATTATAACAATCTTCTTTGTATGTTTTTTACAAGTTATTATTCCACATTATCGAGTGTAGAGTCTTAATCATGTATTTTACTTATCTTCTTCCTAATGTTCTTCTCATCCCTTCCACCTTCAGCAGATATAATTCCTCGATATTCATACTCACGTTTTTATCTTTCCTCTCTGCAGTTGTATGTCCTGTTTTTTTCTTCCCATTGCCATATACTTTGTTTTCTTACTATTAACTTCCAAACTCCATTTACCATATTCTTCAATTAATTTCTCAAGTATATAAGTCATATCCTGCAGATATTCTGCTATTACATTTTCGACACCTACAATGCCTGTCTTCGAGATGCATTTCCACCGGTCTATGTTTTCTGTTCTAATGTTCCAGAGCGGCACTGAAGGATACTTTAAATCAAATGCATGAAACACAGCATACTTACTTAACCTCCTTGTTGTTAAAAGGGGCAGGAGTGCAATTTTCGATTTGTTTCAAAATTTCTATGAATTTTATTGCTCTTATGCATCTTTTACTTATTCCAAACTTCTCTAAAACAAGCCTAATTTTTGGAGTGGGACTGAGTCAAAAGCTAGATCTTCTTGTGATTCTTCAGTTTCTCCCGGCGTATTTGACTGCCGGTCTATAGTGTCCAACGGGCCCGTTGGACACTATAGACCGGCAGTACACCCGTGGATATTTTGATCATAGATCTTCTTGCTAAAAACCATTTTGCTCTTCCATTTCGTTAATCTCTTTGCCTGTTCTAGTTTTCACAACTAGACTATCTGTAGAGTGACGTCCATGTTGGGTCTACGAACATTATATTTCGTGTATGATGGCAACAAGTGTCTTGCTTATAAAACATACTCTCTGGCTTTTGTAGTTCTTGTAATTTCGTATACATTATTTGCTCGTCATGTTTTTCAGTTGTTCCTTGTATTTTATCCTCGAATGATCAGTATAATACTAAAGAAAAACAAATTATCAATTTCACTCACTCCGCTGCGCTAATTCTAACATGTTATGGGCCTAGAATTGCATTCCGAATAAGTATAATGATCATAGTGGCGAAAAAATATCGGAATGTTCCGAGTACTGTACAAATGTTAGTAGGTGCTACCTGCTGTATCAGAGGTTATTTATGAATCGGAAGTGCAATGATTGATACTCGTCGCTCCCCGGCCCAGACTGACTTCCTCCTGTTGCTCGTCGCCCTGGTCCGCCGACGTCCACTCCCATTGGTCGGCGTCCGCTCAGGTCGGGTACGGCGCCTCTAGCGCCGCGCCCGGAAACACGACGCGCCACATGTTTGGTGCGCGGCGTCGATATGTGTATCGACACAGCACTACCCGTAAAAGGCGATTATACTTCACACATCAAAAGAGGGAAGATATCGTGAATAATGACTGCGGCACAAATTCAGCAAAGACTTGTAGGTCGTGAAAATTACGCCACATGGTCGTTCGCAGTAGAAGCGTATTTACGTTTACATCTACACCCACATCTACATGGGATACTCTGCAAATCACATTTAAGTGCCTGGCAGAGGGTTCATCCAACCACCATTATACTATTTATCTATCATTCCATTCTCGAATAGGGTGCGGGAAGAAAGAACACCTGTATCTCTACGTTCGAGCTCTGATTTCTCGTATTTTATTCTGATGATCATTTCTACCTATATAAGTGGGAGTCAACAATATATTTTCGCATTCGGAGGAGAATGTTGGCGATTGGAATTTCGTAAGTAGCCCACGCCGCAGCGATAAGCGCCGTTGTTGTAATGATTCCCATCCCAGATCCTGTATCATTTCCGTAACGCTCTCTCCCCTGTATCCTGACAATACGAAACGAGCTGCCCATCTTTGGAGACTTTCGATGTCCTCCGTAAAAACCACCTGATAAGGATCCCATACTGGGAGGCAATACTGCAAAAATGGACGGAGAAGCGTAGTGTATGCAGTTTCTTTTGTAGTTCTGTTGCATCTTTTAACGGTTCTGGCAATAAAACGTAGTCTCCGGTTCGCCTTCCCCACGACATTACCTACGTGTTCTTTCCAATTTAAGTCTGAAGTAATAGTAATTCCTAGGTATTTGTGGAGTTTACGGCCTTCACTTTTGATTGATTTAACGGATTTCTTTTCGTACTCATGTGGACGACTTCACACTTCTTATTATTTAGAGTCAATTTCCAATGTTTACACCACAATTATATCTTATTGAGATATCTTATTGATATCTTATTGAGATCTCCGGAGGAAAGACGACGTTCTTTTCGTGCATTTCTGTTGAGGAAATTTAGAGGATTGGAATTTGAAGCTGAGTGTAGTACGATCTTGCTGCCGCCTACTTACATTTCGCGTGATGATCACAAAGACAAGATACGAGAAATTAGGGCTCGTACGGAGGCATACAGGCATTCTTTTTTTTTCCTCGGTTTATTTGCGAGTGGAAGAGGGAAGGAAATATTCAAATGTTTGTAAATCTATCGGACAAAACTGCGTGGTCATCAGTCCGTAGCTTACAAACTACTTAAACTAAGGTAAACTAACCTAAGGACAAACACACACACCCATGCCCCAGGGAGGACTCGCACCTCCACGGCGAGCAACCGCGTGCTCCGCAGCGAGGTGCCTTAGACTGCTCAGCTACTCCTCCGAGTCGGAAGGAAATGCCTAGTAGTGGTACAGTGTACCCTCCGCCACGCACCTTACGGTGAAATGGTGAGTATGTATGTAGATGTAGATCAGAGTGGGAAACATTGGATTTGAGATCGCCGATGAATGGATCGGGACGCTATTTTTGGTGGCACTGCCAGTGAGGTAAGCGCCGATGATTATGGGACTTGTAAAGGTCAGGCATACCAATCGCAGGCGACAGGCAGTGGTGCCTCTGCGGCGGCGCCGGCGAGAATGCGGCCTCGGTATCGGTGTGAGCCGTTGCCCGTTGCCAGGCGACAGCATCGTCGGCGCATGCAGCGGGCGGCAGAGAGCGGCGCGGATGTCTCGTGCGGCCGGCCACGATGGCTCGCACAGCGACGCCGCCCTGCCGACCACCAAGGAAGCAGTCGCAGTCGCCGCCGCAGCGCCCGCCGACCAGGAGGCCGACAACGCGCCGCAGCCGCAGCCGCAGCAGCAGCCGGGGCCCTCACCGGCCGCCAACCAAGGTAGGCCGCCCAACCGAACCATTAAGAGAAAAAACACCGACACCTGCAAGGTAAGGGTACGGGTAAGATACTACTTGTGGCGGCATCAGCATAGTGTGCTGATGTTGGCAACGAGCGTTGTCTAATCTTCCGAAACGCAATCGCATAGTGTAATATTTCTGGCTTATAGCCTTCGTAATAAGATTTGAGTATTGCTTCGGTACAGCAGGTTAATACCAATAGGCGACAGATGGTGAAAGATGGTGCGAATCACAACAGTTGCTATAATAGGTGGGGGTCTCATGCGAAAGAGCACTGGCAAGTTTCCTCGAACTCTAGGGAAGCCCCCGAGCGGCAGGCACTGAACGCTGATTGGCTGTAGTACTGGGGGTAACGCGCCAAACGAGATTATAATTTGAAACTTCCAGGCAGATTAATATTGTGTGCCGGAACCGGGACTCGAACCTTGGACCTTTGCCTTTCACGGGCAAGCGCTCTACCGACTAAGCTATCCCGACACGACTCACGATGCCGCCTCACAACTTTACTTCCGCCAGTATCTTGCCTCGTACTTTCCAAACTTCACAGAAACTCTGCTGCGAAACTTGCAAGACTAGCACTTCTGGAAGAAATGCAAAGGTCCCAGGCTCGAGTCCCGGTTCCGGCACACAATTTTAATCTGTTCACACTCCGCTGCAGAGTGAAAGTTTCATTCAGGAAACATCCCTTAGGCTGTGGCTAAGCATGTCCCCACCATATCCTTTTCTCCAGGAGTGGCAGTCTTGCAGGTTTCACAGGAGAAACTGTACTGGAAGAAGTACAGTTGTGAGGCGGCATCGTGATTCGTGTCGGGATAGCTCGGTCGGCAGAGCGCTTTCCCGCGAAAGGCAAAGGTCCCAGGTTGATACATGAAGTTTCACCGTTATACTATTTATCTCCCATACCACTCTGGAATACCGCGCGGGGTGAAAGAACACCTGATTATCTCCGTTCGAGCTCTGATTGCTCGTATTTTATTCTGATGATATCATCTACCTATGTAACTGGGCGTCAACAATATACTTTCTCTTTACTAGTGGTGTTCGACTTCATGGGCTTGGATTTCGTCAACGCACGACACGTTTCACGACGTATTTCCTCAGCTGATTCAGGTGGAAGTCGAGCTGCAACCTGTTCAACAGCACTAATAATTTCTGCGACACGCAGACAGCTGTCACCACCCTTCAGAGAGGAATGGGGTAATTAAAAGTCTAGTACACAGGGCGCGCGCTATCTCCGACACAGAGAGTCTACCCCAGGAATTGGAACACCTGAGAACTGTATTTCGAAAAAAATGGGTACTCAGAGTGGCAGATTCAGCGGGCTCTCCGCCCAACCACTACAACACAACCTGTGGAAACAGATGAAAACACGAGGGAGGATGTAGGCACTGCGTTCGTTCCATGTACCGGCGCACTCTAGGGGAAGATCGCCAGCATTTGGAAAAAACACCAGGTTCGAACTGTTTTTTGTCCGCCGAATAAAATTCGTGCACTGGGGGGGAGCGCTAAAGATGACCTCGGTTTGAGGAAGGCCGGCGTGTACCAGATTGGATGTCAGTGTGGAAAGTCATATATTGGACAGACGATGCGTACCGTCGAGGATCGATGCGTTGAACACCAGAGGCACACACGATTGATGTATCCGAGCAAGTCGGCAGTCGCTGAACATTGTTTGTCAGAGAATCATGCGATGGAGTATGAAAGCACTAGGATTCTGGTACAGATATCGAGATTCTGGGACTGCGTCGTTAGAGAGGCCATTGAAATTCGCACAAGTGACGACCTCATAAACCGTGACTGTGGCTATAATCTTAGCAAAGCTTGGGAACCAGCGATTCGGTTAATTAAGAGTAAATCTACCAAACGTAACGAAGTGACGACCACGGCGGACAGAGCCCTCACACCGACGTCATCTCAGACGCCGTCGCATTCGGTTCCACTGCGCGGCCGCGGCGCGGGGCGCGGACCGCGGAGGGGTCGCTCCGCTACCGGGCTAGAACCCAGTTCCCTTCGAGCAGCTGTAGCGTGCGGATCTCCGTGCCGGCGCGTTTTCAGGAGCTCAGTCCGTCAGTTCACCTGATGATGGCGACATATATCATCGCCGAAATATTGTGCCCGTTGGACACTATAGACCGGCAGTACACCCATGGATATTTTGATTAACAGTATTGATGATTAAGTGAGCTGGCATTGTAACATCAGTTAACATGGCTTTGCGAACGGCTGAAAGCAAGGGGAAACAACAGTCCTTATTTGTCCTGAGGACATGCGGCTCTACTGTATCAATATATGATGATGACGTCTTGTTGGGTAAAATATTCCGGAGGTAAATCGTCCCCCATTTGAATCTCCGGGCGGGGACTACTCAGGAGGATGTCGTCATCAAGAAAAACAAATCAGGCATTCTACGGATCGGAGCGTGGAATGTTCTAACCCTTAATCGCATAGTTAATTTAGAAAATTTGAAAGGAGAAATGCATAGGTTAAAGTTAGATATCGTAGAAATTAGTGAAGTTCGTTGGCAGGATGAACAGGCTTTCTGGTCAGGTGAGTACAGGGTTATCAGTACCAAATCAGTTGGTGAAAACGAAGGAGTAGGTCCGATAATGAATAAGAAAATAGGAATGTTGGTAAGTTTCTAGGACCAGCATAGTGAACGTATTATCGTATTAAATATAGACACGAAGCGAACACCGAGCACAGAAGTGCAAGTTTATATGCCAACTAGCACGGCCGATATGAGGATATCGAAGAAATTTATGAGGAGATAAAAGAAATCATTCAGAATGTTAAGGGAGACGAAAACTTAATTCTGATGGGGAACTCGGTAGTAGGAAAGGGAAGAGAAGGAAATGAAGCAGCTGAATATGGGCTCGGAATAAAGAATGAATGAGGAGATTGCTTGGTTGAATTTTACGCAGAACACAATTTAATGATCACCAACACTTGGTTCAAACATCATGAAAAAGTGCTGTATACGTGGAAGAGACCAGGAGACACTAGAAGGTACTAGATTGACTTTATAATGGTAAGGAATAGGTATAGAAACCAGGTTTTAAACTGTAAGACATATCCAGGGGACTCTGGCCATAACCTGTTGGTTATGAAATGCAGATTAAAATTTAAGAAACTGCAGAAAGGAAGAAAAGTTAGGAGATGGAACCTGGACAAAGTGAAGGAACCAGAGGTGGTTGAGAGTTTCAGAGGGAGCATTAGCCAAGGATTGGCTGAAACGGGGGAAAGTAATACAGTAGAAGAAGAATGGGTAGCTCTGAGAGATAGGGTCGTGAAGGCTGCAGAGGACCATATAGAAAGAAGTACAAAGTGTAATTTTAATCCCTGGGTTAACACAGGATATATTGAACTTAATTGATGAGAGGAAAAAATATAAAAATTCAGCAAGTGAAACAGGAAAAAGGGAGTACAAACGTCTGGAAAATGAGACTGACAGGAAGTGTAGACTGGCTAAGCAGGAGTGGCTAGAGTACAAATGAAGAACTGTAGAAGAATGCATAACTAGGGGAAAGATAGATGCCGCCTATAGGAAAATAAATGAGATATTTGGTGACAAGAAATGCAGCTGTATCAATACCAACAACTCGGATGGAAAACCAGTACTAATCAAAGAAGGGAAAGCTGCACTGTGGAAGGAATATATAGAGGGCCTATAAAGGGAAATAAACGTGAAGGCAGTATTCTAGAAATGGAAATTTGGAGGAACATGAGATAGGAGATATCATACTGCGAGAAGAATTTGACAGAGTGCTGAAGGACATGAGTCGAAACAAGTCCCTGGAGTAGATGATATTCCGCCTGAAATGCTGATGTCGTTAGGAGAGCCAGTCAAAAAAAACTGTATCACCTTGTATGCAAGATGTATGAGACGGAGGAAATATCCTCCGACTTCAAGAAGAATATTGTAATTCCAATTCCAAAGCAAGCAAGTGCAGACAAATGTGAAAATTACAGAACTATCAGTTTAATAAGTCATGGGTGCAAAATACTAACACGAATTATTTACAGACGAATGAGAAAACTTGTGGAATCCGTCCTCGGGGAAGATCAGTTTGGATTTAGGAGAAATGTAGGAACACTGGAGGCAATACTCACATTACGACTTATCTTAGAAGATAGTCTAAGGAAAGGGAAACCTACGTTTTTAGCATTTGTCGATTTGGAGAGAGCTTTTGACAATGTAGACTGGAATACACTTTTCCAAATTCTGAAGGTATCAGGGGTAAAATATAAAATACAAAAACCAGACAGCGGTTATTAGAGTCGAAGGGCAAGAAAGGGACGCAGAGATTGGAAAGGGAGTAAGACAGGCTTGTAGCCTTTCCCCAATGTAGTTCAATCTGTACATTGAGCAGGCAGTGTACAAATGGACGGAGAAATTTGGAGAGGGCATTAAAGTGCAGAGAATAAATAAAAACATTGCGGTTTGCCGATTACATAGTAATTCTGTTAGAGTCCGCAAAAGATCTGGAAGAGCAATTGAATGGGTTGGGCAGTATCTTGAAAGGAAGATATAAGATTAACATTAACAATAGTAAAATGAAGGTAATGGAATGCAATGTCAGAAAATCAGGCGATGCTGAAGGAATTAGATCAGGTAATGACATAATAAAAGTAAAATTTTGTTATTTGGGTAGCAAGATAACTTATGATGGCCGAAGTAAAGAAGATATAAAATGCAGAATGGATATGGGAAGAAAAGCGTTTCCACAGATGAATGATGAAAATTAGATGGATAGATCACGTAACTAATTAGGTGCTTAACCGAATCGGGGAAAAAAAGAGTTTCTGGAATATCGTGACTAAGAGAAGGGATAGATTGGTAGGACACATTCTGAGACATCAAGGAATTGTCAACTTAGCATTAGAAGGAAGCGCGTAGGGTAAAAATCGTGGAGACCGAGGGACCAATATAGTAAGCAGATTCAAAAGGATGTAAGTTGCCGAACGTATTATCAAATGAAGAGACTTCCACACTACAGGGTAGCGTGGAGAACTGCATCAACAACCACAACAACAACAACATAGGCGTTCTTAAGACATAGTTTAATCGTTTTAGAACAATGCGAAATGGCAACATATTGAACTTTCAGTAATAAAATGTGTGGCAAGTGCATACTATTATGCAGTTTGCTAGTTCTCTGCATTCATTAAATAAACTATCTGGCATCCCAAGAACTTCAGTATTATTCAGTAATTAGATGAACTCCTGCCAGTAGTTTAGTAATTTAAGTCTCACTTCAACAACTCCGACCTGCGTGCTATCATCTGTGTGGGAACTACTTCTATAGAAGACGACAGGTTGGTGAACTTTAGAGTTTCTACTCTTCTCATACTGCATTGGGAAGTAACTATAACCCTCGCATACACTGTCACTGCGGTACAAACGCAAACTGTTGTACGTCATCCATGGTAACATGGAGGAGTAAAGAAAATGATATAGGACAGGTTAACACCATCCTATAGAACATTTTCCTCTTGTAATAGGCTTAGGGGCAATTTTATTTTCTGTCGGCCACTAAATAATTAACGTTATCCCTGCTCTATTGTCAACATGTACTCTTGTCTGGTCAATAATTAATTATCCTAGTAAAACGAACATTTCGTTGCCAACATTATCACAATGCGCTGTCGCTGCCGTCAGTAAAATTTCAGCAAGATATGAGTCATTTAAATGGTGCAAACGTAACTCTGGGACGATAAAAACACCGTCTAGCATATTCAGTCATGACAATGACGCAGACGTTTGCTATACACTGCGACAGCAGCGCTCCAAGCGGCCATCAAACTACATTTCTCAATAAGATATGAGCGCAAATAGTAGACCAAATTGTTACCTTAGGGAACGTATGTATTGCAATACTAATAGGTAATAAGTTAAAAACAGCCCCACATTTTTTTTACTTAGGTTTCTGACAATGGCTGACAAGATACGAAACGGTACGTTACAGGACAGTTTATTTACAGTTATCTTGTAACCTATCACGCTTTTACTGAATAATTTAATTTCCTATTAAAAATAAAAATGTCTAGGAAACACCAAAAAGGCGGGCCCTTTGGCAGAAAGACGTCGGTTTTTTATTCAGGAACGTTAAGGTTTCTTCGCTACATTTCAGTAAATCGGCTACGTTGGAACGTACTAAATGTATATAGAACGCAATAAGCACAGTATTAATCAGCCAGCACAGCTGCAACTGAAGGTAAAACGTCACAGACGTGGCAATAAAACAGCAAAATAAGAACCCAATTCCATAACTGTTGCTACAGTTGAACCACAAACGATCAGAATCTTCAAATCATTGCCTTTTAAGCTATACTAATTACAGTTAAAAGATTATGTACGAATAAGAGAGACGGGTGAGGTGTAAACATGTACGAACCATTAGACTCCACACCGAATTGATAAGCGTTAAAAAACTTCCTACCATCGTAAGAACAGACCATAATAGAAATTTATCTTTATCTTATGTTTATATTACATTTACTTTCAGCAGAATAAGCTGCAAATACGTTCATATTCATAAGTATTTGTTCGTGACGAAATCGTTCTTTATACCACTGAATCAGTTAAATTCGGCTGTTTTTACATTAATTTTATTATTATCTAGGTCTTTTGATATTTTACTAATGTTTGTAACGTAAAAATTATACTAACTATGAGGGACGTCCACAAAGTAAGTTCCGTTTCTATTTCTATCCGCGACAGCGATATGATCGCAGTTCCGTGCATGCGCGGCAGTTACTCTGACTCAAGGAGATGACATGTGCGCCATTTTCAGATCGCTGCTGCAGGCGTGTGCTTTATAGCGCTTCTTTATAACGACAGCCGTAATTGTAAATGCTGCCACGTGTGAATTCAAATGTGTTATTCGTTTTCTGAATGCAAAAAAAGTTAAGCCAAAGGAATTGCATCGACAAATCTGCGAGGTTTATGAACAAAAGTACTATGAGTGATTCAATGGTTAGAAGATGGGTCAGACTGTTCAAAGAAAGGACGTGATTAAGTGCACGAAAAGAACGATGTTGACGCCCGTTTTGTGGTTACTGATGAACTGGTTCACACAATTGAAGAGAAGATTAAGCACAACCATAAGTTTACACTTACTGCCCTTTCTATGGAAGTTAGGCAAATCTCACGATCCACGATAATGCCCGACCTCACACGGCGAAGGTAACCAAATAACTTTTACTGGAATTTCACTGGGACGTGTTTGATCATTTGCCATACAGCCCGGACCTCGTTCCTAGCTACTTTCATCTCTTCTTGTACCTAAAATCTGCCCTTGATGGTCAACATTTCAACGATAATGACGAGCTGTAAAAACATCTTACCACATGGTTGAATACACAGTCGGCAAATTTTTATGAATAAGGCGCACAAAAACTTGTGCCACGCTATGGCAATGCCTACAAAACTTCGGGAGCTATGTAGAAAATTAGTTTAACAGTTGTAGAATTTTGTACAATAAATATTTTTTCTGTATCTGTATACGTTTGTTTTATATAACCAAACGGAACTTACTTTGTGGACATAACTCGAACTTCGTTATTAGCGTGCAAATATAATTATAAAGAAACATCACTCCTTCAACGGCTTGCCCACCGCTAGGAGCGCTAGTGTCGTTGCAACTGTCAGTTGGTAACAACTTTCATAGCAGTGAGAGTCGCGACTGTATATCTTAGACTGCGGGTAAAGACCTGTTGCAATCATAGTGGCTACTTTCGTGACACATCTTGGGGTAAATATTTATTTCTCCTCAGCACTAGCGTTCTTCGTAGTTTATATTACAGCGAAATTTCGGCGGTAGGCAGTCACGGGGTCTTCCCAGACATATAAATAATTAAAGAGAAATAACAAATAGGAAAAACGAAACAAAGAGTAGCGCCGCTTCCTGAAGTGCGCTCCCCAACGCAATGCAACAATCACAGTATTTATGGCCGACTAGCAAACACGACAGTAGTTAGCAATTACTAAATATGCATGGATATTGGGTACACAACCTACACAAATTACCTTGTTCTCTCTGCCCATCATTTATCACACGTCTTCATTTCTTACGCCGGCCGCGGTGGCCGAGGAGACTAAGGCGCTCCAGTCACGGACTGCACGGCCACTACGGTCGGGGTTCGAATCACCCCTCGGGCATAGATATTTGTGCCGTCCTAGTTCGTAAGTAGTTTGTAAGTTTAGGGACTGATGACCCCGTAGTTAAGTCCCATAGACTTTACAAACATTTGAACATTTTTTTTTTCATTTCTTACGTTTCTCTTTGTCGTCTTAGGCCTCTATCTGTATTAGGTAGCTGAAAACCCGGAATTGTGGAGGTATTTCTTGTGCCGTTATTCAGTTAGTCCATATATTCCTCCCTCCTGCCTCTATCTCCATTTTTCCCCTTTAGCTCTCTGTTTACTGACCTCTACCTGCTCCTCATCCTCCTCCGACTTATTCTCCTCCACCTCCTTTTCCTTCTCCTCTGCCACATCCTCCTCTACCCCCACTCTATCGTCCCATACGTTTTCCTGTCTCTGTCTTTACCTCCCCCAATCTTTGCTAATATCCTCCCGTCCCCTTCCCCCATTCATCCCATCATTGTTCTGTACAATAAAAATTATATATATCTGTCAAACAACAGGATGAGCAGTCGTATTGTTTAAGGTAGCCTCCACAAAACACCGTACGAAACCTTATGTACACAGAGACCTTCCTCTATTTTGGAATATCAGATGTGCAACATTTTACCAAGATTGGAATAAAACCGAAATACGACGGGTTTTCAGTAAGTAATGCAACTTCTGTCACTCGGCTAATTTTGGATGAAAAAAAAACCGGTCAGTTCTTGGAGGCCGCCTCCGATATTGTTAGGCGCTTTGCAGAATGTCTACTGTGATCTGCCAGTGGCCAAAAGCACGGTGAGTCGTTAGGCAAAGCGCGTTCCACCGATTTCAGGCAAGCTAGCGGTGCACAGCTGTGACTCCTGCAAAGTCGGAGCGTGCAAACACACTCATTCCAGATAATCGACGGATCACAACAATACTTCAGCAAAATTCCACGCACGAAAATCTGAACGACCGTCTCCTCCTCCATGATAACGCAAGACCTCACACAAGTCTTCGCACCTGAGACGAGCTCACAAAATTTCCGTGGACTGGTTTTCCTCAACCAGCCAACAACCCCGATCTCCCACCGTCGGATTTCCATATGTTTGCCCCAATGACGGACGCAATTCTTGGGACGAGCTAGGCCGAAAATTAAGTTTTTGACGCATTACGATGTTGCCTCCGACATCGACAAGTGTAATGGTAACGTGCAGGCAGACAGGTCGTCACATGAAGGTGGCGTCAAACCGTAAAAATGAATGGAGATTAGGTAGTAAAATACTGCTGTGGCGCTGAAAGAGTACGGAATAACATGGTGTATTTGAATGTTAAATAAAATAACCCACGTTTCAGAAAGAGTGTTGAATGACTTATTGAACTTTCCTCGTAGCCATCTATTCTTAAGCACGGCTCCGCTATGTACCGTAAAAATTATTACGTAGACAGTTCTGTTCCTCTAGTTTTCAAGGCTAAGTGTCCAAAATTTATCATAATAGATTGAGCGGTATGTAAGAGCATTGAATTAGGATCTAATTCCAAGTGGCGATGAACATACAAAATTTCCAATTTCAAATTTTTTCAGCTGTTTCTTTGGTTTCCCACTTTTTCTTTTAAACCACACCTGTATTAAAGCGAAAACGAAAAACAGAATTATTGAAACCGATCAGGCTATTTCGGAGTTTTGCCGAGATTAACGCAGACATTAGACGCCTGGGTGTAAGACGATGATCCGGTACACTATCCTCTGCTTGGTGTTTCGTCTTATACTGCTGAAGACATCTTCGGAGGCTCTGAAAAGACGGGATAACACTTCAGTCAGCTCAGCACGCGGTGCTGCTTATGCGTATCCACGCTGCGCTCGGTTCGTGACGTGGTTACGCATAAATAGTACGACTTGCTGAGCTGACTGAAGTGTGTATCGGGCTTTCCAAAGCCTCCGATGTCTCACTAGGAGACGAAACGTCAGGTAAAGGATCATGCCCTGGATCGGAGACTTATTCCTAGGAGTTTAATAGTGCCAATAATTCAACAACTGGTCGTGAAAACCTACATTCAATTACCACAATAGTGCTGCAATTTAGTTATTAGCATGTAAGTCAGAAGAAGTTTGATGAAAGATTGAAATTATGCTTAAAATTTGTTGAAAGTCATTAAGCGCTCTCATTAACAAACACTGGATAGGTAATTTCAGGACGTCTATAACGCATCTTATTATTTATTTGTCCTTTATTGTTATATAGGAAAAACAGAAGTATGTATGTAGCCCTTATATATTAAGAAAAATCTTTTTACTAAAATTCTGAAAAAGGCCTTGACCGATTTATTAAAATTCTTTACACCATACTTTGATGAACATTCGGAAGGGCATGGATCCCATTTGTCACCACTCTGTCATACAGGTGATGTTAATTAACCGTTTCAGGCACATAACATGAAACCACTGAATTTCATGTGGAAACTGATTGAAATCGTTCAAATACACTATAAGGAAATGAAAATAACGATTTGTTAATGTTATTGTACAAACTACGGGGTGGCTTCAATTGAAGCCACTGTGGCAAATAATGACCTTGGTCACAATACATATGTAAACACACAATATACTATCAGTAGCCTCAAAATAACTACTTATGGAAATGAATGAAACAATTCCTGTAATATGACACACATAAGCCTACACCATATGTTTTACAATGCCATCTGGTCCTATGTAGGGTCTTTTTCATGCAACGGTTTGGGGGCCCATGCCACTTTCTCTTCTCCATGGGCACCTGTGGTTTGAATCTCTTAGGGGGTGGTCTACTACTTGATGGACCTGGCAAAGCTCCCATATTTTTAGTACCTAGTAAACCAGTTACAAATTCCTTATAAATACTTTGAGTCTTACACTTTGATCGATGTTGCAAATGTGTACAAAATAAATGAATTTACAACAGATACATCCAAAAAGAGAGCAAAACGAACGTAGTTAAAAAAAATTCACAGATGGCAGCACGAAGCAGGAGGGACAGAATCCAAAAGACTGGCAATCTTTTAGTGAAACTCGCAACCTAGCACGGACGTCGATGCCAGACGTCTATAGTAGTTACCACAACGAAATCCTGTCTCGTAATCTTGCAGAAAATCCAAAGAAATTCTGGTCATATGTGAAGTACACCAGCTGCAAAACACAAACAATACCTTCACTACACGATAGCAATGGTATTACTACAGATGACAGTACTGCTAAGGCTGAATTACTAAACACAGCTTTCAGAAATTCGTTCACCAAAGAAGACGAAGTGAACACTCCAGAATTCAATCCAAGAACAGCTGCCAGCATGTGACACCTAGAAGTAGATGTTCCTGGAGTAGTAAAACAACTTAAGTCGCTAAACAAAAACACATCTTCCGGGCCAAATAATGTACCAACTGGATTCCTCTCCGAGTATGCTGATGCAATAGCTCCGTACTTAGGTATCATATACAACTGATCACTGAGCGAAAGATCCGTACCCAAAGACTGGAAAGTTGCTCAAGTTCCTCCAATATTCAAGAAAGGCAATAGGAATGATCCCAAAAATTACAGGCCAATCTCATTTACGTCGATTTGCAGTAGGACTTTGGAACGACCTATTCACCAATAGTCAACACGGATTCATAAAGTATCACTCTTGCGAAATACAGTTTGCCCTTTATTCACATGAAGTGATAAGTGCTATCGACAAGGGATCTCAAATCGATTCCATATTTCTGGATTTCCAGAAGGCTTTGGACGTTGTACCCCAGAAGCGGTTTCTAATAAAATTGCGTGCTTATGGAAAATCTCCCCAATTGTGTGATTGGATTCACGATTTCCTATCAGAAAGGACACAGTTCGTTGTAATTGACTGTAAGTCATCGAGTAAAACAGATGTGATATCTGGCGTTCCCCAGGGCAGCGTTATAGGTCGCCTACTCGTCATTGTGTTTATAAACGATTTAGGAGACAATCTGAATAGCTCCCTTAGACAGTTCGCGGATGATGCTGTCGTTTATAGGTTAGTGAACAGAGGATCAGAAGCAACTGCAAAGCGATTTAGACAAGATTTCTACATGGTGCGAAAATTGGCAATTGACACTAAACAAAGAAAAGTGTGAAGTAATACACATGACCACTAAAAGAAATCCGCTGAACTTCAATTTCGCGATAAATCAGTCAAACCTTAAGGTCGTAGATTCTACCAAATACCTAGGAGTTACAATTACTCTCAACTTTGACTGGAGAGAACACACAGAAAATATTGTGGGGAAGGCGAACCAAAGATTACGTTTCATTGGCAGAACGCTTCGAAAATGCACCAGCTCCACCAAAGAGTCTGGCTACATCACACTTGTGAGTCCTCTCCTGGCATACTGTTGCCCCTTGTGGAACCCTTCAAAATGTTTGTATATCCTATGGGACTTAACTACGGGGTCATCAGTCCCTAACTTACAAACTACTTATGAACTTACTAAGACTAAGGACGGCACAAATATCCATGCCCGAGGGGGATTCGAACCCCCGACAGTAGTGGCCGTGCAGACCGTGACTGGAGCGCGTCAGTCCCCTCGGCCACCGCGGCCGGCTGTGGAACTCTTACCAGGTGGGACTGACGGAAGATGTTGAGAAGGTTCAGAGAAGGGAAGCTCGTTTTGTTTTATCACGTTACCTGGAGGAAAGCGTCACGAAAATGTTGCACGAATTGGGGTGGAAATCATTAAAAGAAAGACGTTATTCATTGCTGCGCGATCTGTTAGAGAAGTTTCAATGGCCGACTTGTACTTCTGAATGTGAAAATATTTTGGTAGCACCCAGCTACTTAGGGAGACATGACCATCCCAATAAAATAAGAGAAATCAGATCTAAAGCGGAACGATTTAGGTGTTCTTTCTTCCCGCGCGCTATTAGAGAATGGAACGGTAGAGAAAAGTTATGAAAGTGGTTAACGAACCCTCTGCCAGGCACTTGAATGTGATCTGCAGAGTATCTATGTAGATGTAGATGTTAGAGTTGGTGGCGCACACCTGACGTTTGTCCCTTCCTTCAACCTGCAGCAGCAGCAGCAGCAGCTCCTGCCTCGGCGACGCCAGCCACTGCTGTGGACCAGGAGGCGGCGGGCGTGGGCGGCGTGGCCCGCGGCACGGTGCTCGAGAGGCACGGCTACACCGTCGGCAGGAGCATCGGCTCCGGCTCCTACGCCACCGTCAAGGTATCTCTGACGTCACAGAACACTACAAGCGCACCGTACACAACCTGCTTCTTCCATACAGTGCAAACTTTCATGGCCAGCGTTTTCTTCAGATGACTCCGTACATCACAAACGCATAATTTGTAATTAAGAAATGCTTGGAGTAGTAATGAAGCTTATATCTCTTAACAAAACTAATTTTTCCCGTCCAAACTGAATACCAGTTGGTTCCTTTCAGAGTAAGGTGATACAATAACTCCATACCTTGCTATTATATACACTCCTGGAAAATGAAAAAAGAACGCCATAAATTCGTCGACCCAGCAGAAGGAAATTTTATTGACACATTCTTGAGGTTGTATTCAACACACAATCACATAGGTAGAGCAGTACCTACGTGAGTACAGTCACCAGAGCGTCCGCAATGTTGGCGTTAGTACCACGTAAACTCTCCTTTTGCAGCAATGCAAACTGTAATGTTTTCATGGAAACGATTATAGAGGTTCAGATTGTGGTTATGTCGAACAGCCTGCCATGCAATTTCCACCTGGTACCACAGTTGGGTTACATTTCGTGCGACTCGTGCAACCGCCTAACATGACGTTTAATGCAATTTCAAACATTCTCACTGGGGGAGAGTTCTGGGGATCATGCTGGCCAGGCTTGTTGACATACACCTTGAAGAGCACGTTAGATGTTACGGGATACACATGGATCTGCATTGTTCTGATGGAAAAGATCATCACCTTGTTGGTACATGAGCGGTAGCAAGATGGGTTAAATGATGGTTTCAGTGTACTGTACACTGTTCAGTGTTCTCTAGACCGTCACTAGAGGAGAATGGCGAGTGTATAATACTCTCCCCTCACAATGATACACGATCATCTGTGTCATTAGAATGTCCTTCACTCACACCCAAACATTGCTCAGCCTGCCTCCAATGGTGTCATGGTAGGCATTTATGAAGGGACGAAGGGAGATGTGTCATCTTCCGTGATGAGAGTCGCAGCTGCCTCAGTGTCAATGATAGTCATATATATATGTGTGTGTGGTGTCGTGCAGGCGAGTGAGAAAATCTGGAGTGTACGTGACAGAGGCAAACAAGGACAACACGTTAGCATCATAGTGTGGGGAACCGTTCTCCTCTGGTGTTCATTGTGGGAAAATTGAATAGTATGTGATACACTGATACCATCATTCATCCTGTCTTGCCAACGTATATGCAGCAATAAGGCGATGCGCTTTTCCAACAGGACAATGCACGTTCACACATATCTTGTACAGCCCAACACGCTTATCTAGGTGTACGTCAACTACCCTGCCCATCATTATCCTCAGCTCTATCCCCCAATGAGTATGTCTGGGAGCAGATGAAATATCACCTTGATGCGGTATACACAACTGGCACTATATCTGGTTCACCTGAGGCATCCAATGGAAACTGCATGGCAGGCCATACGATAAAACTTCATTCGGCACCTCTACGATCGTCTTCATGAGATTGCTGCACCCTGCGTTGCTGCAAAAGGAGGGTATACACGATACTAACGTCGACATTGTGCACATCCTGGTGTCTGCACTGACGTGCGTATGGTTCAGACAGTGTAATCATGTGTTGTATAAAGTCTCAAGAATGTGTCAATAAAATATTGCTCTGATGGGTTCAAGAATTCATGGTGTTCTTTTTTCATTTTCCAGGAGTGTAAAAGGGCTCGCTCAGCGAAAAGTCCATACCCAAATACTGGGAACTTGCACAGGACACTCCAATATCCCAGAAAGTCGATCGGAGTGTCTCGCAAAATTAAACGCCCATGTAATTGACGTCGGATTACAGCAGAATTTTGGAACGTGTACTTTATTCGAATAGTATGAGTTAGCTCGAAGAGGTATCGTTTCATTTGTGCGAATGGATTCGTAATTTCCTGTCAGAAAGGACACAATTTAAACGAACTGAAAAAAGACAGGTAGTAAAATAGAAGTGATATCTCGCGTTTTACAGGTAAGTGCAATATGGCCCCTCTTATTACCTGTGTTTATAAACGATTTAAGAGACAATCTGAGCAGCTGTCTTAGACTGTTAGCGGATGATACCGTCATTTATCTGTCAGTAAGGTTAACAGAATATCAAAAGTATCTCAAAAACGATTTATCGGTGAGAAAGCAGTCACATGCATCATGACGATTACGTCCTTTTCCACATACATTTTCTGCAGAACTAACTAAACAGTTATTACAATATTTGCCGGTCTTGCGTCAGTAAATTTCTAGCTACATTCTTATTTTGAAAAATGTGTAAAAGACGATTGTATGTCACGAATCCATTGAAATAACCTATAACTTATTAAAGAAAAACACTTTCGAATAAGTGTGTAATAGTAGCTTATGCTGCTGAAATCCAGGGAATACGTTGAACGTTGAAGTAGATATCCTCGGAGTAGTGAAGCAACTTAAATCACTTAACAAGAACGTCTTCTGGTCCGGACTGTATACACATTAGATTTCTATCTGATTATGCTGAAACGATATCTCCTAACTTAACAGCCATATGCAACCGCTCGTTCAATGAAGGATCTGTACCAAAAGATAGGAAAGTTGGACAGGTCACACCTATAATCAAAAAAGGCAGTAGGAGTAACTCACTAAACTACAGGCCTATTTCATTGACGTCAATTTGCATCAGGGTTTTGGAACATATCCTGTATTCAAATATTGTGTATTATCTCGAACAGAACAATCTATTGACCCAAGGTCAACACGGATTTAGAAAATATCGTACATGCGAGACACAACTACCTCTTTATTCACACGAAGTGATGGGTGCTATCGACAAGGATTCGCAAATCAATTCCGTATTTCATGATTTCCAGAAGGCTTATGACACCGTACCTCACAAAGGGCTTTTAATCAAATTGGGGGTTGTGGTATATCGCCCCAAATTTGCGACTGGATAGGGCATTTCCTGTTACAGAGGACACAGTTTGTAGTAATCGATGGTAAGCCATCGACTAAAACAGAGGTGATATCGGGCGTTCCACAGGGTAGTGTTAATGGTCCTCTGCTGTTCCTTATTTACATTAACGATTTAGGGGAGAATCTAATTAGCTCTCTTACGTTGTTTGCAGATGACGCCGTCATTTACCGTCTAGTGTAATCATATGAAGATCAAAACCAACTGCAGAACGATCTGAATGAGATATTAATATGGTGTAAAAATTGGCAATTAACTCTAAGTAATGAGAAGTGTGACGTTGTCCACATGAGTACGAAAAGAAATCCGTTAAACTTTGTTTACAAGAAAAATCAATCAAACGTGAATGCCGTAAACACCATGAAATACCTGGGAATTCTATTACTTCAGACTTAAACTGGAAAGAACGCGTAGATAATGTCGTGGGAAAGGCGAACCAAAGACTGCGTTTTATTGGCAGAATCCTTAATACATGGAACAGAACTACTAAAGAAACTGCATACACCACGCTTGTCCGTCCTTTTTTGGAGTATTGCTGCCCAGTGTGGGATCCTTATCTGGTGGGTTTGACGGAGTCCAAAGAAGAGCAGCTTGTTTCGTATTGTCACGATACAGGGGAGACAGCGTTACGGAAATTATACAGGGTCTGGGATGGGAATCATTACAACAGCGGCGCTTATCGCTGCGGCATGAGCTACTTACGAAACTACAAACGCCAACATTCTCTTCCGAATGCGAATATATATTGTTGACTCCCACTTACATAGGTAGAAATGAACATCAGAATAAAATACGAGAAATCAGAGCTCGTACGGAGAGATTCAGGTGTTCTTTCTTTCCACGCGCTATTCGAGAATGTAATGGGAGAGAAATAGTATTCCGGCCGCGGTGGCCGAGGGGACTGAGGCGCTTTAGTCACGGTCTGCACGGCCACTACTGTCGGGGGTTCGAATCCCCCCTCCTGCATGGATATTTGTGCCGTCCTAGTTCATAAGTAGTTTGTATGTTTAGGGACTGATGAACCCGTAGTTATTCCCATAGACTATACAAACATTTGAACATTTAGAAATAGTATAACGGTGGTTCGATGAACCCTGTGCCAGACACTTAAATGTGTTTTTCAGAGTATCCCATGTAGATGTAGAAGAAGATGTAGAAACTTCCGGGTGGAGAGACCGTGGTCGATGAATAAAACTCCACCTTGCCGTTTTGTCGCCAGATGCGGGAGACATCATCTGAGATCTTCTGTGGGCTACCGGCTGGTGCCAATACGAGAGCTCCTCGAATCACTGTGGCATAGTAGTTAGACCACACTAGTCCTCACATAATGTGTCACGTAAATGGAGACGAAACGCCAGACAGAAGTTGTAGTGTCCGGACCGTGCATTTCATTTAAACTGTAAATAACCTTCTTAAGTTTTGAAGTAGAATCATATTGTTACCAGTTCTTATTTCGAACCGGCTAGATCGTATCCAAGGGGAATTTTTGAAATTCCGGTTAGGACTTCGGAATTACAACGAAATTGCTGTTTTTGTGAACATGTAAATTTAATTCAGCAACCGCTACTGAATACCTTCATGAAGGCGAATTTCCAGGCACCTATTACATATTTACAAATTAATAATGAGCCAACCAGTTGCAATAACAGTCGTTTAATAGACTTGACCACGGTTTCAAAAAAAAAAAAAAAAAAAAAAAAAAAAAAAAAAAAAAAAAAAAAAAAGTTCAAATGTTTGTAGAGCTTATGGGACTTAACTACGGGGTCATCAGCCCCTAAACTTACAAACTACTTACGAACTAGCTAATACTAAGTACGGCACAAATATCCATGCCCGAGGGGGGATTCGTAGGATTTCATCGAAACGGCAGATGAGAGACCATGTTTCTTAAACCGTATTGTCACCCAAGGAGACCACATGGTTTCGGATTTTAGAATATCTTTATAGTGCGTGAAGTTCAGAACTTACGTAACAATCAGTCAAAGCGATTCGAAGCAACTGCCAAAATTACCAATTATGAAAACAGTTGCAGCATCTGACGGTGTAGCTCAGATGGTATAGTTCTGGCCTCGCAACTATAGACTCGGTGGTTGCAATCACGCTGTGACTGATATATATATATATATATATATATATATATATATATATATATATATATATATATATATATATATATATATATATATATATTTTATTTTTTTTTATTTTTTTTTTTTTTTCGTTGTTTTCTAATTCTGTTGTATAAAACATTTTGGGATCTCTATAGCCACGTATTGTCAGGTTTTGTTTATATGTAAGTAGACGAACTGAACACCTTGTCATCTGAAACGATGGTTGAGTAGGTTAGCTGCTGGGAAAGCCATTACTAACTATGGAGATGACGTTCTAAAAACAGCGTCGTAGCTCTTCACAAACTGAACAATGAGACTAGCGTCGTCAACTAATAGAGAAGCCAATATTGTAGAAAATATAACTAATGTTTTTGATTGAAGTCTTAATTATTATCGACCTTTTATAAAATATTCAAAATTACGAATAAAGAAAACTATGTGCATTTTTCGTAAAAATTACCATTAGACATTAAAATTGTGTAAGTATTCGAACGTAACAAAATAGAAAATAAAAATATAAAAAATATGTGTCATAGAAGGTTACGACCATCGACCTTATGATTGTGAAGCTAGAACGCTGCCATCTGAGCTACAACTGTTTGAATAGTTGATACTTACGTGTACTTGCAAAACGTCATGTTCGATTTTCTCGAAAATTTTTGAGAGTTGCGTCGAATGGCTTTGGCTGATTGTTACCTGTCTTCTGAACTTCACGCATCCCATAAATATGAAAAAATTATAAAATCCGATACCCATGTGGTCTCATTGTGAGAATGAAACCTGGATACATCACCTCTCGGACATCACCTAGCAGGAAAAAGGTGAGAGCCTAAAAATCACGCATCAAAACAATGCTCATCACCTTTTACAATATTCAAGACATTATTCTCAAGGAATTTCTACCTAAGGAAAGGACTTTGAATGCTGCAAGGTACACTGAAATGGTGACCTACTCAGGGTAAGACCCCAGTACGCACAAGGCTCCTGGTTTTTTTGTTCACGACAACACTCGCCAACACACAATATCGCCAAACAGTTTTTGGCAAGAAAAGGTGGTGGTGCAATTTTGACACCCACCAGAATCGTCGCTAGTCAATCCTCTGGCCTTCTTCCTGTGTCTTCTATTCAAACTCGCTTTGAAAGGAACGAGTTTTCACGATATTCCTGACATCCAACGAAACATGACGAGGCTTTTGAACACACATCTCAAAGGAAACCTTCATGCAAAGTTTCCAGGACATGTATATGATAGAGCTCAGCGGTGCATATTTATCAGAGGTGACTATTTCTAAGGACAGTAAGGTAACTGAAGTTTATAGTTCATCTATGTTAATGTTACAGGTGTATTCACCGAACTTAATTGTGAGAAGTTATATTATGTCACACATTGAAATTGGTTTCCATGTGTATTCATTCGTATATGTATAACAATCTTGACAAGTGTTGCGAAAAACATGAGCATTAAGTACACTGCTTCTAGCAGCAGATTTTCACCCTTGAAAGTGTTTCTGATGTCCTGTCTCCTTAACCATATTTCATCAATGATTTGAGTCGCCAGGCACATTCAGTGGTAAACCTGAATGTCGTATGCGAAATGTATCACGAATATAGTTAGTTGTATGAAAGTGAAAATCTTAAAATGTTGTGCCCGATGTGACAATTTCACTTGAAGAACAGTGACAATATACTAAACGATAGCCGCGCGGGAGTTGCCAAGCGGTCTGGAGCGCCACGTTGCTGATCGCGTGGCCTCCCGCGTCGGAGGTTCGAATCCTCCCTCGGGCATGGATGTCTGTGCTGTCTTTAGTATAAGGTAGTTCATAAGTAGTTTGTATGTTTAGGGACTGATGACCGATAAGCTTTACAAACATTTGAACTAAGGGGTAAACATTTTTCCTTTTATCATTTTGCGTGGGATTTTATTGACTTAAACATCCGTAAATATTCGAAATTATGTACGTTTAACGTTTGTTGCAAGTCAATAAGAGCTCTTATTCTCAAATACTGAAAGTACAAACTATGGGTATCCGTGCAACGAGAGTAAATGACTTCTGAATCCCCAACACTATTCATTAGATTAACACAACAAAATGTATTGTATAAAAACCTTCTCCACGAAAAATTCAACGTTGTTTCAAATTTTCAAGTGAATCTAGTGAGTAGTTTTAGAGATTTGCGAACATAAGGACATCCCTGCTCATGTTATATTTTGAAAACCTGTTTGGTAACAGTTACTATTCTAACTTATAGCTGTTTTATTACTAACTCGGTGTTGACAGGAACGGCATCTGGCTACCTCTTAAATAAACTATGCCTAATCGGTTCTTAAGCATGACAATGGCGCTCACACGTGGGGCAAAGACTAACGAAGGGTATCGGTTACGTTACCATCTCTGAGATTAATTAAATAATTCAGCTTCTATTGTCATTTCTATATTGAACGTGCTAAAGAAATTTACACGGAGTTTTTGAAAGGGTGAAGAGCGCAGTCTGCATTTTTACTGGTGTCTCACGAAAACTTTATCGATATTACAAATTCATTTTCAGCATTACTAGAATAACTGCTGAAGCAGTCCAAAGCGATAAGAGAGGCGCAGCTCCTGCCTGTCGGAGGACTGGGAAATGCCGTCATCGCCGTTTCCTTCTTTGCAGATCGCCCACTCTGACAGGCATGATCGCGACGTGGCCATAAAAATTGTATCCAAGTTCCGCGCGCCCAAGGATTATCTGAGAAAGTTCCTGCCGAGAGAAATCGAAGTTGTCAAGGGGCTCAGGCACAAAAACCTCATCCGCTTCTATCAAGCTATCGAAACAACTCACAGGTAAGCAAGTCTTTCTTCCACAGTTTTTTATGCTGCCAAGACTCTTACCTTGGTTACGGATTCATTTGTTCGTTCTTAAGGATTACGTCAGCTTTATTTTACGTGGCCAAATCCGTTAAGTTGCTTTATAAGTTTATTGCCTTTGCACTGAAACGTTCATAAATAAATGTAAAGAAACTGGAGAATAGTTTCAATGTAAAATAATAAATTTCAGATTTAAACTAAAATTCAGAGATGAGCCTACAGTGCTAAATATAGCATTTTGTATTAAATAAGAAGTCCTTTTTGAAAGCATTTGTCTGGAGTGTAACATTGTATGGGAGTGAAACGTGGACAATAAGGAGTTCAGACAAAAAGATGATAGAAGCTTTTGAAATGTGGTGCTACAGACGAATGATGAAGTTTAGATGGGTAGATCACGTAACTAGTGAGGAGGTGCTCAACAGAATTAGGGAGAAAAGGAGGTGCTCAACAGAATTAGGGAGAAAAGGAATTTTGGAATATCCTGACAAAGAGAAGGGATAGGATGGTGGGACACATTCTGAGACATCAAGGAATCGTGAACTTAGCATTAGAGACGTGCGTATGGGGTAAAAATCGTAGATGGAGACCGAGGGATGAATACGATAAACAAATTCAAAAGGATTTAGGTTGCCGTTCGTATTCTCAGATGAAGAGGCTTGCACAGGACAGAGTAGCGTGGAGAGCTGCATCAAACCAGTCTACGGACTGAAGACAACGAGAAAAGAGGAAGAACTCAGTATACCACAAACTATTTCACAACAAAAAATTTCCACTTCTAAAAATGGAATAATATAATGGGGACATATGAAAATAAATTTTAAATATGTTACGATGTAAAATAATGTGCTTTAGATTAAAACTAAACTGATTTTTACTAATTGCGTCTGTAGTATTGCTGAACTGCACAAAAGTATACCACTTGTTGGTTCACAACGGTGGCCACATCCAGAAAATGGTCGAATAAATCATGAGTCACTATTGTCGTAGAAGTCATCATTTTAGTTTCCTTAAAGAATCTGAAGTGAAATAATTTACTACCACAGCTGAACTGTCGTTCTGAGCATACAAATTTTTTTTTCATCGATGTAAATAACTACTTAATGACAGCTACACTGTCATTCTGAACATAATTATAACTACTTAATAACAGTCAGACTGTTTTTCTGAACTTAAAAATCTTATTTCCCCACCGATGTAAATGACTTCTGAATAACAGCTAGATTGTCGTTCTTTACTTGCAAAGTTTACTTTTCCACTGATACAGATTGCTACTTAATGACATGTCCTGTTTAGTGCAGGTTATCCTGTTTCATTCAGATCTTCTGTTCCACTAGTATGAGGCACTTTTATATAAAACTGTTGTTTCTTTTGCCATAAATTCTCATCAACTTTGACACTAAGCCGTTAAACACTTAATTATCACAGTCACTGTACAATGTTATTTCGTATTTTACGTTTACATTCGACGCAATTAGATGAGAAGCTATCACAACTGTCGTTTAACGTTTGTATTAGAACGTAAACTTTACATTAGTTTGTGTTAAGCTATAAAGTTAAAAGTTCAGTTCTACTTCAGGAGAAGTTTCCTTGCAGTGTGTGACGGAGGAGCTAATACTACTATTTTCCGCTTCATTCGCGAATAATATGTGAAAAGAACTATGGATGGAAAGTCTCTGTATGGGTTCTATGTTTCTAAATTTGTCGTTGCGCTTGTTTCGGGAGATATATACAACCAAGAGCTGCTTTAAAATAACTTAACAATTAGTACAGTTCCAAATTTACTTGTTGTCACCCTCAGTATATTTACCACCCTAGTCCTACAGAACGCCATGCGATTTTTTTCACTGATGTAAACAGCGAACTCTTTGTTGAGGCATGTCGCTTTCCCTTTAATAAACTGCAGAGTGTTCAGATGTTGTAAACCTAAGGGACGAAGGTGAAAAGGTCAAACAAATAGTTCTAGGTCAGGCGAATATGGAGGGTTGTCTAACGACGCGATCCCGAGCTTCACTTAGATGATGCGATGCGGTATGAGCTGAAAAGTTGCCTCGGTGCAGAAACCGTGACACAAAGCGAGTAGTTTCTTCCTTACTTTTACCTGAAGTTGAGGAAAACATCGAGGTAATGTTGATTAACAGTTTTATCTTGAATATTGGGAAAAAATTATTGGTTTTAATTTTTGAAAAATTTACTTGCGAAGTAATAAATATATTTAAAAAGAGAGAGAGAGAGAGAAAGAGGGACAGAGAGAGGAGAGAGAGAGACAGAGAGTTTAGTTACGTTGCGTTATCATCTTTTCACGAAAGGATGATAATTTTCAACATTACTGAAATTGTCAGTACAAGCACTCTTACAACATTCTATTTGCTCGATTGTGAGATTATAAAGCACCAGATTCCCAAACCCCTGTTTCCTGGAAAAAATTATTATGTAGACTTTCACGTACTCATTATTGCTCAATGTGTGTAGATTCAGATTAGTATTTGATAGAATACTCAGGAATCAGGCTATCTAGTTATCCTGCAATTTCATTGGCTTTTGATACTTACGTAGAGTATAGGCATGAGTCACCTTTAACTCCGACATTTTACAGACTTGAGCCAGGTAGCAACTCGAATACATGACAAACAGTCTTTGTTAAGCCCTGCTGTGGGTCGAAAACAAAAAATACTTCATTTTTCACATAACTCTTTAGTGCGGAAAAGTTGAACATTCTAACAATAAGAAACATGAAGCACTGATAATTAAAATCGGTTAACATCTTCGATCGCGCATTGTACTTAAACATAATGCAAAACTAAAAAAATCACGCCGTCTTTGAAATTTATTAAAGTTAATTCGAACTTTCAAAATTTACGCCCTTTAGTGATATGTGCACGTCTCATAGTTGAAATTACCTAAAATCAGGGTAATAATGTAAGATTTTACACTCGTGCAAAGTCTTAGAAAAAAAATAATTTTTCCTATTTTGCTCTGTGCAACAGTTAGCACGTTGTGTGTCAGTGAGCGGTTCTAATCGATTAGTTATGTGAGAAAAAGAAATGCCTGTCTTCGCCTTGACTTTCGTGTTTTTTCAACAAAAATGAAATTTTGGGAAAATCGAATCTGTGACAAAACAGTTACACGGAAGTTAAAGGCGAGGGCAGAAAGAAACCTCGCAATCCTCAGCGGGCACTGAGTAGAAAAAGCGTTATTGAAATAGCAAATTAATCAAATACAGATAAGGAGAAATACAATTATATTAAAGCCACTGAGAGCAAGGAAGATCAATTCAACCACAAAGTACAAATTTCAGATTTGAAATTAGCGCAACAACACTAAACAGTTACAGATTCGGTTTTTCTGATCGGGCAACAGCACTGATAGTATCAGTTGTTATGCAAGATATTGGGATGATGGCTGACACAGATTCTTCCTAAGTGGTTGATAAATAAAAAATAGCAAGACAAAAAGACGTGTGTGGATCGTTTTGAAAAGTCACTGTCACACTTCCTGAGGAATGTTGGGGTATTTTCTTTGACGAACGTAAAGATGATACTCTGTTCGTCGAAAAATTGAATGACAAGCGATTTCGCTGGTTAGATTAGATTAATACATGTTCCTTAGATTATGAATACGACATTTCGTAATGATGTGGAACGTGTCAGGTTAATGAAGTGTCTGTACAAGACGTTACATTACACAAAATATTACATGATTTTTTTCTTCTTCATTCTCTTTTTTATTTTTATTTATTTATTTAGATCTGCGAATTTATGTCTAAAAAATCATCCAATGAGTAGAAGGAGTTGTCATTCATAAATTCTATTAATTTAATTTTAAATACTAGTTATCTATCTGATGCTGCTTGTTAGGTGACCAAAGACTTTTGTGGCAGCTTAATTTACTCCTTTCTGTGCCAACCTCAGATTTAGCCCTACATTTTGAAGATCATCCTTTCGCCCGGTGTTAAAGCTGTGCATACTGCTATTACTTTTGAACTGGGTTGGATTATTAACAACAAATGACTACTTTTTTAATCAATGATGAATTATCCCAGAATATGATGCCATACGAAAGCAGTGAATAAAAGAGGCATAGTAAGCTAATTTACTGAGATTGCAATAACCCTAATAGCATACGTAGCTGTACTCAAACGTTTCAGTAGACCGTCTATGTGTTGCTTCCAGTTTAATCTCTCATCAATGCAAACACCTAAAAATTTTGAAAACTCTACCTTAGCTACAGACTTCTGTTCAGAGTCTATATTTATTACTGGAGTTGTGCCATTTACTGTGCAGAACTGTATATACTGTGTTTTATCAAAATTTAATGACAGTCTGTTTGCAGAGAACCACTTAATAATTTTCTGAAAAACATTATTTACGATTACATTACATAGTTCTTGTGTTTCGGATGTGATTTACTGTATTTGTATCATCAGTGAAAAGAACCAACATTGCATCTTCGTCAATGTAGAATGGCAAGTCATTTATGTATATCAACAACAGCAAAGGACCTGAGACCAAACCCTGTGGCACCCCATCCTATAGTCTCCCTGTTTGAGGAATCTCTTGATGTTTTGACACTACATGAACCACTTATTTCGACGTTCTGCATTCTTCCAGTTAAGTATTAATTAAACCATTTGTGCACTTCCCCAGTCAAATCGTAATGATTAAGCGTATCTAGAAGAATTCCATGATTTACACAGTCAAAGACTTTTGGAAGATCACAAAAAATACCAGTGGGTGATGTTCGGTTATTCAGAGCATTTAATATTTGGTCGGTGAAAGCATATATAGCATTTTCTTTTGAAAAGTCTTTCTGAAAACCAAACTGACATTTGGTTGGTTCTTTGATTTTACAAATATGGGAGTCTACTCTTGAATATATTACTTTCTCAAAAAATTTTCGATAAAGCTGTCAGAAGAGAGATTAGGCGATAGATGTTAACATCTGATGTACCCCATTTTTATGCAATGTCGTTTTTTCAGTCTATCAGGGAAAATACCTTGCTTCAGAGATCTATTATATAAGTGACTGAGAATCCTACTTATCTGTTGGGACCACGTTTTAAGTACCCAGCTGTAAATGCCATCAATTCCGTAAGAGCTTTTAAATTTCAGTGAGTCTATTATTTTACTGATTTCAAAGGGAGAGGTGGGCGTAAATACAATTGTATCAAACTGTGTAGGTATGGCCCCTTCTATTAGTAGTCTGGCCTGTACTAAAGAACATCTAGATTCTATTTTCTCCACAACATTTAGAAAATGATTGTTGAAAATATTTTCCATTTCTGACTTATTTTTAGTACACTTATCATTCAGTTTCATGGTAATACAGTCTTCCTGTGCTTTTGGTTTCCCTGTTTCCCTTTCACTAACATTCCAAATAGTTTTAATTTTGTTATCAGAGGTACTGATCTCAGACATGATACACATGATTCTGAACTTTTTAATACCTTTTCTTAGTACTGCACAATCATTTTTTAATACTGAACTATTTCTGGATCAATACTCCATCTTGCCGTTAGATACAGTTCCCTTTTACGGTCGCAAGATATGCTTATTCCTTTGGTTAGCCATGGTTTTTTAAGTGTTCTCTTAAAATATTTGTAACTACTTTCTTGGGAAAACAATTTTCATATACCATTAAAAATGGATAAAGAAATAAGTTATATTTCAGATATTCATCGGGTTCCTTATACACCTCATCCCAGTATAGCTGCTGTAAGCTTTCCCTAAAGTTTACAATGTTTATATTGTTAACTGAACGGACTACTTTGAAAGTCTGATTTGATTTACTGCATGGAGCTATGGTCATATACTGTAACAAGTTGAGCACCATGGTCTGAAAGGCCATTCTAAACAGGATAAGCATTTATGTTCTTAAACTTATCTCGGTCTATAAAAAAGTTATCTATCGATGTGATGCTGCCCTTTGTTATCCGACAAGGAAAATCAATAATGGAGCTTAAATTGAAAGTTCTGAGTAATACTACAACGTCATGCTTCCTATTACACTCTTTCAGTAAATCAACATTGAAATCCCTACAAATGATAATTTGCTTCTCTCTGTCTGATAGATTGCACAACAATGCATCCAAATTTCTAGAAAAAGCAGAAAATTCCCTGAGCTGGACCAATATACTGATTATGAAAGTGACCTCATTTAATGCAAGAATTTTATTGATAGTGACCTCATTTAGTTTAACTTTAGTGGCACATGCTTCTATACTTTACTCTACACAATTTTTTTTTCTAAATTTCTCACATTGTGGTCATTTAGAAACAGAAAAGTTTTGTGTAGAGCAAAGTATAGAAGCATGTGCCACTGAACTTAAACTAAGGTATGTGCAAGAAGATGTATGTTTTCTTATCATTCCTCAAGCTCAACAAATATTACAACACAATGCACTATTTCCCGTTTGTTTAAACTGTCTATATCACTAGAAAAATTAGAAATAGTGGGGTGTGATGGCACTTCAACCAACATGGATGAAAGCCTGGTGTCATAAAAATCAAGTGGGATGTCCACTATATTAGAGTGTATGTCTCTTGATTTTTATTGGGCTTCCTTTCCATCATATTTCCAAAAAATTGACGGTCAAACTGCAGGGCCTAAATCTTTTAATGGAAGAATCTGACACCAGCCCAGTTTCTGTGAAAATCTCCCTGTGCTACATCACGAACGCATAGCTTTTTGAATTCATGATATAGATAGAAATGTTGTGAATAAGACCAACACTATATTCAAGTAATTTCAGATACAATCATATTGGGACTTTGTACCGAAGACTTGGTAAATCTGGACCCTGAGCTAATGACGAATTACTAGTTGTTACTGGAGCCAATTGAGTCCTTAGGATGCATGTAAGTTATGGCATCCGTCCGAAAACTTAAAGAAAGCAGTAGACTTAATTTTAAAATCATACATGCCTCTGTGGTTTTCCATAGTAAAAAATCAAAGATTTAACTGACATGCCACAACATTACTTTCAAGCAATTCAAACATCATGGTATTTATTCAATGAAATACTTCAGGTAGTTTATCTAATAATACAGTGAAATCCATTTTTCCTCACCCAGGAAATGTTCTCTAGGCAATGATTAACGATGAAAGATAACTGGAGTACACAAGGATCTTACAAGTAACACAAACCATCCTAAAGAAGGGGACGGACTCATCATTTCTGACATTACGTTCATCAGAATAATACTAAAGTTTCCTTGTCACACTCAAATCGAGGACAGCTGTGCCAAGTTGGTAACAGAGTAATTATATTTGAAGTGTGTTGACAGTAAGCTAGAGCTGGCTATATCCGAGAAACACTAAGGTATAGATCGGTTAAGGCTCATTTCACTGTGTATTGGATATGAGAGAGAGTAACAGACTAACGCAGTAACCCAAGGAATCGTACTCTATGATTAATATTTGTAAATTCAAGTTATAAATATAATGTAAATACCTCACCAAATATTTGGATGCGTAGCGCGAAGGTTGTGGGTGGAACTCGATGTGCAGCCAACTCTACGTGGTGAGCGCAGGGTCGTTCTGCTGTAGCAAGCCGAGCGAAAATTGTGTTCTATTGCTAAATTTCTTTCCTTTGTGTGATAGTACACGAACGGAATATCCTGTTAATCAGAATTTGATATATTTACCTTACTTACACTATTAAAATGCCTAAAAATTGTAATTATTTTAAATGTTTGAACAAAATTAACATAATTTTTACAATTTACCATTAGCGTTAAGAGCTTTAAGTACAATAGGCTACTGGTAAATGTTAACCGATTTCAATTCTTCTGTTATTTCTCTTACATCCAAACCTTCAGATGTCAGACACTCAGATCGGTACCAAACGTTGAATAGCGACAGAGTATCAACCGAAACTTCTATATAATTCGTGCTATGTGCTGCCGTCTAGGAGAACGCGCGAAAACTATAATAATGCAGTAACACCTAACCTACGGAGTAGAGGAAAAGCATAGCTGTGAGAAATTATCATGTCGCGCTACCGTGGTCTAGTTTTTGGAGCGTTTGTTCATCGAACGGAGGATGGTGGGTTCAAGCCCCGCCTAAAGCCCTTTTTTAATGTACATATAAAATTCAGTACGTTGAAAATTGTTTAAAGAGAATGTCTATAACGTTCCACGGGTTAATTTCGCAAAAAAGCACTGTCAGCTGCAGCAGTAGCAGTAGCGTGCGGACTGGACAGCAACGTCAGCCCCACTTGATGGTGTGGGCAAACATACAGCACTCTAGCCACAACACGCACATCCGCTGAACGGCGGTGCTGCCTATCTAGCAGTCATTTATTATTATTATTACTTTAATACTTCCGCACGTATGGTGCAATTGTTTCTTTCTTCTCCGAATATACTCTACAAGTTTGCTTCTTTCACATAAAACTAAGCAGAAGCTAACTGCTGTTTACACAGTTATGAAATCCCAACAGTCCTTTTACTTTACATTTCAGAAACATGTTGTTCCATGTAACACTCGGTGTACGATTGTCGGCATAGAACAATTTGCAACGTCATACAAAAAAATAAAAATTCGCGGCACCACATTTTGAACCGAGGACCCTCGTAACGACAAACATTCGCGCTTTCAACTACCCCACGGGAGTTCAACGCGGCAGATCCCTACAGATGCGTTTTTCTTCTGCTCCGTAGGTTAGGTGTTACTTATTATTATAGTTTACGCACGTTCTCCTGGACGGCAGCACATAGCACGAATTATATAGGAGTTTCAGTTGATACTCTATCGATATACAATGTTTAGTATCGATATGAGTGTCTTACATCTGAAGGATTGGTTGTTAATAACAATAGGCATATTTTCCGCACAGGGGCGTTAGTAATATATATGCCTCAATATACGGTAAATAGTAGGGTTAATGTGGGACACTAACTGGGTCCAGTATTAGAGCTGGAAATAAAGGAGTTCGGTAATACTTGGAAGTAGTAATAATACTGTGCAAGGCACAGAAGACAACATTTTGATAGTATCTAACTACAACGAAAAGGGATAATAAGACTGCAAGATGGAAACGAAGTTCTTGGGTTAAAATGGTTGTTCAGAGAAGAATGCAGTCTTTTGCCACTACTTTTAAGTAGACATTATGGAAATATAAGGAAGATCGATAATTGGATGGACAGTAACGTGAATGGATATTGGTAATAATATTCTTTTATGTCATCTTCAGTGAAAATGAATACAAACTGAACGATTTTTTGATTGTAATTAATAGTCTGATGAGTACATAATATAGATTGAAAGTAAATCGCGAATAGATGAAAATGATCTTGAAAACTTATGAAACTTGACATCAAAACTGGCGATTATGTTGAAGATGAAGTTTGCATTGTTTGGGTTTCCTTAACAATATTGAGAAAGAGAAAACACAACGACTCGCTTAAAATTTTTAAATTATTCATAAAACGTACTGCCTCTGTAGTTGGTGGTCGTGAAGTATGCGTCGTCGAAGCAATCAACTTGCACGCCCATATCAAAATCAGTGTAACAGAAATTAGACCGCAAAATAACGAAATACAGTACAAGCGTCTGCATCAGGTTGTACTGGTGAAAAAGGGACATGAACTGAGTGACTAACCAGACCAGTTTGATTGTTGTCAGGGAGTGACATCGAATTGGCAAACTTTCCGGCTAGAAAGGTGACATTATAAAAGATGTTAATTTTGTGTTCTAGGCGACGAACGGTGCTTGGCCATAGGAAAGACAATATCCCAGAATTCTTTTTGCGGTAGTTGTCCTGTTCAACGATTCGGGTGTCTACTTCGAGTTCCTCGCTAACAGCAAGATTACTGTAATGAAAATAAATATGAAAATCGAAATATCCGGGCTGAACCGGTAAGGAAGGCTATTTGAGAGCGTGAGCCAAATATTAAACACAAGAACATAGTTAAATACCAATATGCATTTTTACCTCACTCAGAATCACCAGGTCATCATCCACTAACTATGGAGGAATGCAGAAAGTAAAAAAAACAGTTTCAAAAAAGTCTCTGCATATCAATTAATTCCTGAACATATTTTCGCAGAAAGAAATTTCCACTGGTATAAGATACATAAAAGCAATTCTATTAAGAAGAGAGCTAAATGTTAACATCAAATTAACGCCTAGTAAAATTTAGTTACAGGGAAAATTAAAAAGATATCACATCAAGTTAAGACATTTTTCTACTTTCGAAGAGAATTCCGTCCGTAGTGGACGAAGCTGTAAGGACACGAAAAGTAGGCTGGCACAGGCTAAGAGGACATCCGTGCTCAAGACGAATGTACTGGTGTTAAACCTTGGCCTTAATGTGGCGAAGAAATTTCTGAGAATGGACGTATGGAAAACAGATTTGTATGAAAGTGAAATATCAACAGTCGGGAAACCATAATAGATGATTTTCGAAGTGTTTGACATGTGTCGTTGCAGAATAATGCTGAAAGTTAGGACTGATAACATGACGAGGAATGCGGTTATTTTCCGTAAAATCGGGTAAGACAGGGCAGATAATATCATGTATTTTAAAGAGATTCGGGAATGACCCAGAGAGAGCTGTAGAGGGTGGAAATTGTTGGGAATACAAAGACTGGAAGACACCCATGGAATAATTGATGATGTAAGGTGAAAGTTTCATTCTGAAATGACTGATAGCGAAAGAAATTATATTTATTACAAAACAAAATAAGAGCACTTTACAGACTTTGGTCGTTCGTCTTTAGCGCGTGCATAGTGTCAGTCTTGTTATTTTGTAATTACTCATTGATTTATGTAAACCACTGTTGGGAACGCATGCTTTGGAACGTATGCTCCAGAATTTGAACAACAACCGCAACCGTGATGGTACGCCGACTTCCTTGTAGCGTCTTACAATGCATCTGACCTAGTATTAGTTGCAACTATAGCTGAAGGAGTCCTGTATACCGTTGCGGACCTGTTACTCCTGGACGTTTTATGGCTGTAGCTGCTCCCAGTGATATGTTACCAATATCGTAATAGGACGCTAATGGATCTCTTCACGAATTTATACGCAATGCATCACGCTTATTTACGTTCGTGTTCCACTGCCAGCACGTGCACCAACCTCCGATTCTCTACGGTCTTGCAGCGTAGCATCCTAAAACTCCATAGCACCATCACCGAACAGCCTCACGTGGTTTCCGACATCGTCTCCTGGATCATTTATGTTTATTACGTACAGTAACTGTCCTATAATAATATACGGTCTTGCAGCGTAGCATCCTAAAACTCCATAGCACCATCACCGAACAGCCTCATGTGGTTTCCGACATATTCTCCTGGATCATTTATGTTTCTTAGGTACAGTAACTGTTCTATAATAATATACCCACAAAATTATTCTCATTACTGTCGTTTATCATACCATGATTAAAACAGTGTTGAGCTCTTTCTCTTACAAGGCGATCTTCCGGTCTCAAAAATTCAGTTGGGGATGGGACTCCTCAGGATTGAAGTATACCTCAAGTCTGTTCACTCATGGAAGTCCTAAAGTGTACTGCCCGCAAAATTCCAAGAAGAAGGCCCCTAAAATTTTAAGCGCAACACATATTTAACTCATAGACTTGTAAGTGAAGGCCGTGCTGCTTGAATAGCTCAGATGGATGAGAGGGCTGAATGTCCCCTCTAGTAATAATCTTAAAAAACTGAACCATCATCAACGAAAAACAAATAGACATACGTATGCAATGGACCACACTAACAGAAAAAAGGCAAAAATAAGGTGATTACGTGTTGAACAATCGTGTGGACAATCCAAGTTTGAATCTGCTTTCCAGAAACTTCTTTATTGTTGTTACTTATTTGACACTTCATGACCTCCTGTCTGTTTGAATGCGTAGAACAGGGCAACTGCTGTACTCTGCTTTTCCATGAAGAAATCGTTTCCACAAAATTACAAGGAATATTTATGATCTTTCCACAGCTCACAGTATTCCCTAATTTTGTAATAAAATTGTAATAACACTGTATTTAACGCTTTAATCTACCTAAATTAATTGTCAAATGCATTTGGATTTAATCAACTTTTTAAAAAGAAAACATTGTAATTAAAATTTCAGTTATCTGCAACAGACATTTGATAAATAGAATGAAGTTCTTTATGTTATAATTGATGACATTTTATACCATTCATTTTATTTCAAAAACTCTTATAATTTTAAAACAAATAAAAACAAAATGTTTCCTACAGAAAAGATCCAACCTTGATCACCCATTTCCCAGACGGGCACAGTACTGCCTAAGTTATTTCTTCATACCGCTATGGAGACCTCTTTCACTAATATACAAGTTGTATGTGAGTTGCGCTTAAACTTTAAGATTCCATATCCTCTGAATTATATGGGCATAGCGCTTTAAAACTTGTATTCGTGGACTACGTAAACTACTAACTTGGGATGTCTAATCCCCAACTGAATTTCCGAGAGTTGAAGGTCTTGTTAGTAAATATTGGACCCAAATACAATTTTTTCCGCCTTCCTTAAGGAACTGTATAGAATGCCTTCCGAATATATAAGTAGTATAAGCTGCTAAAATTATACAAATGGTACATCTCGATGTGATTGCCAAAAGAGTCTAAAAATACTGTACCATGTTTTTTATTTCTATATTCTTGAGAACCCATATTTGTTGGATAGGTAATAGACGTATTTCTGTTTACATAGTCAACTGACGATACACTAGAGAGCCATGCAACCGCGTGGCCTAACCGTGCTACCAGCACGCGTCTGGTGTGTGCGAGAGGGAGAGAGAGAATACACTTCACGTCCCGAAATGTAAACAACTCACATGTACAACGATGGGTCATGTCGCTAGATGCTACCGAAACAGGCAAAGTAAACAGTCATTACATTGTCAAGAACATGTAATTCGTTTCTCGTAAGCAATGAATTTAGTACAGCCAGACGGTTTTTCTTTTACTGCAATACCTCAACGAAGGTCGTGATAGTAAAGGAAAGCTAACATCAAAGAAAATGTGTTTCCCAGAGTAAAACATCAACCATTTTCAAGGTGCGTCTGAAAAGTTCTATGGACGGTCTCAGGAAATATAGGAAAGAAGACTTAGAAACAAAATACGTTTACTGACCTTCAAAGTAAACGCTATTGGCTACAAAATACTTCTGACATCGGTTGTACAGCTGTTGGAAACTGTCAGGAAACGCTTCTTGTGGAATCTCTCGAAGCACTGAGGTCACGCGTTGTTGGATATCCGCAACCGCTGAGAAGCGTTAACTTCTGCATTTACAGTATGGACCTTGGGTACGAATTCATGATGAATCTAGCCCTAGCTATTGAAAACTGGAACCAACATCGTCTTTATCTTGGATTTTGTCAGGCGACCATTTGGGAGGCGGGGAAGGCTATGGATACCATGCCATTCACTGTGGTTTTGTCTGCGGATCATATTGGTAGCACCAACTCTCATCTCTTGTAATGGTGCTTTCCAAAAATTGTGTATTCCTTTCAGACATACGGATGAAATCTCCAGATGCTTCCGTCCGACTTTGCCCCTGCTCGTCTGTCAGGATTTGCGGTACAATGCAGCTACAAATCTTCCGTTTTCCCAAATGTTCGAAGGTTGTTACGGTAAACAAGGCTTCAAATAAGTGGCTGCCTAGGCGGTTGATTAAAATGATGAAATGTAAGAGCGTGATATCTTCACTAAATTAAATGCAACGATTGTCGATGTGCGTGCTCACGTTACCGGCGATGAAACATGGATACTGCATTTCACGCCAGAATCCATGTAGCAGATCCTGTTGCTGAAACAGCCGGACGGAAACTAACGCAGCAGCACCTCAAATGTAGGCCTAAGACGGAAATGTGACGAATGTTCAAATGTTTGTATAGCTTATGGGACTTAACTACGGGGTCATCAGTCCCTAAACTTACAAACTACTTATGAACTAGCTAATGCTAAGAACGGCACAAATATCCATGCCCGAGGGGGGATTCGAACCCCCGACCGTAGTGGCCGTGCAGACCATGACTGGCGCGCCGCAGTCCCCTCGGCCACCGCGGCCGGCAGGCGGACGAATGTGTCAACCGGGACAGGGACCATGTGTAAACATGGTATAAGGTCCGTAGAATAGAGCGTATAGCCTGTCTGTCATTAAAGTGTGTGTACCTTATTTTGGTTAATATAAACAGCGGCAATGATTTGATGATTTGCCTTCGTACTTGTCGGGCTAACACCACAGATAACATAAAAAGTCACGACACTCACAGAGACTTCTGTTATTCGCTACGACAGAAGCGCTCCAAGAGGCTGGCTGGCAAGGAACATTTCTGAGTATGATATCGGACGAGTGTGAGTAGTAGCCCGATGGTTTAAATTGATTTTATAGCATAGATTTTACAACAGGGACGGTATATAGTGCATAAAAACCGGTAATAGCTACAAAATAACTTCTATTTTGTTTTTATTTTGTTTCCTAGTAACCATTCGAAGGTATGAAACAGTACACTGCAGGACAGTTTGTGGCTTTTTAATGAAGAATTTCATTTTCTATTAAGAACAAAAAAAGATGAATGAACAACAGCAGACCCGACCTTTTGCAGAAAGACGTTGGTTTTCTTCTCAGAAACAACAAGGTTTCTTCACAACAATTCGAGTCAAATCCGTGGGTGTTGAACGCAAAAAAAATTAATTAATTAAATAAATAAAATAAAAAAAATAAAAAATAAAATAAATAAAATAAAATTAAAATAAAATAAAAAGGAAAAAAGATGGAATTAAACAATTACATTATTTTATGTACTAGATCAACTAAAAAATGGAAACATTGTTCCAACGAAGCCGATACCAACCCACAGTTTTTGCTACTTCTGAACAACGAACGGCAAGATCCTTCAAGACATTCGCCTTGTAACCAAATTTAATTAGACTAAAAAGTATGTGCGTTTAAATGAAAAACGAGTGAAGTATAGTTATTAGAATCCATAAGGAACTGTTACATATCAAAAAAGTACCTGTCATGTAACAACATACCGTAAAAGTAATTTATGTTTCTGGTGAGTTTTTATTCTTTTACAATTTCTGACAAAATAAAATTCGGTAAATAGTTAACGTGGAAGAACTGTGACGAACAGTAACCTCACTGTCCTTCCAAATAGTCAACTCCCATAACTGTGCACCGTTGAGCTCCGCGATAAATGTTATGGAAACTTTGCACCAAGTCTTATTTTAGGATGGAGTTCAAAAGCCTCGTCATGTATCTTGGGATCGGAGGAATAATATCAAATCTCTTTTTCCCTTCAAAGGCAATTTGAATCGACGGAACAGGAAGAAGTCTGGACAATTGAGATCCGGCGAATATGGTGGATGTTAAATTTGCGAAACAACGCCCGCTCATGGCCAATATCGTCAAACAGTTCCCGGCAAAACAAAGATGTGCTGCAACTTGAACATCCACCTACTCGCAGAATCTCAATCCTCCAGACTTCTTCCTATTCTCTAGAAGCAAACTCACTTGAGAAGAAAAGAAATTTGCGATATTTCTGACATTCAACGAAACTTGACGAGGATACTCTTCACCATCCGAAAGAAAGAAAGACTTGGTGCAAAGCCGGCTGCGGTGGCCGAGGGGACTGAGGCGCTCCAGTCACGGTCTGCACGGCCACTACGGTCGGGGGTTCGAATCCCCCCTCGGGCATGGATATTTGTGCAGTCCTTAGTATAAGGTAGTTGATAAGTAGTTTGTAAGTTTAGGGACTGATGACCCCGTAGTTAAATCCCATAAGCTTAACGAACATTCAACACTTGGTGCAAAGAAATTTACAGGACATATATCGCAGAGCTGAGCGGTGCATAGTTATGGATGGTGACGATTTCAAAGGAAACTAAGGAAACTGTATTTCGTTCTTTTTTTTTCTTTTTTTATTTTATTTTATTTTTATCGGACCAAACTGCGTGGTCAGCAGTTCATAGCTTACAAGCTACACATAAAGCACCTTTTGATGTAGTAATCGTTTTTACTGTCGTATTCATCAATCAGCTGTATCTGTGATATGAAGTCGTCCGTTTTTTCGATTCCAAACAGATTTTAAGGCGTTCACTTGCAGCCTCCTTAAAACTAATAAATCACCTGCTTCACGTCATTTTCGTTAGTCCACGTGACACGTCTTAAATGTACTCCCAGCATTATTATGTCTCACAGTCACTGCTGGCCAAGTTTACTATGTTCCTGAAGAGACCATGTGCACAAAGCGTCTTCAATTAATACTTGTAGGTACTTTCCTGCCTTTGCACCACAATTTAATCACTATTTTTAATGTCATAAATGATGGCACGCCCAACACCATAAAACGAAACTAAATCATTAATTTGTTATTAATTCCGGATTTTTCATCCAAAGTCCTGTGTTTATGTTTTTCACTCTCTCCTTCTTACTTCATTTTGTAGGATAGATACGAAACAATCACTATCACTATCAGACTCAAGTTAAAGAGGGTACTAATTAGATCGCACATTCTACGCAGCAATTAACCGTTCCAGGCTGACTGTGTATTGTTTACTAAACTGCTCACTTGAAGTGGTCTCACCCGCCCACGTCATGTGATCTTAGTTCGTTGTGTCGCACTAATAGACGTGCCGGTCCGGCGAAGTGTTGGATTACAGAGACTGTACTATAGAAATATAACTCACCTATACTCTTTACAGAACTCAAGCTATTTACTGCTATTTTGTTGTAAGAATACGGTTCATTCAATGTCTCAAAGTCTCAATGTCTCAATGTCTCAATGTCTCAAAGTTTTCAGAGCAGGTTGCGGCCGTTGTATATGAGTTAGTTTCCGTGAGAGCAGCAAGGACCAACGATTAGAGATTTGAGAACGTTAAATTCCTTGAAAGCACATAAAACTTACCACTGGATATACGTTCAGAAATATGGAGTCGAGTGTCACGGCTTCGTAATACACAATACTGCCTCCAGATTATCATTGAAGTAACGGATCGCGACTGTATTTGTCACACTGTATCAAAGGTTTGTTAGGCTTATGGGATCATCAGTCCCTAAACTTACAAACTACTTTCGAACTAACTTATACTAAAGACAGCACAAGCATCCATGCCTGAGGGAGGATTCGAACCCCCGACGGGGAGCGGCTTCCCGCATCGGAGCATAGCGCCTCAGTGCGCTCGGCCACTCCACCGCGGCCTGTCACACTGTGTTAGCACATCAGGAGTGCTGCTGTGGGTGAAACCTTCTGCCTTCGCGGGTCCTTCCAAACACCTTTAACACGCACAGCGCGGTGGGCAAGGTTTGCGCCAGCCACATACAACCGCTCTCTCAAACAAGGATCTGTGCCAAAACATTGGAAAGTTGCACAGGTCATACCTATATTTAAGAATGGCAGTAGTAGTAACCCATTAAACTACAGGACTATTTCATTGACGTCAATTTGCAGCAGGGTTTTGGAACATACCCTTTATTCAAATATTATGAATTATCTTGAACAGAATGACCTATTGGCCCAAGGTCAACACGGATTTAGAAAACATCGTTCATGCGAAACAGAACTAGCTCTTTACTCACACGAAGTGATTGGTGCTATCGACAATGGTTCGCAAATTGATTCCGTATTTCTTGATTTCCAGAAGTTTTTGACACCTTAGCTCACAAACGAATTTTAATCAAATTGCGTGGTTATGGTATATCGCCCCAAATTTGGGACTGCATAGAGGAGAACACAGTTCATAGTAATCGATGGTAAGACATCAAGTAAAACAGAGGTGATATCGGGCGTTCCACAGGGTTGTGTTATTGGTCACCTGCTGTTCCTTATTTACATAAACGATTCAGGGGAAAATCTAAGTAGCTCTGTTAGGTTGAGTGCAGACGAAGCCGTCATTTACCGTCTAGTAAAATCACCTGAAGATAAAAACCAACTTCAGAACAATCTGAATAAGATATCACTATAGTGTAATAATTGGCAATTGACTCTAAATAATGAGTAGTGTTAAGTTGTTCACATGAGTACGAAAATAAATCTGTTAAATTTTGTTTACAAGATAAATCAATCGAATGTGAAGACCGTAAATACCTAGGAATTACTATTACTTCAGACGTAAATTGGAAAGTTCACGTAGATAATGTCGTGGGGAAAGCGAACCAGAGACTGCGTTTTATTGGTAGAACCCTTAAAAGATGCAACAGAACTACTAAAGAAACTACATACAATACGCTTGTCCGTCTATTTTTGGAGTATTGCTTCCCAATGTGGGATCCTTATGAGGTGGGTTTGACGGAGGACATGGACAAAGTCCAAATACGGGCAGCTCGTATAGTCACGATGCAGGGGAGACAGCGTTACGGAAATGATACACGATCTGGGATGGGAATCATTACAACAACGGCGCTTATCGCTGCGGTGTGGGCCTCTTACGAAACTCCAATCGCCAACATTCACAAAAAATGTTTGTAGAGTCTATAGGACTTAACTACGGGGTCATCAGTCCCTAAACTTACAAATTACTTATGAACTAGCTAATCCTAAGGACGGCACAAATATCCATGCCCGAGGGGAGATTCGATCACCCGACCGTAGTGGCCGTGCAGACCGTGACTGGAGCGCCTCAGTCCCCTCGGCCACCGCGGCCGGCGCCAACATTCTCCTCCGAAAGCGAAAGTATATTGTTGACTCCCACCTACATAGGTAGAAATGATCGTCAGAATAAAATACGAGAAATCACAGCTGGAACGGAGAGATTCAGGTGTTCTTTCTTCCCGCGTGTTATTCTAGAATTGAATGGGATATAAAATAGTATAACGGTGGTTCGATGAACCCTCTGGCAGGCACTTAAATGTGATTTGCTGTGTATCCAATGTAGTTGTAGAGCCAAACTCCAGTCGTGTACTGAGATGGGTCTACCAACCGTTAGAGCTGGGTGGTGCGCCTGTACTGCTGAGGTGATGTGGGGCCTGTACTTGCAGGGTATACATCGTGATGGAGTACGCGGCCAACGGCAGCCTGCTGGACGTGATCCGCAAGGAGAGCTACATCAAGGAGCCGCGCGCCAGGACCTGGTTCCGCCAGCTGGTCGACGCCGTCGAGTACTGCCACAACCAGGGCGTCGTGCACAGGTAGGCCCGACCGACCAATCCCCTCTCTCCCCACCTGCAAACTGTGCACATCCCGTGGCACAATGTAAGTCGAACATCTTTATGTCACAGGTACAGTTTGCGGCAGCGTTTATAGTAGGATATTAAAAATACACCATCAGGCAGTAACTGTATTTTATTATCTCTTATCTCAGTTAATAGTTACAGGTATGCCATTTACTAATCCCTACAATACATTCTCCGATCCCGAAATCAACCAGGCCTCAACCTATGATAACGTACCTATATTTTTTCTCCATACCTTACAGTTCTTACCTCTCTACCCAAAACCTCGCCTATTTTGAGTGGTGTGTAAATGTGTGATCGTGTGTGCGTGCGTGCGGGCATGTGTGTGTGTGTGTGTGTGTGTGTGTGTGTGCGGTCTTGTGTACTTGTAGTGAGCATGCATTTTCTATATATATTTATTTTACTTTATTTTATTTTCTCCCCTCACATGCCTCCCCACTCCATTCCTAAGCTGCATCTCGTTATTCCCATCTAACCCATCCCCACCATCGTGACGTAACCTTCCTATCCCCTCTCCCCTCCCCTCCCATCCCCTCCCGTCTCCGATTCGCTGCAGAGCGTATTTCGAAGTGCGGCAGTCGGAGGTGATAGTTGTATGACTGTGTTGTGTGCCTGTGTGATTGCGTGAGTGTTCTATTTTCTAAAGAAGGCAATAGCCTATAGCTGAATGTGTTGTATGTGTGTGTCTTTTGTATATGCCTGTCGCAGCTCGTCGCATGTCTTTGCGGTGAGTTGTAAACTGTCCTCACTATATTATTAATTCCAACCTGGACTTTCCATTACCATTTACTAATGTGTAAGCTCCGTGGCGTGAAGCCATCTACGGCCACATGGAGGTCCTCACTGTGTTCATCTCGTAGGGAATCGGTTGTTCTCTGTCGCCTACGAATCGGCCACACATGGCTGACACATGGCCACACTGTGACTGTGGCGCCCCCTTGACAGTGGTCCACATTCTGGTGGACTGTCCACTTTTAGTTGCCTTGCGAAAATTTTTTAATCTGCCAGATGCGGTTTCTTTTATGCTAGGAGACGATGCTGCTATGATTGAACGTGTTTTAGATTTTATTCGCGCTGCTGGTTTTTATCGTGTGATTTAATGGTGTATCCCTAAACGTGATATTTCAGGCATCCGCCATTCAAACGGTTTTAATCTGTTTTTACTTTCATCCTGTCAGTCCCATCTATGACTGGCATTTTAGTGTGTGCAGAATGGCTGGCTCATCCTATATTATCTTTGTGATCAGCCAGCCACAATCTTCTGCTGTGCTATTTTAGTGCTATTGTCTATTTGGTCCACTGCTGTAGTGGTTTTTTTCTTTTAAATGTTGTACTCTTAGCACTCATAATACCTTGAACGTCTCATGCATTAGACGCATGCTGTGCTATTTTAGAGCTATTGTCCATTTGGTCCACTGCTTTAGTGGTTTTTCCCTTTAAATGTTGTCGTCTTAGCACGCATTACCACCTTGAACGGCTCATGCATTAGACGGGGCATACTTCTTACGCGCTCATTAACTCTTGGCTAGGAACAGGGGACTGATAACCTAGCCGTTTAGCCCCTTTAAAAAACCAACAACAAAAATAAGTCATTGTCCATTGCGTGGATTACTTTTTGAATATGACTCCTGTCATATGATGCCCCCTCTGCACAACACATTCATCTAGGTGGCGTTGGAAGATTTCCATATCTCAGCGTAACGTATTCCCTGGCACATTGCCATCGGCAGTTCTGTTGAGATCCTTCTATTCAGGAATGGAGGCACAACGTGTTTGGAACACTTCTTGCTTCAGGAAGCCCCAAAGGAGAAAGTCTGTACATGAAAGGTGAGGTGAGCGAGGCGGCCAAGAAATGTCACCAAAAAGGGAAATGTCTGTCGCAAGAAATCGATGCAAATTCTGCGTGCGAGGTCAGTCCGTCTTTTTGAAACCATAATTATTCCACATCCACATCTACCATAGCTAACTGGGGAAGAACAAAGTCTTGCAGCATCTTTAGGTAGCGTTCACAGAGCCACGCCGCCGTTATCCTAGAAGAAGTAAGGGCTAATAATCGCAAAGGAAGCAATTCCACAGCAAACTGTGATACGAGAATTGTGCATGGGCTTGATGTGCAGTTCTTGCGGGTTTAAATCACTCCAATAATGCATATTCTGTTTATTCATTCAACCACATAACTGCCGGCCGCGGTGGCCGAGGAGACTGAGGCGCTCCAGTCACGGTCTGCACGCCCACTACGGTCGGGGGTTCGAATCCACCCTCGGGCATGGATATTTGTGCCGTCCTAGTTCTTAAGTAGTTCATAAGTAGTTTGTCAGTTTAGGGACTGATAGCCCCGTTGTTAAGTCCCATAGACTTTACAAACATTTGAACATTTGAACCACATAACTAGAAGTAAGCGTCATCTGCATCAGGATGCTGCAAGACTTCGTTCTTCCCCAATTCGGTATGGTCGATGTGGATACGGAACAGTTACGGTGTAGTATCATGCAGCCTATTGCTGAACCATTCCATTGGTATTTCTTGAGAGAACTGAAGTTTATGAAACAGAACATCAATGGGATAAATTGAAATCAGCTGTGTTAGCACGTCCTCAACAAGCATGAAATCTACGGAAGTCAAGCATGATTGCCACCGAAGAATGGAATAAATTGCACAATCAGGGATGAATTATCTCTGTGCAGTCTGCCATCTTATGTGTCCGCTTGTATAAATTCATGAGGTCATGCAACTCTAAGCAATAGGCTTACATGAAAAAAGAGTTTTTAGTTTTGTTTCGATGCAAAAGAAGTGATTAACTGGAGACTGTCAATCAGAAAATGCATTGTTAGTTGACAATAGTATAGAATACTTTGGAAGTTTTGTTTGCGTGAGTGATGCAAAACCTATTTCATTTGTCAGATTGAATTCTTCTCTCTTACTGATTCCACACACACGTACACAAATACAATGTCTGAAATGAAAATTGGTACACTAACTTCACTTTTTACAGTTCAGTCCAGATTTACTGTTGAAACAGTGCATATGGCGTACATAAATAGTTACATTTAAGCATCAATAGCTTAAGCCCTCCTGAGGTACCAGATGTGGAACACCCACATTAGCATGTGATGTATCCTTTACGGGCGGCAATGCAGGCGCTGATTCTGGTAATCATTCAACTATATAGATTGGGAATACTGTCTTTTTTCTTTATTCCATTCCTGTTCAACCTTTCTGCGTAGTTTTACGAGTGTTGTAGGTTTACGAGTCGAACGTGTCAGTTGCCTTTCCATCGTATCCCACAGGAGCTCCACTCCTGGCCATTAAAATTACTACACCACGAAAATGACGTGCTACAGACGTGAAATTTAACCGACAGATAGAAGATGCTGTGATAGGCAAATGTTACCTTTACAGCGTATTCACACAAGGTTGGCGCCGGTGGCGACACCTACAACGTGCTGACATGAGGAAAGTTTCCAACCGATACACAAACAGCAGTTGACCGGCGTTGCCTGGTGAAACGTTGTTGTGAAGCCTCGTGTCAGGAGAAGAAATGCTTACCATCACGTTTCCGACTTTGTTAAATGTCGGATTATAGCCTATCGCGATTGCGGTTTATCGTATCGCGACATTGCTGCTAGCGTTGGTTACGATCCAATGACTGTTAGCAGAATATGGAATCGGTGGATTCAGGAGCGCAATACGGAACGCCTTGCTGGATCCCAAAGACTTCGTATCACTAGCAGTCGAGATGACAGGCAACTTATCCGCATGACTGTAACGGATCGTGCAGCCACGTCTCGACCCCTGAGTCAACAAATGGGGACGTTTGCAAGGCAACAACCATCTGCACGAAAAGTTAGACGACGTTTTCAGCAGCATGGACTATCATCAGCTGCATCACAGACAGGAGCGCCTGCGATTGTGTACGTAACGACGAACGTGGCTGCACGAATGGCAGAACGTCATATTTTCGGATGTATCCAGGTCCTGTTAACAGCATCATGATGGTCGCATCCGTGTTTAGCGACATCGCGGTAAACGCACATTGGAATCGTATGTTCGTCATTGCCATACTGGCGTATCACGCGGCGTGATTTTATGGGGTGCCATTGGTTACACGTGTCGGTCACCTCTTGTTCGCATCGATGGCACTTTGAACGTGGCCGTTACATTTCAAATGTGTTATGGCCCGTTGCTCTGCCCTTCATTAGATCACTGCGAAACCCTACATTTCATTAGGATAATGCACGACCGCATGTTGCAGGTCCTGTACGGGCCTCTCTGGATTCGGAAAATGTTCAACTGCTGCCCTGGCCAGCACATTCTCCAGATCTCTCACCAATTGAAAACGTCTGCTAAATGGTGGCCGAGCAACCATCCAATCTCTGAGTTAATGCCCAAGCGTATCTAGTCCGTTATTAGGGCCAGAGGTGGTTCTTCTGGGTACTGATTTCTCAGGATCTATGCACCCAAATTGCGTGAAAATGTAAACGTATCTCAGTTCTAGTATAATATATTTTTCCAATGAAGACCCGTTTACTATCTGCATTTCTTCTTGGTGTAGCAGTTTTAATGACCAATAGTGTAGATTGGAGACGAATCCGGAGATCATACTGCTCGGGGAAGTTTCTTCACGTCTTTCAGGGTACGTTGAGTTTCACGTGCTGTGTGTAGAGATCATTATGCTGTTGTAACAACAAGTAACCTGCCTGTTGCAATAGTGCCAAAAATTTGGTCTTACAATATCCTAAACCTACCGAGCGCTGGTGTTACCTGTACAAACATCGTAGGTGAACAATGAGTTGTACCTTATCGCGTCCCAGACCATAAGGCCACAGGTGTAGCCAGTGTGCCTTGGACGAATACACTCCACGAGACAGCGCTCGCAAGTCTGTAACGTGAGTGCACGCGACTGTCACTTGCGTGCAGGCGTCATCTTCAAGAGCCGAGGAAGATAGCCCACCATTCCAGATTATTGTCTCGCGGCAACAGTCGAGCTGTGCACGATGATGCTGTGGTGCGAGTGGAAGGCGGGTCAGAACTGTGCGCAACAGTACTACGGTTGCAATTAAACGGTTGGCAACACATCGTGTTGACACTTCTGAGGTCACGAAATAATTTGCGTTGTGGTATCTGTATGACCTGCCACTATTACCCGTACGGCGATCTTGGAGGACGTCTGTAGTGCTTGTACTACGATAACCTCGTCCACGTAAGAAATTGATCATCTTGAGGCAGAATGTCCGTACTGATCATCAGATCAATAGAGCTTTTCAATTTGAACCACCATGTGTACCACCCATGGACACTTCCAAATCTGTTGTTTTCTTACAGTGTGCGGGGAGCATTTTTTCTAAAATTTATATATATATATTATTGCCTTTGACAAAAAAACGAGAGCCCTTCTTGGCTTCTTGGATTTGTAGTATACGAAATCCCCTGTCATTGTGGAAAGGTATACCAGGCGATCAAAAAGTCAGTATAAATTTGAAAACTTAATAAATCAGGGAATAATCTAGATAGAGAGATAACAATTGACACAGACACAGACATGAACGACGTTACGCTGGATACATGTACGAAATTTGAACTACAGGAGGAACCTGAACCTGAAGGTGGCTGCTCAGGCAGTATACCGCATTCACCTCCAGAACAACAGGAACAATCAAGTCACACTGAATACGAACACTCGCCATCCAAAAAGGAGACGTCCATTGTACTAAAAGATATTGAAGACAGCGTACTAGAGAACATTTCTGAGGACTACTACAACCATGGCTTCAGTGACTATTGCAAACTAATGAAGCGCTATAAGTTCATCAAAAGTAAATATGTGTATTTTGTGCTATTATAAGTACTTTAAGCAGAGAGTTACTGGCTCTGTTGATTGTATATGTAATGATACACTGACTCCATTACATTACATATAATTTCCTTCTTATGGTATTGATATCTTTTTACCTTCTTTCTCTCTGTTAAAATGTTACTCGAGGTACAATCCACCGTTTCGCACACCACTGTTATGTTTATGATTACTTGTTATTCTGATCTTGGTTTCAAGTGGTTCCAAACGGTCGAGTACAAAGGTGTGCCTAGAGAACCTTTTGCAGTAAACTTACCCTGTTAAAGTGTACATACAGATGGTGATCTGGCAGCTATGTTGAAATAACTATCATTACATTTACTATAACCAACGTGTCATCTGCCGTTATCGTATAGATGTGATATTTCCAGGTGTACTACTTTCTTCCGGCAGTGTACAAACGAACACATACACGCTTTCCAAAACCTGCTGCTTTAAAGTGCCTTAACAGTGGCTGTCACGCTGTGTGGATATGCTAATATTAGCACCCCCTCCGTGCCTCGCTCGGCAGGGACATAAAGTGCGAGAACCTGCTGCTGGACGAGGAGATGAACGTGCGCCTGTCGGACTTCGGGTTCGCGCGCGGCCGCATGAAGGCGCGCGAGCGGCAGCCGCCGCCCATGAGCGAGACCTTCTGCGGCAGCTACGCATACGCCGCCCCAGAGATCCTGCGCGGCACGCCCTACCGGCCCCAGCTCTCCGACATCTGGTCCATGGGCGTCGTGCTCTACGCCATGGTCTTCGGCCGACTGCCCTTCGACGACTCCAACTACACCCAGCTGCTCAAGGTCAGTCGCGACGGCACTTGTGCTGTGCTGTCGTGCCGACTGCACATCGACCAAGACAGCAACGAGACAACGAAGTTAAGCAGGAGCCACCACACCCGCCAACTACGACACATGTATTGTATATCCTCTGTTTTGCGTTATTGTTATTTTTGGACCCGTACACATACATACAGGTAGGCTGACAGCAGCCTCCTACGCTGGTCTTCAGCCTCATGAGTTTACAGAAATAATTAAGAAATAAGAAACAATGGTAACAAAGACGTTAAAATTGGTGATCATGGTAGATTAACAGCCGGCCGCGGTGGCCGAGGAGACTGAGGCGCTTCAGTCACGGTCTGCACGGCCGCTACGGTCGGGGGTTCGAATCCCCCCTCGGGCATGGATATTTGTGTCGTCCTTAGTTGTAGGTAGTTCATAAGCAGTTTGTAAGTTTAGGGACTGATGACCCCGTAGTTAAGTCCCTTAAGCTTAACAAACATTTGAACATTTTGAACATTTGGTAGATTAACATGGAGCAGTATTGAAGTTAAAATGCACAGCGCAGAGAAGTTAAAATACATAGAGTTGGAATATAAAAGCCTGTGCCACGGCGACAGTAAGCACTGATCACGATGAAACACTTTACGGTTGCAACGCTTGTGTGGTGGAGTGTCGGCGGTTCCTCTATTAAAACACACACTGGCGACGATGGTACGCAACAGTGTTGAAAACACTGCCTGATGGTATGACACCGCATGGGAGGGAAGAGTGTGGGGGGGGGGGGGTGAGAGTTCGGAAGTGCAGTAGAAGGGAGAGGATGCGGGGGGGGGGGGGGGGGGGGTATGACCGGAGAGGGAGTGATGCGACTCCAAGGGAGAGGAGAGGGAGGAGGACAGCCAAGTGGTGGGATGGACCGAGAGAGGAGGGAGAGAGGGGGCGTTAAATACTCAGGGAGAGGATCAGGGCTGGTATGAAGGACAGCTTTCGGCACGGAGGTCAGTGTCAGAAGTTACCCTGAGAGAGGATGTGGAGAGTGTAGAGATGAGAGCAGGGAGTGAAACACTGAGACGGGTAAGGAGGGGATAGACCAGAGGATTGCGGGATTCTATTTTGCGGATAATGTATAGGCGCCGGAGATGTTGAAGAAACTAATGGGGGAATGGGATGAGGTTGTATAGTGGTAGGCGAGACAGAGGGTGAGGTGTTCGAGGATTTGAAGGGTGGAATAATAGGTAGGGGTGGGCGGAGATCCAGGCGGGATGGAAGCTGCATAGGACAGGACGCATGATGGAATTATAGGTATATGGGACAGTGGATGTTGGAGACCCCATGTCTGGCTGGTGAGGAGTTTGGGAAGGTTGAGGCGGGACATGGCCTTCTGGCGAATTTTGCGAAGATGAGGGATCCAAGAGAGAAATCTGCCAAGGATGAGGCCAAGGTATTTGAGAGTGGGAGTGTGGCGGATAGGACGACCGTGGAGGGTAAGGTAGAAGTCATGGAGGTGGAAGGAATGGGTGGTACCACCTATGATGATCACCTGCGATTTATCGGGAATAACGGAAAGGAGCCACCGGTTGCACCTTGTAGCGAACTCGGCGAGGTGAGACTGGAGCAAATACTGGGATCAGGCGAGGGAGGGGCCAAGGGCCAGGAAGGCGGCGTCGTCAGCCTATTGGACGAGATGAATTGGATGCTGGGGTTGGGGCATATCGTGTATCCTCATCGCTAAAGCCCTTTGTATATAGAACGTGCGACACGCGCATGGAAGTAATTGTTAGCTGCCGCGCTCCTTGTCAAAGACCGTCGAATTACAAAGAAGCGTTTACACAGTACGCGTTTGTCGACTCGTCTGCTTCACGTGTCTACTTCGTTTATTGTCAATTTAGAACAAATGAATCGCAGAGTTAAGATCACTTTTCGAGACTCTCAGACGTATCGTGATTATTGTGTTTCATACTGCCTCTGTGAAACTGTATTTAATCGTCTCTATGCAGTTCATGTGAAACTATGTCACTCACTTGTGTAAACTTCCCATTATAAAAGCCGATTAAATACTTCCAGGCCGCACGGTTTGAGGCGCTTATGTATATCAGGTGTCTATGAAAGTTTATCCATACATTGACCTTTCACTGGGATATAGCTTAAAACAATGCTCACCGGAAACAAATATTCCACCTGTTAACTACAGCATGTTTCAGGAGAAACAGCAAATATTTTAAGAGAAGGTGATAAAGACGAATTGCAATAAAGATGCTATATAATGTAGCCCAAAGAAACTTAAACCATTTTAACTGATTGTTGGGCCTGCAGTGTGGTAAATGTCGTTGAAGGACATTGTAATGAGCCTTTCGTCTGCTCTTGGTAAATCAGCGTATTGACTTTTATTTAAAATACCGGATTTCGACTTTAAACTTTGAAGACGACCTTGTAAGCCGAAAACCGTTTAACTAAGTGGAAATGAATTTGTAGAACATTGTTGTACTTTGAAGTCATTATGATTTCGTTCTGCCAAGAACTGAGGAAAAAATCACTGAAAATGTCTTCATTTACCTTTGATCTAAGTTTGTTTGGATTTTATGTTAATAACTATATCTCTGTTCTCAATAAAATTGTACACATGTTGTATAGAATCTTTATTACAATTCGTCTATAGTACCTCCTCCTAAAATATTTATGACTGCTCTTGAGACAGCCTGTATAAATCTGAGTCGAGAAACTATGTTCCCCTGCGCAGGAGACAAGGTTGGGTCCGTTCGTCAGCTTGGTTCCTCCCTCGATCGTCAGCGCATGCGCGAAGCACTTGAGAATGGGATCCATTCTGTTCCGCCTACTAGCGATCGTATGTGTGCATCTAGTGCAAGTGGTCGCGTCTACACGGTACACAGCAGGCGTAACCTATGCATCATGGGTAATCTTGAAAGCTCTCATTTCCGTGTAGAATGGGCAGTGTAGAATGGATGTAACAGCAGCTGGCACACTTATAAGTATGGTGGTGTGAGTGGTATGATTATTGGAACAATTTCATTTATAGAGGAGTATGAAGTTATTAACTTTCTTCGAATCTTGAGACAGGCAACCATTACAATGTGGACAGGAAAACTATCTGAAAACAGATACTGAACTAGGCTGTTCTTACGGCTGATTATTCTGGATGCTGTTCTTGGGTCTAGTGGCCGACAGACTAGGACTGACCAGCAATTGTGGCTTCTTAAGTCAGCTTTGTAGTGAGCGCTGCTCTGTGTGGCGGCTGTAGGCATGGCCACATGTCTTGTCGTAATTGGAGTACGTGGTGGTGCCTGCTAAACTTCGTTAAGTAGTTGCTGTGCTGGCTGGAGTGCAGTCGATACAATGAGGACTGCACAGGACTCTCCTGACCACGAATGCCCTAATAAAAGTGACTTTCGAACTGAAACAAATACTGTGGACAAATAACAGGTGACGTTTGCATGCATTTTGGATTTCAGAAAAAAACATCTGACAATGTTGACTTCGACGTTCTACTTTCTAAACTGTCTAGCCTAATATATTCTCCACGTTCTGTGCAGTGGTTTCAATCTTACATCACATATCGCCAGCTTTGCGTAATGATTGGAAAGAATAGATCACAATAGAACGATGTATTATCGGGGGTCCCACAATAGTCAGTACTAGGCCCATTACCATTCTCGTTAAACAACCTCCAGTGGCGGCGCGTCCTATGTGTTCACTGGTTCAATGAATCCCCAGAGAAAAAGCTCGTGGTGAAAAATAGTAAATAAATAAATAAAATAAAAAGTGTTTTTAAACTATCATTCTTCATTTCGTTCTTCTATCAGATCATTTTGTATGCAAATTCAAAGTATTTTTTATCGCATGAGAAATGTTTTACTTCGCGGAGGCTGCATGTATACCAGGCATAGCGCGGCCGCTTCATATAGGCGACAGTGGTCGCAACTTTTCAATGCGCATGCGCAGCTTAGGTTCAAATTTCTCCTGAACCCCCTGGAGGCGGCATATGAGCGCTCCCGCGGCAATTAGGGGGAAATGCCGCATTTAACATTGGTGTTGGAGCTGGTAAAGCCGCCAGCTCCTGGCTACTCGACCTCTGGCGGTTACGCACGAATGGTTCCGAAGCAAGATAATGGAGCTACTGCTTACCTCGCCTTGTACATGCGCAAATCCTCCATGAAGGCAACATCCATTTTTTTTTTTTTTTTTTTTTTTTTTTTTTTTTTTTTTTTTGCATTGAAGTTCACTAAAAATTTTCATATTTGGTAAAATATCTTATATCTGTAAATTAAAGACGCACGAACTGTTAAAGCCTTCAGAAGATCCGTTTACGAATAATAATGAAGTCACTATTCCCACCTAGCAAGAGTAGCCGTCTGGTTAGCGGCATCGCGCTGCGGTGTCAAATGTACTGGGTTCGAGACCGATTGCAAGAATTTTTTTCAAAACCCAGATACGGGAACAACAATGACTTTTGAATTGTTACTTCCCACTTATCTTTGGACGTTTTGCGAAAGTGTCACGATTTTGTAGGCAAATGTCATTTATACTCTTTGTTGTAACAAATATTTAACTGTTCGAAGGGAGATGGGGGATAGCAGCCTTTGCGCTTTCGTAAGGTTAGGGGGCGGTGTCCCTTACAATGTTACATGACGCAAAGGCAGCTTGTCTTTTAATCGTAACGGATTCATGGAAGCTTAGTAGGCTAACGCCTCAGTTCGAGTTGAAGCAAGCGCAAACAAGCCAAAGTAGACATTCTTCAGATCTTTCAACGAAAATAACTAAAGGGAGTGGGGGGGCAAATCGGTGCGCTTTCCCCTGGCGCTGCTCACAGAGGTATGCGAAATTGTCTCCATCACGCAGGCAGGAAGGGGGCGAGTGGGGGGGAGGGCGGCGCCACTCACTATCAAGAACCGGCACTTAAAGACGTTAACCCCCACTTATCTGAAACACTAGCCACTGATAATAAAGTTTGGTGAACAGTCCTGCAACACTAATATTTGCTGGAATGAAGCTGTGGGTCCGTTTTATTAGGGGAATTAAGGCAGACAGTTGTGAGGTATACATACCTGTTTGTTTCTTCCACAGCAAGTGCAAAGCAAGGTGATGTTCCCGCGGCAGCCGCGCGCGTCTGCGGCGGTTCGGTCGCTCATCACGCGCATCTTGTCGCCAGCCAGGACGCGCCTGCGCATTCCGGACATCAGAGCCGACGTCTGGATGGCTGCTGGAGCAGACGACACCGCACAGCAGGTGAGTGCGCAGTTAACCGAGGGGCAGGGCTGCCAACAAAGGGGAAGTAGGCTTAGGCACGCAGTTAGTCGAGGGGCAGGGCTGCCAAAAAAGGGAAAGTAGGCTTAGGCACGCAGTTAGCCGAGGGACAGGGCTTCCAACAAAGGGGAAGGAGGCTCAGGCGCGCAGTTAACTGAGGGTAGGGCTGCCAACAAAGGGGGAAAAGGCTTAGTCACACAGTTAACTGCGGGGCAGGGCTGCCAACTAAGGGGGAGGAGGCTGAGGCACAGGCCAATCATATCAGTCAATTAGATCGCTTGTGTACAACCCAGCATGGAAGAAATTCTATGATACACTTCTGCTCCCCCAATGAAAGATGCTTACATTAGTTTCCACAACTTAAATCCATCTTGAATCATCACCATCATCATTTAAGACTGCTAATGCATTTGACAGTTAATATTGGAGCATAGTCCCACTTATAAATTCCTCCATGATCTCCTTTTCAGTGCTGACATTAATGCCTCTACTGATGTTAAGTCTTTTACTTCAAAATCATTCTAGACTGAATCCAAGTTCTTTTTCCTTGGTCCACTACGACTCCTCTCACCCACTAGTGCTGATCCCTTGATAAATTTGCTTCTCCCATACATCTAACTTTACCTCACTATCTAGGACTGTTCACTATAAATACTTCATATATTGTGTACATTATCATTTTTTCTTTCATTTTCTCACTATGGATTCGTCCTGCCATCTATTAGTACCTGTAATCGTCTTTGCTACTTTCATATCTGTAACCTTAATATTATTAATAATGATACCTGTATCCACCCAGCTTTCACATTCATACAACAAAGTTGATCGAAAGATTGAATGGCACAACTGGTAACTTAGTCTTGGTACAGACTTTCTACATGCACAACAGATTGTATCATAGCTCTACGATCACTGAACTAACCTTTATACATCTTAATTTACAATTCTTGCCATCCTGCCTGAAAATACGTACCAAGTACTTGAAACTGTCCAATTGCTATAACTTTGTTTCTCTTACTGAGCAATCAATCTGTTTAAATATTTGTTCCACAGACATTACTTTCCATTTGGAGACGCTGATCTTCATACCATAGCTCTTATATCTCTGATGTAACTCCCAAATATTAGTTTCCAACTTTTCAATCGTGTTCTGTCAACCTACGTTGTTAGCATATACGAGACTGATTCTTTTCTTTTCACCTCTATTTATCTTATTCTGCCACTCTATTCTTTCCATCATACAGATTCATAAATTATGTGCTCTTTTAACAATATGTTTCACACTTGCGACAGATTACAGCCTCATCTTACGCCTAAAACTACCCTGAATCGTGAACTCAGTTAGTGTCAACTCTAATTGCTACCTGACTACCTACACAAAGCCCTTTAATTTCCTGTAGAAGTTTCCCTCCTTTTCCATACTCTCTAAATTCGGCAATCCTAAGGGATTCTAGCCATAGCCAATGTATACTAGGAGCAGAATAAAAACAGTAAGTTCACTACACCATGTTAATACTGCCGATGGCAGTACTGCTAAAGCCGGCCGCGGTGGCCGAGGGGACTGAGGCGCTTCAGTCACGGTCTGCACGGCCACTACGGTCGGGGGTTCGAATCCCCCCTCGGGCATGGATATTTGTGCCGTCCTTAGTTGTAGCTAGTTCATAAGTAGTTTGTAAGTTTAGGGACTGATGACCCAGTAGTTAAGTCCCATAGACTCTACAAACATTTGAACATTTGAGTACTGCTAAAGCAGAGTTACCAAAGACAATTTTACGTAATTATTTCACCAAAGAAGACGAATTAATTATTCCAAATATTTAACTAAGAACAGGTACCAAAAATAATAACATAACAATAGATATACTCAGAGTAGTGAAGCAACTTAAATCGCTCAACAAAAATTAGCGTTGCAATGTAGACTGTATGCCGAGTAAGTTACTATCACAATATACGACCACTCACTCAACGAACGAACTGTACCGAAAATTGGAAAGTTTCAGAAGACACATCGATATACAAGAAACGCAGTAAGGTTAATCCACTGAATTACCGACCTACATCAATCTTGTAGTTTTGCAGCACGATTTTGAAACGTATATTGAGTTCAAACTTTATGAAGTATAGGCCTATCGGACTGAAGCACCTGTTGGCCCATCGATAATACGGATTTAGGAGTGAGTTTACTACGAGGTGCGTCCAGAAAGTAAGTTCCGTTTGGTTATATAAAACGAACGGATACAGAACAGAAAAATACTGATTGTACAAAAATCTACAACTATTAAACTACTTTTCTACATAGCTTCCGAAATTTTTTAGGCAATTGTCGTAGCATGGCACAAGGTTTTGTGTGCCTTTTTCATAGAATGGTGCCGCCTGTGTATTCAACCATGTGGTAACATGTTCTTTCAGCTCGTCATCATCGTTGAAATGTTGTCCACCAAGGACAGATTTTAGGTGTCAGAAGAGGATTACTGTCAAAATATTTTTTTTTTCACGATAATGCCTGACCTCAACACAGAATGTGTCCAAACAATTCCTTCTGTGAAGGATGCATGCAAAAACTTGTGGCACGCTATGACAAGTGCCTACAAAATTTCGGCAGTGGAAAAGTAGTTTAAGAGTTGTAGAATTTTGTGCAATAAAAATTTTTTCTGTATCTGTGTACAATTTCATTTTATTACCAAACGGAACTTACTTTCTGGACGCGCCTCGTATATATTTTTTCATTCATAGGAAAATGTTAGTGATTGTAATTTCGTAAGTACATCTTTCCGAAAAGAAAAACGCCGTTCGTGAACTGAGTCCTACTCCAGCTGCTGCGTCATTTCTGTGACACTTTCTCTCCTCAGAAACCACAAAACGAGTAACCCTCCTTTGTACCCTTTTGATACTCTCCGTAAATTCTACATGATATGAATCCCACAACACGCAACATGTCTCTAAAAGAGGACGATAATGCGTAGTGTACGCAGTCTCGTTAATAGTTGCATCTTCAAAGATACGTAGACTTTGGTTCACCTTCCCCACATCTCCTATAACCTCTTTCCGACATAAGTCGGTCGTCATTGCAATTCCTCGATATTTAGTGATTTTACTGCTTTCATGTCTGATTTATTTATCTTATAAATTAATTTTACAGAATTCCTTTTAGTACTCATGTAGAGGACTTTCCACTTTCCATTATTCGGGATCAGTTGCCATTTCCGCTCCATACAGTTATCTTCATTACTGGCTATTAAAATTGCTACAGCAAGAAGAAATGCAGATGATAAACGAGTATTCATTGAACAAATATATTATACTAGAACTGACAAGTGATTTCATTTGCATGCAATTTGGGCGCATAGATCCTGAGAAATCAGTACCCAGAACAACTACCTCCGGCCGTAATAACGGCCTTGATACGCCCGGGCATAGAGTCAAACAGAGCTTGGATGGCGTGTACAGGTACAGATGCCCATGCAGCTTCAACACGATACCACAGTTCATCAAGAGTAGGGACTGGCGTATTGTGACGAGCCATTTGTTCGACCATCATTGCCCAGACATTTTCAGTTGGTGAGATAGCTGGAGAACGTGCTGACCAGGGTAGCAGTCGAACATTTTCCATATCCAGAAAAGCCCATAGACAACCTGCAACGCGCGGTCGTGCATTATCCTGCTGAAATGTAAGGTATGGAAGCGATCGAATGAAGGGTAGAGCCATGGGTCGTAACACATCTGAAAAGTAACGGCTACTGTTCAAAGTGCACAGCATCTTCTTCCTGTTGGTTAAACTTCGTTTCTGTACCACGTAATATTCGTGGTGTAGCAATTTTAAAGGCCAGGAGGGTATATTATTCATGACTGAAGTTGATCTTCAATCGAAATCTATACTAATAATAAATCTGTAAATGTAGGCATGTCGCTGTTTCCTTCAATCGTCAAAACTACTGGACGAATCTTCATGCGGTTTTCACAGGATACATGCGAAAAGTTTGGATCAACATATAGGCATAATTTTATCACAATCAGATCACCCGAAAACTAAGATATCGTAAATTTAAGTGTTTTCAGTAACCGCCAAGTCTGTCTGCTCAACTATTAAAAACCTCTTATCTCCAAAACTATTTCATCAATTTGCATGGGGTTTTCACATGTAACTTTAGCGTAACTCGGGATAACATATAGACTTCGTTTCATAAAAATCGGATAACGGAAAGAAAGAAAATCGCAATTTGAAATTTTCTATTTACAACCGTCATATCTGTCTGTCTCTTCGAACACGTTTATCTCCAAAATTCCTTGACGAATTTTCATTGGGTTTTCACACGTAACTTGAGCATATCGTGCGGTGTTACATAAAGGCTTCAATAATTAAAATCGGATCACAGAAAATGAAGATTTCCTAATTTAACCATTTGTTTAAAATCCTTTGTGTGTGTCTATTTGTATAAGGTAATCTCCAAAAGTAGTATTCGAACTTTCATGGGTTTCCACAGGTAAATTGGGAATAATTTGGAGAGTAACATAGGCTACATTTCATCAAAATCATATCAGAGGAAGGAAAGATATCGTAATTTGGGTTTTATATGTATAATATGCTTATAAGTATGGTGTAGTTCAGCAAATCTCCAAAAGGAATATACGAATTTTCATGGGGTTTCGTAGGTCAACTGAGAGTACCTTGGGGCACCATATAAGCTTCATTTCATCAAAATCGGATCAGGGGAAGAAGAGATATCGTAATTTGTAGTTTCTGGTGTATGCTTTGCTTGAATTGCAGTGTAGTATAGCAAAGATCGGATAGAGGCGCTGTTCGTAACATAGTGTACCAAATAACAAATTGATGGCGATGTTGCGTTTTTTATTCACATAAGTTAGGTGTAATACACTCACACAAGGGCTACGATTTTCCTTACGGCAGCGGTGTTGTGTATTGATGTTGGCTACGGCCATTGAATCCTTTTTGAAAAATCTGTCACGTACAGTGAGGGGAATAGTTCTTTGTGTTGATGATGAAATAAATAAATAATGTTGTACCGATCAGTAAATTAATGATCCTTCTAAAGCAAATATTTAGTTGCCAACGTTAACATACTGAACCGCTGCCACTGCAAGTAAAATTTAACCCAGGTACGACAAAAAAATCATTTTTTACTAGCTGTATCCCGCATGCCTTGCAATGCCATGGAAAGAAAGAAAGTGCTTCTTTCCGCGGGTATTATTTTCATTTAAAACATAACGACGTTCCTTCGCGTCTATCGATATTTTCATTTACTAAGAATTCTTTGCGAGTAAACACGAATTTATGTAGTTTCCTTTCTGATTTCGGTGCTTACTTATTACATTCTGTTTCGTTATGCCTAGAAAACTGTATAGTACAATACAGAACAAACTGAGGCCCTGTTAGTTACGTAGTTTACCAAAGAACTAATAGTTGGCGCTGCTGATTTTTGAATTTTTTAAAATATTTTATATGTTTTCGATGATTATGCCATAGAACAGCAAGGAACCACTGAAGGTGCAAAGAAACAATACATGGCCGGCCGCAGTGGCCGAGGGGACTGAGGCGCTCCAGTCACGGTCTGCATGGCTACTACGGTCGGGGGTTCGAATCCCCCCTCGGGCATGGATATTTGTGCCGTCCTTAGTAGTAGTTAGTTCGTCAGTAGTTTGTAAGTTTAGGGACTGATGACCCCGTAGTTAAGTCCCATAAGCTATACAAACATTTGAATATTTGAAGAAACAATTCATGATCGTGTAGTGCGTATTCCCTCAGTGACAGAAGTGTTTTGAATTAAGAGCCACAATCTTATCTCTGTAAATACAAACTAACATTGAACAGCGAGTTGCTGATTACACTTTGTATATTCCCAGCATAACCGCATTTCTTTGCTTCTTTTGGCAGGGAACATTTGAATTAAAAACATAACAATTTTTCTTCGCGTCTATCGATACTGTAATTTACATAAGAATTCTTTGCAAGAAAAATCGAATTTATGTATTCCCCTTTTTGGTTTCGATGTTTGCTCATTACATTTTGAGTGCGTTCTGTTTAGGAATGCCTCGAAAACGCCATAGTACAGGAAAGGACAACGTGTGGCGACGTTAATTACATAGTACACCATGGAACTAATTATGGCGTTGCTGCGTATTTCCTTCTCATTCTCATAACTATGGTGTAATACACTACAAGAAGGGGTACAATTGTACTCACGGCGGCGGCGTTGTTTGTTGATGTTGGCAACGGCCTTGAATGCTTTTTCAAAAATCAGTCACGTCGACTAAGGGGTAAAATTCTTTATGTTCCCTATGAAATAAATAATTTATGCTGTCCTGGTCAGTAAATTAATCATCGTCCTAAAGCGAATAGTAGTTGCCAACGATAGCAAACTAAATCGCTGCTATTGCAAGTAAAATTTAACCCAGGTAGGCCACATTTTTTTTTTTTTAATTCCTAACTGTATCCTATATGGTTTTGCAATGTCATGGAAAAAAAAAAGTGCATCTTTCGACGGGTATAACCACTAAATTGTGCATAGAAGAAATATCTATGGAATGAGCATTGCGTTCTGTGCATCTTCTCAAAATTAAGTTGGAATTACCATGTGATATTGAGACAAATCCACTCTTTGCACACATTTATCTGCTCTTACGATTGGTTTGTACTACATTGGCTGCAAAGAAGCCCCACCTCCTTTTCGCAGAGCAACCACATAACATGAAATAATATCTAAATAAATGTGTCACAGAAGCAACAAGAAAGTTGAGGAATCGTCGCTAAAGGAGCCATTTGCACATAGTCATCCGTCTTAACCGAACAAAAAAGGACCAAGATAAAGTCATCGATTAGTATGTTTTTCCTAATATTACGTGACATTTCCACCTTAATGTTCAGGACATGAAAACTGTTCTGCTCATCTGAATGCTCAGTCCAGAGATATTTCTGTTCTTTGCCTGCCACTAGAGATAATATACACACGCCAGAAACAAACACATCAGAAACCTCTCTGCTTTCATAATTGTTCCGTACAATATTCAGATTAAAATTTGAAATTACTTACTTTTGGTGAGGACTACATTAAGATAGAGACAGACGTCTTCTTTTGCAGAGAAAATTGTACTTAGTGTTCTGAATATATAGTTCTATTACAAAAGGTCGATTTCAATGTCGTGCTTTACGAAGTAATCACTGCAGGACGTGGGGACATGTATTAGGTGAAAAGTGGCCGATGCTGCTAACACAGTCAAGACAATTCACTGGAAATACTATATTCAATGGAAAATTCTATACAGACAATCAGCTTCTGCATTCCTTCAACGATTACCCAGACTTACTTTATCGCACATTGACACCACCATGACGTCTTATTTAAACAGACTGCTCTGTTGATTTAATTACCATAGTTTCCGCATTCGTCGAGTTTTCGATAATAGGGAGCACTACAAACAGAATAACTACATTGTCCGAGTGCAACATTGTAACATACTAATACTTCAGCATACACTTACAGTTTAGTACTACACCATAGAATCAATACATTATTATTACTAGACCATAGTACCAATATTATTACTATTTTTCATCTCAACGATAGAAGTGTTTTCTGATGTTTACGCCAAACAAACAATTTCACACCGCAGTCTTAACTTTATGAACACAAACTAACATTAAATTTACATCGTTCCGGAGTACGGAATTAAATTAATTTCACTTTTGGTATGAAAAACTTTATGAACATTCAGCGTTTTCGGCAATGACTTCTACTCAAATTTGTCATCTTGGGTAGGAAACTGAGGTTGTTGTTGGTTTTTTTTTTTTTTTTTTTTTTTTTTTTTTTTTTTTTTTTTTTTTTTTTTTTGTCAAGCTACTGCCATCGGTTTGTTTGTTTCTTAAGGACTGCTATACCAATTTACGAAACTGCAGACTTCTACATCGTTTGACTGCTTATCATGAAAGTCAAATCATTTATGTATGTTTTTCTGCTGAAGATATTTGTATGCTGCAAGTACATGGCCGATGGTACCTTGCAATAAATTTCAACACCGTTCCGCTGGTCACTATGAAAATTGCCAAATAAATGTTATTTTTCATACAGGGGAGGAGGATAAGGTGAAGTGATGGTGACAGACAACAGAGGATATGGACAGAGAGAGGGGAGGAGGCAGAAAGGTGTGAGAGAGAGAGAAAAAGAGAGACTTACACAGAAAGGAGGCCAGGTGGAAATAATGGACAAGTGAGTCGACAGGTGGAAAGAAGGACGGGGAGCACCAGCTGAACAAGGAAAGGGGGAAGGAAGACCCTGACTAATGGAAGATAGGAGTAAATGCATAATATAGGAATATTATTGTGTTACATGTACCTTTGTATAAGTAAAAAGATGGACAGAGGGGCGGGGAGATGGATGAATCGGAGGAGTAGGAGAGAGTAGGGCAAAAGGTAGAGCTGGACAGAGAGAGGGGGGATAGAGCGAGGAGGCAGGACGAATTAGACAGAGAGGAGGGGATGTGAAGATAGAGTGTCATAATTCGAATAGATACCTAGGCAACGCCGGGTATACAACTGTTTGTGAGTAATAACTAGGTAGGGGAAGAAGTTTCTCAAACATCTTAAAATTTCAAGCTTTGTTAGGTGAAAACGATTTTAAATAACACTGCTGCGAAATCTTCACGAGGGACTACAGTATATAAGATACACGTCTACACAGAGGAGCAGCACGGAACTTCGTTTGGACCTTTAGAAATTGCAACCCTATTTTAAACAGTAACAGAGATTGTAAAATTTCGGGGATTCAAGCGTAGTTCACAGCATAATTCAATATTAACGTTCAGCACCAAGTTTTATGCTATGTTATCGTATATGTGATATGCATTAAAATTAATTATCTAAATGAAAATATTTTTTAATGTAAAGTGAGGCTGGTTACCTCACTTTTCAATTTATCAATATAGTCATCTTAACATTTAGGAGTCCATTTCGCAGATACGTAGAGTCATTGATCCAAAATATATTAGAGCCTTTCACTGTAGATTGTACACAAGTGACCACTCAGATTTTAGGCGTATCGGTTAGCCATTGCTACCCACTTATCGGTAGTGTCAATTGCACTATCTGGGTAAGGTTGATTCTAGAGTGGCACATTTTTTTACTTCAGTTTACCACGCAATGTATACCTTACTGTTAAAGTAAGATGATTGGCAAATCCAAGAATTTACGGATAAACCTAACATTTTCTATGAGGTTGTGTTAAAGTCCTCAAATTTATTGTCATATGCATTCATTTCGATCATACGAAGAGACGTTAAATGTTAGAATTCACCTATACGAATTGGTAAAAACTGTATTCATTTAAAAAGATTGGCTTAACATTTACTGAAATAGTTTATATTGATTGTAAAAATACAGTACCAAATATTCCTACATTAAAATGTGATTACAATGTGTTTCCATAGGAAAATCAGTGAAAAAGTTTATGCTTGCATAAAAAAGTTAGAGAAATAGTGATTATCAGTCTCTGCTACGACAAGGCTGACCTTTATGGCATTTAGAATTGCATAACGTGGAAGAAGATTTCCACAAAAAATTTTAAACTGTTGTACCACTCAACCCTTTTTGTCCAACGAAGGGGCAACCAATCTACGTACACTACCTTCTTCTCTTCCTACTTCATCGACACTGACAAAATTTTCCTAGCACGATATAAATTGGTTCTTACTGTACAGAGACTTCGGTATGCCAGCTTTGGTATCAATCTGGTAGTGTTCACATTCTGAATATTAATTACCATTGCTATTATTTATTTTCTACCAATTTTTGCCCTGTCTACATCCGGTAGTTTAATTACCTCATTCTGTCCGAATAAATGTTCTGGACTTTTGTTACATGAGCTTATTTCAATTGAAAACCTTCTTTCGTAGCCTGTTGGACACGCTTCACTATATTAAAACAGTTTTAAGTTACAACCATCAGCTGGTGGTGCTGTCTTGGTATCAACCGTCATCAGGCAATGTGTCTGTGGTTTTTCTTCACCTGCTGAAACCTCACTTGATACCTGCGTTCCTTTTGTTCTAGTAGCTGATTCCTTGTTCGTCATTTTCCCTCCTATCTCGTGACTCAATCATTGCAGCTGAAGCTACGCATCACTGAAATGAGTGAAAATGAGAATAAAAAATTTACAACAAAGTAACAATTCTTAACCTGTACGTCGAAGTGGGAGTCTTCATCCAACTTTTACCAGTTGGTATGGGTAAATCGTAAGATTTACAACGTCCGTCGATGAAAGGTTGAAATCAATGCCCGCGAAGATAAAAGGTTGCATTAAACTTGTAAATTCAAGGATTTATCAAACATCTTGCTTTTTAGTAACATATTGACCACAAAAAATTATCAGTAGTGGCAAATTGTGCAAAATGTCTTAAATACTCAGAAAAAACTGATGTATTCTGTACCGAAAGACGAGCAATACACCAACCGTGTGTCCAAAGGCATGGGAAAAGGCATCTCTTTTGCGGATTCATCTTTAATACCGAAATAATACGCTATCTCAAGAAAAGTGTTAGAACACCGCTTAAGAAATGACCACTAGACGTCAAAAGAGGTGGACTCGCCAGTATAAAATGACGCGATAGGTACCGTACTTTATTGACGATAGATAAGGTGTGAGAACCCAGTGGGCTGGTCATGAGAGCCCACTGATTTAGAACGTGGACAAGACATTGAATGTCAGCTGGGGAAACTAATCCACTAGGACATTTGAACGTTTCTACAGTTGGCCAAGTCGAGTGTTGGTGATGTGTAACGTGGAAACGAGAATGAACGACCATAGATAAATCAAGACCACAATGATCTCATCTACTGATGGACAAATCCGTTGACCATTGCGATTGAATGGCTTTGAAACACCGAAGCCGCGGTGGAATAGCCGAGCGGTCTAAGACGCCTCGCTGCGGAGCGCACGGTTGCTCACCGTTGAAGGTTCGAGTCCTCCCTGGTGCATGGTGTGTGTGTGTGTGTGTGTGTGTGTGTGTGTGTGTGTGTGTGTGTGTGTGTGTGCTGTACTTAGGTTAGTTTACCTTGGTTTAAGTAGTTTGTAAGCTACGGACTGATGACCACGCAGTTTGGTCCGATAGATTTACAAACATTTTTAATTTAAAAAAAATCGTATGAAATGAGCTGGTTGATCATGAAGAATAGTAGGTTGCGATCAATATGAGGTACTCTGAGGCCGTGGTGTACGTCAATCCGCCCAGTTAGAAGGAAAGCAGTCTAACACGATTGCTAGTAAAGCATAGGCCTCTGACCATGGCTGTCTTATTAGAGGCGAAAAATCGTCTGTTAGTGATGCTTATGATGTGCATATCAGAGATCAAAATATTCTAACTGATGCTGTTTACAAATAAAGTCAAAAGGAAACAAGCAGGTTCACTGGCAGATCTCCCCTTGATTTTAGATCATTATTAACTAAATGTTGCACATGCTCCATGATTTTTGTGTCATCGGCTCTGCTATATTTATAACTGTTTACATCTACAGAGATATTCCGCAAACCAAGGTGTTAGGCGGACGGTACTTCGAATCCCTACCAGTCATTTCCTTTCCTGTTCCACTCATAGGTGGAGCGACGGACAACGAATGCTTGTATGGCCCTATACGCGCCCCAAATTCTCTTAACTTTGTGCTTTTATGCCAAATTCATGTTTACGGCAGTTCTGCAGTCAGCCTACAAATCCCTTGTTGTTGTTGTACGGTCTTCAGTCCGGAGATTGGTTTGATGCAGCTCTCCACCGTACTCTATCCTGAGCAAGCCTTTTCATCTCCTCAGAAGAACGGCAACCCACATCCATTTGAATCTGCTTACTATATGCGTCTGTTGGTCTCCCTCTGTGATTTTTCCCCTACACACTTCCCTCCAATGCTAAATTTGCGATTCCTCGGTGTATAAGAAAGTGTCCTACCAAACGATCCCTTCGTTTAGTCAAGGTATGCAAAAAATTCCTTTTCTCACCAATTCTGTTCAGTACCTCCTCATTAGTTATGCGATCTACCCACCTAATCTTCAGCACTATTCTGTAGCACCACATTTCAAAAGCCTCTATTCTCTTCCGGTCCGCACTGTTTATCGTCCACACTCCACAAATGCCTTCACAAGAGACTTGCTTATACTTAAATTAACATTCGATGTTAGCATATTTCTCTTTTTCAAAAATGCTTTTCTTCCCATTGCCATTCTACATTTTATGTCCTCCGTACTGCGAGCGTCATATGTTATTTTACTACCCAAAGTAACAAAACTCATCTACCACCTTCATTGTTTCATTACCTAATCTAATTCCTTCAGAATCGCCTGATTTCATAAGACTGCATTCCATTATCTTTGTTTTGCTCTTGTTAAAAAAAAAAAAAAAAAAAAAAAAAAAAAAAAAAAAAAAAAAAAGTTCAAATGTTTGTAGAACTTATGAGACTTTATTTTGCTCTTGTTAATGTTCATTTTATACACTCTCTCCAACACACTGTCCATTCCAATCAACTGATCTTCCAGGTCCTTTGCTGTCTCCGACAGAATTACAATGTCATCAGCAAAACACAAAGTTTTTATTTCCTCACCCTGAACTTTAATCCCTATTCCAAATTTTTCCTGGTTTTCCTTCACCGTCTGCTCGATGTAAAAATTGAGTATTATCGGAGAAAGGCTATAAACCTGTCTTAATCCCTTCTCAACTAATCCTTTCCCTTTCATGCCCTTCGAGTTACTAACTGCGGTCTCGCTTTTGTACAAGTTGTAAATAACTGTCCTTTCGCTGTATTCCAGTCAACATTGACAAAACTTTCTCCAAATCTATAAAAGCTACAAATGTAGGTTTGGCTTTCCTTAATCTATCCTCTAAGGTAAGTCGTAAAGAGAGTATTGCCTCCCGTGTTCCTACGTTCCTCTTGAATACAAACTGATATTCCCCGAGGTCAGCTTCTACCAGCTTTTCCATTCTCCTGTAGATAATTCGTGTCAAAATTTTGCAGCCATGACTTATCAAACTGATGGTTCTGTAATTTTCATACCTCCTGCGCCTGATTTTTTTGGAATGGAGATTATTACATTTTTCTTAAAGTCTGAGGGTATTTCGCCTGTCTCATACATCTTACACACCAGGTTAAATAGTTCTGTCATAGCTGGCTCCCCCAGAGACTTCAGTAGCTCTGAAGGAATGTCATCTACTCCCGGGGCCTTGTTCCGACCTAGGTCTTTCAGGGCTCTGTCAAATTCACCTCTCAGTATAGTATCTCCTATTTCATCTTGATGTACTTCCTCTTCCCTTTCTACAACATTGTCTCTCAGTTCATTTCCTTTGTAGAGCTCCTCTATCTACTCTTTCCACCTTTCAGCTTTCCCTTCTTTGCTGAAAACTGGTTTTCTATCTGAGTTCTTGATATTCGTAGAGCTGTTTTACTGGTCCCCAAATGTCTCTTTTATTTTACAGTAGGCAGTATCTACTTTCCCCCTTCTTATACATACTTCTACAGATTTGCATTTGTCTTCTAGCCACTCCTGCTTAGCCATTTTGCACTTCCTGTCAAACGCATTTCTTAGTTGTATGATAATGATGATCATTAATGTTGCCGTGACCTTCAGTCCGGACTCTGGTTTGATGCAGCTCTCCGCCCTATTCTATCCTGAGCAAGCCTCTTCATCTCCCCATAAGAATGGCAACCTACGTCAATGTGAATCTGCTTACTATATTCCTCTTTTGGTCTTCCTCTGTGATTTTTACCCCAAACACTTCCCTCTAATCCTAAATTATCGACTCCTTGATGTCTAATAATTTATCCTACCAATTGATCCCTTCTTTTAGTTAACGTATGCCAGATTCGCCGCCCGGGAGTAGCCGAGCGATCTGGAGCGTCACGTTACGGATCGCGCTTCCTCCCGCGTCGGAGGTTCGAATCCCTCCTCGGGCATGGAGGTGTATGTTGTCCTTAGGTTAGTTAAACTTAGTTTAAGTAGTTTTTAAGACTTGGGGCTGATGACCAACATTGTTTGATCCCGTAGAATTACAAACATTTGAACATTTTGAATATGCTAGATTCTTTTCCTCCTAATTCTGTTCAGTACCTCTTCTTTAGTTACTCTATCTATCCTCCTAATCTTCAGCATGCTTCTTTAGTACCAAATTTCAAAAGCCTCAATCCTCTTCCTGTCGAAACTATTTATCGTCCAAGTTTCACTCTCATGCAAGGCAACACTGCATACACTGCACTGCATGCATTCAGTAAATATTTCCTTACACTTAAATTAATATTCGATGTTTGCGAATTTCTTTCACTTTTTGAAAAACGCTTTTCTTCCGGTTGTCATTACTCATTTTATACAAAATTGCAATGTCATCCGCGAAATGCAATGTTTTTATTCCTTCTCCCTGAAACTTCATTCCTTCTCAAAATTTATCTTTGTTTTCCTTCCCAGCTTGCGCAATGTAGAAAATGAATAACATTGGAGAAAGGCTGCAACCCTGTCTTACTCCCTTCCCAACCATTGCGTCCATTTCATGCACTTTAATAACTGTTATTTGGTTGATGTACAAGTTTTAAATAACCTTCCTCCCAATATTTTATCCCTGTTGACTTCAGAATTTGATTTGGTATTCCTATCTACATTGTCCAAAACATTCTCCAAACCTACAAATCTAGAAATGTAGGTTTGCCATTCTTTAACCTATATTCTGAGATAGGTCTCAAGGTGATCATTGCCTTCCGTGTCCCAATATTTCTCCTGAATTCGAACTGATCTTCAGTTCAGCATCATCAGCCTTTTCGTTCTCCTGTATATAATTCGTGTAAAACTTCTGTCACCATGATTTATTAAACTGATGGTTCTGTAATTTTGGCACATGTCTGCACCTGATTTTGTTTGGAATGACGATTATATATTTTTTTAAGTCTAAGGGTATTTCGTATGTCTCAAACATCTCACTCACCAAGTGAATCAGTTTTCTCATGGCTGGTTCTCCCAGAGACTTCAATAGATTCAAGGGAATGTCATCTACTCCAGGTGCCTTGTTTTCTAATTACCTCTTTCCGTGCTCTGTCAAATTTGTCTCGTAGTATAGTGTCTCCTATTTCATCTTCATCTACCTTCTCCTTCCTTTCTACAATATTGACTCGAAGTGCATTTCCTTTGTAGAGCCCCTATATATACTCTTTCCACTATTTAGTTTTCGCATCTTCACTCAGAACTGGTTCTCCATCTAAGTTCTTGATATTCATACAGCTATTTTTCTTGACTCCATATGTCTTTTATTCCTGTAGGCGGTATCGATTTTTCCCCTAGTTGTACATTCCTCTACAGATTTGTATTTGGCTTCTACCCACTCCTGTATAACCTTTTTGCACTCCCTGTCAGTCTCATTTCTTAGTCGTCTGTATTCCATTTTACCTGTTCCATTTACTACATTTGTGTATCGTCTTCTTTCATCAAAAAAATTTAGTACTGAATAATATAATAATTGAGGCATTCTAGATCGCAATATATATATATATATATATATATATATATATATATATATATATATATATATATATATATATATATATAACAGGTTTCGATCAGCAATGACCATAATCAGATCATGTCTACAAAGAACAACAAATACGTCTTGTACAATTATCAAATAATAATAAGATTTACTACAATAATAAAATTGTAGCTGCCGAGGCGCTGGCTCATCACTTGTGGAGCAACACTGCTGGCTATAGCTTTGTTACTTGGACTTTATAGCGAAGGCCACGCCCATAGTCTATAGGCTGTCGCCAATTTCAACCAATGAGTGTGACTATGGGTTATATTGGTTAAAACATGTGGTCTTTGTTTAATATTTGGAACATTTGATTAGATATTGTCTGTAGAAACAACTTGTATATATTATGGGATGAAAACATGTTGTAAAAATGAATAAGGTACATAACTGTAAATGACTAATGAACAGTGGACTGCCCCCTATGGAGCTTCGAGACAACAAGCTAAGAACGTCCTAAGGACGCCACATCAATATCCTTGGCGGCGGTGTATAACCGTTGCAAAGGTGACCGATAGGACGCCAGCTTTGGTAACCATGGGTACAAAGTATATTCTATTTGTCAGTTAAAGATGTTTGATGACACCTTAGTTAGATACACGCTGACTAGTAACCACTGTGACGGTTTATCATTGTTTGAAAACTTCGATGGTAATTAGATGATTGAAATTATGGTACTTGTTAAAGCGTATTCTTCATGTAATGACATCTTACTGTTTTGCTACGTTTATTTAGTTTCGTTCAAATAGCAGAGTCATTGTGTACGGAAAAGGTACATTCTACAGATTAAGTACAGTGAAATACTTTGTACCAGAAGATACTGCAGATAACAAAAAAAACCTTGATATCCAATCGTAGAAAGTGAAATACATATAAATTTGTCCTTCGATTAAAATGATTAGAGTAAAGGAGAAAATGCATTAGAAAGCATTGAAGTGACTGATAATTAGTAATAAGTGACCAGGCCCATTTAAAGGTGAACTACCCTCTATGGGGATTACCACTAACCATCAGAATACTTAACTGGTCGGTAGGCCCTTTTTATCAATAATAATAAACTATGTTATAGTTCGCTGTTATTTTGCATGTGGACAATGTTCCATAAAATATTAATTTAATATTTCCTGTGATATCCAAGGATTTTTTGTAGGTCTAGCCTTTCTCACTATTTGGTCCTTTGCTGCCTTGACTATTTCATCTGTTAAAGCTACCCATTCCTATTGTACTGTTTTATTTCCCCCGTTTCTGTTAATTGTTGCCTCAAGCTCCCTCTAAAATTCTCAAGAACATCAGTTTCCTTTAATTTATCCAAGTCCCATCTACTTGAATTCCTACCTTTCATTAATATTACTATATAATTAATATAATATTATAATTAATATTACCTGATCATTAATATCAATCCAATATTACGTACTTTTGGAAAGGAATAAACCTATTCACACATTATTCTGTTCAAGTTTGTCGTTCAAGAAAGACGTGTTAAATTTAGCTACAATTTAAAGAATGAAATGTTGAAAATGCATAACGATTATTGGATGAGAAAGTTTTGGCTTCAACCGATTCACATAAGTTTAGAAAAGCGCCAACAAAAAGATTTTTCCATGTAAATTTCCAGCAGCGCATGTAAAGATGATGTCATTAGCTGAATTTAGCTGAATTAGCTGAGTTTAGCTTAACTGACACCTCTTGCAGGTAGAATTAATCGATTCGCAGAATTTCCCTCGACGCTAGCTGCAGTATGTGATTCATATTTTTATTAGATACTAGCTGCTGCAGAAGAAATAATTGTGCAAATAACGTTTGTAATTTGAAAGTGGTAGCTTGTTTAATTATATATATATATATATATATATATATATATATATATATATATATATATATATATATATATATATGTCGTCTCATTTACGTTCTCTCTGTTTGCCTGCTCCTCCTCCCGTCTCCTCCAGTCCCTTTATCTGATCTGTTCCTCCGCCCCTCCCTCCGTTTATCTCCGTTCACTTGTCTGTCACCATCTTCCCTCTTTCACTTTCCTCGTCTCCCCTCTCCCATTCTCCCCCTCTCCGTCTCCTCTCTCCCATTTCTTACCGTCTCCTCCTCCATCTACTCCTCTCCCTCCTATGTATAGAAACATAAATATGCGCCAAGTTTCATGGTGATAGGTCAAGTGGTGTTAAAGTCGCAGGGTAGCCTGCGCCATGCTAAATTCACTGTCCTGCAGATTATAAAAATCTCCTTCATGAAGACATAGATTTATGTGCTGACTTTCATGACCAGTCAAACAATTTGGATGTCTGTTGTAACGTACCCTCCGTCATGATCCTACGTAGGCTTACGAAAGGTAAGCCATGTATTAATTCGGGGTATAAGCTATCTATATTCCACATTTCATTCAATTCTGTCCAGCTGTTTCATCGTGAAGAGAAACTAGTGTATTAACCCATTGTAAGGTAATCTCCGCCATGCACCATATGGTGGCTTACGAAAGGCAGCCCAAAAGCTACCTGTTCCAAATTTAATTCATATCCGTCCAGTCATTTCAGCATGAAGGCATAAGAAACGCCTGCGCCATGCATCATACGAATTCAATTTTAGTATGCTTATAACTTTCGTGCGAGAGGAAGCAATGGGTTTACAAAGTTTTATCGCAATCGGATGTACGCCATAGCCGTGCATAAAATACGAACAAAAAAATAAACATAATTTTTATACATTAGATATGTCCTGAAGTATGTGTCGTACACTGATATAAATTTGGTGGCACATTTAGTGATACATATCGATACTTTATGCAAAATATGTTGCGAAGACAGTCAGCAGTAATCAAGTAAAACATCACATCGCCTGATGCGACAGTTATACGGCATCTCCAGCGAAACTGTTGTGAGCGGGAGACTTCTTTTCGTATCATCATTTTTTTTGGGGGGGGGGGAGGGAGGTATCAGTTTCAAAACGCTTCGTAAAGTCCGCAATTACATACAAACTTTGTTGCAGGTCCCTAACTACTCCCATTCTCCAATAATTGACGCATAAATCTGGGTATTCTCAAGCGATCGCCTCTCACTATTTATGACGTCATAACTCCTGAGCTATGTGTTGTGCTCTATTGTTTTTGGATCGGAAACCTTTGTGGGCGTTTGGTGAACAGTTCACCAAAGTTTCATTGCAATCGAATTAATGGTTTATGAATACATAGATGACATACAGACAAACATTAATTTTTATATATATAAAATATAGGACCACTACTATGAGACATATCTTCTAATGACTAGGCAAATGGGCGCTGCACTGGCTAAATAAGAGATTTTTCACCCCACGATCGTATGAACAAATAAGAATCGTGCATAATTATTAAACAGGAGACGTCTAAAACATAACACACATGAAGAGGACAGAAAATTCTACTGCATAAAGATGTTTGTTACTAAATTATTGTCTCAGAAGGGATGAGGGAAAAGCAACTTCAAATGAATCAGACTAAATTTGCAAAGGCCTATATTTTATCTAACACGTTTCTAAAACTGTATGTTGTTAAACAATTTGTGCATGATTTGATGATCGTAAAGTAGTGATCACAGACGAGTGAAAGCATAGTACTAATATGTAAGAGGGAATAAAGCAACACACTTATCATACCAAAATTGTACACTGCCGGATTTAAAAATTACTACACTTCCTCACTAAGTCACTCAAGATTTATTGTTGAAACAGTGCATAAATAGCACATAAAATGATTACATTTACAGCTTAACCGGTGATGAAGTAACAGGTATCGACCCATGCTGAAACACCCGTGTATTTATAAAATGTAAACTTTCACGAACGGACTTCACAAAATTACTAAAAATTTTCCTGGCTGTTATAGTGTGATCGTATGGATTTGTTACTGAAACCCAACGTTTCGTCCCCATCTGCGGAGGACATTCTGAAGGGGGATCGTGGCTCTTTTGTACGTCCGATACACACCCTGGCTCGTTACTGTTACGTACAAAAGCCTCACGATCCCCCTTCAGAATTTCTTCCGCAGATGGGGACGAAACGTTGGGTTTCAGTAACAAATCCATAAGATCACGCCATAACAGCCCGGAAAAATTTTAGTAATATGAAACATCCGTATTAGCAGGTGGTGTAGCCCCCACGAGAGTCAATGCAGGCAATGAATGTGGCATCCATTCGATGACGAATATTGTCATTCGATACATTATTCCACGCCTACCCTACCTTTTGACGGAGTTCTGCAAGAGTTGTGGACTGACGAATCGTAAGTGTCAGCTGTTTTTCTATGACATTTCACATGAGCTGGCCAGAAAAGTTGCTGCACGTCTTTCAGAGCACGTTAAGTTTCACTCCAGGTAAGTGGGCGAGCATTATCCTCTTAGAGCAACACATAACCTTACTGCTGCAAAAAAAAAAAAAAAAAAAAAAAAAAAAAAAAAAAAAAAAAAAAAAAAAAAAAAAAAAAAGACAGAAGAAACAGTTTTATAATTTTCTGAACAAACCGAACGCTTGTCAGTGTTCCGTCCGCTAAAACCAACGGTGAACGAGAGTTTTAGCTTTTCGTACCCGAGGTCGGGATAGGGACAGTGTATCATGGTTGTATGCTCTGTACGGAATAGGCGCTCTCCAGGTTTACGTAGTCTGTGCAAATTAGCATCATTTGGGTGCAGGCAGAACATGCTCTCATCGCAGCAGACCACGATCCGATCATTGCAAGTGATCAACTGCCGATAGCAGTCGAGCCGTGCACAATGACTCTGTGGCGTGGTGGAAGACGGGCTAGAGTTGAGCATGCCAATATTCTCACTCCTGGTAACCGGTTGTTATTGGCACTTCTGGACGCACAAACCCTATTTCTACATCTACATAAACACTCCGCAACCCACCGGAAGGTGCGTGTTAGAGAGGACACTGTACCACTACTAGGCATTTCCTTTCCTATTCCACTCGCAAGAACGAGGAAAAAAAGTATTTCGATATGCCTCCGTATGAACCCTAATTTTTTTTTATCTTGTCTTTGTGATCATTGCGCGAAATGTAAGTGGGCAGCAGGAAGGTCATTCTGCACTCATCTTCAGATTCCGGCCCTCTAAATTTCCTCATTAGAATTTCTCGAAAGAACGTCGTCTTTCCTCCAGCGATTCTCGTTTGACTTCCCGGAGCATTTCCGTGACACTCTCGCATTGGTCGAACCTAACAATAACAAACCTAGCTGCCTGCCACTGAACAGCTTCTATGTTCTCCTTTAATATGATCTGCTACGGGTCTCAAACACTTGAGCAATACTCAAGACGTGCTTGTAGAAACGTTTTACACGCTGTTACTTTACAGATGAAGTACATCTTTCCAAAATTTTCCCAATACACCGAAGTCGGCTGTCCTCCTTACTCACAACTGTCCTTACATGTTCGTTCCATTTCATATCGTTGTGCAATGTTACGCCTAGATATTTGAAAGACGAGACTGCATCAAGAACCTCACTACTAATGCTGTATTCGAACATTATGGGATTGTTTTTCTACTCATGCGTATCACCTTACATTTTTCTATATTTAGAGCCAGCTGCCATTCTTCACATCAACTAGAAATTTTGTCTGAATCATCCAGTATGCTATCACAGTCAATTAAAGACGACACCCTCGCATACACCACAGCATCGTCAGCAAACAGCCGCAAATTACAAGTTACTCTGTCAGCTAGATCATTTATATAGATAGAAAATAATAGCGGTCCTATCGCACTTTCCTGGGGCACGCCTGACAGTACACTCGTCTCTGACGAACACTCGCCGTCGGGAACGACGTACTGCGATCTATTAATTACGTAGTCTTCCAGCCAGTCACAAATCTATGAACCTATTCCATATACTCGTATCTTCGTTAGCAATGTGCAGTGGGCACCTCATAAAATGTCTTTTCTGAAATCGAGAAAAACACATTCTGCCTTTTGCCCTTCATCCATGACTCGCAAGATGTTATTTGAGAAAATGGCAGGCTGAGTTTACACGATGTTTCCTAAACCCGTGCTGATTCATAGAAAGAAGTTTTTCCGTCTCAAGGAAATTTACTACATTCGAACTGAGAATGTGCTCGAAAATTCTACACAAAACTGATGTTAACGAGATTGGCCTGTAATTATGTGGGTCAGTTCTTTTACTTTTCTTATAAACGGAAGTCACCAGCGCAATTTTCCAATAACTAGTAACGTTGCGCTGAATTACAGATTCGCGATAAAAGCTAGTTAAGTAAGGGGCAATGCCGCAGAATACTCTCTGTAACTCAGTGTTTTAAAATACGACGATCTTGGCGGACGTCTGTGCTGCATGGACGTCCACAACTTCTTCTAGGATTATGAGCATATTCACGTGATCATCGCAACAAACATCGTTGCACAAGTGACGCAGCACGTCCAATTTGTGTGGCGATTCTCCCAAAGGCCACAATTTGACCCCTTCCAAATTCCTTCAATTATCTGTAGGAAGCATGAGTGCACCAACACGGTATGACACCTGTTTGCTTCACTCGTTGATTTCAGTTTGAGCCTCATGGCTGTAAACACTCCCTATTAAAGGGTAAACACAGATGGCGCTCAGACAGTTATGTCACTTTGCTATCTGTTGGTGGACGATATTGAAACCATTATCAATTCATCTTCTACCTCCCAGGTGGCATCTGCCATCTTGGGATCAAAATAGAAGTTGTCCATCCAGGTGTACTAATTTTTCTTTCCGGCAGTGTAATAGGGTTAATGATGGTATTGAATAAGAAAATTACTTTAATTGTAGGAGAGTGTATCAGTAACACTCCACACTTTTCGCATTTTAGATGATGAAGACTATACAGAAGCACCTGAAGAAGGCGTTTGCTTAATACAGGTACGTAGGCAAACAGCAGAACCTAAAATACGTACAATCTCTTTCTTCTCTTTGTAGCAATCAGAGTGAAATATTATTTGTGTGCGTCTGTTACTAAAAATGGACTTCCCCAGAATAAGATTTCACGAAACGTTTTACTTGCAGATGGCATTTTTACCATAGCACATGACCACCTAGTAATTGTATTTTCTGTGTTGACTTTCTTTGACATTTCGAGGCTGTAGTGCTTGATACGAGTTATTCACTGCCGGAAATAAAAATTGGTACACCCTTTTACAGTTTTCCACTGAGGTGCTAGGTGTCGATCCATGATGAAACACCCATGTCACTACGAGTTGTAGCGCTCCCACAGACGACAATGCAGGCAGTGGAGCAGGGGGGAGAGACTAATGGGGCTGAAGCCACCACCCCAGGCAACTCCCAAAGAATTTTTAATTTTATTATTTTTCACTGTTTTCATTATTTTTTTAACAGTTCGGCACCGGAAATTTGAAATAGTACACATGTAATAAATCACAACGTAACTATAATTTGCCAAGGACAATTAAGTGTGACAATTGGTGGCCAACGTGATGCCGTCACTGAGAACGTGTGCTGTTGTTACTGTGAAACAATGTTGCCAATTCATAAATGCGCAAACATCAAACTACACACTCATATTATATATTTTAACTCAGACAAAAAACGTTAAAAACAAATAAATTAATTAATAGAAAAAATAATGGTAATTTCCAAGGAACGGCGTACATCAAAGTAGTCATCGGTGCCACCGACATATATCGCACGTTTGACTAACTTCTCTTTACTTTTTACAATAAAAACTCATCCATTTGCATTGACGGATCCGTATACCATCCCGTGAGATTTTTTTTAACCAAGAGAAAGGAAAAGTATTAATCTTCACTGATGCCGTTACTTCGATGTCCACTGTTCTTTGTAAATTACCAAAATGATATTAGGAAAAATGACACTTTACGTTATTAAATAATGGCGTCATAGATATACGTGAAGTAGTAATAGTAACAAGAAGTAGTCATTATTATAGTAGCGTATGTCTTACGATGAGTTTAATGTAATTTCACTTACGTTAATTGTATCGACAATTCATATTGTCGTAAATATACTTGATTTACACGGTTTAATTATCGTATGTTTGACCAGTATCGTACAATGTACTATCGCACATCGTACAAGCACTGAAATTATCGTATGTCCCATAATTATCGTACGAATTGGCAACACTGCTGTGAGCCGTGTTAATGCCGTCGCGACCAGCTTTGATGCTGCCGCTATTGTTACTGCTCTGCTGATGTTACGAGCCGATTGTTCATATGCGGCGACCCGCTGCTTGGAAGTCAGCGTCACCACCGAGTGGAATCTTATGAACAACGATAGTGTTATTCTAGTTCAATTTTTACACATAGAATGTCCTGTTAATTAAACTGTAAAGACCTTTATCTTTGGCTTGTAACATAGAAGCTGATTAATTACTTTACGAGCTAATTATATACACTCCATTTCCACCTCGTTGCTCCTCTTTCACTTTCAAATTAATACGAGCCTACTCCTATTATTTCCTGTGCAATTGTTTTCGTAGTATAATAGGTTGCTGCTCTCCATCCTACTCTGTCTTGAGCAAGCCTCTTCATCTCCTTATAAGAACGGCAACCCACAACCATCTGAATTTGCCTATTATATTCATCTCTTGGTCTCCCTCTGCGATTTTTACCCTACACACTTGCCTCCAACGTTAAATTCACGATTCCATCATGTCTAACAATGTGTACAATTAATCATTCCCTTCTTTTAGCCAAGGTAAGCCAGAAATTCTCCCAAATTCTGTTCATTAGTTACGCGATCCATTCACGTAATCTTCTGCATTCTTCTGTAACACCACATTTTAAAAGCCTCTATCCTCTTCCTGTCCGCACTGTTTATTGTCCACATTTCACTCCCATACAAGGCAACACTCCACGCAAATGCCTTCAGATAGGACTTCCTTAGGCTTAAATTAATATTCCATGTTAACAAATTTATCTTTTTCAAAAACGTTTTCTTCCATTGCCATTCTGCAATTTATATCCTCACTACAGCGACCATCATACGTTTTTCCTAATAATCATATCATACTGAGTAGTCCCCGCTCGCAGATCCGAATGGGGGATTATTTTACCTCCGGAATATTTTACCCGAGAGGATCCCATCATCATATATTTATACAGTAGAGCTGCATATCGTCGGGAAAAGTAACGGCTGTAGTTTCCTCTTGCTTTCAGCTTTTCTCAGTAGCTGTATGGCAAAGCCACATTAGCTGATGTTACAAGACCAGCTCAATCAACTGAACTACTGAAAAGGCTGCTGCCCCTCTTCAGGAACCACACGTTTATCTGGCCTCTCCACAGATACCCCTCCGCTGTGGTTGCACTTACGGAAGGGCTATCTGTATCGCTGAAGTACGCAAGCCACTCCACCTCGGCAATATCTGTGGTTCATGGGGGTGGATGCACATCATATATACAGTTTTTCCCTCCTATTCCAATGGTTCCGCCCCTTCTTATTTTTTCTTCTGTTTTTCTTCACAGTTTATTTGTAGAATGGTTAATTAGACACATCGATGGCATTTCTTAATATTTTTGAGTAGCTCACAATGCAACCTGTGTTCTGATTTTTAACACTGAAACGGCCTGACAGTCCGCTACCGGTATTTTGGTTACTCAACCGTAGGAACGTGAGATCTGCCGCCCCTCCCCAGGATACAACGGACACCCCCCCCCCCCTTGCTGGAGAGAAATAAATTATCTATCCCCCTGCATGTTATAGAAGGTGTAATTATGCCAATATTACTAGCATATAATTAAATACATATACCCTTTCCTGGAATCGGATTCCATAAAAGATATTCACGAGAATATGTGTGACACAGAACATACACAGTAGCCGAAATGAAGGTGATACGATGTTTAGGTTATGTAAAAGTCATTTGACTGTTTTGAATCCCTGTGCTGATTTGATCTGTCATTACTTTCGTAAGAAATCCACTGCAAAGAGATAGAGTGAAAGAGAAAGTGATGGATACTAAAAACAACTTTCATGACAACTCGGCGTCAGATTTAAGAAAATCAGTCACCTTGGCAGCAAATGGTGAAAGCAGTGACTTTATTTCACATTCCACCCATATGACTGCGAAACATAGATTTACCTTATCTGCCCCACTGCATCAAGAGGGCTGTAGAGTCACCCCGCTCTCCACGTATCACCGTACGTAACTTTCCGCGGACAACGCAGTCGTGGGTGAAGGCGAATGGTCGACTTCGGTGTAAAAATTATTGGAGCAATTTTGCGAACATGTAAAGGAAACCGCTTATAAAACGCTTGGGCGAACCCATTTTCAATATTTCTCAAGTGTTTGGGATCCCCACCAGATCGGTTTGAAGGAAGCCATGTTGGCAATTCAAAGGGTGACATCTAGGTTTGTTACTGGTAGTTTCGATCAGTGCGCTGGTGTTACAGAGATGCCTTGAGAACTCAAATGGGAATCGCTGGTAGGAGGACAACGTTCTTTTCAAGAAACACTGCTGAGGAATTTAGAAGACTCGGATGTGAAGCTGATTCCAGAACTATTCTACTGCCGCTACCTTACATTTTCCGAAGACCACAAAAGATAACAGAAATTAGAGCTTGTTCAGAGGCATTCAGATATTCGTTTTCCTTCGCCCTGTTTTGAAGACAAACAGAAAAGTAAATGGCTAGTAGAAATGTGAGCGGCCCTTAGCCACGCACCTTACGATAGACTGCAGAGTTTGACTGTAGATGTAGAGTAGGAGATGTTTTCAGTACCTAAGTGGCACCAGTAACATGTTGATCTTTTTGAGAGTGTAGTTAGCCGTACATGGAAACTTCCAAGGGAGGAAAGAAAAGGATTCAGATACAAATTAATACCATGTCTGAAACCTATAGATTGATCATTTCGGTTTCATACTGTGACAGCTTCTTTACATGAGCAATGTATAATTGGGGCCTCCACTAAATTTATTATTTACATTCTGTGGTATAATTTACATGAATCTGAAGAAGTAATTGACATGTGATAAGTGCAAGTTTTAATTCAATTGTATGGTGCTAATCGTGGATTAGATGCAACATTTTTGTGGGTGTTAGCACGATCATTCCATTTTAATTGTGTAGTGAATTTATTTAAAAGTGTTTACTGGCCATGATACTCTGTATGTAACATCTTTGAATGTGTGTAACAACGATTTTACTTAGTGCCAAAAATCATGGGAAAGAAACCGCTGAAAATTGATAAGAAGTTGAGGAATTCATATTAAGTGTTAAGTGCTAGATATTTTTAATGTCTAATTTATCACTAGATTCGAACAATTATGATGATTGTCAGTCACCTCTGCCTTCACAAAATTGTGTAAATCGTATGAATTGTTCTCAATAAACTGTATGTCATTTTATTGACATTGATTTGTTTTGGAGACGATCGTAATTGTTAGAGACTAGTGATCATATAAATTATTTTATAGAAGCCACTGAAGACAGACTGATTCAAATTCTACAATTTCAAACATATAATCGCCGTACCCTTCTCTGTGAAACATCTGGCAATCGTTTATACAAAAGAGTAGCTCTGATCCTCTGCAACTTAACAAAATAATTCATTACATATAGTTGAGTAAATCATTTAATATGAACAATAGCTATATCCAAATACTACGAGGGTAAGTCAATTATTATCCGCAAAGTAGTTATAAAATTTTATTGTAATAAAATACGAAACTAACAAGAACATCATTTTTCGACATAGTCTCCTTGCTTTTCAATGCACTTCGTCCATCGCTCTACAAGGTTCCTTATGCCCTCAAAAAAAAAAGGTTTTCGTTTGAGCTGCGAGCCAGGAATGCACCGCTTCCTTCATTGCTTCGTCCGAGTCAAATCGACGGCCCTTAATGCCTGTTTGAGTGGACCAAACAAGCGATAGTCAGAAGGGGCAAGATAGGGACTATATGTAGGATGATCCAGTACTTCGAATTTGAGTTTCTGGAGCGTGCTGCAGTGCGGACAGCAGTATGCGGACGGGCATTGTCGTGCAACAACACACCTTCTGACAGCAATCCTCGGTGTTTGCTTCGAATTGCAGGCTTTAGCCTGTCAGTAAGCATCTCACTGTAACGTACACTGTTTATTGCTGTATCCCTTTCACCATAATGTTCCAGTACAGGACCTCGTGCATCCAAAAAACCGCAAGCATCAGTTTTCCTGCGGACGGTTGGATCTTGAATTTTTTCTTGCACGGCAAATTTGGATGTTTCCATTCCATACTCTGCCGTTTACTCTCCGGCTCGTACTGATGGATCCAAGTTTCGTCACCAGTAATGATTCTGTCTAAGACGTTGTCCCCTTTGTTACCATAGCGATCCATTTTTTTTTTTTTTTTTTTTTTTTTTTTTTTTTTTTTTTTTTTTTTTTTCAGATGTTGAGGCGCGTTTGCTTATGCAACTGTGTGAGTTGTTTTGGGACCCATCTTGCACAAACTTTACGATACCCAAGTCTGTTGTGAATAATTTCGTAGGCAGACCCATGACTAATTTGAAGACGATGAGCCATTTCATCAATAGTTAATCGTCTGTCTAAGAGAATCATTTCACGTGATCGCTCAATGGTTTCTTCATTTGTTTCGGTAAACGGTCGTCCGGCTCCTTCATCGTGCTTAACACTCGTGCGACCATTTCAGAATTTTCCAATCCACTCGTACGCACTTCGTTGTGGCAAAACACTGCTCGCGTACTGCACTGAAAGACTTCTATGAATTTTGGCCCCTGATACACCTTCCGCCCACAAAAAACGTATCACTGAACGTTGATCTTCTTTGGTGCAAATAGACAGCGGAGTAGCCATGATTAACAGCACGGCAGCGACAACGAAACTAACGTAGTAGCTTGAAAATTGCAAAGTTATAACAACAAATAAACAAAGCATGCGTCACCAACGTAAAATTACAGTACTACCAACATAAACAAAAATATAACTAAATTGCCGATAATAATTGACTTACCCTCGTAATTCAAAAAGCATTGTTTTGTAGTTTTATTCTTTCGTTGCTATTTTCTATACAAAAACGTAGGGGTTGGACAAAATAATACGAGCAGCCACTCAGTGTTAATCACGTCCAGCCATTAGGCTTCAGCTTATTTCCCTAAATTGCTCCAGGCGAATGCCGGGATGGTTCCATTGAAAGGGCACGGCCGATTTGCTTCCCCATCCTTGACGGCATGCGTGTAGAATTAGATGCGTGTATATCTTTTGGATCGATTTGAACAAACACTGTGTGTTGTTCATTGAAATTAGAAGACATTCCAAGAATATATTAAATGGTTTTTAATTGTTTCTCTGCACATTTTGTGACTGTTAACAGAAAAGGAACAAAAGCTGTTATTTTTCTTCATTACCATTAGCGTATTCTCGGATATTTCCAACCGAATTGTTGAATTAACATATTATCTGCACAGGTACAATACCCCGCAATGAACAGAGACTGAGCTATTGAATCTGTAGCTACACTTAAATTCGATGCCATTTTTCCCCGTTCGTATGGCTATAGTATACATTGAAAGTCTCAGTCCATCATGTTTCACATTATGGGAGGAAATCATTCAGTACTGAACGGTTCTCACTGCATCTTCCACACCTAAACACGTTTGCCGATATGGATATTTCCTGAATACATTTGTTTGATTACACTGAGGTTCGTTGACACTAATCAAGCTTAGATGTCACTCTCGTTACCGCAACACACTTCAATTTCGTACAGTCGATTCATGTTTTGTCTATGGTTGTATTTCGTTCAGTCATGATACCCCGTACTGTCAAACACACACACACACACACACACACACACACACACACAAAAAAGACAGAGTAGGATGGGGGGGGGGTTCTCACAATTGCAGTATTTAACAAGTTATCTACGAGTGGCTCAATGAATGTCTAGAAAATTACGTTTTCACGAGAGATCCACACAACGGGTTCAGAAGTACGGCCGACTTAGAAGGTCAGAAACCCAATTGGCTAAACGCAAGCTTTAGCCTTACAGCAGTTGCTCACTGCACGTTTTCGATATTATTTTGTCCAGCCCCTGCAGTGTGTATGTCTCTGTTCACTGTGGCAATACATTCAGCAAGTTTGGCATTTGTTCCGTAGAGATCCAGGGCGGAATACGTCCACATGGTCGTCGCCTGGCTTCAGAACTTAGCCAAACTCAGACATGTAAGTGCAATTTGTGCTTATCGACCCCTTAGAAATCCACTTTCAACTATATTAGATCGATGTATTACACTTAGTACTACTTCCGTTCCTAAAAATATGGACATGTAAGCAGAAAAGTTAGAAATTAGTGTGCCGTCAACTGCAGTGTTATTAGAGATGAAGAACAAGCCCTGATAGGGCAAGGACGGGGAAGTAAATCGGCAGTGCCTTATTAAAAAGAGCCATCCCTTGCCTTAAGAGATTTAGAAAAACCAAGAAAGAACTCAGTTAGGAAATTGTGGTGGCTCTTTTTCACATGGCATCATCCCGGCTCGACATCAAAGGAGAAAATCCCCACTTTATATTAAATTATTATATTCTTTGTGTTTTTCAAACTTTCATTGTTATACAACTGAAGGAGAGGCTTTGAATTAAAATTTGTGCCACAGCCAGGGTGCGACCATGGGACCTCCTCCTTATTAGGGAGCAGCTATACCGCTAAGACAATGTGACTTAATGATTAGATCGACTGCACGATTCTCTTAAGGTCACGGGTTCGAATTCCAGGCCGTGGCACAAATTTTAATTCTAAGCCTTTCCTTCAGATTAAAATCTTTGATATATATCGAGACAAAATATGTTCCTTGATTTATTGTTTGACATTCATCTCATTGTTATACCGCGATATTTGCATGTTCTAGCAGCACGATTGTAACAACTCTTTATTGTACCGTATTTGCCCTTTCGTGTTTTATATCTTAAAAACGCATGTGTTTACTCAAAACTCTGAATATTGTTGTACATACAGCACTGTTCAAACTACTTTCCAGTGTTATTATTACAAGCTAACTCGGATCAAGCTTTTCTGTGGCTCACAGGACCGGCTGTGAGTAACATAAAGCGTATTTCCATTACAACAGCTTCAATTTTTGCGAATGACTTTATGAATAAGTACAAATGTTCAAATGTTTGTTAAACTTAAGGGACTTAACTGCGGGGTCATCAGTCCCTAAACTTACAAACTACTTGTGAACTACCTTATACTAAAGACGACACAAACATCCATGCTCGAGGGGGGATTCGAACAGCCGACCGTTGCGGCCGTGCAGACTGTGACTGACGCGCCGCAGTCCCATCGGCCACCTCGGCCGGCTATGAATAAGTGTTATATGTCTGGACAATGACATCTTTGGTCACAAATTACAGCTGAAATGCATATGGATAATCTTTGAAGTTGAGAACTTCTGTCCGTTAGTGCAGAACTTTGTGCCGTCCGATGAACACCCGGTTCAGCTAGACGATTTTTTTACGAAGTATATTTTGTGTCCCAGCCTCGTCGCCGCTTTTGTGCCTCGTTTCCGTCGTAGGTGTCGGTGGCCGAGTAGAAAGACCGACAGCGGAATAAAGGATGCACACTTGTGCAGAAAGGAGGTGACCAGCCAGTGGGACAGCAGAAACTAGAAACACTAGAGTAAATTAGAACGAGATATGTATTTCATAGAGACTTAGTAATACTTAACTTTTACATAGCTCAGTACTGCAGAATGCTGATACATAGTTGAGTTAGAGGCCTGCCTAGTGCCTATCCGATAGCCAAGTCTTTACTGGTGCCTATCTGATTCCGAAGTGTTAACTGGTTCCTATCTCAGTCCCAAATGACGATGTCGTTCAGTGGTGGCCACGAGCGGAGTTGCAGCAGAGGGCGCTCGTGGCTGACGTCGTAAGAACGCCGCGCCGTGCGTGCATGGCGACGCGCGGCGAAAGTAGGTGGCGCGCACTTTAGACTTGTGCGACACCACAGTATATATGCTGCTTTTATTATGTTTAATTATGTTGCCTAGCGGTTTAGTGTTTTAGTTTAATTAGAATATTTGTAGTTAGTCGTCGATACATAGCGCCTATTTTATGTTTCCTTGGCTTACATAACTTGATAAAGGGATAATATCGTCCCCAGACATGTCGTGCTGACATATAACTTTTATTATTGACATCTGGTTTATGATTTTCATTAATTATCATGTAAAATTAATTTGGAAAACATTAGTTCAGCACATAGAAACGGCTGAGATATAAGAGTTTCTTGTGGGTCATTTACTACAACAAACCGCTTCTCACATATGTTTCATTGGGCGCGCTTTCGAATCTCACTCCAGTCTTTTTATTTTTTAGGCCGCTTGCTGGTAATATGTTAAATATTAATTCGCTTAAAAATGTGCAATTGTGGGCTTTTATAGGTTTTTAGAAGATTCTATTTTATAACAATCTAATTTTTAATCACACTCACGCATTTCTTCATAGTAATAATATTGAAAATGGATGTATTTTGTTTGTAATTACTTCGAACGCCCCTTGGTCCCTCTGTAGTTTTCAGCTAAAAGAAACACATCAGTTCATTAGCATACGTCATAGCTCTACTTCAGAATGGGTGATGTGAATGTTTGCGAGCACATACGTGCTCTCTTTGAAAGCGATGTTAGTGCATCAGAGGCAGGACGTCGTTATGGTGTTGATGCTTCCACAGAAAGGAGATGGATCAGATGATTCAGAGATATTGGTGAGGTAAGCAGATACCAAGACCTGGAACACATCGAGTCTCTACTCGAAGAGATGATGATGTATTGGACAGAGTGGTCCCTACTGCTCCTTTCTCAAACATCCGGGAACTAGGGAGAGTTTCTCATTTCTCGGGATCGTCTAAAACTGTCTCACATGATTACTATGTAACAGGTCCCCTCGTGCTCTCATTAAAGAACCATTATCTGACGATCAAGCCGTGCACAGCCGTTGTCAGTTACTGGGAAAATGTCGATTGGAGGAAAGTCATTTTCACCGATCAGCGCACAAATGAGTCCACAATCAGAGGTCGTGTTCTTGTTTACCTCACAGATAGACAATGTTATGACGCCCGCATTGTGGCTACACGCGCTAGAAGAGGGCATATAAATATGCAATGTGGGGGCTGGATGACTTATGTAGGTGTAGTTACCTTAAACGAATGCAGTACCAGTTCAATTCAGCATGCTATGAACATTTCCTTGAAAATGTTATCATTGATGATGCTAGACTTTGGTACCCCGAAGGACGTTTCATTTGCCAACAAAATAATCATTCAACAACAGGATTCAGAGGTGTTTCCGAAGGAGAGAGAATATTATTCAACACCTACCATGTCCTCCAAAGTCACCTGATCTCAGTCCTATACAGAAAGTATGGGCTAAACTCAAGACGTCTGTGCGGGATATTTGGCGAGACCTTCCTCCAAGAACTGTGGATGCCTTGTGGAATTTTGTTTATTCTTCTTGGGGGGGAATTGCCATGGATGAGGAGTTTTACCGCAGATTCTATGCATCGACGGATCAGGGCATTTCGTGATGCCAATGGCATGTGGATAAAATATTGAAGATGTACATAGTCTACAATATATTATTTTTATTTTAATGGTATACCAATATAAACGTCCAAGGATGATTTTTTTTTTCTGAGAGGTCAGATGAATAACACTGTCCAAGGATGTTTATTTTTTGATTGTTATAGGAAGTAAAATAAATATTACTTTCCAGGGAAGATCATTTTTATGGGAGGTCAGATGAAAACTACCCTACAAGGATGTTTATTTTTTGTTACGGGTGGTGAAATAAATATTATTCCAATGAAGATTAGTTTTAGGTATCAAACTGACCAACTGTAATTAGATATTTACTAAAGAGAATATTGGGAAAAGTGAAACCAATTGATTAATAACAAAGAGTAAAGAAAGAAAGAAACATTTGCACCGCGTTCAAAAGAAAAGAAATAAAATAAAAAGTAAAGGCTTTGGTGGCAATCGATGTATACCACTTAACCAGGTAGGCCACACACTATCAATGTCTACCTGTCCTTTCTCGTTATCGTTACGGTCAAATAGTCTTACCAGATTTGAGGAACGAATATTAAACTGGAAACAACATATAATGGAAGGCATACCACTCACTTGTATAAACTGTGCGTAAGGACTTCGAAAATTATGCCTATATGCTGATACATTTATCTTAGATCATCACTATAGATTCACCATATTAAACTGGAAACAACATATAATGGAAGGCATACCACTACTTGTGTAAACTGTGCGTAAGGACTTCGAAAATTATGATCAACACTATAGATTCACCATGTGCCAGTCGAAGTAAATACAAATAAGTGCGGCCGGCCGCGGTGGCCGAGGTGACTGAGGCGCTCCAGTCACGGTCAGCACGGCCACTACGGTCGGGGGTTCGAATCCCCCCTCGGGCATGGATATTTGTGCCGTCCTAGTTCGTAAGTAGTTCATAAGTAGTTTGTAAGTTTAGGGACTGATGACCCCGTAGTTAAGTCCCATAAGCTTAACAAACATTTGAACATTTGAACAAATAAGTGCATCCACTTTCAACATTTTTACTATGGCTATCATTTGTCTCGTTGTTTAAAGATTAGTCTATTACAAAAATGGACTATATTTAAGAATGTGGAATCTAGAAAAGCTGATAATTACACAATTCGTAGGGTATTAATGTTAAAAAATGTTACCTACATGGCTCTAAAAACAACGTTGACTGTAGTGGTACTTAAACTCGCGCTCCGTTGTGTTCGTAAACCATTAGCCTACCCACTCAGCCAAAGAAACATACGTCAGAAGCGATCCGTTGCAGTAAATCTACACATTTTGAGTTCCTATACCACAACCGCTTTTATTGGCTCGAATAACTTTTTCCAAAATAAATGATACGTGAGTTAAGCTGCTATGTATCTCGACATATACTGCACCCTAACAGTTATATTGCTTCTGTTTGATGGTGTAAACGCCAAGCTGAAGCACCGAAGACTGCTAGAGGGCAGCACTCGTACTTCGGAACTCGGGTATACGCAATGCTCTTTTCTTGGATTTTAAATCATTCGGGCTGGGTAATCTTTTTGACCCTCTTTGTAGTTTCAAAAAATATACATTCGTATATGAATTGTCGTCATGAGATATTTAAAAACTTAACTTTAACTCTAATTTTCACTCTTTAGATACGATGTGCAATGCAGCAAAGCTGCCGAACTTTTTATTCCCGTTTTAATGATATTGATGTCCCCAGCAGCACAACAATACCACGACTTCTCGAAGACTTCTCAATGTGGCGGATACAGGATTCAATTCTTCAGCGTATGGGTGTCCCTATATTCTAACCTTCTTTGTCTCCTCATTATTGAACTGACTGTCAAAGATGCAAAACACCGAAATACTGTAAAATAACAAAGATGTTAAACGTAATATTCAAAATAAAACAACCAAAGGAACGAAACAAAACTATCAATAAACAAATAAAACGAAGATTATGAAAAAATAAAATAGGAATAGCCTCTTGCCACCCCAATGTTGGTCATTCCAGGACTCTACACAGCGTCTAAATGGGATGCAATACATATACTTCCATTTACCTATGAGTTCCCAAAGTTTCCGGAACACGTTTCCTCTCGAGTCTAGAAATCCGCATCTCTCGTAGATGCCTATTACTTGTCTTTCTGTAGTCACTCCTTTACGCTCGGGACTTGCAGACTGACCTACTACCTCCTTCCCTGTCTCCTATGTTAGAATACGACAGGTTGGCTACCTGGAAACAACAAATGGAAAACTGCTAAAGGCATCTATGACAATCAATCAGCACAAGTCCTCAAAATGGATATTAAAGTTTGCCAAGGCGCGTAGGCGGTTGGCGCACTTAACATTTCTGACGCGGTACCGATTGATGTTCGGCACACGCAGAGCAAGAACACAATTCTTAAATCTTGGCATCTATTCCGATCCATGTAGAATGACGTCGAGCAACTTGTTTAGTCCGCACAACACCCTAATGATCAATGTGCAGCTGCTACGTGACGCACGACGACGCAGATGTGATAAGTGTCTGTACGAAACAAAATGACACCTTACAAGAAAAGTAAGACATGCAGAGGAGCAAAATACCGTAGAAAAACAGCATCAGCGATGATTTTGCTCGACGTCAGCCACTGAGAACGAAGATAATTCAAAATGACGCCCAAAGAATCATCTGATGCGGTGGCAGAAGCAATGCGGCGCAAGTCGATACGGAAACCATCGACGACGTCATTATTTTTAATGTCCGTAAACATTTAAGCTTGTTCGGACGCATCAAACACATGGTTATGGTGAAAGAGCAAGCGGGATAACGTTTCAGCGTTACTATGGTGAAACATTGGGCGGTACAAAATCTCGTATTGGCATTGAGACAAAAACACTGCCTATCGCTTAAAAATATGAGCAATGCGTCTAGTCACTGGCTTTGGCGGGTGGAACAATGGTGTCAAAAGCTTGTGGTCGGTTACTAAGAAGAACTTGTGACCGTAAAAAAAATTGTGTGATTGGATAGATCAAAAACAGGAGCAAGGGCTTTTTTCTCGATCTACGAATAATATTGCTGCGCAGGCAAGAGAAATTTAGAAGGAATCTAGATTGGCCGATCCACTGAGCTCATTCTGTGAAACAAAACTGCACCAAAGGCAAAATCAGGAGCATCAACAGACAACATCACTTGTTTGTTCGGATCGAACGGCACCAAGTATCGACTTGAAAGCAAAGCAAGTTTCAATTTCTTGAATACGATGTCACATTCATAACACCAGACATCGGGAATATTTTGCGACGAAGTGGATGCAGATGCGGAGCAGTAGAAGAAACCCGTGAAATAAAACGACAGTAATATGTAAGGTTGCCTAAAATGCTTGCAAGTCACGCACATTCGTGAGTACTGGAAATTCCTTAATGACACTCAAATCAGCGAGAGGGGTGAATTCCCTGACTGTTAAAGATACGACGTAAGTATGCCAGAATAGTCTGAAAAAAAGTTGAGTTTGTTCACTTTGAGGTCATGGGATCGAAGCACTCTAAAAAGCGCTCTGAGATTGTTCAAATGTTTTTCCTTCGTGCGACCGGAAGCGACAATGTTATCTAAAAAATTTGAACAGCAAGACACTTTGGCAAATGTTGTTGTAGGTAACTCTGGAATAAGACTGGGGCGAAATCCGACCGGAAAGTAGACGTTTGCACTTTTACAGTCCGCCGCGGCAGAATAGCTGTGCGCACTAAGGCGCCCTGCTGGGTTGCGCGTGGCCGTTCGCCGTCGGCGGTTCGAGTTCTCTCTCGGGCATGGGTGTTTGTGTTGTCCTTAGCACGAGTTACTTTAAATTACAGTAGTTTGTAAGCTTACGGATTGATGACCTACGTAGTTAAGTCCCTTAGATTTAAAAACAGTTAACTTTTTTTGCCAGTTCGAGATTTGTGTTGACTAGCATCACACACTGCGATTGTTGATCTAAGGGTAATTGCAAGTAAGCATCTTTCAAGTCAATTTGGCAAAAGTACTTTCCATACCCTAGTATGTCAAATATGTCTTCCGGGAGAGGCATAGGAAACAAAGCAATCACAGTCTGTGAATTCGCTGTGACTTTGAAATCCACAGACGTAAATCGCCGGAAAGTTTCCGTAAAATTACCAAGCCCACCGAGAAGCAGCAATTGGCTGTAGTACACCTTGTTCCTGTAAGTCTGCAATAGCTTGTCCAATCTCGTCAAGTAGCGAGTTTGGCACACGACGCGCACGAAAAAGTTCCGTGAGTATTGCGTTTCATTTCAATATGCACAAGAAAGTATTTTGCGCAAACCAGGCCAGGTAAAAACAAATCTGAAAATTTTTTGCACAAGAAATCTACTCTGTCCGTTGGCACAGTGGAATAAATTGACAGACCATTGTCTTGGATAGTTAAGCCGAACATATGAAAGAAGTCCATTCCAAGAATGTTCATTACGTCGGGAGAGCGAAGAGCGAAGCGTATGAAAAGAAGCCAGTTTTATTTTTTTTTTTTTTTTTTATTATTATTTTTTTTTTTTTTTTTTTTTTTTTTTGTACTCATTGTTTCCGACGTCTTATCTCCTAAACTATGGGTCGTAGGTAGATCTTAACGCCACAGCGATTTTTGTCTCATAGCACGTTATATGTGTATCATGTCTAGTTGAAATCGCTAATTATTTTAGGAGGAGATGGGAAAAATAGCTCATGACGTAGGAATTATTCGGAAACTTCATTCTTTATGACGTCATATCTCCTGAAATATATGTCGTACTATGATGTAAGTTTGAAGGTACGTTCAGTGGTATATGTGCCTCGTGTGTGCAAAATATTTCTTAAATGTTGTTAATAGTAAATACGTAATAAATGAAAACCTCATGCGTGATGAGGCGGTTTTTCATGAACCAATTTGTGTATGACTTCATGGTGATCATCGAAAATGTATTAAGCGATAAACTTTTTTCCTTTCATCATTTTGATAGGGTTTCCTGCGAGGAAAAGTTACGCAAAGATTAGAAATTATGTTTAAGGTTTATTGGAAGTCATAAGTACTCTCATTCTCAAATCGTTGACGAATAAAATCACACTATCATGCTCCACAACATGGGGCATTTAATGACAGATGAATTGGTCGTAGAAGCACCATACTATGGCCCGCACTTTCACCAGATCCTGCATCCCCACATCACTTTCTGTGGGGAAAATTGAAGAATATTTGTTATCGAGATTCACCGATAACGCCTGAAAACATGCGTCAGCGCATTGTCAGTGCATGTGAGAACATTACTGAAGGCGAACTATTCGCTGTTGAGAGGAATTTCGTTACGCGTGTTGCGAAATGATTTGAAGTTGAAGGACGTCGTTTTGAGAATTTATTGAAGCCACGAGGTAATTACAGTTAATCTCACAGTAACAGATTGCGTTCTCATAATGTATGATAATTTCACAAAAGTACACGTATCACATTGGAACAAACTAAATAAAGTTCAAACGTACCTACGTTCTGTGTTTTAATTTAAAAAAAACCTACCTGTTACCCTCAGTTCGTCTAAAATTATGAGCAATATGTTTGTGAACATCACAGCGCCTTCTATCACAAATCGACAAAAGTGTTCCAAATAAAACATTCATATTTATTTACGTGCTAGATCAATATGTAATAAAAATGGGGGTACCTATTTAAAAATGTGCAGTTTATATCTGTGTTACCTATGGCAGCGCCATCCAACGGGCCAACCATAGAGCCATCTGTTTTCCCCCTTCAAGCAAGAAAAGTGTTGTTCGTTGTAGTTTTTGCGTTTGATGCTTATTTAGTGAGATATTTGACCCGGCCGCTACCAATGGACCACCCTGAATTAGAAAGCAAAGTGGGGTCAATGTCATTCACATACACAATCAGTCGAGAGTATGAGTTCCGCTGCAATCTACGAAATACAGAAAAAAGTGGGTTCTGCGACACCTCGTCGAGAGCGTTGTGTAGGCCTCGTGTCGGCGTCAACTACAAGTTCCAAAAGGCCTACATGTTGTGTCTCCCTGATCGTAGCGTGGGTAGGAGGTGCCAATGACTAGCAAGGATATGGATCAGGTCTGTAACTAGAAAGAAGTGATTAGTCCAATAAAGGCATTATTGACAGTTGAACTTAATTCTTAACTTTGCAGACTGCTAACGAAGATACGAGCTTATGGAACAGGTTCACAGATTTGTGACTGGCTGGGAGACTTCCTAAGTAATAGAACGCAGTACGTAGTTCTCGACGAGTGTTCATGAGAGATGAGTGTATCGTCAGGCGTGCCCCAGGGGAGTGTGATAGGACCGCTATTATTTTCTATCTATATAAATGATCTGATGGACAGAGTAAATTGTAATTTGCGGCTGTTTGCTGATGATGCTGTGGTCTATGGGAGAGTGTCGTCTGTAACTGACTGTAATAGCATACAGGATGCCTTAGACAAAATTTCTAGTTGGTGCGAAGAATGGCAGCTAGCTCTCAATGTAGAAAAATGTAAAGTGATGCGCATGAGTAGAAGAAACAATCCCATAATGTTCGAATACAGCATTAGTAGTGAGCTTCTTGAAGCTGTCGCGTCGTTCAAATATCTTGGCGTAACATTGCAGAGCGATATGAAATGGAACGAGCATGTAAGGGACAGTTGTGAGTAAGGCGGACAGCCGACTTCGGTTTATTAGGAGAATTTCGGGAAGATGTACTTCACCTGTAAAGGAGACAGCGTATAAAACGCTTGTACGACCACGTATTGCTCAAGTGTTTGGGACCCGCAGCAGATCAGTTTAAAGGAAGACATAGAGGTGGTTCAGAGACGAGCAGATAGATTTGTTACCGGTAGGTTCGACCAACGTGCGAGTGTCACGGAAATGCTCCGGCAACTCAATTGGGGATCGCTGGAAGAAAGACGACGTTATTTTCGTGAAATTCTGTTGCGGAAATTTAGAGGGCCGGAATTTGAAGTTGAGTGTAGTACGATCTTGCTGCCGCCTACTTACATTTCGCGTAAAGATCACAAAGACAAGATAAGAGAAATTAGAGGTCGTACGGAGGCATATATGCATTCTTTTTTTCCTCGTTCAGTTTGGGAGTGGAATAGGAAAGGAAATGCCTAGTAGTGGTACGGTGTACCCTCCGCCACGCACCTTACGGTGAATTGCGGAGTATGTATGTAGATGTAGATGTAGATGAGGTGTTTGTGGTGGTTAAACTTCTTGTATTAGTACATAGTTCTACTAGGCAATAGAAAGCTGTTCCGGCTTGTGCGTAGACAGAAGGCCGGCTCTCATCTGTTGAACTTGTGGAACTGTAGTATTCCTGAGGCTGCCTCTAACTGACAGGCACTCCCGTACTGTCTGTTGTTACGGTGGTGGGCAGTCATATGTATGCGAACCCCATTCTTCCTATTGGCCGGCGTGCGAAGCACACAAAGACATACGGTAGGGAGCCTGTATAGGGAGAGAGTGGCTGAGACCCAGGACGCCATGTTTTTTACCAGATTTGGCAGGCTTTCTATATATGTCTGAATAGCTAGAGTGTGCATGTCTCTGCTGTAGAGGGTCCTTATCATATCTGACAGGAATTTCAATGCACAGTTTGTTACGGGTTGTACTACGGTAGGCACTGCCGCACTTTTGCACTTCTTCTGTCGGTTCTATGTAAGTATATTAATGTGTTGGTTGTCGGTCGTTGGCGATAACAATAGAACTTCGCGGCAATTTTTCAGATTAAATGTTGATTTGAAGTGGTTTATTGAGTGTTACATAATCAAAATGTTCAAATGTTTGTTAAGCTTATGGGACTTAACTACGGGGTCATCAGTCCCTAAACTTACAAACTACATATGAACTACTTACGAACTAGGACGGCACAAATATCCATGCCCGAGGGGGGATTCGAACCCCCGACCGTAGTGGCCGTGCTGACCGTGACTGGAGCGCCTCAGTCACCTCGGCCACCGCCGCCGGCGTTACATAGTCAGTAAGGAAAGTCAAATACCTCTTTGTTCCTCTGTTGGCTGTAAAAACGAAAGTCAAAATTGTTAGATGATGCTTGTGTTCGAAAGTAAAAAGGAAATACGGAAACAGAGGGCAGTGAAAGTTAACTGAGAAAGCGGAAACCGTAAAGGTGATTTATGGAAACTAACGAATTATTCCTGTTTATGTGAAGTAAATATTTTATGTTTCCCACGCCCAATGCACGATTACGGCACCGCCTCATTGGTGTGTATTATTGGCTTGTCACAATCTTACAATTCGTTAACGGATGTAAGATGGAAAAGGGAAGTGGGCGGAACATTGATTGCCTGTAGATATTCAGTTATCTATTTTGAATCTGTTTCTGCTGTTTCAGTAGAGATAGAATCGGTATTTTTCCGGTTTTCTGTGGTACTGTGTTCCTAAAGAAATGGACAGAATGACATTTTGGTATTTCCCATCGAAGGAAAATGTCATAAGATCGACAGAAACAGAATTAAAATGCATTCTTGTGAGCGGAGAGTGATAATAGTATACAAGTGTCAAGGATGGATATGCAGACAGAAATATCTGAAATACCTCTCTTTTTTTATTAATCAACTGGCAACTGTGGAAGTTACCAGAACAACGTAATATATGCTTCACGAGACTTATTTGCTTACAAATTTATTAGGTTTGTATAAACATTATTGAGAGTCAATTGCAAATTTTTACACAATGGTGATATCTTATTTAGATCGTTCTGCAGTTGGTTTCGATCTTCAGATAATTTTACTAGACGGCAAATGACGGGTCATATGCAAACAACCTAAGAGAGCTGCTTAGATACTTTCCTAAATCGTTTATGTAAATAAGGAACAGCGGAGGACCAATAACACTACCCTGTGGAACGCCAGATATCACCTCTCTTTTAGTCGATGCCTTACAATCGATTACTACAAACTGTGTCCTATCTAACAGGGAATTCCCTATCCAGTCCCAAATCTGGCGCGATATACCATAACCTATATCTTTTGTACGTCATACATATTTTCGGCGAGACAGTTGATTGGGGAAGGAAGATGAACTACGACACTATAGAATAAATAAGTACCCGAAAACACTTGGTTTTCAGCTAGTAAGAATAGATTTTTTTTCAGTAGCTGTAGTATCGATCAGAGACCCACTTGAATACACCTGCCTTGTTACGCCGGCCGCCGTGGCCGAGGAGACTGAGGCGCTCCAGTCACGGTCTGCACGGCCACTACGGTCGGGGGTTCGAATCCCCCCTGGGGCATGGATATTTGTGCCGTCCTAGTTCGTAAGTAGTTCATAAGTATTTTGTAAGTTTAGGGACTGATGACCCCGTAGTTAAGTCCCATAAGCTTAACAAACATTTGAACATTTTTTTGCCTTTTTACACCCTTTGCTTGGTGAGTTTTAACACATCGTTTTCTACTGCAGGGTAGTGTTTTTTATTCTACTCTCTACGGTTGGAAGAAGGGACTGACAACCATAGTCGTTTAGTCCCTTTAAAATCAAACCATCCATCCATCCACTACACCTGCGGCCTACTAGCTGGTGGCGGTTTGGCAACCACTGTGCTATGTTGTTGCTTGGCAACCACCAGGAGGAGCTCCCGGTGGCGCGCGTCTGCAGGGAGGCGGCGGCGGCGGTCGCCACGACCGCGGTGGAGGCGGCGACGGGGGTGGCAGCGGCGGCGGCGGCCGTAGCGACGGCAGCGGCGGCGGCGGGGGCGGCGGCCGCGGACGTGTCTCCGCCGGCGGCCCCGGGGGCGGCCGTCAACGTCGTAGGGGCGGCGGGGGCGGCGCTGCCCGCCCCCAAGGCGCAGGAGCAGTTCTCGCCCGCCTCCGAATAGCGCAGCTGCTGCCGCCTGGCGGCCGGTGACGGTACCTCTCCTCGGCATTGCGAGCGCCGGAAAGAAACACGAAATATCCCATGTTTGTATTTCATTGCGTACTATTGGATGTTGGTAATAAAAAATTTGAAGGTGTCTGCAAAGCCGAGTTATTCTTTCGGATACTTGCAGCCACAGCGGAGTGGCCGAGCGCATTGAGGCAATATTCTGCGATGCGCGAGGCCGTTCCCCGTCGGAGGTTCGAGTCCCCCCCTCGGGCATGGATGTTTGTGTCGTCAAAAAAAATGTTCAAATGTTTGTAAATCTATCGGACCAAACTGCGTGGTCATCAGTCCGTAGCTTACAAACTACTTAAATCTAGGTAAGCTAACCTAAAGACAAACACACACACCCATGCCCCAAGGAGGACTCGAACCTCCACGGCGAGCAACCGCACGCTCTGCAGCGAGACGCTTTAGACCGCTCGACTACTCCACCGCGGCTTTGTGGCGTCTTTAGTATAAGGTAGTTCATAAGTAGTTTGTATGTTTAGGGACTGATGACCCCGTAGTTAAGTCCCATAGACTCTTACAAACATTTGAACATTTGATACTTGTAACACTGCAGATGCATAGTACTGAGATCAAGGAAAGTGCGCCTGTCAATCGAAAGAAATTCCTCACTTCTGTTGTGACTATGGCTGTACACATGGTGTAGTGCTAATACTTGAAGCTCCCTCTTTCATTTGCAAATTATTCCGTTTTTCTGTAATAGTTTATACCCGCGTAAGAGTGTCGAAAGTGGAGTCTGATATCGACGCGCGTATTAAACATTGATGTGCGAATGAATTCCCCCTCGTTGAAGAAATTTGTACGGATTGCAATCCGTGGAAGCTTGATGAAGGTGTATGGAGAACGACGGAAGTGAGCAATGTGAGGAGATGGGTGTGGCATTTTGAAGGCGGTGAAAATGGCGTGCATGACAAGCAACGGCCGGTTGATATACCAGCCGCTACTGTCTTGGGGCTTATTAAAGTGGAATTTTAATTTAAAGTCGACCGTGTGTGTCAGTAGGCGATTGGATGTAGATGCGGTGCCCTTTCAATGCCTTACTGACAAATAAATTCTAATGATGGATTAAATTAATGATTATTTTCCAAGAAACAGTAACCACGAATATAAATGATGATGGTGCGTACCTCAATATTTTTCCTTAATTTTCTGGAAAAGGTAATTTTAAATTAATAATGGCAAATAATAATCATGATTATGGTGGTCATGTTGAGTGCGAACCTTCTGGTAATAAATAACATTCCTTTTTACACAAACATTTTTTTTATTCACTATTGCTGCTACACTATAGGCTTACACCATACAACAATCATTACAGAGAGGTTGCTGGCGGGCCGCGGTGGACCGGCCGAGCGCATTGAGGCGCTATGCTACGATGCGCGAGGCCATTTCCCGTCGGGGGTTCGAATCCCCCCTCGGGCATGAATGTTTGTGTCGTCCTTAGTATAAGTTAGTTCATAAGTAGTTTGTAAGTTTAGGGACTGATGACCCCGCAGTTAAGTCCCATAAGCTTAACAAACATTTGAACATTTGGATACTTGCAACACTGCAGATGCATAGTACTGGGAACAAGGATAGTGCGACTGTCAATCTAATAGAAATTCTTCCCTTCTTTTGTGGTGACTTTGGCTGTCCACATAGTCGGTGTAGTGCTAATGCTTGAAGCTCCCTCTTTCATTTGCAAATGATTCCGTTTTTCTGTAATAGTTTATACCAGCATAAGAGTGTTCGGAAGTGGAGTCTGATATGTACGCGCGTATTAAACATTGATGTGCGAATGAATTCCCCATTGTTGAAGAAACTGTACGGATTGCAATCCGTCGAAACTTGATGAAGGGCCGCAGTGGAGTAGCCGAGCGGTCTAAAGCGTCTCGCTGCGGAGCGTGCGGTTGCTCGCCGTGGAGGTTCGAGTCCTCCCTGGGGTGTGGGTGTATGTGTTGTCCGTAGGTTAGTTTACCTAGGTTTAAGTAGTTTTTAAGCTACGGACTTATGATCACGCAATTTGGTCCGATAGATTTACAAACATTTGAACTTGATGAAGGTGTATGGAGACGACGTTAGTGATCAGTGTGAGGAGATGGGTGTGGCATTATCAAGGCGGTGGAAAGGGAGTGTGTGACAAGCAACGGCCGGTTGATATACTTGCTGCTACAGTCTTGGAGCTGTAACATTACTTTTGTGTTGTTGCCTGTACGCATTAATGTTAAGCTCCGCGATTAAAACGTTAAGGATTTTTGTTCAAATTTATATCATAGAAAAATCGGGTAAAAATCTGACTAAATACTTTTGACAAAGGTGGATGAAATTAATACACGAAATGATTGAAAAGATGACATGGCGGAATACAGATTGGTGTTGAGGCAACACACAAAAATAACGTCACAGAGAAAACTTACGGAAAGTACCCATTGATCACAGCAACTGAAACTCTTAAGCTGTTGAATGGTTTAGATACTTTCCGCAGTAAAATAATGTTCAGGCTGTTCGCCTCGTAATTCATTGTTGACGGATTGTGTACTAAAGTTTGATTTACGCAAATAACAAACAGAAAAAAAACATCTATAGGACTTCGCGAAACTGTTTATACAAATGCAGGTTCTAAAAGGAGGAAAGGTAATGATTTAAAGTAACTGATAGGGATTTAATCAAGGCAATACACGAAGCGAAAGTGACGGCGTCTGAACATCATGTTACGATGGAGTATGGAGGAGCTGAAAATCTCAAATAAAATGAATAATTGAGGAAGGATGGGACATTATTAAATGAAAACAGGTTGGAGACATGGCTCTTAACAAAAGAAGGTATATTTTAAAGTACAATTAAATAGCACTCACACTTACACCACAAAGCAGTCTGCGTACATGTCCACACTTAATAAGCTCAAACAAGAGAGTGAATGATCGCGGTTCCGTCCTCTCGACACGCCGGAAGAAACGAAAGACGAGCAAAAAATCCTTTCCACAGATAAAATATTTCAAGGAGTAGGGAAACACGGTGACAAGCGTCGCTGATTGATAAAAGAAATAATTTAATTATGTATCGTTACATTGCTTATTAAAATGGAATTTTAATTTAAAGTTGCCCGTGTGTGTCAGTAGGCGATTGGAACTGGGTGCAGTGCACGTTTTAATGCTTTACTGACAAATTCCAATGATGGATTAAATTAATGATTATTTCTTAAGGATATGTAACCACTAATATAAATTATAACAGTGCGTACCTCAATATTTTTCGTTAATATTTTGGAAGAGGTAATTTTAAATTAATATATGGCAAATAATCATGATAATTGTGATGGTCATGTTGAGTGCGAACCTTCTGGTAGTAAATAACGTTCCTTTTTACAGAAACATAATTTGTATTTACTATTTCCACTCCACTATAGGCCTACACCACAAAACAATCATCACAGAGAGGATGCCGGCGGGATACTGCTAATAATGAGTCGGATGAGCTAGATAATTATTGCTACTTAACTGGCCCAAATATACTCCACATCATCTTTGAAACAGTGATTATAGTTGTCAACTTAAAAAATGTGTTCCCTTTTTTTCGAATATATGTTAACAAAAATGTCATACAGCCGTAGGGGTACAACACATTGACTCTGCACAGCTGTCACATCTAGCAGTGAAGGGTGTCTTGATCAACTCATGCGTGCTGAAAGGCGGATAACGACCAGAGAATTGTAGGCAAACCTGAACGTCAGTTGTAATGCCTTGAAAATAATGTTGTTACATCTTGGTTATCGCAAAGTCTGTGCGATATGGGTCCTGTAAACGCTAGCAAAAGAACAAATAAAGTTTTGAATGTAAATTCTCCGCGACCTGCTGGACCAATATCAAGCTGAAGGTGACATTTTTCTGAATGGGACTATCACCGGAAACGATGTGTGGTTTCACCTTAACGAGTCGGAACCTAAAAGACTGTCCATACCATGACGACATGCTAATTCTCCGTCAATGAAGAAAATCAAGACATAGCCATCTGCAGGCAAATCGATATGCATAGTCTTCTGGGCTAGGTGGAATGTGATTTCTTTTGATGTCTGGGAGCCTGGATAAACTGTCAATTTCAGCTCGCTACAAGATGAAACTAAGCTGAAGGCTTGAATTTCTCGGGTAAAGCCAGAGAAGGAGACCAACTATCACCTCCAACCAGATTTGCGACCACTCAAGTAATTGGAGAATTCGGCTGGGCTTTCTTGGCAAATCTATCGTACAGTCCCTGTTTAGCGCCTCAGAACCTCCATCTCTTTGGGCCTCTGTAAGATGGATTACGTAGCGAACATTTTCAAGGCATGGATGCTGTTACAAAGGCTGTAAGGATTTTTACAACCGGCACATGAAGGCTATGGTTCATCGTTGGAAAAAGTTCATAACGAATGGTGCTGACTATGTCGAAAAATGACAGTGTGTAGATGAAATATTGTTTATTCAGCTGTTCTACATTGGTTTGTGTATCTCCTGTAGTTTCCATGATTAAAAATAGAAGCTATTACTTCCGCCACGATCCTCGCAGTATTAATGTGCTGTTACATTTGTCACAGACATGGAGAATGAAGATCTTAATAAAATACGTGCGAAGGGAGAACAGTTTCCGGAGGAAGTGACCGTTATTATGATAGAAGAGGGGTCAGGTTGTGGAGAAAAGAAATGCTGTTCATACCTCTATCACTCTCTTACATATTAAGTACTTCTTCATCGAACATAGTTATGTCCATGAAGACTTGCCCCACACAAGGAGTCTTATGACACGTGCTGACTATGGCATAATGATGAGGGACCATAACAGGAACTTGGTAGAGAGTCGACATGCTACAATCAGATGACTAGTGATCAGGCGTTCTGTGCATCATGCCCTCATCGACATAGATGCTCGAGCGACCAGCTATCTGGTTTTCAACAGAAGATGGATGACGAAACTTCGACTACTTACAATTAATATGATGGACTCTCCCCTTCGCCCTCAATGTCACGTGTTAGACGCTGATGAACATCAGCTCTGTGTGGACTTGCTGCGGATGTGTGGCTGTTGATAAAGAAAATACTTGCGTTTCTTTGACGTACAGCTCCACACGCTATGCAACTTCTGTTTCCGGATGAGACTTTTTTTTCCAATCGTACAAAGACAAATGCAGTGAACTGGGTCTAATTGTTTCACGATCGAGATAAGAGTGTGCTTGAATTTTGGACGTTCCTCCAAGATCGCATCACTATTTCAATACGCAATTCAGGATATCGACAACACTATGACAATTTCCTGCAGCCTCCCCATAGTTTGGGTGTGCCGGGATGAGAAGGTAATTTTAATGTCTTCAGTCAGAAAACATGGACCAATGCAACGGAAAAGACAATTTATTCGAGAAGAAGTTCCCAGAACACGCAGTTAGGAAATGTAATTCATCCACCCGCATGTGGTCGGTGTGCAGTTACCATTTATGTTTGTCCCGCCAGGAGAGCGACCTTGCCGCGGTGGAGTGGTCGAGCATTCGAAGGGAATCGTTTCCATGTGAATGGATTCTGGGTTTTGCCATGAACACACTTTTTGAAAAGTCCAGGATTAGCCAGAAACCTGTAAGTAAGGTTTACAAGATCCAGAATACAATTTGGAAGCCTTTCCTTGTGAATGTAGGGGTTGTTATCCCTCTGAGCTTGTAGATAATTACACCAGATAGTGTGGCACAGATGATGAATAGAATGTTCATCTGTTGACAACATGTGGAAATATGTAGCCCATACTGCACTTTTTATGTCATTTACACTGGATAGATTCTGTCTGATAGGCTTGCCATAATACACTTGAAGAGAGCCTATCATCTTGTTTGTGAGTCTGTTGCGTTCACCAATGACCTTTCCATCTTCCAACTTTGTGCCCTTCATGTCACTGACAAGTTCCCTCAATCTTGACACTTTCTCTTGTGGATGTGACCTATGTATTCCAGTTTCTCAGTTGAAAGTTCTCCATAAGGTTTGCTCTCCTTCACAGATTTAAATGCATTGGAGTCGCCATCCCCAAGATATTTCACTTATCTGACAGCACATTCCCTGACAGATCTCTTAAAAATAATTTGATACCAGCCTGTTCCATTACATCACTAGAACCAGAAAATGTTTTGCTGCCTTATGTCCTTTTACATTTTCTTCACATTCTCCACTAAGTGCACAGTTATGGCAGAATTTGCTCATAACTTGATCATCTTGTACCTTACCTGTGTCAATACTTATGACACTTGACACACCATATAAAGTCGTATGCCCTCTTTTCATGAATGTACCATCACATGACACAACAACATCTGTTCTAAAATGACCAGAATCGTTCTAATCTAATGGGTCATTTTCTACAATAGCTTCGACTGTAGCTGCTATCATACTGTCTTCACACACGTCAGAAATTGTGTTTTCCAACTCACAGTTTATTTGTGTAAATGGCGCTGGCATATTCAGTTCTGTATTCAATAAATTTCCCCCTTCTCTCCCAACTCTGATGTACCTCAATCCATAGGAAAACCTTATATTAACTTTGTAGTACTAGTTTTTACATTTAGAAGTTTTGAATGAGCTATCAGCATCGCATTTTCTGCACAGTATGCATATTGGTTGCCAAGCCTACTCCCTTACCATCATCTATAAACTGAATGATTTCATCACTACCACTCATCTTACAAACACAAGAAAATTTGACTGCTGCAGTCAATAATTAAAGGTCAATTCAAATGTTCAAATGTTTCTAAAGCTTCACAGAAAGCCATCAGCCCATAAACTTACAGACTACTTATGAACCCACTCCACACTAAAGACGACACAAACATCCATGGCGAGGGGGGATTCGAACCCTCGACGGCGGACGGCCGAGCGCACCGCAACACGAAGCTCCAGTACGCGCTGCTAATCCGCCGTGGCCAAGGTAAGACTGTCATTTGCTCGGACTCTATGAGTGCTTTGTCGAGCCTTCGCATGCTATATCCGGCCCATCCCCTGGTACAAAGCATCCGCAATTGCCTTACTTCTCTTTCAACGAGCGGAACTACGGTGACGTTTCTGTGGGTCCCTGGCCATGTGGGAGTGTTGGGGAATGAGGCTGCGGATACGGCTGCCAAGGAGGCAGTTCTCCTTCCTCGGCTATCTACCTTTTCCACCAGCTCTGATGACCTTCGCGCTGGTATCTCCCAGCGTATTATCTCCCGTTGGTATCTACATTGGTCATCCCTGTCAGGGAACAAATTGCGAGCCATTAAACCTGTGCCTGATCTCTGGTCAACGTCATCTCGACCCTCCCGCCGAGAGGAGATTGTTCTGGCCCGGCTTCGTATTGGCCACTGCCGTTATAGCCACCAGCATTTATTACGTGGTGGTCCTGCTCCCTTATGTGAGCACTGTGATGCACCTTTTACTGTGAACCATCTTTTAGTGCAATGTCCGTTTTTTAACCGTCTCCGTCATGATCTGTGTTTCCCATTTGAAATGTCTGACATTTTCGCTGATGACCCGCAATCGGTTAACAGAGTTTTACTTTTTATACATCGTACAAATATGGCGAAAGCCATTTAATTTCTAACCCCCGGTTCCTTTTTACTATGGGCAGTGTTGGGCGCTAATGACCACAGCAGTTGTGCGCCCTAAAACCACAAAAAAAAAAAAAAAAAAAAAAAAAAGGTCGATTAACCTAACTTCAGTTTACCGAGATTCCTCACTGTAGTATGCACCATTCACCTGACTAATGTTTCACTCGGAGCTGCCAGGAGACGAGTTCAACTTTTCAGCAGATTTTCTTACTTTGGACGTAGCCTAATTGGTGGTTTGTCGTTGTTTCTCACGTCTTCTATTCAGTGACGTATTCAAACGCAGTTTATCCAGTTTTTATACACTCTGATGTCAACAACTACCGCCCAATCTCACTTCTGACAGCCTTACCCAAAATTCTTGAAAATTTAATGTATTCCATAGTAGTTTTACACATAGTAAAAATGAAGCTCTAACTAAATGTTAGTTTGGTTTTCAGTAAGGCTTTTCAACAGAAAACGCTATATATACTTTCACCAATGAAATATTAAATGCTCTGAATAACTGGACATCACCCATTTGGATTTTTTATGATTGTGTAAATGATGGAATTCTTCTAGATAAATTAAAGTATTGTGACATGAATGGGACAGTGTACAAATGTTTTAAATCATACCTAACAGGAAGAGCCCAGAAAGTTGACATAAGCTAATTCACATAATATGCAAAAAGCAGCTGATTCCTCAAACTGGGGAACAATAAAAAATGGGGTGCCACAAGGTTCGGTCTTGGGTTCTTTGGTGTTCTTAATATATATTAATGACTTTCCATTCTATACCCATGAAGATTCAGAACTGGTTCTTTTTGCTGATGATACAAGTATAGTTATCACACCTGACAGACAAGAACTAACTGAAGAGATTGTAAACGACATCTTTCAGATAATTATTAAGTGGTTCTCAGCAAATGGAGTATCATTAAATTTTGATAAAACACAGTACATGCAGTTCTGTACAGTAAATGGAATGGCACCATTAATATACATTGACTTTGATTAGAAATTTGTAGCAAAGGTAGAATATTCACAATTTTTAGGTGTATGCATTGATGAGGGGTTGAACTGGAGGAAACATATCTGCTCAAATGTTATGCTATTAGGGTAATTGCAAATTTTGGTGATATACATCTCAGTAAATTACCTTACTATGCCTATTTTCATTCTCTGCTTTCGTATGTCATTATTTTCTGGGGTAATTAATCATTGAGTACAAAAGAATTCATTTTACAAAAGCGTGTAATCAGAGTAATTGCTGGAGCCTATGCAAGATCATCCTGCAGACATTTATTTGAAGAGCTAGGGATCTTCAGAGTAGCTTCACAGTATATATATTGACTTATGAAATTTGTTATTACCAATCGCTCTGAATTCAAAAGCAATAGCAGTGTATATAACTACAACACTAGGAGAAAGAATGATCTTCACTATTCAAGGTTAAATCTAGCTTTGGCACAGAAATGGGTGAATTATGCTCCCACAAACCTTTTTGGTCATCTACCAAACAGCATCAAAAGCTTGACAGATAGCCAACTAGCATTTAAAAATAAATAAAAAGCATATCTGAATCGCAACTTCTTCTACACTATAGATGAGTTTTTATATACAAATTAGTAAATTTGAAAAAAATACTGTGTCATGTAATATTTAGCATAAAGTAATAATTTGTATAGACACTTTTCATTAACCCGACACATTCCACATCATTACAAAGTTTCATATTCATGATTATGGAACAAGTACTAATTTAATCTAATCTTTGTGATCGTGGCATAACTGATTGTAGAAAGAATCGAACACTAGTAAAATCTCCCCCAGTATCACAAGGCAAAAAAAAAAAAAAAAAAAAAAAAAAAAAAAAAAAAAAAGAATGCTTCTTCATAAACGATGCGGCTAGTTTGGTATCTTAACACGTTCACTGTGATTGATGCTTATAAGCGTTTCCGCGATCAACATGCCCGTGTTGCCGATTCTTATAAGTGTTTTCGCTATCAACATCCCAGTGCGTGTACTTATAAGCGACGCGTTCGCTAGCTGAGTACTCAGTTTAGTTTGTTTGGCAGTGCACTAGTGTTACTACAAGCCACCAAAAAATATCACATAACGTTTTCCTGTCTGCAGTTGTGTGTTTTCTTCTTTAGTGGTTTGCTATGAAAACATCGCCTATACACTTTACAAACATAATTGTTATATGGGATTGGGTTTTCATAGCACCACATTACAGATGAGAGCTGTTTCTTTTTCTCCGTTTGATAAACCTTTTGGTGTTTTCAGACTAATTCTTTCTCAATGAAGCGGATTAATCGCTTGTTTGAATTTCGTTTTCTTTCCAGTTTGCAATAAAATCAATCAATCAGAGGCGTTGTTAGAACTGTTTGCTATAAATGCATATGCTGCTTATAAGCGTCAAGCAGCTTGCAGCATTTATCACATAATCGGCATGCAGCTAAAGCATACTTGTATGTCTATATCTAGCACCACCTTTTGTGCAGAAGATATATTCATTTTCATTATTACAGATTTCTCAGGGTTCTGATTTCAGCTCTCAGCGCACAAGTGCTTACAGGCGTTCACCTATAGCGTTAGCGGCCTGCACTGATTACCGCAGTGAACGTGTTCATGTATCAAGCAGAGTGTCTGTATTGTATACAAATCTCCAGTTTTCTTCCAATGCTTATGAAATTTTGCAAATGTAAGCTTCAGTCCATTGTTCACAAGATATGACGTCATAAACAATGAGATGCGCGACAGACTGATGCGTCAAACGACAGTGTTGCACATTTACTGCTAAAGCACTGCACCTATTTCAACCAAATTTGGTGCACATATTCCCTGCCGTGAGGTAACAATGCTGTCTGGGTAAGAACCACATTCCACATGATTAATGAGACACAACTTCATAAAAATATAGTTGGAAGAAAGTGCCTCATATTACGATGAGACTTTATTCACACACTGTATGAGAATGAGAGTACTTAGCGACTTGCAACCAACTTTAAACATAACTTCAAACCTATTTTGAACTTTTTCTCACTGACCACCATAGAAAATTATGGAAGCAAAAAAGTTTCACACTTACTACTTTTCCACAGTTTATGGACTAAAACTACGGCATTTGATATGAAGTTAGAATTTATCATTTCTACACTACAAATTGTAGCCACAGGAACTTTTTCAGACAGTATACACACATATAGCTAGCTGAATGTATTTTGTAATCGTATCAGAGTATGACACGTAGTTCATGAGCTATGAGCTCATAAATAGTAACATGCATGGAAAACTGCAGATATACAACACTTATATATATCTACACATACCTGGAAATTATACAATTGTAGAACATATGATTCAATAAATATGAGAATATGTATACTGTGATGAGTAAAAAGTTGTCACATCATGCACCACATGTTAATATATTTACGTACTTAGCACTAAAACACTCCTGTATTCCAGTCAGCTTAAAGAAATTCCTGAAAGCTGACTGCTCTTGACAACTTTGAACCAACTTTGAACTGTGAAGCGCACATGGCTACAGGTGTAAGCAATAGACTTCTATAGAGGAAGAGAATGTAATAGTGTACATCCAACGAATACCCATTATTTGTGACAGATCTAGCTTTTAACTTCAAGAGACTACAGTATCCACCGAGACTTGCATTTCCTATTACAATTAAGAAATCACAATGCAATGATTTCAATACTGAGGAGTGGATTTGTCATGTCCATGTCTCTCACATGGACAAATTTACATGACTTTCTCAGGAGTTATTATTCATATTAGAACCTGGACAAGTCAAAAAATATTGTTTATTGTAAAGTTGTGAATTAAATGAGTGTATGAATGTTACACATAATTTGTAGTTTGACTATTATCTTTGTTTGGATACTGCACTTATAATTTTTTACAATATGCAAGACATCCTTATTTCTTTTATATTCTCTGATAAATATAAGATGTTGTGAGAAAAAAACGAGATAGACAGAGAAAGAGGAGGGATAGGAGAAGTACTAACTCAAGGCTTCAATAAATAAGTAAAAGTCCAGGCAATGTCAGGCTTTCAGTTAGTTGTTTATAAGATATGGAACAGAATCAAAGATGATCTACAAAACCAAAGAGTATATAATGGTTATGAATCTCTTATGGGATATTTATTTGCGGTAGATTGCTTATTGATTTTACATTGATGACCAGTTTCAACTTGTTAAAGATTCATTATCAAATCTGCAACAATTAAAATCCAAAACTACAGTGAATAAACAGTGTCTTACTATACAATCAATGTGCTACATTATTCAATCTAGATGTTATCTTTCTCAGCTAGACACACTATAGTAAACAGACAGGTTGAAGGTAGCTTGTTTAAACAGAAATATTTGTCAAGTTCATACTTTAATTGTCCAGGCAAGGTAAGACATATTTTTCAGATGAACCAACATCATAGTGGCAAGTTATAAATGATACATAAACATCATAAATCAAATATGCCTTTAGGTAATGTTGTCCAAGCAGTGTGTCATCACAGCAAGAACTGGACATGGACTGATGCAATAAGTATAAATAATTGCGAGTGATTTATCTGCCACAAGGCGGCAGCAGGATGGGGTCATGGATCGATATCTATTACATGCAATGATGTACAACATTTTTACTTGTTATAGTAAAGAATTATCTTAAACTGTCACTTTATATATTTATACAGAATTTGGTTTTAAGAAGATCTATACTGACATTGTAATACTGTATAGTATTCATCACCCTTTCCATTGCATCATTAGAATGTCAACATATAACACTAACCTATAATATCCAAATTAAATGAGCACAATATGTTGCAATATAATACAAGAGTACGAAACATCTCTTGTAATAAATACAATATAGGCCTACAGTGAAGGAATGTCTAAGTTACTATTTCAAGTGGAAGTAACTGAATGTCTAATTTACTTTTCATTCTCCCCCCTCCACATTTCTTTCACTTAATTTAATACATGAATATAAATACAGTATTACTTTAATTAGTAATCATCCTCAGTATTAACTGATGCCTTTAGTGTTTATGATAGGCCATACCAACATCAATGTAATCAGTTGTATTTTACTTAATCAATATACAGGATATTATTCAGATAATTTAAAATGTTCATGTGGCATAAAAATTGCACTCCAGATAAGTATAATGTGATAAGAGATACCAACCATTGGTACTTATTATAGTTTACTATAAATAATCATGTTTCCATGTATCTATACCTTTTATCAGTTACCACTTTCACTGCGGCAGATGCTTATAAGCGTCCGCGCTCAATGTAGGATAGTGTCACCCGCAGCGAAAGTGTTAAAGGTGTAGTAAGCTATACGAAACTATTCAAAGTGGTGAGTAACTGAATGTCTACATTACTGTTGATGAGGGAAAGTAACCGCATGTCTAAGTTCCACAATACGCGATGTCTAGTTTTTAATGTCTACTCACTACAAAGTCATAGTTGAAAACTAAGAGTGACTGCATGATATATAAAACGTATCATGAATTATTGGTACATTAGTTGGTTTACTATAATCCCATGGTAGACAGAAATGTGTTTATCTATAGGCAGATATAGAAACATATTTTACTTACAGCCTGTTACTAAGTTCATATTACAATGTCCATAATGACTAATGACTGCATGTCTAGGTTGGTTGTTTTAAGTGACAAAACTATTAATGAAATCTAATGGTAACCTAAGAGAATATGTATCTGCTTCCTATGTCTAGATACCAAATAAGTTTATTATATCCCACATTCAGACCAAATTCCTATATAAAATATTATAGTTCCCAGTCATACAAATGTTGTAGAACTTTTATTCAATATCTAGGTTGCATACCAGCTTACTACATCATTGAACCTAAACAGTTATTCATCAAAATTGCTGCCAAGAACAATTAAAATGTTCAAGAAATAAAAATGTTGTAACAATAAATAACAAATTTACAGTCCAAAAAAGTACTAGACTCTCACTACTAAGTAATCACCCTAATTATTAACTTATGTCATACCTATTCGGGATTGGTCCTTCCAAACCTCTTTGTAATCAATATTATTTTACTTCACCGACATACATCAAGGCATATACATAATTTATTGAAAAAAAAAGGTTCATTGTGGCAAAAAAACTGAACTCCATATAAGTAATAAATGAAAAGTACAAAAAATATAGGAATTTATTGTGGTTTAGTGTCAATAACCTTTATTGCAATTTATTTACAACTTGCACCAATTATAATGTAACAGGCTGTGTTAATTCCTTTTTAAAGTAATGAGCTTCTGAATGTCTAAATAGTTGTTGAAGATACAGTTAACCCTTATATCTAGGTGCAATATTATGTGAAACATAATTTCAATTACTGGTACATGATTAGGTTCATTGTAATCTATTACAGTTAGACAAGGTAAATAGCTAACATATTGTCCACCATGAATGATAACTGAACGTCAAGATTGAATTGTTGAAGTGAAAGGTAACTTAATTTCTAGGTGTTCTCCAAATGCTCTTTTATGTTGCATTTTGGTGTGCTCGTGAAATGTTGTAAAGAATATCCGTCATATCTGTCCTATATAAATCTTATTGCAGTCTTCACTCTGTAGTGTGTACACTCCTGAGTTTGCAGATTTATCCTTTTTACTACATTCTATGTCATGTCTTAATTTTTGAACTAATGTATTGGTTGTTCTGAATGCTAAATGTACATTAGATTTCCGGAATCTGCATTCGATTTTATCAGATACTTTCCTTTATATGTTGTTATGACATATTTTGTTTCTGCTATCTCATCTTTCTTCTTTTCATTAGAATTCTGAGGTGTTTTCCTACTCAGTTTGTTGTATATCTTAGTCACTGTATTTTCAGCATATACATTTGATGAGGTTATTTGTTCAGAAATTGCTCTTTTTCTCTGCATATCAATCTGTCCTATTGGGAGCTTAAGACGTCTGTGTATCATAGTGTGAAAGAATGTTTTCAGGATGACAAGATGTGGCACTTAAAATTACATCAGTAGGCTACATGTTGGTTTCCTATAAATGCTAAAATTGTTTTTACCATTTTGCTGTTTGAATGTGATCTCCATAAAATTAATGGAGTTATTTTCTTCTAACTCTAAAGTGTATTAAATCCTTTGATCCATATAATTTAAAGAGGGATATATACTTGTACATCAGTTTCAGTACCTTTGAAAGAAACTAATACATCATCTATGTATCTTGTGTAATATACTGCACTGTCTGTCAAGTCTCTATGCTTAAGAAAGTATTGATCTTCTAAGTTGTTTATAAAGATTTCTTATAGGGTACCAGCTAAGCTATTTCCCACTGCTAATCCTTCTGATTGGAAATAAATTTTATTGTTAAATTCGAAATAATTTTAGCTGAAGATCAACTCAAATAATTCTATCAATTCCACTACTTCACCTTGAAATGTTTCTTGTCATCGTGGATCTGCAGTCGTGTACTATTTCACGATTTACAGATTTAAATGTTCTCGCCGCTGTTTAAAATCTCTTCTTCAAATGGCAAGAACAAACATGTCATATTAAAAGTCTCTCACAGTTGGGTTAATCACGTAACTTTAATATAGCTGTGCAAAGTTTAGTTAAGAGAACCAGCCTCAGCTGTGCCTCTGTCATTACTAGAACGTGTAACCATAATGAATAAAATTCTTCTTGATAATTGATGTTGAATTTAAGTTGTCCACAATAAATGAAAAAATAAAGAAGAATTCCGTTTTTCTTGAGAAACTTCTTACATCAATTTATTCGCCTTATGGACGAATACACTGGATATGAGTCAAGCCAGGAATGAATAATATTACAACAGTGCCAAGAACATACATATAAATCAACAAGAACAATTCAATTGTTTTTCCAGTGTTATTCCTAAATCATGGAGAAACGTCTTTGTATCATATCCTGTGATTACTGTGCTCTGGCCTTCACCCCCAGAATCTGCAACAAACTTAGCGTCTGGGGGCAGTTTCTGTTCTGGTCCAGCCTAATAACAACTTAATTGATATGTAGATACCTCAAGTAGACGTAAAAGAAGGTAGTAGTGTTAAATGTAACACTACAACCTTGGCTGAATTGATTAGACATTTACAGTATTGTGTTTGATTATTTCTAAGCATTCTGCCATGGGTATATGTGCGTATAGGTTTGTGATATCAAAAGATGCTTATTTGATGTGTTAGCTCTACTAATGTCACTAAGAAACTTTGCAATTCATAAGTATTTTTGATGTTACTTGGATTCTGAAAGGCATAAGTTTCTTTCAGTTTTTTATTAAGAATTTTATTTACTGCATAATTTGGCGATGTCCTTGTACAATTTTATTGTTGAAAATAATAAAATATGATAATTAAATAATTTCTTTTTGGAATAATGTTCAGATAGAGATAGTTACGTTCACTGGAATAATGTATGAACTTCGCTGAAAAATAAGCAAATGTCAGTCAATTTCTATTGATTAACGTTAATATCCATTACGAAATGTTTTGATCAGAGACAATTTCTGCAGATATGATTACCCTGTTCTTTTTCATACATCTCAGGGCATGTAGTTTGGTAACTTTACACCTAGATATTGTATGGAGTGTTGTCTTGAATAAACAATGAAGTTTGCAACACTTTTTGGTAAACACATCATTACATTATACTTTTAAAAAGAACGCATAGCAAGACGTCTACACCCATTGCAAGTAAACACAAGACTCAACAAGTCATACATCAGCTAAATTAACCATCATATTTTTCCATAATTTTTGATAATTATTCAAAGTTTATCGTTTTCTTACGCCCTTTACTATAACATAAAACTACTCCTTTGACACATCAAAAACATTAATCTCCCTGGTATTATATAATACAGATTGAGAAAATACCAAATATTTAGAAATTCGCACGTATAATTATAAAATAAATAAAAATAAATTATTCCTTTCCTCCCCTGGTATATCACCACAATACCTCATGGTACCATCACATCCTGTTATTTACTATAGACCATATTAATTTATTTTGTTTATGTATCTTAACCTGTGATCTAAGTCACGGTAAAGATACATTCATCATCTTAGTGAGCTTCTTTTCTTTACCTGTGAAGAGAAAACTGTAGTCATCTGTCGTTAATGTTAAGACACTTTGAGATTTATTTGTTAGATATTTTTAACTTCTATGTTATTAGCTGCAAAAAAGCTTACAGTCTTAGCTACATAATCTTGATCATGAATTAAGACAATTTTATTACTCTTATCTGCTTTGGTTGTGTTATATGTTTACATTCTGATCCAATAGAAAGCGAAATTAATTCTATGTAGTATTACAGTGAAAGTCTGAATCATTTTAAACCCAAATTTTCTTTTCATTCTGTTGTGTTATATTGAAACATATCGTGCTCATTTCATTTGGATGTTAAGGGTTTCTTATATGTTGACAATCTAATGATTCAATGGACAGGCAAATGAATACCATACAGTATTACCATGATAGTCTGGATCTTTTTAAACCCATATTCTGTATAAATATGCAAAATGACAGTATAAGATGATTTTTATGGTAACAAGTATAAATGTTACACATCATTGGATGTGATACATATCGATCCATGCCCCCTCTCTGCCTCCACCTGGTGGCAAATAAATCATTTATAAGTATTTATGCTTATTGCATCAGTCCATCTCCAGTTCATGCTGTGATGACACACTGCCTGGATATGTGGGACAGTATAGCACAGAGTCTTGAACAAAATTACCTAAAGGCATATTTGATTAATGATGTGCATTCCATTTATAACTTGCTACTATGATGTTCGTTCATCTGAAACATATGTCTTACCATGCCTGTACAATTAATCCGTGAGAACTCACGCATGAGCATTTTGCTCACAGTAATTTCAAAACAATCGTCATTTTACCAATTTTAAATAGTCAAATATGTGTGCTTCCTTATAAACGAAACAGGAAATACTTATTTACACATTTTAAGTACATTACAAACTGTTCTTTGACTGTCAGAAAAATGCTATTCTCGCTATTTATCACATAACTTTTAAAGGCGCAATTTCTCATGTGTGAAATTGACAAATATTTCTGTTTAAACATGCTATCTTCAACCTGACTATTTTCTATAGATTGTGTAGCTGACATAGATAACAATACTGGACGATAGGTAACAACTCACCTATCCTCCATTATTGATATTGCTATCAGATTTCCCATTGTTAAAATTTTGACATAGATAACATCTAGATTAAATAATGTAGCACATTTATTGTAGCTGGTATTGAGGTTCCTGTCACCAGCATCATAATGAAACATAGACTTCAGTGGTATGGGCACTTAATGAGAACGAATAGTGAAAGACCTGCTAAAAAGTATTCCAACCTCAGCTTCATAGGAAGATCACCTCAGGGAAGATCAAGAAAACGCTGGATAGAGACTGTAAGATCAGATGTGGAGGTGAAAGGAAACAAATGGGAAGACATTCTGGAACAGAAGATGTATGAAGACAGGAGGAGATGGAGAGCGCTTGTACACCACACCCGGGAAACTGATGATTTATTTTATAGTAAGACACTGTGTATCATTGTAGTTTTTTATTTTAACTGTTACAGATTTGATAATGAGTCTTCAACGAGTTGAAACTAGTCAGTAATGTAAAATCAATAAGCGATATGTGACAAATAAAGATCCCATAAGAGATTCATAACCATTACATTAAAGTTCACATCATATAAAACACCCTGAATAAAATGTCAGGTTATTATAGATGTATGTTGCATATGTTTGGTTGAAAGTGATACCCAGAATTGTTTCCATTGAGCTGGTGTTGAAGAGCTGCTTCAAAAAATGTCACACTTTTAATATCAGGCACTTCAGATGCGATTTAAAAATTTAAACTTCAGGAATTGATTGTCCATGAGTTGCACTAACAAAAATAAATAAATAAATAAATCGAAAATTGACATTTTTGGTTAATCTCATCAATGTTTTACTTTGGATTAGTTTATCTTTCGTTAAATATGTGGTGTTTAGTAGTACATTTACAAGGTATATCTCTCTTGTTGTCATGTCATAATCATGAATGTTATCTTCTCTGTAATGCTGGACCAAATTAACTAATCAGGCAAAAATAATGAATCACGCTTTTGTTCATGATTACACAATGTCGTTTAAACTGCACTTTGACTGGTGTGGAATAACTCACAATTTACAGCAAAACATGAAAACATTTAAAAAGATTAATTTTATCTCGTTATCTGTGTTTAACTTCAAGTATTATTCTGAATTGTGATGGAGCACAGAAATTAATACTAAACTTTTTACTGTCGTTGACCTTAATGAGTTAAGAATCTATGTCACATACAATTTCGTTCAATACAGATGCACACTACCTCATCAATATGATAAACAACCACCCAATATTCAATAACTGGAAACCATTGTAATTTACTTTTTGTATCAAAGATCGTTCATAATCAATTGATACTCTGATTTTATGAATTACTAGGTAAAAGTTTTTAATTAACAACCATTTTCTATTTAATATACACTTGAAGCCTGATCTCATTTTACTGACACATAAAAACTGCATCCGTACTATAAATTACATATTTCTCAGTGCACACATTACCTTGAATTAGTTTGGTTTAATCTGGCTGAAAAGCTCTTCATTTCTACAGACAAAGTTGAAAGAAAAATTATTTATGTCTGTCATCTTTAGTAGGAAGAGATATTTTTCATTTGTCTGGTTTATGCAGTTACACATACGAGGTTTTCTAATTGAAATTGTTGCTACATATTTTCTCACAACCGAAATTAACCATAATGTTCGATAACTACACATTGTTTATGCAGTTACACATATGCAGTTTTCTCATTTAAATTGCTGATACACATTTTCCCACTAACAAAATTAACCATAATGTTCGATAACTACACATTGTTCTTTCTAGTTGTTAACTCATTCTTTATATCGCAATTCAGTATATCACTTCATTAGAACATAGTAATTTGTTTAAAAGAAAAATTAGAATAGATTGTAACTGTGATATCCAAAGTGTGATAATCGTCTTTTGCACAGGTAATGTCAAGAAGCACACACATTCACTGCTACACTAGTATATGTTCATCACTCATACAAAATGCTTTATTTATTTATTATTCATAATTATCTATCAGAAAACTCCACTCCATCCTACGTACTTACATGATCATATACACATACTGATTCATTTTATTTGTTGTTGTTGTTGCAACTCTTCACAATACCCTATCCTGAGCAAACCTCTTCATCTCCACATAAGAACGGCACCTACATCTGTCTGAATCTGGTTTCTGTATGCATCTCTTGGTCTTCCTCTGCGGTTTTTACCCCACACACTTTTCTCCAACGCTAAATTCACAATTCCTTGATGTCTAAGAATGTGTCCTACCAATGTATCCCTTCTTTTATTCAAGGTACGCCAGAAATTTCTTTTCTCTCCAATTCTGTTCAGTACCTCCTCATTATTTATGCGATCCACCCACGTAATCTTCAGCATTCTTCTATAGCACCAAATTTCAAAAGCCTCTGTCCGCAATGTTATCGTCCATGTTTCACTACCATACAAGGCAATACTCCATACAAATACCTTAAGAAAGGACTGCCTTAGGCTTAAATCAATATTCGATGTTAACAAATTTCTCTTTTTCAAGAACGCTTTTCTACCCATTGCCATTCTGCATTTTATATCCTCTGTACTGCGACCATCATTTGTTATTGTACTGCCCAAGTAACAAAACTCATTTACCTCTTTTACTGCTTCGTTACCTAATATAATACTTTCAGCATCACCTGATTTTCTTAGACTGCACTCCATTACCCTAGTTTTGCTCTTGTTAATGTTCATCTTATATGCGCCTTTCAGCACACTGCCCATTCCGTTCAATTGCTCTTCTAGGTCCTTTGCTGTATCTGACAGAATTACTATGTCATCGGCAAAACACAATGTTTTTAATTCTTCCCCCTGAACTTTAATTCCTTCTCCAAATTTCTCCTTGCTTTCCTTTATAGCTTGCTCAATGTACGAATTTAATAACATTGGAGAAAGTCTACAACCCTGTCTTACACCCTTTCTGACCACTGCATCTCTTTCCTGCCTTTCAACTCTGACAACCACTCTCTGGATTTTGTACAAGTTGTAAATAACCTTATGCTCCCTATATTTTACTGCTGCTGACTTCAGAATTTGAAAGAGTGTATTCCAGTCATCATTGTAAAACGCTTTCTTCAAATCTACAAAAACTAAAAATGTTGGTTTGCCTTTTCTTAATCTATCTTCTAGGATTAGCTGTAAAGTGAGTATTGCCTCCCATGTTCCTACATTTCTCCTGAACCCAAACTGATCTTCCCCGAGGTCGGCTTCTACCAGCTTTGCCATCATTCTGTAGATAATTCGCGTTAATATTTTGCATCCATGACTTATTAAACTGATGGTTCTGTAATTTTCACACATGTCTGCACCTGCTTTCTTTCTAATGGGGATTATAATTTTTTTCTTAAAGTCTGAGGGTATTTCACCTGTATCATACATCTTACACACCAAGTGAAACAATTTTGTCATGGCTGGTTTTCCCAGAGACTTCAGTAGCTCTGAGGGAATATCATCTACTCCAGGGGCCTTGTTTCGACTTAGGTCTCTCAGGGCACTGTCAAATTCATTTCTCAGTATAGTATCTCCTATTTCATCCTTATCTACTTCTTCTCCCCTTTCTACAATATTGCCACTAAGTTCATTTCCTTCATAGAACCTCTCTATATACTCTTTCCACCTTTCAGCTTTCCCTTCTTTGCTGAGAACTTGTTTTCCATCACTACCCTTGATATTCATAGTGCTGTTTTTCTTATCTGCAAATGTTTCTTTTATTTTCCTGTAGGCTGTATCTATTTTCCGCTATTTATACATTCTTCTACATCCTTGCATTTGCCTTCTAGCCACTCCTGCTTAGCCATTCTTCACTTCCTGTCAATCTCATTTCTTAGTCATCAGTACTCCATTTTGCCTGTTTCATTTACTGCATTTTTATATTTTCTCCTTTCATTGAATAAATTTAGTATCTCCTGTGACATCCAACGATTTTTGTAGGTCTTGCCTTCTTACCTATTTTGTCCTCTGCTGCCTTCACTATTTCATCTCTCAATGCTACCCATTCCTCCTCTACTGTTTTATTTTTCCCCGTTTCTGTCAATTGTTGCCTAAAGCTCCCTCTGAAATTCTTAAGAACGTCAGGTTTCTTCAATTTATCCAGGTCCCATCTCCTTATTTTCCTACCTTTTTGTAGTTTCTTCAGTTTTAGCCTACAGTTCGTAGCCAACAAGTTATGGTCAAAGTCTATATCTGCCTCTGGGTATGTGTTACAGTTTAAAACCTGGTTTTGAAATCTATGTCTTACCATTATAAAATCTATCTGGTATCTCCCGGTGTCTCCTGGTCTCTTCCACGTTTAAGACCTTTTTATGTGATTCTTAAACCAGGTGTTTGTTATAACTAAATTATGTTCCATGCAAAATTCTACCAGGCGGCTTCCTCTTTCATTCCTTTTGCCCAGACCGTATTCACCTGCTATCTTCCCTTCCCTTCCTTGTCCTACTACCGAATTTTAGTCTCCCATAACAATTAAGCTTTCCTCTCCCTTAATTGTCTGAATAATTTCCTTTAGTTCCTCATATATTTCTTCGATCTCCTCATCATCGGCATCCGAAATAGTTTACCCGAGAGGATGCCATCATCATATGTTCATACAGTAGAGCTGCATGTCCTCGGGAAAAGTATTGGCTGTAGTTTCCTCTTGCTTTCAGCCGTTCACAGTAACTGTGTGGCAAAATCACATTAGCTGATGTTACAAGACCAACTCATTAATCATCCAGACTGTTACCCCTGTAACTACTGAAAAGGTTGCTTCAGAATCCACACGTCTGTCTGGCCTCTCCACAGATACCCCTCTGCTGTGGTTGCACCTACAGTACGGCTATCTATATCATTGAGGTGCGCAAGCCACCCCACCTCGGCAGTGTCTGTGTTCCATGGGAGTTCTTTGTTATTTATATTTATTTATTTATTCCATTAAATACTTTGTTGTGGCGATATCCTCAATAGTGTATTGTATCTAGAAGTTTCCAGTGTTTGTTGCAGTCAGGTATCATGTGTCTCTCTCTTTTCCATTCAGTGATTATTGGCCTGCTCGCACACTTCGTTGATACAGCCGAAATCTTCTTATCTTTGTAAAAGGCTACCATTATTGTGTTTTATTTTTACATTTTTCTCTTTTACATTCCTTAATTCAATTTAATTTCGATACGTTTTGTTGGTAAAATGTACACTAAAGTATATGTCTTCATAATTGTTTTGACATGCCATACACAATTTTTTAAGATTCAGCGTTACATTATCTAAATACTTCCACATACAAATCATGGATCCACACATAGAAATATAAAAAATAACATTGTCTGCACATATCCCATCCCTGTCGTGTTGAGGTTTGAAGTAGACATCTAACATTGACCGTACTCTTGTGACTACGTTTTCGTCATTATTAGCAAAAGTTTTTGTTACTTACATGTGAAGTCAACTGTTGATTTCAACAATAAAACGACTTATCGTATATCTGCAACACATATGGCAGTAAAGGCAACGCAATGCCTCCAAAATTACCCATATTAATGTAGTGACTACCGTTATTACGTGAGACCAGATGAAACGTATCAACATTTCTTACATTCAACAGAATTACAAATCCTCAGTGTGTTTGTTCCACCACTTATGTTTTAATTTTTCCAAGTCTTGAATTTGATTATCGGTGTGAAGATCAATTCAGCTGGTCTGTACTGAGTTTATGTGTCAGCAAATAATTTATTTCTGGTACAGGTCTGCTTTTAATAACGTTATAGAAATTTAAAGATTAATACAGACCATACATGAAACGTACAAAACCAGTCGTCCACGAGTTCATTGATGACGTTTCCCACCACATTAATTTTATGTGAATAGCCAATCTTTTGTTTGTTTTAGCATCACTGTATGGGGAAAAAGTCATAAGTAAACGATTCTATTGTGTTAACATAGGACGTTTTAAGTACATATTGTAGGTATCAGTTCCTCTAAAAGTAACTTTTCAAATGTCATGCTGAAGAATAGGAAGAAAACTGATTATGCTTGTCAAAAATATTCAGTCATTATTCCTGTATAAGCTACAAACTGAAGACAATAATTCGCTTAAAAATTGCAGGTATATTCTTTTTAAAAAGAACTGTCAATACGTTTCATTACATTAATATTGGGATCTACAAAGAAGGTAAGTTAACTGCATTAATATTATATAATAAGAGTACGACAAGACGTTGTATTGTTAAAATCTATGCTTAATCTCCACTACAAAGAAAAAAGCACTTCATTGTTCATAATGATGAAGATGGTTTTCTGCTCAGAGTCACGTGCCTTAGATATCGGTTTCAGTATAATGATATCACATGCAGTCTATGTTATATTTGGCCTTGGATCCACACAAGGATGTTAGAATAAAACCGAGATGTGTGCCAGCACAAACGCCAGTTGGAGCTTGCTCACCATTTTTGCGATTCGTAGAATTCCAAACCTCTGTAAAAGATGTACATGAAACCGACCCTCTTACTATTAATGCAATGAATTGACGAGTATTTACATTCATAAAATGTACTTTTTAGTGGGAACGTACATCATCAGATATTTTCAGACTTATTTTTATAGCTAATTTTCACTATTTTAACACAGTGTTTATCATGGCAAAACTTCTGCATACCTTATTTCCTTATTTCTGTCTTCATTGACAACAACCATCAGCATTACAACACCAAAACTGCTCCAATACTTTGCAATATGCGGAAAAGGGCTTCACTTTTTCAGCCTATGGGCTTCTCGCTACATCAAACCATGTTGGATATACATACAGACCAAAGGTGACATAGACTGCACCTGACTCCATTATACTGAAACGAACATCTAAGTCACATGTCTCGTGGTAGGAAACCATTTTCATCACTACCAGTAATGTGGAATAAAGCTGAGAGATGCAGTTATTATCATTTGTAATGGGAATTAGCATAGGTTCCAAGAATAAAACTTCCTATAGTTTTTTTATTACACCTTTACTTGTGCAGTTGATATTATTTCTCCACAACTGCAAATATTAATGTGATGGCTATAGTTTTTACATGTGCCTTGATGAAACGTACTAACATTTACTTTTACAAACAACGGAACAGCAGATTTTTAGCGAAAGATTGTTTCCTTTGTACTGTGAGTCATTTAGTTTGTAGTCGACACAGGACTAGAAGGCCAAATATCAGTTTGACATGCAGCATCAGCTTCTTACGATTCCTCAACAACACTTGTAAAATGTTTTGTTGTGCCTTTATAAGAACTAAAATATCTTTACATCCATAGTGTCCGATTTTAATACAATACAACCGTTTCTGTTTTAACACTTTTACCTCAGGTGGTGATGTCAAAACATAAAACAAGTAAAATAATGGCTGTTTATAGTAAATAATAATTTGGTGAGGAAACATTATCGATGCACCGTATGAATTTTTAGATTTGTATAACCTTATTGAAAGCATATTTCCACCAGAAATGACTTACTTCCTGATATATATATATATATATATATATATATATATATATATATATATATATATATATATATATATATATATATACTCAATAAAGAGCACCCTGAATAAGCTTCCCATCGATAATGACATTAGTAATTTTCAAAAGTAAAAGATTCAGAGTGCAATACAAACTCTGAGAATTTGTAATTCTGTTGCTTCTAAAAGTAGCTGATTAACTGATCATGTAGAAACGATACTTACCGCTTTAATGTTAGTAATATGCGGATATTACGTTATCTTCAGTACTGCACTGGTAATAAGATACAATAAGTCGTTTTATTGTGAAAATCAACAATTGCTTTCATCTCTAAATGAGAAAAAATGTTGTTCATAATAATAAAATCTCAGTCACATCTGTCAGGGCAATTTTAAATGTTGGTTTCAAACCATAACATGGCAGAGATATGGACATGCTTTCGACCATATAATATTGGAAGACTGGGCATGGCATTGCTTTCATGGCACCAACCAAGGAGGTTAGAATAAAGTAAAGTGGCGTTAACTATGCTGAGAATAGGCATTGCTGGAAGCCAGAGGATCCATGCTTTGTGCCGAAAACAAAGATTTCTCAGTTAAAATACTGTGTGAATATTACCTTCTTTACATAAAGCATGTGCAGTTCCCTGCGTGGTGAGGCTGGCAAGGTTCAGCTTGTGTCCGGCGCCTACGTTAGTAAACATCGGTGCCAAGACGATGGCGAGTGATAGTTGCGCAGATGTTTCGGGGAAAAAAGTCTGGAAAATATGCTGTCTGAGGTGGAATCTAGGGTGCAGACTGCAGCTCGGACTGTGATTGGCAGTGTGTTTTGCTATATGGCAGGTCGAGTGATCCTTTATCCGGCCGGGTTGTCATTGGACAGCCCATTAAAGGTTTAGTGAGATTGGCTTCCTAGGTGTGAAGGGCGTGCCAGCCGATAACTGGTGAGTGCAGCTTGGTGGTGTAGAAAAGAGACGAGTGGGATAGACAATCAAGGACGGTTGACTTAGAATCTCCTGGGGAGATATCGCAGAGTGAGACATACCATCGAGTACAGTTCTCTTAGGAGGTCTCCTATGTAGTACGAAGTTATTTGATTTCGTGGACGGGATCCACAGCATTCGTGCTCCAATCTGCCATCACAGACAAGGAGGTTAAAATAAGGAGAGACGGCGCTACTATGAAAAGCTCATCTGTCCATTGAAACCAGTCTGTCATCTTGTGGAGTCAACAAAATATGATTCTGATTAAAGCACTGTGTGGTTCTTTCCATATTAACTTTCATACAATTAAATAACTGTCATTTCTGGTATTTGATTCATACAGTACGCTTCTGCACTTCCAGATAGGCGAACTGTGATTTATCAACGGAAAATTATTGACTCCACAATACGGCGACAACGGCTTCACTTCTGTAGCGTTAACGGCATCTGCCCCTATTCTAACCTCCTTGATCACAGACGCTGCTGCTGAGAGATCAACGTTGCTGTGTGTGTGTGTGTGTGTGTGTGTGTGTGTGTGTGTGTGTGTGTGTGTGTGTGTATGTGTGTGTGTGGTAAAGTATCAGCTGCGCTACCCCACTGCCTCATTAGGGTTCAATAACTCAGTTCAGGTTGGGATGTTAATTGATTGTGTTTTCCTTCTACCTTTTTTCGTCATTTTGGGGTAAATATTTATTAGTGAGACCGTTTATTATTCATTTTCTTTCAGTGGTAGGATCTCGGAAAATACAGCCAGTCATTTATGTCTTGTTTTATATTACTGTGTCTTTCATTTTTCTCCAATTAAACGACAGCTTTCTTCATATTTTCATGTTATTTTATAGTGACACTTGGTCAACTAATATTGCAAATGGTTGTGTTATACCTCTGAATTAAAAAAAAATCTGAATTGATTGCAATTATTGAATACCATCATTTAACAAACCAATTTGCTATTTTGCAGGGGAATATAAAAGTTTGATTATAAGTTCATAGCGGAGAAAACAAATTACTGTGAAAGCATTAGGGCAAATAGAGCAATGAATCGAATCTTGATGCTAGTATGTTGTATGCCACTGGTCAGATAGACAAAGATTAACTTTCCTATGTTTAGGAAAACATACTGGTGGCCCCATTTATCATAACGACTAATCAGATAATTTGTATAAAAATATGAAATTATTTTGCGTACTAAACTGTCAGATTAAATAAATCATAACGTGTCTTCTTTTTTGTTTCATTACAATTTGCATATCAAAGGAGATAGCCTGCAGCCATACAGTAATGACACAAATAAACAGAAACATAAGATAAACATGATACATACACTTAAGGCAGACTGTAGTTATCAGAAAAAAACTCAGAAGAAAAAAGATACATGCTATCAACGACAAGAAACGCATTATAACTGTCATATTACTGAAAGGAAAGCCGACATTGATCTGGTAAAACACTAATGAAAACAGCAAATTAGCACGATTCATTACTGTGTCAAAGTAGACTGCAGATTTCGAAAGAACACTCAAAAGAATTAAAACACGTATTATCCATGGAAAATAGCCCTTTTATATTGGCTTTGCTACTGAAAGAAAAGCCGAATTTGAATGAATTGATTAATAAAAAAATCAAATCAATGCAACCCATTATAATATGTATTTTACGTTTGCTGTACGAAAATTTACAGTGATATATTCAACACACTAATTGACTGTAATATCAAAACTCTTAAGGACTGTGCAGTTACGTTTATTCATCCGTATTTTTACGACTGCTTGTTGTAATTACACTCACTACTGATCACGCATATTTAGTATATAAATATGGCGGTGAGACTTCAGTCACACCAGTGACAATGCATACGGCATTCACAGTCTCGTTATATATGACTGTGGAGCCACAATACATCATATATGTAGTGTCTGTGGATCAGGAATGACGTCATTGTGAAAAGTAGAGCTCCTAAAATTACAGGCTTATGCTTCCGCCATTTTGTTTCCCAACGAATGATAAATACAACAGGTAGCTTATGCGAACAGTGTTGTTTGGGTCAAGTTTCATGAAATATTTTAGAAGTGTCCTGCATAGAGCCTTAAACTGTGCTATTTTTAGCTTACATTCCGCTATTTTTTACATCTATTTGTATTTTATACACGAAAATCTCGCGTTTTCTTTACTTTACACTCTTAATAATAACTTACAATTTTTTGTTTTACTCTCCAACTCTGCATAAAAATTTTGTTAGAGCACCTTAGCAGAACTTTTCCAACAAAGTGTTTATTTACACATAATTCGTCTTCAAGAAGTAATGCCTTAGCGTCTACCATAAGAATTTCAGCTTGTTTACATAACCTCTAAATAAAAGATGATAGCTCTTTAAGTTCTTGTAAATCTCAATATTTTGTGAGAAATGTAATATCTTGGAAGTGTTACGATTAACATTCAAAACCATTGTGATACATATCCGATGGCGTCCGTTTAATTGTGCCGAAACAGATCATCTAAATAAGACTTTTAAGCGATTTTGGGATGTATTTGAATAATGACGGTCAACATCCGAGGTTTTTTCGCCTTGCAATAAGTGTTTGTTGTCTGCTGTGACAAATACATCACATCGGATTTTGGTACTCAGTTTACTGAATATACTATTACGTTATTGAGAAAGTTTTGGAATATATTACAAACTCCAAAACGAAAATGAATATTAGTGTACAGGATCAAAAGTTACTTACGTCCTTGAAGTCGTACAGTGCCGATGTTGGTAACTACCGTTGAATGCTATTTGAAACCTCATTAACAAAGAATGAGGGGAATAATCCTTTGTGTTGACCATGCAATAAATAAATTAGGGTAAGGTGGAACAATTGCGATCATTTCAGACAAATGTTATTGTAATTGGAAATATATTCAGAAAAGAAATAATTGTAGCAGTGGCACCTGCTCCTGGATGTTTAATGAATATGTAACACAAATATTAGACAGTTAAACATGTTGGTATAAACACAAAAAACGGTTACAGAATTGAGAAACTCGATTCAAAATGTACTTGGTACAATTATGTTCATTTCTTGCTACAATTTTGATCACCGGCATCTTCCACATAAAAAGCACTTTTTCCCTCTGGCAGCAACGCATATTTCGTGGTACCAAATATTGCAATTTTTGGCAGCGAATCCAGTCGCTTTTAAGTAGATAATTTATAAGAGCGCGTTAAACAAAGTAGCTTCACTTACCTCTGAACAGAGAAAAAAATTATATCTCCCTAGCACAAAGTGGTGTATTCTTGGAAAAGACAGGAGGTACTGTAGAAAACTGCTACACTACAACGCCACGTAAAGGCAAGTCCTACCAACACTACGAAACTGAAAAATGCCGCAAAACCTTATCTTAATCAGAATAGTACCTATATTGAATTTGTACCACCTTACCCTATGCTGTTCCTTCTTTAAGGCTGACATGTTTTCGTATGCACACTTGCCTTGACAGTAAATTAACCAACTTTGTAAAGCAAACATTTCCTTGCCAACATTAGTACACTAAACCACCGCAGTTGTAAGTAAAATTTACCCAGTACTTTATCTGTGTTAGTTAAGGATGCAAACATTAGCACACTAGAACGCCACAGCCGTAAGTAAACTTTCCTCCGTACTCTGTGTTAGTTATTGTTGCCAACATTAGCACACCACACTGCCGCAGCCTTAAGTAAACTGTACCCAGTACTCTAGCAGTGGACTGTGTTAATTATGGTTGCCAACATTAGCACACTGTCGTCGCAGCCGTACGTAAACTTTATTAAATACTCTGTGTCAGTTAAATTATAGTCTCTTATAGATATGCGTCAGTATTGACATTTAACAATATAGTAATAGGAGAGTTTACAACTCGCCGCAAGTACGTGACGACGAGCTGTGACTGGCACATCAAATGGACACACACATACACTTTCAGCTATCGGCCATGGCCTTCTTCAGAAATAGGAACGTTCACACATCCATAGTCCCACATCACAGTTACACAACCGCCATCTCCGGCTGGGAGGAACGAGATGCAGCTTAGTGATGGAGTTGGGAGGCAGGAGGGTGGAGGTAAATAAAATTAAAGAAAATAAAACGCACACGCACCCCGCAAACACACACACATACACAAGCACACAAGACTCAAAATAACAGACGTTTAGGATAGAGATATGGGAACTGTTGGGTGCGGAAGAAACGACAGTTATCGTAGGATGAGGCCTGGATAATTTCTGGATCGGATAATGTACTGTAGGGATAACTCCCATCTGTGCATTTTACAAAAGCTAGTGGTGGGTGGGAGGATCCAGATAGCCGAGGTTTTGAAGCAGCCGTTTAAATCAACCATACGCTCCGCTGCATGCTGTCTCACGGGGTGGTCGACCTTGTTTTTGGCAACAGTTTGACGGTGCCCAGACTTCCTAATGGACAGCTGGTTAGTGGTCATGTCAATATAGAAAGTTGCGCAGTGATTGCAGCACAGCTGGTAAATTACATGGCTGCTCTCGCAGGTGACCCCGCCTCTGATAGGATAGCATAAGTCTGTGACAGGACTGGAATAGCAAGTGCTATATGGGTGGATTGAACAAGCCTTGCAGCAGGGTCTTCCACAGGGATATGATCCCTGTGGCAGTGGGTTGGATTTTGGGGTGGCATAGGGATGAACTAGTATGTTGTGCAGGTTGGTAGTGTCACTCATTTCTGGGTAATAGAACAGAAAATCATGCTTATCCGCTTTCAGACCCAAGGTTGTAGATAGTGTGACATTAATATAGCGAGGGACGTTTAAAATACAAAATACATACGGTAAGTCATTACAAAAAAGATAATAAATTTATTTTTCAAAAATTTTATACCCACACAATGGTCTATTTTGGGTCTTTATTACAAATTTTTATGATCTGCACCATTTTACAGTAACATACAGAAATGACATAATAACACCACAGGATCATATAAAATGAACTGGCCGTTAGATACGATAGCTTAACATGTCAAAACAAGGATATCAACAGCTTGTCCACAAGTCTTTCTTGCCGTCATTTTAAGTGTATTGGAAGTTAGCCGACTGTTGATGTCACCCACTGTAGAAAGATGGAACTAAAACACGTTCCGTACGTTACCACAGACCATCCAAGATTATGTGATGCAGGCCCGAACTTCCAGGCGTGAATCACACAGAAATTCTGCCTGCAGGGTCTGAAAGAGTTATATCATGCGCTTCGAATCAGTCGTTATTGCACCTTATTTCTTTATCTACAACAGAGTAATTTATACATTAAAACAACGTGGGCGATACACTAATTCTGAATCAAAATACAACTCAAGTCTTTTTCTACTGTTTTGATGTAGGAGTACGGTTAATTACAAGTCTAGATATTTTGTAAATAGTATTCATATTTTGAGAACAGATCGTGCCAGTTGTATATGAGTTACTTTCTACGTAAGCAACTAGTAGAAATTTCAGAATTTTATATTGTTCGTAGGCACATTAGCTGACAGCTGGATAGTGTATGACAGATATACGTTTACCAACATGGCGTCGAGCGTCACAATTTCATAATACGCAGTATTAACTCCAGATTATCTTTGAGCTCACTGGTACCACTATAATGACGTCACGCACAGTCTTATGATGTATTTAGTCTACGATTTATACCAATCATTGATCTCTGTGCTACCTGGATGTTGAACTTCAGCTGACTGAATGGGCTAGCCACAGATGTTCATACTTCGTTTCTTGCCCTATTCAAAATGTGAAGTTATTAAAAGGAAACGAAAAACATATGCGTTTAAATTCCGCTTCCACGTCATTCTGTTACATCGAATATTGCCATTAATTACAAATCAATAAGTAAGCAAGCAATTGTTCGTCATGTAATAGCTGATGGTAATTCGTTTTCCAATTCAAAACATGGCGGACAATACGAAATCTTGTACAATACATATGAATGTGAAGGCACACTGTAATTCACGGGTGACAATGGACAGACCAAATCTTTCGGCTCCGGCCATTGAGAACTCGCTAGCTATCAGCCAATGTGATGCTGTATGTGCTGTCAGCCAATGAGATGCTGCGCGTTTCTTAACCGGAGCTTCAGGCGCTATGCGCCCTTACGTACTTCAAAAAATAATAATAGTAATAATAATAATAAGAAGAAATTCTTGTGTAACCTATATCTAACCTTCTTAAGGCTACGCTACAGATCACTTTTTAAAGTGAAAGTTAGGTTAGGTATAGGTTACACAAGCTGCTTTTTTTTTTTTTTTTTTTTTTTTTTTTTTTTTTTTTTTTTTTTTTTTTTTTTTTTTTTTTGCTGTTGCTTTAGAAACGTGCAGTATCTTATTGGCTGACAGCAGTTCTCATTGGCCGGAGACAAAAGTTTTGGTCTGTCCATAGTCACTCGTCTGCATTTCTATGCTCAGAGACCATAGTTATACATCCAGATTGTATAGAGATCACTGATACCAACAGAGCAGCCAAAGATATAGGGCCTAAATGTCGAAGATTATAAATACACTGACATAAATACCATTTATACCAACTCTCCGATAGAAATACGAGGGTCACTCCAAAAGAAATGCACACTATGTTTTTTTTTTTTTTTTAAATACAGTTTTTATTCCACAAGTTTGAAAGTTTTACAGTGTGTAGATACATCCTTTAGGAACAATATTTTCATTTCTCCACATAATTCCCATCCCTCCCATCTTGGAACCAGCGCCTGTATACCCGATTCGAGGACAATCCTCAATATTGCCGTGACCGCTTTCATCATGTAACATGCTTGCCCACCGACTAAATGTACTGCGATCGGCAGCAGCATTTCCATAGACCTTTTTCAACCTGTTGTGGATGTTTTTCCACTGTCTCGTTTCCACAGCACAGGAATTCAATGAAAGCACGTTGCTTCTGACGAACATCAATTGTAGCAGCCATTTTGAAGACATGTTACGGCGGCGCCACTCACGGGAACAGGTTGAACAAAGTTCGAAAACAAGCGGGAAGGATGTATCTACCCGCTGAAAAACTTTCGAACATGCAGAATAAAAAACTGTATTTAAAAAGGATTAATTTTCTTTTGGACTGACCCTCATATGAAATTCACTGATAGAAGCCTATAGGACACTTCAAAGTGCACACTTCACGAAATTGTCTTAAACAGGCGCTCGCCTTCGTAGCTGAGTCGGCTGCGTCGCTGATTAGCATGCAAATTTGGTTCGATTTCCGGCAGGGAATATGTGCTGTGTATTGTCCTATTCATCATAACAGGCACGCAAGTCTCCCTCGTAAGCGCGCGCCTCAGGAAATCCCAGCGAGCCCGCATATGTGCAGAACGGAAATTGCACGAACATCCTGCCCTGGCCGCATTTGTTTCGACGCTGCGCTCAGCTGAAAAAGTTGCGCGACGCGTGGTGCGCGATCTCCTAATACGGGGGCATTATGAGCACGCGGAAACGCGAGCAGCCATCTCGATGGAAGGAGGACGTGGTATTAGCAGCTCATCAGCTACTTTGGTTCCGCAGGGAGCTCATATGCTGCAGCCCTCAGCCATTGTCGGTGAGATTAAAAACCTCCTGACAATGATGTATACACGTCAGCTCATATTGCGGCTGGAACGGAGTGCGTTTTCTAAAGTCTCGTCCGCCGCTCTTGACGGTCTTTGGTTCTGTAACCTGGAAGCCGCGTCGATTAGTCGGCACAATTCAAACTATACGTATTCATGCTTCGGTTGCGGGAACCCAGTGACAGATTTCCTGCAATAGTTTGCTCGTACTCTTTTGAAGCATTACAACCACCCTGCGATACACTTGCTATGGTAAAATCCAGCAGGAATTGCTAAGAATAACAACGACTCAGAGGCTTAGTGTTTCGGTGTCACACACGGGAATTATAAGCGACTATATTACTCCTTCTATTTTCTGTTCTGTTGCATGTATTCACAATTTAACTGTGGTTCGTCACACGGTTTTTATGTCATCTAAGCTAAATACTAGCCTGACGGAAAAAAATTAAGGTATCTTTATCTTCTTATGTCTTATTATTTTCATGGTATTATTTTAATCCAATAAAGAAGAGTAACAATTGATTACAACGAAAAGGAAATCGTGCTTAAACTATTCCGAGGCCCGTTAATCGCTACTGATGTACTGGTCTAGCGCTAAGACGTCTGCCTAGTAAGCATGGATGTCCGGTTCGTTTCCTGGTCCCATCACAAATTTTAATTCAATGATTCACAGACGTAATTAATGTCTTTGACATGTTCGAGACGAAAATCTGTTCAGGGATTGTTTAATTGTAGTTACTGATTTATGTTTTGACTTTAAAGTTTTTACGAAATGACATTGTTACCGTAGTCCCACAGAATTGTTGCTTGTTTATGAAAAAGAATTACTTGAACTTGGTTCTGGATTTACTGGATTACATTCCAATAATTCCTGATGAATAGTTATCGATATGATATCCATTTGTAGAGAACAACCATAAAACACTAAAAGTGTCAGTATCTAGTGCAGACTCCCTGAAGCATCTATCATATGATTCGCCTTTGAAAATTTCCTTCAAAGACTTAAGGCTCTATCCAGTTTGGATCAAATTAATGGATGATTATCAAGTACTTGCAAACATGGTTTTGAAGGAATTATAAGGTTAACATCCATTTCAGCATCCATTGCTTTCTAAAGATAAACAAAAACAAGGATTGAGTAGAAAACAATTTATGCCTACAAATAACAATCTTAAAGCACACAGATAAAAAAAAGGTGTAGTGTCAGCGCGATTCCAGAGGTTCATAACACTTTAAATAAAAATTGAACAAGGCTATATTAGAAAAAAAATTTCAGTTCACTTTGTCGCTCATGAGAAGAAAAACTGACAAATTGTAAGACAACAACCTAGACATTCTGAATTTGTATTCCAGATAGCAACATACACCAGTACCGCTGTACCCGGTAACTCGTCCTCATGCACTGATGCGTGTGTGTATTCGTCGTAGGAAACTGTTTACTAGACAAGAATTTTTTCAACCTTCCACGTAATAATACATATAAAAATATTCTGGCGAGCCGCTACCTCATGAACTGTAACATAACTATGTTATCTCGAAGGAAACAAATTTAATCTCTTTTGTTTTGCTTCAGTTTTCTTTTAAGTTGTTGGACGAAGTTTTTCTGTGTATTTTTCGGAATGGAACACATTGTGCTATTTTTACATGATTCCTGACAGAGAAAAATATTTTGCTTAAAGAGAGCATTTCAGGAAAGACTCCTTAGCGAATTACGCTCATTAAGAAACGTCCCACTGTATATACAATGTGTAAAGAACTACAACTTTTTTTTCAGAGTATCATGTTCTTTTACCTGTTGACTGATTCCTAAAGATAGATTTCAGACTTTGCGATCATTAATCATTAACACGCTGTATTTATAAATTAACTGATGACTTGTTCAATTCATAATGAAAGTTACACAAGGAACTCCTTAATTTGAATATTAAGTTTTTGTATTAGTTAAGCACTGGTTATTTTGCGCTGCAAGTACTTGCTCCTATGACAGCGTGTAGTCGCTTTGACTGCAACGCTGTTTTAGCTGAGTGATCGAAAGCGCTTAAGTAGTAAGTAGTAGGTCCCAGGTTCGAATCCCAGCCACAGCACAAATTTTAATTTAATGCCTCTCCTTATTGGTAAAGTATGAGAACTGTAGTCCATTAAGACCCATCCCTCGCCGAAATGGTGCCGATATCGTTGCAGTATACGTCGGAGGATCTACGACGACCAGTGGAGAACGGAACCCACTTAATACCACCGCAGAACATGAGCGAACCACCACCTTACTGCCATCATTGGATGGTGTGTCTGAGATGTTCATGATGATAAGGTCCTCACGAAAGACGTTTCCGACGATGGTGTGAATACAGATGCGTGTCACATCTATCAATCACAGTTGATGCCAATTACGACAAGTCCATTCATCATGCTGTTGTACCGATCTGTACTCCTCTGAATAGTGGTTGGGTATAGAAGCAGGACCTCGCCGTGGCCATCGGGAGTGAAGTTACATGTTATTGTGTCGAAACACGACTTCCTGTGGCTGCACGAAAATTATTATTCACTATGGTGGAGTTCCACGCGAGGTTCCTCTCATCTGAAATCCGTAAGTGGCGGTCATAAGCAGCTGCGGTAGTCTTTGGGTGGACAGAGACGTTTATCTTCGCACGTTCACCATGTCCGAACAACATTGCTTTGATTCACTACGAGACGTCTGGAAATTTCCACTGATAAGAGTTGCTCCCCACCGAAGTAGCAATGCGGAAACGATCAAATGTCGGGATCGACCTTCTAGGCATAGTAGAACAACAGTCGACAAAAGCAGCGTACTTTGTTCCTAGTGTTATGACCGGAACTGATCGTCCGTGATACCCACTCCGTCGCTTTGATGTGTTCTTGTGTGGTTGTTTACCTTGCAACCCAGGTGCGGGAACACTTTTTTTTAGTATACATGTGGTGTCTTCTAATTTCAACATGTCAGAAAGAACAGACACTAAATATGCATGTATAATTAACGCGACGACGGGCAAAAAGATGCTTTAATTTCACTGAGGATTCACACGAGGCTAGATCTCTTTACGGAAATCGGTTAAAGATGACTGGGGATAAATGTGAATAATGGGTAAATGACACAACTACAGTACGGAAGGACATACGTTGTGGTTATGTGTGTGGCCGAGAGCATGTGAGGGTAGTTCATGCAGGTGGGATATCCACCGTATCCTGTTGTTTGCCTAGTTAGCACAAAACGGGGTTCGGTCCCTAATCTGCTCACAAAATTACAGCCACCTCATTGAATTTAATTTAATCCCTGCAAAAACTGGGTGAAGCAGCTCTGATATTCTCTGTCTTCTTCTTGGCCTTGGCGACAATACGCCTTCTCTACATTCCTCTTCCAGTTCTCTCTGTTCCTTGCATTTGCAGTTCATTCTCCTTTTCTCAGGCCCATGGTCACCGCATCCTCCTCGATGTCATCATTCCATCTAGTACGTGGCCATCCTCTCTTCCGTCTTCCCTCCACAGATTCAGAGAATGCTACTTTAGGCAGTCGTTCCTCCTCCATCCAAATCAGATGGCCAGCCCACGTCAGTCTTCTTCTCTTCATCATTTGACTAATAGCAGCCTGTTAATATAGCTCTTTCAGTTCCTGGTCTTTTAGTATCACCCACTCCTCTTTATCTGGCTCTGTCTTGAGCCCAAAAATTTTCCGTAAAATTTTCCTTTAAGAAACTAATAATTTTTGTTCATCTGCTTTTCTAAATTAAAGCTTTCTGAACCGTATAGAGATACTTGTAGAATTACACTCTGATATACTCTGAGTTTGAAACTTCTCGAAACAACTTTCCTGCGTAACACATCTCGTAGGCCAAAATAAGCTTTGTTCGCTGCTGCTAGCCTCGCTTGAATTTTAATATCCATTTTATTCTGTTCGCTGATGATGCTTCCCAAATATTTTAAGGTGTCTACTCTTTTAAAAGTGATATCAACTGTAACAGGACTGCCATGATTAGGTGCCTAGCTCACGATCATGTACTCTTTTCTTCTCGTTGATCTCTAATCCTGCTTTCTTTGCAATCTTTCTCTAAGAGCTTGTCAGGTGTTGCTACTTATTAGGGCAATTATCGTCCGCTTAAGTGTCCTCTATAGTAATTACTTATTCACATCCTCATGAGTTTGGTTGAATTTGAAAATTGAAGGAATAAACAGAGGCTCAAATTGCAATTAGAAGTCAACAATGCTAGTCAAATGAAGTCAAATCGTGCTACATATCAACAAAAATGCCAAATTACAATTCCTGAATTCTAAAAGAAATATCCTCAACTTGTAACATGTTAATATAAGGAGAATATTTGTAGAAAATTGTCAGTAATCAGCCGTAAATATTTTGTTTCTTCACCAGATCTAGATTTCGATCACTGTATGATCATTATCAATGCTTAAAACAAACAGAACATATAAAAATTTTCTCCCTCCATGTTGGAGGTGAATTTCTAAACGTTTTATATGTTTTAAATGTTTGTTTTGAGCATTGATAATCATCACAAAGTGATCGAAATATAGATCTAGTGAATAAACGTAATCTCGTAGGCTTTCCCAGCGATTCATTGACATCTTGTACGATCGGGTGTTCTGCCGGTGGTCCGCATCTTCCTCACACGATATTTCTCTGTCGTAGCTCGGCGTCTTCGTCAGGTGTTCCTTGAGACTGATCGGATATACTCTTTTTTTTTTTTTTTTTTTTTTTTTTTTTTTTTTTTTTTTTTTTGGCTACTTTAGGGCTTCCATGAACCCTTCTCCAGCCTACTGGGGAGATGGTTACATTGTATTTTTACATTCTTTAATATTTCTTGCATTGGTGCTAGGTTTATATTTTACAATTTTGCGTTATTAACAATTTTTGAATTAAGAATATTACTTAACTTACAACAACTAAACTACATTAGAAAAAAAATTAATTGAATATTTCCTTGCCGTCCAGCTATGGATGGATTTTTGGATTCCGGGATTGTGATTCCCATTCCCTGGTCTTCTCTTTCCTCTTCTTCTTCCACCCCAGTGGCTGCTGTCGTTGTAAGAAAATTGCCTGTTGGAGGTCGTCAAAAAATCTCAAAATTCAGAATGCGTAATGATATGCTCTAGTAATAATAATTTTGTTATTGAAAGTTGTAGCAAATCACAACTAATTGGTCGCAACAACACTTTCGCATTGTAAGTTAGAATTTTGAATAAATAAGAAAATTGATATTAATTAACTTAAAACAGTCACTGTAGTAATTAATTAAGCTTGGCCCTATCTGACTTAGCATTGACTACAGCCTCCAACTAGCACCTCTTACGATTCACGAACAGCACAACTTCACTAATAAATGGGTCAGAATTCGTGTAGTGGTGATGGCGTGTTCGTGTTATAATCAAAATCGTAATAGCTGATAGACTCTGATTGCAATGATAATAGCTGAGTACTGTGTAACTGCGTGGTGCAATGAGCTTCACAAATACTACAGTTAAAGTTCCCAATTATTTTAATAATATTGTTTAAAGCATTCAACTTCCTTATAAAACTTTACGTAAACTATTTTTTTATTGGTTCCAGGGCCTGGGTAGCGTACGCGTGTAACGGGCTGAGCAGAGTTTGGCATTTAACGTATTTCATAAAAAAAATTACTTCAGTCAAGTCTGGTTAATCAACTATAATACTTTGACTACTGTTAGCCTGGTTACTTTCTACATAATTGAAACCAACTTTACTTTACTTGCAAACTCTCTTGCAGTTTAAAATTCCAAATTGTGGTAACAGAAATTCGATGAACAGCGGCGATTTACAAACTGAGAACAAAAGCAGGTTATTAAAGAAACCCAAAATCTTTGTTTTGGCAGACAATCACGGAAAAGATGTCGTGGACATATTACGAAATATGATACCAGATGCAAAAATAACCGGCATCATTAAATCAGGTGCGCCTCTCTGCGAAGTTTTAAGATCCTGCGAAAATTCAGAAATGACGGGAAATAATTGTATCCTAATCGGCGGCTCAACAGATGTTTATCATAATGAACACATTGCAACGAGGGCATTGAAGGAAAAATTACTTCAGTTCCCTCTTGTAAACTTTTATGTGGTCAGCCTTCCACCTAGACATGATTTAATCTCAGATTCATGTGTTAACATCGAGCTAACAGCCACAAACAGAAAATTCGAGAAGATATGTAGAAGTACTAAAAATGCTACATATGTGAACATAAACAATGTTAGCAGTGAATATTTCACAAGACATGGTCTCCATAGAAACGTTAAAGGAAAAAGGGAAATGTGTTTGGAAATCCTGAGGAAGATGAAAGGTGGGTACTCCTTGAAGAACACCACAATCCCACTCCCAGGAAAAATTGCATCAGAAGAAAATAGTTCAGTGTCATCTTTGGGAAAAACATCAGCTGATGCAGTTAAAATAACATCCACAGTTGACATAACTATGTCAAACCCATCACCACCAGCGGTAGATACTGAAACAGCGCCTCCAGAAGCGAAAGCAGAAGCAGATTCAAGTGACATCTCTACCGGTACATCTATAGAAGTAGCACAAATGAAAGCAGCAGCAGCTTCAGATCAAATAAAGAAACGACAGGTAACACTCCAAAAATCGTCAAAAACAACAACATTAAGAAGTTCACAGAGGATGCAACTAAGACCGAGAAGAAAGGCAATTCAAGACAAGGATTTTTTATGGTGTCGTCACAGAACAAGGAGAGAGCTGATCCATATGTGAGTAACCCAGTTTCATGCCATTCAGATGTAAACTCCAAACAAACTCTGAAGATTGTACACCAAAATGTACAATCACTAACAAACAAAGTAGATGAAATAAATGTACTTGTAAATAATGAATGGAAGGATGTTTCTGTGTTGTGTTTTTGTGAACATTGGTTACCAAACGAGTACTTTCATAGTTTAAAAATAATAGACTTTACCCTTGCAAGCAGCTTTTGCAGAGTAAAGTCAAACCATGGCGGAACTTGTATATATGTCAAACAAAATGTGAAGTGTCAAAATTTAGTCTCTGTATGCAAGTTAGGTTGTGATATAGATTTTGAAATATCAGCTATTGACTTACTGGCTGAAAAAACTATTATTTTATGTGTGTACAGACCTCCTGCTAGCAATATAAGTGTTTTTTTCAAAAAATTAGACCTTGCTCTAGGACAACTGAAGACAATTGGGAAAACATTGGTACTCTGTGGGGATTTTAACATTGATTTTCTAAGCCAAGAGATAAGTTCCTAAATATAATGAAGGCCTACAATCTGTATATGACGGTTAATTCTCCAACCCATATAACAAAAACTAGTGCCACTTTGATTGACCAGGTATGTGTAAACATGGAGAATTGCACCTCAGAAAACTTCAATACTGGCTATAGCAACCATTTATCACAGGTATTATGTATACCTATTAAACACATTTCAGCGAGTCTTAAAAATATTACCTTTAAAAGAAGCTATAGTCAGAAAAATATCGAACACTTCCATTACCTAATTAGTAAACTATCCTGGACTAATGTTTATGAAACCCCTAGTACTGATCAAAAGATGGAAATTTTTTTGAATGTTTTCAGGCATAATTTTAATATAGCCTTCCCAAAAAAGAAAGTTATTTCCAGAATAGATAGGTTCAATAACTGGATTACACCAGCTATTCGGGTCTCTTGTAGAAGGAAAAGAGAACTCTTCATGCTCTCAAAAAATAACAGCAATCCTGATTTCCAGAGTTATTTCAAAAAATACAAGTCAGTTTTAAGACAAGTAATAAAAAATGCAAAAATTAAGGCAAATGATAAATATATTATGGAGTCATCAAACAAAACCAAAACCATGTGGAAAGCTGTGAGGGATCTTACGGGTAATAAAACAACACACAAAAATATTGAAATATTGCAGGATGGAGAAACTGTCACACACCCAAAGGCAGTTGCAAACTATTTTAATTCTTACTTTGCAACTATTGCTGATACATTAGTAAAAGAAAAATTTAGAAACCCACCCAATACAACATTACACGAACCTTCGCATACTGGAGTAAATAATGTTTCCATGTTTTTGAATCCAGTAGGCCCATCTGAACTTCTAAATACTATTAATACACTGAAGAACAATTATTCGGCTGGTTTAGATGATGTCCCAGACTACATTATTAAAATAACAGCAAATCTTCTACTCCTCCCCTTGTTAGATATCTGCAATTCTTCTTTATCGAGTGGTGTTTTCCCCAAACAGCTAAAACGAGCAAAGGTTGTACCACTGTATAAAAAAGGAGATCAGACCTGTATGAGTAACTATAGGCCAGTGTCACTACTGTCAGGATTTTCAAAAATTATCGAAAAACTGTTCCTTTCACAACTAACCTCATTCTTCACCAAAAATAATATTATTTCTGAATGCCAACATGGCTTCAGACCTCAGTGCTCAACAGAAACAGCCACTTTCAATCTGATAAGTCGTGTATTAAATGCAGTGGACAATCACAAAAAAATCTCAGGTTTATTCTTAGACCTTACAAAAGCTTTCGATGTCATCGATCATTCTTTACTCTTGAGAAAGCTTGAGCGTTATGGTGTGAGAGGTGTTCCAAATGAGTGGATTAAATCATATTTGGAAAATCGCTCACAGATGACTGAAATAAAGCATATTGATGGATATCAACTCCAGACACACCTTTCAGAACCATGCATTGTGAGTCATGGCGTTCCACAGGGCTCAATTTTAGGTCCATTTCTTTTCTTGGTGTTCATTAACGATTTCCCACTACACGTTAGGGGTCCAGAACCAGTACTGTTTGCCGATGACACTAGTCTACTGATTGAAGCGAATGATGAAGAAAATTTTACTGCATCTGTAAAGGACATTGCAAAGGATGTGTATGAATGGTTTAGCAGAAATAAACTAATAGTAAATCCTCAGAAAACAGTACTCATAAATTTCCTTACAGATCAGAATAAAAATGTTGTACAACCAAAAGTATGTATGAATAACCAAAATATTAGTGCTGCTTCTGTAACAAAATTTCTTGGGATTCACATTCAAGAAAATCTCAAATGGAGCACTCACATTGCAGCCCTAAATTAAAAATTATCCAAAATGAGGTATGTACTCAAAATTATCTGCAACAACACTTCTGCTGATACAGTTAGGTCTGTATATTTTGCACAAGTACATTCACTACTGAGATATGGTATCATTTTCTGGGGAAGTGCTCACCAGACCATAACCGTTTTCAGGAGGCAAAAAGCAATCGTAAGATTAATGAAACAAGCTAGCAGCAGAAAATCCTGCAAACCTTTCTTTAAGGACCTGAAAATCCTACCCCTTCCCTGTGTATACATTATGGAAGTAGTCATGTTTGTAAAAAAAAGTCTACTGAGGAGAAAAAATCAATTTTATCAAAATAATATTCTCCATGATTACAGTACAAGGTCAAACAATGACATACACATTAATCACTGCAACACCACATTGTGCCAGAAAGGGGTATATCATGCAGGCACAAAATTGTACAACAGATTACCCAGACACATGAAATCTTCTCCTGACCTACTAAACTTCAAAAAGTCTGTGACAGCATACCTCCTAGACAACTGCTTTTACTCTGTCTCAGAGTATCTTACGCATGAGGATATGTAATTTTGTAACTGTTGTAATAAGTTTGTAAGATTCATTGTGTACCAATCTCATTATTAATTATGTAAATCTAGTTATATTGAAATTTAAGTAATATGTGTATCTTCTACAAATTGTAAAGCCAAAAGATAAAATTTTATGTCCAATATCTTGTGTACAACATATGTACTGAAATAGATTATAAGGACAAATAAATAAATAAATAAAAAATTACTAGTCTCTGTGATTGTAACACGTTTAGCAATTCTTTAACTCGTCAATTACTTTGAAAATGATTGAACTTGTTAGTCAATGTACAGGCTTGCATATTCAACATAATCTAATAATGGTGATAATGGGGTGACTACAACTACTTACAAAGTTAAGACTGGTTTCAAAATAAGTCATGTATAATTGAACCAAAGTTCTGATTGGGTTGACACTACATTTACATGCATACAAAATAAAATGTTACAAAAGTACTCATCTGCTTTCGTCGTCTTCGTCGTGAAGTCCAAACAAGACAGATATGATTACAATAGGTACTCTTACTACAACAACGATCACACTCGGTGACAATAGACTTGATACCAAACAATTACTTTTCTTGCACACATGGAAAAGGATTACACTGATCGAGTATAAATAAACTTATTTCGCACTTCGTTCAATACATTAAACAGTACGCCTCTCAGGCTTATTGCAATTGCATAAAACTAGCGCCACACTGCGCCTACCGTGCCTCTGCACCATCAACAAAACATTTATGTGTTTACTATAGCGAGTCCGCTCCGCGACAGCATTTATGTCTTTACTTTGGCGAGTCCGCACCGCGACTGCTTCAGCAGCGCGACACTCACAGCTACTACTTCTAAAGACAGTCTTTACAACAGGTTCAACAGTTTCTCTGGCGCATTGCTAACTTACAGCATAAGAATGTCCGTGCATTCATGTGGGTTTACACATACAGTACATGTTTACACTAAATGATCCAATATAGAAAATGACGTTACATAAAAATATATATCTAGCATATAACAAATGTAAAATACATGAAATAAACAAATTTAACACAATATATACATTACGTTAAGTAAGATACAGCTGTCCATTATGTCCAAGTTAATTAGGGAATTGCTGCTGTTGACGAACTCAACGGATTGACGGGCCTTTTCGGAAGATGATATCGTCCTGGCGTTTGTTTCCGTTTGGTCGGCGCAGCTGCCGGTCGATTTCTTATTCCCTTCGCGGTGTTTCGGACAACCAGTTTGAGGTCGGTGTCTCCAGGCGTCTGTGTCTACCGTTGCTGTAGGCTGAGTTTCCCCTTCTCGGAAGGCGCTGTTGACCTCGTTTCAGTGCTGCTCGCGGTCGTTCGTACCGTTTGGGTAGAGGACCGTGTTCCGTATTTATGCCTAGGCGGAGTCTGGTACTTCCTATGTGGTCCGCATACAGTCTGGCGTCAGTATATGAATTATGATGTTTCATCGTCGGTCCGCGCCCGGTGGCAGCCACCTCACGGCTCTCCAAAGGACATCCGCGACCGCCAAGAGCGTTCCCTCCATTTTCAAGGAGATCCAAGTGCTGTTGATGACCGCTACAGAACGTTATCGTGTCCGGACTGTCTGGAGGTTGGGGGTTCGGTGTGAGCCTGCGAGGTATGATTCCTGCCGCAAGAGGCTACTGTTGGGGTGGCGTATTTTGTCCGCGTATGCGACTTCAATTCGTCGGGGCCCTGGATGTCGTCGGACATCTTACAACACGCGGCCCTTCCGCGTGGCTAATTTGTGTGACAGAAAGTGTATAAACTGTCTTGAGTTTAGCAGGAATTCATTTTCCACAACCTAGGAACTTGTGTCTTGAACTGCATTACTGGATACTGCGTAAGTAGCAGCCGTGTTCACCGGTATAGACGTTCAACAGCTGCAGTGGTGCTAGCGCTCCAGAGTGTTACATATCAAACTGCAGGTAACGTAAGGTGAACGGCTTTTTCCAATCAAGTCAAAGGCGAGGCAAATAAATTGGACGAAAGGAGAAGTTTGACTCTAATGTGCTCTCATACTACGTTCAATATTTTGTAGAAATGCACTTTGCGAAATACATTTCAGGATGCAAGTGGCTGTGTATCTCATACGAACCACAGAAATGTTCATTGAAAAGTGATGATGCGGTGTAAGAGTCAGGTTACGACATACTATGAGAGGAAAACTGAATAAAAGTACCTGCGCCTCGTCTTGGTGTAAACACCACTGGCTACCACGTACCATGGGGCCAGGCCCCGGCGTGCGCCCGCTTCCTGCTGAGTCCAGAGGCGGCCAGCAGGGCAGAGCCAGCTCAACCCCTCCAGCCACCCCAACCCCTTGCGCTCACTTAGCAGTAATTGGCGCTGCTAATGACACGCCGCCTCACCCAGGGCGAGGGCCGGCCAGCCCTCCCGCCACTAATAACCTCCCTACCGAGGCTTACACCGGACCTCGACACTCTGACTTAGGTCGATGGCAAGATCTCAGAATGCAAACGCATTCCTCCTCAGGTATTTGTTCACGATATTCAGCCTTGTGATCCTCAAGTTGAGATAACCCACCACTGAACGAAACTGTTTCTAAACATTTCTGATTCACAGTTAACAAATCAAACTTCAGTATTGCAGTAATTGCCGAAGCTGTCAATGACATTAGAGCAAGTTGCAAAGAAAAACGCCTTTAAATGTGAGGGCTAACTATGTGGGACAGCTCCGGGAATTCGGTAGAGGATCTGGTAACAAGCAGACATGTGCTGCACATTAGTTGCGCAGCCTCGTCGAGGGCGGGGGGGGGAAGGGGGTATTGGGCTGAAGATCCGCCCTCTCCGGCACCTCCCACGCCGTGGCTCGACGCGCCGGGTCAGGTGCCTAAGCGCCCTCGGTAATAAAAAAGCTGAACCAAATATTCAGCGAACAACCAATAACGAACTGAAACAACGACCGCAAAGCACAAATCTACGTGAACAACACACTCACACAAAATGGTAGTACCTTCTGAATTTACACCCCTAGGTTCGGTAGTTCGAATCCGGTGGTGAAAGATTTTTTCTTCTTTCTTTCTTCCTTCGTATCGGCCATCTAAGGACCATGCACTAATTTCAATGTTTTCTCCTTCGTTCTTCTTTCTTTTTCCTACAGTATTCTTTCATCTTTTCACTATGCATCCTTTCTCTCTCCTCAGACCACTTTACTCCTGTCTTCTTCCTCCTGCCTTGGAATCCTTCCTTTTTTAACACTTTCTTCTTAAAAGTTTCTCTTTCTGTTGCATCTTTTTCACTTATATTATTTCTTTGCAAATCTTTTCTATCTTCTTGAATCCATGCTATTGTTGACTTTTTATCCCAGAGATATTTAAAAATCTGTTTGTTTAACCTGTGGCTGTTCATTCGGTATCAATGTCCAAAAAAAATAGCAGTCGCCTCTTCCGTAGTGTTTCGGTTATATTTTCTATGTTGCGATAAACTTCTGCATTACTTCTTAGTTTCCATACTTCTGTATTTCTTAGTGGACCAAGTATTTTTTGAATGATTTTTCTTTCTAGGACTTCAAGTTTATGTAATTTGTAACTCAATACTAAACATTCACTCGCATAAAGACATATCATCCGAAAATGCTAGACAGTGAATCTCAATACCGGAAATTTGAGTTAGTACACATGTAATAAATCACAACGTAACTATAATTTGCAAAGCACAAGTGAACATGACAATTGGTCCTCAACGTGATGCCGCCACAATGTGTGCTGCAGTTACTGTGAGCGATTTTAAAGCCGCCGCGACCAGCTTTGATGCTGCTATTGTTACAGCTATGCAGAAGTTACTAGCCGATTGTGCATATGCGGCGACCCGCTGCTTAGCAGTTCAGTGGCGCCACCGAGTGGAAACTTATGAACAACAATAATGTTATTTTAGTTCAATTTTTACAAATACAGTGTCATGTTAATTAAACTGTAAAGAACTTTCTCTTTGGCTAGTAAAATAGAAGCTGCTTAATTATTTTACGCGCTGATTATATACACTCCATTTCCATCATGTTGCTCCTCTTCCACTTACAAGGTAATGCGAGCAGACTCATTTTATTTCTTGTTCAACTGTTTTCGTAGTATGATTGATTAAATTATAAAAAAGTGTAAAAATAAGTCATAGATTAATACATTCATCAGGCTTCATTATTAAAAAATGAGCCCCCCCCCCCCCCCAGAATCAAATCATGGTGCGCCACTGTGTACATATATGGTTCATTTGCTTTGATTACCGTCTTGCAGGTATTTGTTGTGGTGTGCGAAACACAGACCACTTCACTATGCAGGTTGGTCATTTGTGTTGATAAGGTGTAATTTCTCTACAGGAGGAGCTCAAAATGGCTACCGCGAGCTGTAATGCAGGCATCTATGAGCCGCATCATTGTCTCATTCGTGCCCATATTCCACGCAGCTGCCGTATCTGCTATGACCCTTGCTCTATGCGATGAGGCAACAATTGCACGTTATGAATAGGTGTGGCATGCACAGTGGACTTGAAATGGCATCATAATTAGAAGTCTATGGTGTCCGCAGGTGACGCCCAGTCAATTTGTCCAGGAATCCCTGAGGTAAGGGCGCGTTTATGCTGCCATTTCGCAGCTCGAACCTCACACCTCGCTATGCGCCGCTGGCACATCGCAGCTCGCAGCTCGCCGAGAGTTTACTCTGTACCCTTGATGGCACATCGCTATTCGCCTGCCGCCGGCGGCATTCGACGTTGCATCTATTCATATCGATTGCGTCGCCTGACGACAGAAGGCTTAGTTGCTTCAAACGACAAAAAGAGGAAGCGTGGTGTGTTTCCTATGAGTTCAAAACGTCAAAAGTACGAAACGTTTCACCAGGACTACCAAAAACTAAAAAATATCAAGATCATCTCTTCACTCACTCACTCCATGGGACTCCGGTCCTCAGAGGACCTTGACCTCCTTAGTCACGGATTTCCAGTCGCGTCGGTCTTCAGCACGCCTGACCCACCTCCTCACACACACTGCTATCAGGTAGACTTCCTCATCCTCCAGCTATCTCACACGGCGGTCGTGCCCCCCTTCTTCTACCACCAGAATGTCCCATATCATCTTATTCGGGATCATTTCTTCTGTCATCTCCAGCCACCTCTTGTACTTCTTCACTTTCTTCCCTAAAATCAAAATGTTCAAATGTTTGTATAGCTTATGGGACTTAACTACGTGCTCATCAGTCCCTAAACTTACAAACTACTTATGAACTAACTAATACTAAGGACGGCACAAATATCCATGCCCGAGGGGGGATTCGAGCTCCCGACCGTAGTGGCCGTGCAGAGCGTGACTGGAGCGCCTCAGTCCCCTCGGCCACCGCGGCCGGCCTTTCTTCCCTAGCCCCTCCATTTCCCTCTTCACTTAAGATGTGTCTGTTTGCCAGCAACATTTCAAAATTACCCATATTTGTATTACTTTTACCTTTCCAAATATCAAAGTGTCTGTCTCATTCTTCAGCTTGTCCGTCCTTGGCTGATATCTCTCTCTCTTTATCTCTTCCACCCCATAGAAGAATTTCCTCCCCTGATTATTTTCAAAGTTCTGTATTTCATCCATCCTTTCCATTTCCTTTACTCTCTTTCTCAGTTTTTGCCTGTTTCTTTGGCCATGAAAACTGTCTGTGGAAAGTTTCTTACGCTGATTTCACGTGATTTTTGAGGGAAAAATCTTACAATTTTCGAAAGAAACATATATAAACGTCGTGGCTGAAGCTTGCCGCTTAGATTGCATTGCTTTAGAAAAACGTTCTAGAAAAGGAATGTATACATACGAGAGAAAAATGTAATAACTCTGCTCAAATCTTGGGGATATAGAAAATTGGTATGACCCAAACAGTGCTTTCATGAATTTGTAAAGTATTTCCAGGTATAGTTGTTAGTAAGCCTTTTTTATGGAGACTCAAATGTGATATTTGCGATGTTTATGTTTGCTCGTTTTGAAAATTTTTAAGATTTTTCCTCAAACACTATGTGAAATAAGCGGAAAAAATTCTCAACTAATTATTATAGCTAAAATAACAAGTAAAATATGTTTCACGAAAATCTGAGGAAACAACTTTAAACTAATTATTATTATGTCTAAAGAAACATGTAAAAATGTTTTACGTAAATGGGTTCCAGTTATATGAAAGTACTTGCAAGGTCGGTTTTTTCATCAAAGTAAAAAACGTTTTTGATTCACGATATATTTCTTACATTATTTTACTAGGAAGCCTACAATCATGGAATTATTTAAGAGCAAAACTAGGTTCCCATCAGGTTGAAGAAATCTGATGCAAGCATTTTTCAATACCCTTGTAATTTTTGGAGAAATTCGAAAGTGAGATTCATTAATATATTTCTTTGAATCGTAACTGCTTAACTGATTGTGTTACTGTTAACTATATGCCTCTCTTAATCTCTTGGAGACAATTCAAATCAAAAGCTTCATAAATACTTCAGTTCTATTTCTTTAGACAGGTACCACTTTGAGGAACATTCTCGCAGAGGCAGATTATCAGAACATCACTTGGTTGAAAATTCGATCTAAAATAAAGTGTTAGTCTCAGACCAAAAACATTTTGAATATGTTCTTATGTTGTAAGGCGTAACAAAATATAAAAAGAATCAGGAAATTCTGAGACGGTGGGTGACATGACCCAGGTGATTTGACACATTATGACCCCTCAGAACAGAAAAAAGCATGGTATAATAATTGGCTTACTAAATTATCAAGAGACTTGAATTACTGTCAAAACAGCTAGTCTCACTTAAAAAGATAATACACCATTTTTTCCTATAGAAATAGTTTCACATGGGTGATAATTGCAGCATATTCTGCTGAAAGCAATAGAATATAATTAGACGCGGCGGAGTGGCCGAGCGCATTAAGTCGCTATGCTACGATTCGCGAGGCCGTTCCCCGTCGGGAGTTCGAATCTCCTCTCGGGCATGGATGTTTGTGCTGTCTTTAGTATAAGGTAATTCATAAGTGCTTTGTAAGTTCAGGGACTGATGACCCCGCAGTTACGTCCCATAAACTTCACATACATTTGAACATTAGAATATAAATACATATTTCATAAAAGAGAAGCATGTAGTTTTGTGGTTATCTATTCTTATTTTGATACGCATTTGCTTGACACACAAATTTTTTAATGTAGTCTGATGTTCGCCCATTTTTACGCTTAACTTGACTTTAGAATACACAAATATTTTTGATTCCATAATTCCAACTACTTCAGAAGGGAGAGTAATATTGACGTCGTTTGGAGGTAAGACTTAACAATAATTGGAGAATTTGTTGTTTCTGTGTTGAGACAGTTTCATTGATTTCGACTTGTTATTGTAGCATCTAAGTGGATTTCTCTTATTTACTGGTGTTCTCAGATACTTGGCATATTAAATAATGTAGTTATTGCATTCCAATCATGTTTCCTGCATTCCACATTCATTGACTTGGCTAGAAGTGCACCTAGCGCAACTTCGGGTTTTTGGGCAAATGTACGACGTCTATCTCTAAAGTATGGTGCTTTCTGGTGTCTGCTATGAAGTTTTTGTCCGTAAAGGGAAATGACATTCTTCAGCAACTTTCGTCAGTAAATATCTGTACGTCACAAAAGAATGGCAAATAAACTGTATTGTAACAAACTGCCTTATTCCTACCAGGATAAAAACAAGAAAGACAAATGTGGTGTTATTAGTTCATTTTTGTCGATTTCCGCGTCCTACATAGTCTTGCTATTATAAAATTCAGACGACAAACCAGTGTACTATTCATACTCAACCTATATCGTATTCAGATGGCCTCTAGTGGCATTACGATAGTTTGTGATGTTACTTCTAACCTATGCAACAGGTGAAGCAACATGATCACCGGAGAGAATTTTTTTTTGAAGAATGAGTGCTGTGTGAACTGCAGGTAGCTAGTACATTCCAAACAGGGGTTGATTACAGGCGTCGCGTGGTCAATGGAATGGGAGTAGTTAGTTGGTCCTCCAATTAGCGCGCATACCACACGAGCTGGCTGTGTAGCCATGCAGAAAGGGAGCCAATAGTCAGCCATGTGTTTCCCAAGTGGACATTGCGCCAAGTAGTAACTGTGCCTGTCCATAGTGAGTTCATTAAATTCTCAGGGAAACCAAACTTTGGTCTAGCACACGCGATGTACCCTGTCGGAAAAAATGTGGTACACCTGGATCCAAGACGTCGATTTTGATCCGATGACGGCAGTTACCATCTGGGAGATAGTTTATGTACTGAAATGGTGTCAACGTCGTCCTGCAACAGAGAGCATCGTTATAGTGCTGCAGGGGTTCGAGCGGTTGCTGGCGCACGCCTTGGTGGGTGCGCACTTAGATAACGTTGGAGAGCGGGTTAGTTGTCAGGAGGTCAGACTCCCAACCGCAGTGGTATACCCTGCAGGAAGAGGGAGGGGCGGTCGAGGTGCCGCCGTTGGCGTAATGAAAGAATATTGTTCTGTAAAACATTTATTCTGAAGTGGTAAACACCCAGGCTATTCAGGTGACGTCAGCAGCCTGCTGCCGTACTGTGCGCTGACAGTGCGGCTGCGTCCGCACTAGCTCGGCGTGCGGGGGTAGGCGACCCCTCTGCCGCGCCGTTTGTTGTGGAACCGTACGGAAGTACGGTGGAACGTGTGAATGAGAGATTCACACGTCTGGACTGGTGGTTCTCGGTCCACACCCTAATTGCTGTCTCGCGTTGACGGTTATCGTGTGATCGTGATGTGCGGTGACTCCTGAACTACAGGCAGGTAGGCGTCTTCCCTAGGAACGTTGGAGTTTCGGTGTGCAGGACATGGGAGTCCTCCTAGATACTGCGCCCGTAGTTGGTGGTAGCGCAGCAGTCGAGCACGGAGCTACGCAGGAGTCGACATCTCGCCGGTTGTCAGATGATGTAGAAGAGTGCTGGAGTTCTATAACAAACTCTTACCGACGTTAGAATATGTCAGGGAATTGAGCGCTACGAAGTGTAAACCATTGATTCATCTGACCGACTGCCTATGAACTCAAGTGCTGCAGTGTATAAAGCTTGCCCCATTTCAGAAAAATCACAAAAACGAATATAAGCTACGAGTAATACGGTTTACAGTGTACCACCACTCTTAGTGTCCCCTGCTGACCGCTTGGTTCACGTTAAGTTACACCCGTTCTCTTTCCATGCTTAAAAGAGATCAGTGATTTTTAATGTAACAGAATACTGCTCGCTTACTCATTGCGCTTAAAACTCAACGTGCTATGAAAGACGTGCGGTATGATGGGGCGGCAACTAACACGTTCGACTCCTCAACCCACATCTGTTACACAAGAAGTCGAGCGCGAATGAAATAATTTATGCCAAGACAGTATTCGCAGTCTGTATGCTCGAATGGACGTCGTATTCAGCTCCTCGCCTTCATTGTCGACCGCAGATGTTACACCAGATACATATAAGAATGTTTCATGGATCCACACCTGGTACCCACTAAGGGGAGTCGTACCGCCGTAACTCAACAATTTTAAATTGGCTACAGAAATGCCCAGTTTTTTTCAGGAACTGTAAAGTATATAAATGTGATATTTTTAGCACATGCTCTCGCATGTTTTATTACTGTATTACTCTAGAATCACTTTAATATAAGAGCTGGAATAAATGTTATGATTTTTTCCCTGAGCATATACTTTTTTGTGTATATTTTCACAATTTTAATTTCTTGAATTTTAACTATTACAGTAAATACTACTAAAATAAAACTACAAGATCATTGTACTGTCTATGTTATGTGATAAATAATTCATTGATGTAGGATCAGAGGTTTTTGAGAAAAATTGGTATTTATACTTAAAATATCATTTTTGAGAAAACTGCGTTTACAGAATATATTTTAATATACAGCCCAACTGATACATAAAAATATGTTAGAATCCTTCTTGATGGTAGTAGTCATCTCCTCCTCCATCTTCCTCACTCAGTGCTGCCCTGCTTCTCTTGGATCTACAACATTTCACAGTATTCCTCGCCTATGTATATATTCCTTTGATGTTAGCCCGTCGCCCTCTTGGATCTGGCTTCTTTTGACATATCGTTAGTTGCTATCTCTGTCTTCATCATTGGTCCAAGACCCTATAACTTTGAGTGGTGTTCTAACCTTTATCAATTACAAGATATTTCAGAACCTGTACTCTTTCAGAATAGCTATTATTAAAACTAAGAACAGCATAAAAAAACTGCAAGTTCAAAGACTGACCTTCCAGGAAACAGAAACTAAATCACGGCTAGTAGATAACTGTTGCTGTCAAACACAAAACAATGTACAGTTTAAAGAGTTGTCTGCGAAGTACCACTAGTTTAGGCAACTTAAGAAACAGGCAGTTGTCTACAAAACAAAATAAAACACAGCCTTCTAGATTATATAGTTACAAATAAATATAGTTACACTATGCGAAACGATAGAAAAACTGTAAACGAAGGCTTCCGCGGCCGTTCCATTGTATAAACACCCAGAAGATGGCCACTTGCAATAGTGGCCGAAACGTCGGTGAAGTGTTTGATATTTTGACGATGCGGTCCAAAACCCAGAAGAGTTTTATATACGATAGAAAAACTAATTCTCAGAAATGTCAGTGGATGATTATTTTCAAATATTTACTTAAAATAGTAATTAACTGAATATTCCAATAAGCCCAACACCAAATTAAAATCCATATTTTCATAATTGGCCTAAAAGTTTTTTTTCCCCTTGGGCGGAACGACTGCCCGTAACATTTGAGCTACATGTTGTAGCAATGCCAAGGTATTAACTCGAGTCCTCATGCTCACTTCGGCCCCCTGACCGAAAGCGCCGTAGTTAAGTCCCTTAAGCTCTACAACATTTCACAGTATTCCTCGCCTATGTACACATTCCTTTGATGTTAGCCCGTCGCCCTCTCTGTCCATCACCTTCCCACTCACTTTCGGTTCATTTCTGTTTCGTTTTGATGCAGCTCAATTGTTGTGACGTCACGTCTCCTAAATAATATCTCCCACAATAATAAAATTAACATTGGATATTTAACATTTGATATTAGGAAACTGACTGCGAAAAGTGTTACAAATAGTTTGGTAGTAAAGTCATAATACATTAGAACCACTTGCGTGATCCAACGAATTTTTTATTCATATCATTGTTTACCATACTATTTCATAATTTCGAAAATGTATTGATTTGTATATGTGCGTACTGTCTGTAAAGTATATCGCGAATAGAGTAAGTACTTTGGTTGCAATCCGTTCATTAGTTTAGGAAGAGATATGGAACGTTTTCGCATTATGTTGAAGTTTTTGAGCCATTTCATTGTTCCTGTCGTCATGTCTCCTGAAATGTATGTCGTAGGCGTTTCTTACCTCGATAGTGGTTCTTGCCTTAAAGCTTGTAACATTTCTACCAAATTTGGTTCAAATCCAGTAATTTAGGACGAGATGTAAAACACACATATACACACACAAAAATGGATTCATTTTTGTAATATGCAACGATGTGTTATATGCTGTATTCAACAGTAACAGTGTTGTCAGATCTGCCGTTTGCTTGGTTTCCTGAAACCGAGATAGCAGAATGTACAAATTGGACATCGAACAGTAACACTTTACGACTCTCTTTAACTTCCTTGTAGCTCTTGAAATGGAAACAAATGTAGCAATATCGGCAGTGTTGAAACATTCTGGTTGATATAACTGAGTACTGGACCAGCGCACTATTCGGAATCTTCCCTTTATGTGTAAATGCGTCTTATACAAATTTGTAAATTAGTATAGATGGTTTCTTCCAATATTTCGCTCACACTTACAACAGATTTTATTAAAATTACTATGATAAATGTAACTGCATAAATTCCACTACAAATACCTTTCTTATTTTGTACAGATGTTTGTTATTTCACTTCCCTTCTATAGTCTCCGGAACGTCCTGCCCATTTTCACCTCCACATTCCTTAACGCCATCGCAAGCCTTCATAATTTTGTGTCACAGCCCTTTTCAGCAACTGGTTTCTCAATGGAAAGAGGCACACTACACCTCCCACCTAAACATCGATAACGCTGGCCACGCCATGAGGCGGCAGATCAAATCACATTACAACAATGTACTGGAAGGTAACTGTTGTTCAAATAGCGAAAGAACGTCATGATATAAGGTAAGTAACATTAACATTACGACTAGGCGTGTACGGCCAGCGATACTGCTTCCAAGGGCTCTTTTGTTTCTAAGCAGGCGAAATACGAGTGTTTATTTTCCTCTCCATTTAGAGCAATCGTAACTCAGTGATACAAGAATCACCTCCGTCCTTCCCGCCGCGCTAGTGAACTGTGGAGAGGGGAGAGGACAGTTGTAACTATTTGCAGCGGTGTTGCCCCTGCTAGCAGACTGAAAGAAATGTCCTCCATCCGGTGCCTCTCCACATAAAAGGGAGATTACAGTTTCGCGTCCATTTGCCAACAATGGCCCTGAAATACGAGGCAAAGGGTAGGCTTGGATACGCTCAGACAACGAAATCGACTGCGTCTTCACAGACCAACCATCCCGACAGTCACCTTAACGAAGTTATTTTAACAACAGTAAACCTAAATCCATGTAAACGCACAAATTCTTCAATTAACTAGGTACGAAGCTTTCACCATGAAGATATTCAAAAGAGTAAGTGTGGATAAAGTACAAGTAAAACCAAGGAACAGAGGATAAAGCGTGAATCGAAATCAACTATGTATGAAATGGGGAAAGATCGAGAAAATCAGGGCCATTAAATTGCGTCGTACAACAAATAGTTGGATTTATAGTTGTCAACAAACAGCTGCATCTAAAGCCGTCCAGATGTGCATACACAAATCTGTCAACCAAACTGATGCATTAACCGTAGGTGTAAAGTTATAGGGCAAGATTCGAACTATACATTCATCGTATGGGGAGTAGGTGCTGAAGGTCTACATGTGGGGCGACACGGTATATGTAGCATGCCAATCATGTATTACTTTGTTCTTCTATGCCTTAGAACATGTGATAACATCACGTAAGGATTAGTTACATTCTTCAAAGGATCTTAAATGCTTACTGATGCTAAACAATAAAACAAATAGTCGTTCAGGTTGGTGGTAATCATAGTCCGATAAGAGTTATAAAGAAAAAAATAACCATACAATTGCGTCCTCCTTAGATAGGTAATACATGATTGACAGCTAACCAAAACCCTTGGGAAATCAAACTATGAAATTGCATTATAAATTGATTTTAAAACTAGTAAGGCAAATTCATCAAAGTGGGTACACTCACATGTTATAACATCCATCCAAGTGAACTGACGAAGCGGCCATGTATACCGGTTACTTACATTTATATATATATATATATATATACTCAGCAATAGACCGTAACTTGTGTGGCGGAGTGTCTACTGTACCACTACTAGTCATTTCTTTCCTATTCCACTTCCAAACAGAACGAGGAAAAAAGCAATATCTACATGTCTCTGTACGAGCCCTAATTTCTGATCTGCTGTGGGTCCAAAACATTTGAACAATACTCAAAACGTGGTCGTAAAAGTGTTTTATACGCGGTCTCTTACACAGATGAAGTACATGTTCCCAGAATTCTCCCAATAAACGGAAGTCGGCGGTCCGCCTTACTCACAACTGTCCATACATGTTCGTACCATTTCATATAGCTCTGCAGTGCTAAGCCTAGATATTTGAACGACGCGATTGTATCAAGACGCTCACTACTAATGCAGTATTCGAACATTGTGGAATTGATTATCCTACTCACGTGCAACGCCTTACATTTTTCTACATTGAGAGCTATCCTTCACACCAACTAGAAATGACAACATGCTCCCATACACTAAAGCATCATCAGCAAACAGTTACTCTGTCGATCAGAAAATTTATATAGATAAAATTATAGCGGTCCTATCACACTTCCCTGGGGCACGCCTGACGGTACACTCATCTCTGATGAACACTTGCCATTGAGAACAACGTACTGCGTTCTATTACTTAGAATCTCTACCAGCCAATCACAAATCTGTGAACCTATTCCATATGCTCGTATCTTCGTTAGTAGTCTGGAGTAAAAACTCCCCAGATTAAATCAACAGAAATGTTCGACTATGCAACTAAATACTCTAATTCTATTAAGATCTCACATTGCAACGACTTGGTCTATACGCATGTCCTGAATAAAGATGTGTTACCTCACACATGTGAAAGCAACTGTCCAACCAAGCAACAGGAAGAGAGTCAAAGATACTATTGCGGGACATACATACTGATATAGAGGAAGCAGATCGAAATCTTATCTGTAGTATACATAAGTGAATGAAGAAGTGAGCATTAGATTTTGGAGGTTATCAATTAAAGAATAAGTAAAATACTCAGAGTTATCTAAGGTGATATCTTAAAAAATAAGACGCTTTTCATTTTGAACAATTATTCTATTCCAATCAACATCTTTGCTTGCAGAAGTGTACATATTTGTATTACAATAACTCTGTAATACTTAATCCTATATAAAGTCTCTGAACAGCTCAAAGATGTATCTATTCTTAAAATATATTTGCTCAAGGAGCTCCATTGTCCCTCTTCCCTTATCTACTAAGTGTAAAAGATTCAAATTCTCATTGACACTTGTTTCACAATGCTTGTTGGTGTTCAGGTGTCACTTGCTTTTTAATATTTTATAGTGTGAAGTGATGTGAGTTCACGACACCTCTCTCTAAATTCGTCCAATGTAAAATGCATCACAGTCAATACATCTAATCCTTTGAATGCCAGATTTCTGGAGGGTGACAGTGTGTTCAATGGAATGTGTCAGTATTTTACCTAAAGTGTTACTGTTACTGAAGCATATTTTAACTTTAGTGCTCTTAAAGGCACTTTCTATCTAATTTGATACTGTTCTCTTATAATCCGTACGTCAATAGGTTCTACAAACAGATTTACATCGCCAAAGTGTGATCTCATTAACGAGATTCAAGTTGTCTTATTGCTTTAGAATGAATTTGATCTACAATATCATGAGAGAAATCATTGTTTACTGCAGTATCCACAAGGATACTTTTTCCTCTTATAATTTCTTCCTTGTCAAGAGGCATTTTGGTGAGTCTATTAACGAGGCTATCAAAGAATGACACTTTATACTGATGAAAATGTGCTGAGTTAAAGGCATTGGTAACATTCGATGTTGAGAGCTTTCTGTTAGTAGAAAATTTATTGCACCATTTCTATTTATCTAAAAGTGAAATCTTAAAAGTTCGTTTTATAATTTACATGTTGTTCATACGTTAATTTAATTCTATGATGTAAATTGTTAAATATCACCAGTATGCCATTGAAGCCTTCATTTTCTTCATTATACATTAAAATGGTCTCATCTACATAATGATACTAATAAAGGATGAAGTCCTTAAGTTCAGGATTATGTTCGAACATTGTGCCTCCAGATGATTTAAAAAAAATATTGGCTAGGGTTACTGATAAACTGCATCCCATAGCTAAACCATCCTGTTGTCCATATATGGTATTTGAAATAGTTACAGGACAGGACAAGTTCGAGCAGTTGTTCAAATTCCTCTATTTGACTTAATAAAAGCCTTTTATGTAAGATAAAATTATTCTGTAGAATATTAATATCTTCATTAACTGGTATATTAGTATAAAGATTTGTCACATCTAATGATTCCCATTTATATTCATATGCCTTAACAATATCTTTAATATTTGACATCACTAAGTATTTCTTACTGAAAACTGTTGGACAACAGTATCGTTGTTATTCAGAATAGTATTCAATTTGCTATATAGCTCACATGTTCGACTTCCAAAATAATTTACCATTGGACGTATAGGGACGTTTATTTTATGCGCTTTAGGCTATGATGTAAGGCTTAGGGCATGTGGAATCATTACTTCTAAATTTTACAGATTTTATTATCAATCAGGAAACTTATATTTTTTAAGTAATCTTTAACCTGTCTAGCAAAATATTTCGTTGAATAACTTTCTACACTATCAATGCCATTCTTTTCAAAGAATTCTGTTACTTTCTTCATATAATTCTCTATGTACATAATTACTAAAATATATCTTTTGCTTGCTTTTAATACTAATGCCTTGTGCATTTTAAATTTATCATTATTGTCGTGTATTACTTCTTTCGATAAATGACATTGTTTGCTTCAGCTAACTTTCTACTAAGGAGTTTTTGTTATGACTTATCTATTTTTTTGTAATTAACAGTTATTTGGGTAGCAAAAATAATAGACCTGTTGTCTTTACAACTTAATCTCCTATCTTTAGTTGTAGACCAAGCTCATCTTTATTAACAGCAATGTTGGTGTTATATACAATTTTATCTACTGAAACTAGATACATTACTATATAGTATTCTGTGTTAACGTTTCAGTCTATATAATTTCTTATCATGCTTATCAGTGACAATTACATATCTGTTTTCAACGGCGATATCTACATAGTGCATCAAGCTTCCAAATTGTTAAGCATCTATCAGTTTAATTAATGGGGTGTTCAAGATGCAATTCTTTAGAGAGAAAGTCAGATAGTCTATATAAGTTTCCAATCTAGAGCCTTATACATAAATTTTCACAGTATTGTTTCACTTTCAGATCTACATAATCCAATCGTCTTATATTCACTTAAGCAAAATTAGACATTAATCCTGATTGGCATTTTCAGTTCTGGAGGATTGCTACTGTTATCTTCATAAATTATTGTTCTTTATTTCTTTCTCAAATATTTAAACTATTCAAAATTATAGAGCATCTGAGACCAAGAAACATTGCATAACAAGTATCAAGGACAATGTAGATATTTTACACTTAATAGATAAGGGGGGCACAATGGACATCCTTGAACAAATTGAAATTTTTGCATTTGAATAGATCCTGAGAACCTTTTAATTGAGCAAATAGATTTTACGAACAAATACGTCTTTGAGTTGTCTGAGACTTTAAGTAGGATTAAGGATTATAGACGTATTGTAATACAAATATGTACACTTTTGTTTATTGCAATGGAATAATCCTTCAAAATACAAAGTGTCTTATTTTAACATTATATATATTCTGGTTTTTTACTTATTCTTTAGTCGATTTCACAGCCATATTGGATTGTCTCCAAAATCTAATACTCACTTCTTCATTCACTTACCTGTTTCGTCTTCTCAGTAAGTATATCTTGCAGTAGATTCTTTTACTTTCTTCCTGTTACTTGGATTAACAATTGCTGTCATACGCGTGAAGTGACATATTTTTCAGGAAGTTGCGTACCGACCATATTGTTGCAATGTAAGATATTAGTAAAATTCGATTATTTAGTTGCACAGTTTCATTTTAACTGGGGAGATTATATTAAATAACCGGTATATATAGCCATTTCCACTGTTCACTGGATGATTTGAACTGTGGTTCTATGGTTTCCTGACCAGTCTGTTGACCGGCGTATATTACGTGACAATCCCACATGTTCTCACACATCTTTTTAGTTATTAGATAACAAGTCCATTTTCTGTTACTGACATCACTGAATTATAGTCTGTCAATTCGTATTACAATGACACCTAATTAATTTAATACTGTATACTGCCCTATGTATTGTACTTTATTGTTAGTTTCACCTAATCTTAATACCAATACTAACCACCTACACCAATATTTTATATATTTCACTCTCTTACAACATTATTAAATATTAACACACATATGTACTACAATGTGAGATATCTTAGGACACAAAAAGTCTTAGTAAATGTTATTGATGGCATACAATTAACACCATTGACACTACAAGTAGTGTACTTCAGATACTTTCATTCTTGTATTTCATTAGGCCTTATTATATTACTTCAGTGCTGATTGTTATCTTATATGTTATGCACTTCTTATGCTTTGTATTGTGTACGACATATGAAGAGCATATTGTTATTGGTACAACAGTGATTTGAAATTATATTTGTATAGAGCCTGAAGATGGTATTAATGTAATACCGAAACCGGTCGTACAAGCAAAACGTCATAGACTCTACGGCTGTTGGTGGGTAAGTTAATAATTTAGAATGAAAACTTTATTAGCCGCAGTACCGGTTTCATTACAACATGGAGCTAAATCCATACACATTTTTTCTGCCAAACTGTCTCTTTCTGCCCGTCACGCATGATTTAGGTATTTATTCGTGTGTAGTGAAGTATGTAGTAAATGTGAGCATTTCGCGATTTAGTCATAGTGCAGAAATTAGTGGGCAATGTTTTGAAGCCAGTATTTTCATAAAAAGCAACTTTTCTATTGCTGATATCGAACAGTTGGTTCGATCATGTGTCAGCACTGTAATCTTGCAGTATTTGAACACGCAAGTCTATTTTTTGCTGGTCTTCTTCAACATAACATTACAGTGACGATGATTTCAAGCAAGCGTTTATGTCATTCGCGTATGTTGAACATGGAATAATGGGAAGTGTTTGTCGGCAATTATGGGAAAAGAATAATATAGTGGCGACAAATAGCTTGTCGTGCCATAATGCTTTCATCCAATACAATAATTAACTTTGCACTGCTTCAGGTCTGTGTCCACACACACACACACACACACACATATGCCGTGGCATCATATGACAGATTATGCCACGGTAGTGCAATGCCATTATTAAATGGTATTTTAGCGAAAATTAGCGAAATCGGAAATGTTTTGCCAGTTTCACCTGCTGGATAGAAAAAAATAATCCATCTTGCCCGACCGAAACTGCTATGTCGTAAATGATTTTTGTTGCTGCGTCAGTTATGGGACATTGGGAGTAACAATCAGTGCCATTTCTGTACTATCGTAACGCAGTCCACAATGCTTTTCGATGCCCATTAAATCAGATGCATTTCGATCTGGCGATATCAAACAGAAATGACTCAGTGGTAAATTGGCAATGGCAACGCAAAGATTATCGATAGCAGTAAATGCTTCATTGTACATCACGTCGCTGAATGTAATCGTTAGGTCATTGCACCGTGTTTGAGTTCGATGCAATACATCGTTAGTCATTGTATCTTTGTGCTTATCGCACAACATATCCGCTCGTCTCGGGGGAACCTGTAATCCACAATACAGTGAGCAGTAAACAAATTTGTGTTGACGTACAGCCCAAAGCTGTTTCAACAAGACTATCGTTCTAGTGACAGTCTTCTTCGAGCAAGCTGAGTGCAAAACATGCATCTTTATAGGTTCGATAATGTTGTCCATTCACTTTGCGTAAAACCTTGGAATGCCGATGGCAGTATCGAATAATAGTCGCAGATTCATTTTTTTTTATTCGTGTGAATCAGCGTGGAACATCGGAATAAAGTATCGTTCGTACAAACGCACCAAAATTTCAGCATGATTACATAATTAGAAAATTTCGGTGAATGTTGTTTTTGGTAGATTCACGTACAACACGCTCATTTGCTATCTCTTTGGTGAAAAATACGGTATGGCCATTTTCAAGATGAACGCCTAAATGTACAACTGCTGGGTCCCGTTCTAGAATTGGGAAACCAAACATACTCCAGAAAGCTTCAAACGAGCTGATGTACCAGTCAAATAGGTAGCGCATATCTTTGTCAATAAATCGAGAAGTATTCACATCGGTATTTTCAATTTGAAATACAATCATATCGTTGTCTTTATCCACATACATGCAAATGTATTTAATACTCTTCACATAACTACAGAAGTGAACATTAATAAGACCATTTAATGTTTTGTTCAGTAGAGGCGAATATGGTATCACCCAACGATTGTCAATGTCTACACTACTGGCCATTAAAAATTGATACACCAAGAAGAAATGCAGGTGATAAACGGGTATTCATTGGACAAATATATTATACTAGAACTAAGATGTGATTACATTTTCATGCAATTTGGGTGCATAGATCCTGAGAAATCGGTACCCAGAACAACCACCTCTGGCCGTAATAACGGCATTGATACGCCTGGGGATGGAGTCAAACAGAGCTTGTATGGCGTGAATAGGTACAGATGCCCATGCAGCTTCAACACGGTACCACAGTACATGAAGAGTAGTGACTGGCGTATTGTGACGAGACAGTTGCTCGGCCACCGTTGACCAGACGTTTTCAATTGGTGAGAGATCTGGAGAATGTGCTGGCCAGGGCAGCACCCGAACATTTTCCGTATCAAGAAAGGCCTGTACAGGACCTGCAACATGCGATCGTGCATTATCCTGCTGAAATGTACGTTTTCCGAGGGATCGAATGAAGGGTAGAGCCACGGATCGTAACACATCTGAAATGTAACGGCCACTGTTCAAAGTGCCGTCGATGCGAACAAGAGGTGACAGAGACGTATAACCAATGGCTCCCCTTACCATCACGCCGGAAGATACGCCAGTATGGCGATGACAAATACTCGCTTCTAATGTGCGTTCACCGCGATGACGCCAAACAAGGATGCGACTATCATGATGCTGTAAACAGAATCTGGATTTATCAAAAAAAAATGACGTTTTGCCATTCGTACATCCAGATTCGTCGTTGCGTACACCATCGAAGGCGCTCATGTCTGTGATGCAGCGGCAAGGGTGAACGCAGCCATGGTCTCTGAGCTGATAGTCCATGCTGCAGCAAACGTCGTCAAACTGTTCGTGCAGATAGTTCTTGTCTTGCAAACGTCCCCATCTGTTGTCTCAGGGATCGAGACGTAGCTGCACGATCCGTTACATCTATGCGGATAAGATGCCTGTCATCTCGACTGCTAGTGATAAGAGGTCGTTGGGATCCATCACGGCGTTCCGTATTGCCCTGCTGAACCCACCGATCCCATATTCTGTTAAGTCATTGGATCGTCACCAACGCGAGCAGCAATGTTGCGATACGATAAAACTCAATCGCGATAGGCTACAATCTGACATTCATCAAAGTCGGAAACGTGATGGTACGAATTTCTCCTCCTTACACGAGACACCACAACAACGTTTCACCAGGCAACGCCGGTCAACTGCTGTTTGTGTATGAGAAAGCGGTTGGAAACTTTCCTCACGTCAGCATGTTGTAGGTGTCGCCACCGAGTCCAACCTTGTGTGAATGCTCTGAAAAGCTAATCATTTGCATATCACAGCAGCTTCTTCCAGTCGGTTAAATTTCGCGTCTGTAGCACGTCATCTTAGTGGTATCCCAATTTTAAGGGCTAGGAGTGTAGATTTGTAAACATTTATGTGGTTTGTTTGGCAGTAGCAGCAATGTGCCTTTGTGGTATACTTGGCTTTGATTTTAAACTATGAAGTGCTAACCGTTTGACGTAGTACTGTGAAGTATTTCTGTTGCTCCGAACGAAGCCATTTGGAAGCATGATGTGAATGCACGAATTGGCTTCAGGAACAGATATGAATTATGATCCGTGCCGATGAGCAAGCCGTTCAATGGTTCTTTTGGTGTCGCAGTTTCTGGCCGTTTCACGGTTTCTTTATGTGCGACGCATCCCAGCGGACTCATGTTTGCTTTTGAGTACACGATAATGGGGACATTCTCTGTTCATAGCACCAAACAGCACTTTCGAATTAGCAGAATATTTAATATCTGCTTCGTACTCGAATGCAAGACGATGGAACAAATCGTACTTTTTAGCGTCGTCGGTCATTTGCTCTGCGTGACTTACGCACGAACCGGCGCCTTTGTCTCCGTTCCAAATATCGTTCTAGATTACGTTCAGCTCCTAACTCTTGTGCACTGGCACATTTTCTTTATCTTGATACAGAGCGAGGTGGCGCAGAGGTAACATACTGGACTCGCATTCGGAAGGATGGTGGTTCAAATCCACCTTTGTCTATCCCGATTTGGGTTTTCCGTGATGTCCCTAAATCACTCCAAGCAAATGCCGGGATGGTTCCTTTCACAGGGCACGACCGATTTCCTTCCCCATCCTTACCCAAACAATCCGAGCGTAAGCTCCGCCTCTAATAACCACGCTGTCGACGGGTCGTTAAACACTAATCTTTCTTCCTCCTCCATCTTGATGGATTTGTTCGTGTATTTTTCTGCTTTATTATTTCTTATGTTTATTGTTCCATCATTCATACTATGGCTCAAATGGTTCCCATTTGCTCTTGCGGCATTATTCACTTTAATTCATAAACACAATAGACAAAACATTTGTACTGCTTTTTTTTATGTTATTGTGGCAGTACCTATGTTATTGATACTACTAATCAACAGAATATATTGTATGGAGGACATGTTCCAACGACTAATAACAAATTTAATTTTACTTTTGATGTTGCCTTATTTGGCAGAAATAAATTCTTGTAATGACTGATGTGTAATGTCTTCCATAACAATTAATGAAAGACTTTGCCAAAACCGTAAGAGACTAAACGAATGAAATATGCATAGGTTTTCCCGCAAGGATGATTTTTTTCTGGAAAAATATTCTGACTGATTTCAGTTACGCTTCATGCACAAATTCGGATATCTAAAACAACGCAAAATGAATTGGTAGACATAGATGAATTAGGCACAAACATTCTATAACTTAACGTATGAGGAACGCGGGAAATCAAGTTGCATTGTTGTTTACCGATTCAGTTATAATTTCACAAAAGAGATATGAATTGTCACATCAAAATTAAAATAATCAAAAATTGAACGCATAATGTAATTATTATTTCTGAAATTATACACTGATCAAAACAATTGCGGGATCAGGTGAGATATTTAGGTTCTTAAGTATTGTCATCAACGGAATGAACAGAAATTTTTCGAAGTCTTACTGTCGGTTCTACGGAGTGGAGGCAACCAAGTTACGGGAAACTAGATAGTGTTAATAAAAGAAAGTTGATGTAGAATGGATTGTTGTTTACTTGTGTTTACTTTAATAGACCAATTACATATGCAGATGGGCTCAAATTGTTTTTTGAAAAGGTAGTGCAATTCGACAACAACGTGACATGGCCGAAGCTACGGCATGAAGACTCATAGGAAGGTTGGAAGCGGGACAGACAAAGAGGGGGGTGGTTGCAGCTATTGGAATGCGCCAAAGTGTAATTTCCAGCTCTGGACGTGATTTTAGACTACAGAGACCGTTAAAACAATGCAAATTCAAGGTCGTCCACAGTTTACATCAGCAAGAGCTGACTGTTATCTGCGGTTAACAGCCCGTCAAGACAGGAGACGGAATAGAACTCAGCTGCAATGCACCCTGTACGCTGCAACGGGCCGCCCAATATCAACACAAAGAGTCCGAAATCGCTTCAGGAATGCGGCCCGTACGCACGAAGGCTTACGGTTCCCATTGAAACCACGACACCGTTTAGCCAGCAGAAACTGGGAGGAGCAACATCAGTGAAGGGTATATTACACGGAGCATATTTGGTCGCTAGTCCCTGGCGTCTGTTGTCGCTCGGCGTATAGGCGAATAGCGAATGAATACGCTGACACAATGACATGCAACGACTTCAGAAGCTCGCGTCTTCTTAAAAACAATTGAAACATGACGTAGCATATGACACATTGTTTTGAAGGTTAGGTTATACGAAAGAGTAAGAAAATATGAAGTGGAATGAATTGTAATCAAATTTCTGGAAATTTATCTACGTTTTCCTGTATTATAGGGCATTAAAATGATTATCTAAATACGAAACTTAAAGACACTCAGTTTAACCAACTGTTTGAGGAATGACGAAGAATGAAGCTCTCTTGGGGGATATGGATACCAAACACCTGAAAACAAAAATCAAAATAATAAAAATCTCATTTTCGTTATATTTCTATAGGCAAAAGGATCTCCACATGATAATTCTCTCAAAAGATTTGCAGATGCACGATATTTATCCCTCCTCCCAATCCACCTTATCCATTTTCTTTTATTTTTTCGTGCTTTTCCGTTTTGATTTTGGTAGATTGTTCTTTTAAGACTCTTGCGAGAAACACAATGCCAGCATTTATTACTTCCTTCCACATTTTGACTCGACTGGTGGCTACTTTATACGCTCCTGTATATGACACGGGGCGACCAGCACTTGCGAGCGACCAAGAACGCCAGTGACCAGCGTCTAAAGCAGCCCACCCTTCAACTCTAGACGTTCGTGTTTCGGGACAACGACTTTGTTCGCTGTCCTTGTCTACACGGAGCGTGTTTAGCAGCTGCGTCCAAATTCGCCAGCGACTAGCGACCAAATACGCTCCGTGTAATATACCCTTAACGGAGTAGTATTAGCGCCGAATTATTATCACAGATGAGTCAAGATTTTGTGTTCGTCTGAAAAGAACGTGGAACTCGGAACAATCCTGCTTATATTGCAGGAAACATCACCAAATCATGGTGGTGGACGAATGTTGTGGGCAGGAGTCAGTACTGGTGGACGTACGGACCTCTATGATGTTTAGTATGTCGTTCAGAAAGGCGCATTGACTGCTCAGAGGTATACAGACGAGATCCTTCTACGACATTTTGTTGTGCCATACGCTGGTATCATTGGAGATCGTTTCCTTCTGGTGGACTATATCGCTCGTCCCCATAGAGTTGCACTGGTGGACAACATGCTTGAAACTGAGGGAATTCAACGAATGGAGTGCCCAGCTCGTGCACAGGTCTTAAACCCGGTTGAGCATCTCTGGGATGCACATGGCGTATGCACTGCAGCCAGACCAGCACCTACCACAACGGTTTTAAGAAAAGTTCAAATGAAACTACGTTGGTCCTCAGTCCCTAGTCTTACAAACTACTTAAACTATGTTAAACTAACCTAAGGACTATGTATCATAAGGTACATTTTTCTCTCTAAATTATTTACTTGTGGCTTACATGGCGTTTACTTCAAGATAGGAATCTTGGGGCTACCAAAATAGTGAAAAAGATATTCTGGCTGCCGTAATATGGTGTTCAAATGTTGAAATGTTTTTAAAGTTTATGGGACTTAATTGCGGATCATCACTCCTCAAATTAACAAACTGCTTATGAACTAACATACTAGTCAACACAAACATCCATGCCCGAGGGAGGATTCGAACCTCCGACGCGGGAAACCGCGAGACCCGTAACCTGGCGCTCCAGACCGCTCGGCTACTTCCGTGCGGCTCAACGGTTTCAGAGCTGAATATTGCGCTTATTGAAGAATGGTGGAATAACCTTCAAGAGATGATTCATAAGCTTATACTGTCCATGCCACCCAGATGTGCAATTGTACCTGCAGTCCGAGGTGATCTCACGCCATATTAGAGACGCGCGGGAGTCGCCGAGTGGTCTGGAGCGCCACGTCACGGATCGCGCGGCCTCCCGTGTCGGAGGTTCGAATCCTCCCTCGGGCATGGATGTTTGTGTTGTCTTTAGTATGTTAGTTCATAAGTAGTTTGTAAATTTGAGGAGTGATGACCCCGCAATTAAGTCCCATAAACTTTAAAATCATTTCAACATTTGAACACCATGTTAGGGCAGCCAGAATATCTTTTTCATTATTTTGGTAGTCCCAAGATTCCTAGCTTGAAGTAAACGCCATGTAAACCACAAGTAAATAATTTAGAGAGAAAATGTATCTTATGATACACAAATTACAATTGTAACCAATATTTGTCTAAAATACGTAACTTATGTACAGTACATTAGGGATATGTCTCACATGATCTCCTAATTGTTATGAGCAGTGCATAAAATATGCATGTGCAGAAACACGTTGTTTTGTTCTTGGTATCTGAAAGGATGCGTTTCATATCACCATAGTTGTTGAATACCGGCGAATAAGGATCATTGAGCACTGCAGACCGACGATAAGGTATCACTCATGACGTTTAAGACATATACAGGGTGTATCAACAAAGTTTGCTGCTGTAATTCACTTATACACTCATGTTCTTATAAGAAAAGGACACGCTGCAAGACAAGAGAGAGGATTTCATATTCACGGGCCATTTTTTTTATCATGTTCTGAAGAAATGATTAGCATTTGAGTCCACATGGATACTCCGCAAGTCACATTGAAGTGCATGGCAGAGGAGGCATCGAACCAATTTAATGATATTTCTGTTTAGTTTCATTCTCTAATAGCGGAAAAAAGGAACACCAAAGTCTTTCTGTTTTAGATCTGAATTCTCTTATTTTATTATTATGATCATGTCTCCCTATGTAGGTGGGTGGAAACAATAAATGTTCGCATTATAAAGAGAAAGGTCGCGAAATAAATTTCGGAAATTTCGCCCAACAAATAATGCCTTTCTTTTAATGATTTCCACCGCAACTCGTGCAACATTTCCGTGACACTCTCTCCCCTATATCACGACAACACAAAACGAGCTGCGTTTCTCTGAATTTTCTCTAAATCGTCCGTTCGTCCCAGTGGATCCCACAATGTCCAGCAATGCTACAAATTAGGGTACGGTCGGGGGTTCTAATCTCCCCTCGAGCATGGATGTTTGTGCCGTCCTTAGTATAAGGTAGTTGATAAGTAGTTTGTAAGTTTAGGGACTGATGACCCCGTAGTTAAGTTCCATAAGATTAACAAACATTTGAACATTACTACAAAGTAGGACGTACACGTGTAGTGTAGGAAGTTTCTTTAGTAGAACTGTTGCATGTTCCAAGTGTTCTGTCAATGAAACGTAGTCCTTGATTCACCTTCCCTACAATATTTTCAATGTGTTTTTTCCAATTTACGTTGTTCGTAATTGTAACTCCTAGGAATTTAGCAGCATTTACCGCCTGTAAATTTGACCAATGTATCGTGTAACTGAAGTTTAAAGGATTTCTTTTAGAGTTCATGTGGATGACCTCACATCTTTGATTATTAAGGGTCAATTGCCAATTTTTACATCGTGCAGATGTCTATATCATTTTGCAGTTGATTCTGATCTTCTGGTGACTTTACCAACCGATAAATGACAACATCATCAGCGAACTGTCTAAGAGAGCTATTCAGATTGTGTCCGTATTTTATGCGCGGCCGTGCTGTTCAACCGATTGTGATGAAACTATGTCAAATATTACTTGCACTTTCGCGATGATCATAGGCACAATTAAATGACTGTACGACAAATAGTTCAGGAGATATGACGTAATAAACAGTGAAATGTGCGGAAAAGCCCTGCATCATGCGACGTCTGCTTCTAAATCACTGTACCGATTTCAACCAAATTTGGTACACATATTCCTTCCATGAGGTAACAATTGACGTATCTGTAAGAACTGCTTACGACCTACAGTTAAGGAGATATGACGTCATAAACAATTATATGGTTGAAAACCTGTGGCATCATGGGACATGCGAATAAGGATACTATATTCAACCTAAAATCTGCATCACATTTGTGACACTTGCCCTACAAAACAAGAGGAAGGTCACTGTCACATAAAATTTTGGATGGTGCATGACGGTGGACACTTTACACATGGACTTCTTCAGATTCTACAGTTGTAGTCCGATCCTGATGAAAGATTTTAAATATGATTGAACAATTCAGTTTATCAGTGCAGTATTAATATATTCAGATTACCTACAATCATTTCAATTAATTAACGTGACTAAAGAGTTAATTTTCAGATTTCGGTGAAGTTTTAAATGAAATAAAGTTTCTGAAACTTTAGCATCTCTCTCTGCAAGTGGGTCTTGCCGCAGGTACCAACGCAACAGGATCCACTGACCGCGAGTCCTTCTGACTGTGTAACAGATGGGTGCCTTTCCCAAAGCTCATTGTCCGTCTCACATGGACTCGACACCTCTATCTCTCCGTCTGGCTTGGCTTTCGCGTGGATCTCAACTGAAATAAAATATCAATGACACGTAAAATTGAAATAAAGTTGGCAGTCAGTTCTCGACATCTTTAAAAATAACCGGCTTACCCAATGAATCATTGACCGCCGACTCGTTGGGCAGACCTGTTATGAGAGTAATTCCCCTCCCACAGCAATTCGCTACTGATCCCTTCTCACATAACCTGAAGTTGTTCCCCCCAAGTCAAATTCCATCCTCTGTTTCCTTTCTCTCTAGTCTTTAGGAATAGCATTAACCCTTTCCTGCCCAAGCTATCAAATATTCGAGCACATAACTTCATATTTGGTTATTTTGCTACCAAAGTAAATATAAGCACATTAGTGCATTGATACATTTTTGTTTTCCTTATTTGACACAAAAAATGTTAAATAAAAAAATTAAAAATGGGACTTTAAATTCCAAGAGGATATAATGCAATTTGGAGACATTATGCTGTGCTTATCTCTGTTAACATAAGGATTTACCAGCAACCAAGAGATAGCAAAATTTTTGTATCAAAATGTCATTTTAGATATCGATCTGAACGAAGGAAATAAAGCAAAATGTAGTGATCCCTAAACCGTATTCGTATTTCATAATTAATAAACAAAAGAAATCAAAACTACAACCATTTGTTAGTGACACCTAGCAACAAAGACAAGTACGTAAATAATATGCACAAAATGCCTTTGACACTCTGTCAGTACCAAACATTTCCAGTCACGGTTTTGAATGCCTTTATAAATAAAAAGGGTGCTATTCATTGAATAATATCAGTTTCCATTAGCTAAAACAACACAAAACCAAATTACCAATGTGAGAACAAACAACATCATCTTTTTATGACAGCAAACCTCGCCTGACGAAATTGTACACAAAGACATTAAACAATCTGTTGTTTTCTGTTCTTTGTGAGCAGATATATAGAGTAAGCTTGGTCAGCAAGTGTTTCATATGACACATCAGAGGTATGGTTGTCAGATCTCCGGGCGCCGCCCGGAGTGCCCGGGTTTGGAATGAATTCTCCGGATCTACGGGCCAATGACTCTCATCTCCGGGCTTGAATGTAACCTAAATCTTAACTTTTCTTTTTTAAACCGCCTCAGTGCGCTCGGCCATTCCCGGCCGGCTCCTCTCTAGAAGTTATGAATAACTTTATATAAATGTCAATTTCTTATTGGAACAAAACGCTACTTTTCTATTCTTCCTCTGAAAACTTTTCATTGTTGCGTCGGTAGTAACCGGCTAGCGCATTATTAAGCAAATACTGTTGCGGCAACGTGTCAACTGGCGATGTCTATTAGTTGTGTTCGTTCGTTCATTGTTTGTTATCAGCTTACCGGCAATTTTTGGAATACTCGGATCGTGTGTGAACAGACAAGCTTACATTAACTCAGTGAGTACTACTCAGTGAGTAATAACAGTGAAATGAAGAGACGATATCTGGGAGGGTAGAGGGACACTAACGTCCCGTGAGGAACACAAGGGAGAAATCATATTACATTTTGTTTGGTGTCACTGGAAATTGGCTGGGACTTTTAAGTCCCGTCGGGCAGGAAAGGGTTAAAGTGCTTATGCATCACTCGCCATGCACTGCATCCTACGTCCAGCCACTGCAGCCAGTGATTGTCTCCTGACGATGATGGCGAAGTTTGACAATGACAGCTTGTGAGGATACAGGGTTTTAGGTTAGTAACCTCTTTTGGTCGAACGATAGTTATCGTTGGCGTGCAGCGAGAGCTGCTGGCAACAATGCTTCGGTTGGAATGTTCTTTGTTTGTTGGCCGGTGTGCGGCAGTCTCCCGCCGACCGCAGAGCGAGGCGATAGCATGTCGGCAGTGAGTTCGTAACCTGCGTTTAGTGGTGGCTAAAGTTTTTGCCATTCCGTCGTATCGCATACGGGTTGCAGTTGTATATTGAAATGTTTCAGTGTGGACTTGTAGACATTCATCGTAGTGGCACGCAGTTATTAAATCGGTGTGTTTAAAGGGAAGAGTTTTTAACATTTGTCGTTCCATAATGAAGGAAGTTAACAAAGTTTACTGTTATGGATCAACCTCGTAATTGTCCGCATCCCATACTGTCAAATCATTGGAACAATTATTAAATGATTAAGCATAAAATAGAATGTAACGGCAACTTCGCCCATCGTGGATTAGGTGGACGCAGCTGTGACGTTACAAGCTCGAATATTTTATTCGACGTGAAGCGGAGTGAAAGAGTTAACTCTTTCAGGGGCAGTGGTTATCAATGTTAACCGCATATTTTTTATCCCTTTGTGGGGCAGGAAATTTTTTTTAAAAGGAAAACACGTAATTTGCCAAAATTATAAAACTTCATAACAAACAGAACAATTTATTTTAATACATTTTTACAATATTTTGCTTACTTTTTTAATTACAGTCAATTAAATTGTTGTTACCTATGTTAACCACCGCCCACTATACTCACTAGTTACTTTGTAACTTTTTGACACTCATAAATAGATGCCTAAGAAAACCCTCATCTCATCTTCATTAGTTGGCATGAAAGGCTTTCCTTTTTGTATGGCATACAAATTGGTATGAAATGTAATATGTTTTACCATTTCATCAGTAAAAATTTCACAAAATATTTTATGTGGTGATGGATTTGACATCTCTGTAAAAATAGCTGTAGAGCCACTTTTTTCACAAAATTAGACAGTTCTTCAACTCTGAAATTTTGGCTCCATTGTGGAGGAATATCCTGAACAATAGGTACACTTCCAGATCCACCAGAGTTACCATGTGATTTGAGGTGTTTCGCTGTATATGTGCCACAGGTGTTGTTGCTATAGCCAATGGTGGCATGGACAGAGGAAGTGATTCAGAGCCTGAAAAATCATCATTTGATGGCGTTTTAGCCATGCAAGGTAGTATATTATCGCACAAGTGACGATTACATTCTGGTAAATTATCAACTGCTTCATTGGTACTCTCTTCGGAACATGATAACGCAATATAATCATTGTCAGGTATATATGTAGGATCAATGTCAGAGTCTTCAAACAAACTTACATCACTATGTGAGTCTGATGGAAAGTCCTCAAAGAGTAGTTTTTGTATTTCACTATCACTAAGACACCTCCTAGCCATACTGGAAGAAAGCTGTGTACCAATTACGCGTTGGTTAGTAGCACTAACCAAGATGAAAGTAACAAAAATATGAAATAAATGAACTTGTTTCGCGTAACTATTGCACTGAACATAATTAGCATAAACTAAATTTACATATGAAAATACTTACTTGGAAATGAAAGTAGTATATATCTGTCAAATTTGCCCTCCAAAACGTACACCAACTAAACCGCGCAAAACTGCTCTAAGGCAACAAGCAAACAGTGCTGTACCAATAATAGGAAAGCAAAATGCGTGATATCCAATGCCGCGCCATCCAGGAAGAACTCCCTCAACTAACTGTGTGGGTCGCAGTGACAATTGCTGCCCCATTCCGTCACCAGATGTCGTTAAACAAGTGGTTAACATCGGTAACCACCACCCTTGAAAGAGCTGATGCCTGGTCAAGGCCACTGCCCCTCAAAGAGTTAATAAATGATAGAGGTCATTTAGGTTACAGTGACATCAAATACGTGCGGTTTATTACGGCTTGAGTCAGACAAGGTAACTTTTCTGCGAAATAATTATCTCGACAAGTGTCAGGTGGTGCCCCGCAGACGGCGGTCACGGCTTGGAGGGCCGGTCGAGCGCAGCGGCGGCCGCGTCGGCGCCTGAGCTGGAGTCGCTGGGGCGCGCGATGACCTCGGCGGAGATGGCGGTGCGGCCGCCGAGGCCGCTGTGCGGGCGGCCCATGCCCTTGGAGGCGGCGCGCTCCAGCGCCTCCTTGGTCAGCAGCGGCACCGGCACCGGCGGCGCCGCCACCGAGTCCTCCTTGTGGCTGGGGCCCGCCTGTGCGCTGTCGTCCGACGACGCCGACGCCCGCTGCAACAACACCGGCCGGTCTCTCGAGTCACCAACGTTCGACCATCTGTTTATTATTATTATTATTATTATTATTATTATTATTATTATAAGGAGAGGCGTTGACTTGAAATTTGTACTGTGGCTGGGATTCGTACCCGAGACCTCCTGCTCACTAGGCAAACACATGATATAGATGAAACAAGTAATTCCTCTAACTGGGGAGTTATCAAAAATGGGGTCCCACAAGGTTCAATCTTGGGCCCTTTGCTATTCTTAATGTATATTAATGACTTGCCATTCTACATTCACGAAGATGCTAAGCTAGTTCTTTTTGCTGATGATACAATTATAGCTATCACACCTGACAAACAGGAATTAACTGATGAAATTATAAATGATATATTTCAAAAAGTTATTAAGTGCTTCTCTACAAATGGACTCTCATTAAACTTTGATAAAACCAAAAAAAAAGTTCAAATGTTTGTATAGCTTATGGGACTTAACTACTGGGTCACCAGTCCCTAAACTTACAAACTACTTATGAACTAGCTAATACTAAGGACGGCACAAATATCCATGCCCGAAGGGGGAGGGCCGTGCAGACCGTGACTGGAGCGCCTCAGTCCCCTCGGCCACCGTGACACCATTAATAAATGTAGACTTTGAATATCAATCTGTAGCTAATGTAGAATATTCAAGAATATTAGGTGTTTGCATTGACGAGGGATTGAATTGGAAGAAACATATTGAAGATCACTTGAAACGTTTGAGTTCAGCTACGTATGTTATCAGGGTCATTGCAAAATTAGGTGATATACAGCTCAGTAAATTAGCTTACTATGCCTATTTTCATTCACTGCTTACATATGGGATCATATTCTGGGGCTATTCAACATTGAGTAAAAAAGTATTCATTGCTCAAAAGCGTATAATCAGAATAATTGCTGAAGCCCACCGAATATCATCCTGCAGACATTTATTTAGGGATCTAGGGATCTTCACTGTAGCTTTACAATATATATATTCCCTCATGAAATTTGTTATTAACAATCCGACCCAATTCAAAAGTGATAGCAGTGTACATAGTTACAAACTAGGAAAAAGGGTGTATTCACTATTCAAGGTTAAATCTAACTTTGGCATAGATAGGAGTGAATTATGCTGCTACAAAAGTATTCGGCACTTACCAAGTAGCATAAAAAGTCTGACAGATAGCCAACTAGTATTTAAAAAGAAATTAAAGGAATTTCTGAATGGCAAGTCCTTCTACAATGTAGATGAATTTTTAGATAAAACTTAATAAAAAATGTAAATAAAATACCTTTAACATATTGATTGTCATGTATAGACAACATTTACTAAACTGACACATTCCACATCATTACGAAATGTCGTATCTATGATCTGTGGAACAAGTATTAATCTAATCTAATTTAAAACCACTTTCTTTTCTGAGGCCTCCCCACTCCCCTACTGCCCTTTCTTAGGCTCTCCAACTAATGAGTTCATCGGCGAGCTTCTGTGGCTTTCTCATATTAAATAATGAAATTCATGGAAACCATACAATTGGTTTAACTGAAAAAAGATCTTCCTTGAAAACTGATAATTTTTACCCATGGATGCCACGTTGAAAGAAATTATTCTTCCTGTGTTTTGACCAAAGGAAAAGGCATATTCGTGTAACTTTGTTACATATTTTATATATAACGAAATTATGAAATTATTTCACTCATTGTAACCAAACAGAATACGTATCACTTCTTCAGTCAGAGAAATAAATAAATTTTCTTCATATTTTCATTAACATCAATGTCCATCGTGTCGATATGGGAAAGAAAACATATTCTCTTCTGCAACCTTGGTCTGGAAAACAGTTTTAGCGTTGAGTAAAATAGAGCTACAAGAATTGTACAGTCTTCCTGTAATTCAGTGCGTGCTGTGATTCCCCTGTCAAGACATCACTGAATAGTGTTCCATATGATGTCAGCCAGCCGGCCGCGGTGGCCGAGGGGACTGAGACGCTCCAGTCACGGTCTGCACGGTCACTAGGGTCGGGGGTTCGAATCCCCCCTCTGGCATGGATATTTGTGCCGTCCTTAGGATAAGCTAGTTGATAAGTAGTTTGTAAGTTTAGGGACTGATTACGCCGTAGTTAAGTCCCATAAGCTATACAAAGATTTGATTTGATTTTTTGATGTCAGCGTAGGGCTTCTTGTAGTTTCTTCCTTTCATATGGTTTTCGTGTTGCTTGTTCAGGTACAGGATGAAATCATCTTAGCTTTTGGCGCTATCAATCAGAATGTAGTGTATTGCGAGTCCTTTAATCCAGTTAACGGCATTGTGTCCTGGCCTCTTCCACGTACACAACCTTCTTTACTGATAAGTGTTTCTGATGATTAAACTGTACGATGCAGGAAATTCCACCAGAGCATCTCCTCTTTCATTCCTTTTCCCCGATCCACATTCACCTACTACATTTCATACTGTTCCTTTTCATGCTACCGCGTTCCAGTTCCCCTTCACAATCAACTTTTTCTCTCCCTCAACCGTATGAACAATTTCTTATGTCTCCTCATACAGGATCATAAATACAAAATCAGTTGGTGGTAACGCAGAGGTAGATCTGATAATGAATAAGAAAACATGAACGTGGGTAAGTTACTATTTACAACATGGTGAACGTATTATCGCAGCAAAGATAGGCACGAAGCCAACACCGACCACAGTAGTACACTTTATTTACAAATAGCTCTGACGATGATGAGGAGATCGAATAAATGTATGAGGAAATGTAGGGAATTATTCATGCAGTTAAGGGAGAGAAAAACTTGATTGTGATAGGGGACTGGAACTCGGTGGCAGGAAAGGGAAGGAAATTGAATATAGTAGTTGAACATGAATCGGGGAAAAGGGATAAAGAGGAGATTGTCTGGTAGAATTTTCTGCAGTGCACAGTTCAATTATTACAAATACTTGGTTTAATCATCAGTAAAGAAGGCTGTATACATAGAAGAGACTGAGAGACACTGCAAGGTACCAGATTGTAATGGTAAGCAAACATTAAAAACAAGATTTTAAACCGTAAGACATATATAGTGGCACATGCAGACTCTGAGCTTAACCTATTGGTTATGGACTGAAGATTAAATCTTAGAGCCTGCAAAAAGTTGGGAAATTAAGCAGATGGAACGAGGAAAAATTAAAGGAACCAGATGTGTTTGAGAGTTTCTGATGTATCATTAAGCAAAAAACGGGGGAAAGTAATACAATAGAAGAAGAATGGGTAGCTCTGAGAGATAGAGTAGTGAATGCCGCAGATGTGGCAAAGCCTAATAGAAATCCGTGGATAACACATAAGATACTGAACTTAATTAATGAAAGTATAAAAATATAAAAATGCAGCAAGTGATTCAGGCAAAGGAGAGTACAGACAGCTGAAAAAATGAGGCTGATAGGAAATGCAGACTGGCTAAGCAGGAGTGACTAGAGGAAAAATGCAAGACTGTAGAAGAATGTATCACTAGAGGAAAGATAGAAATCGCCTACACGAAAATAATAAGAGAGACATCTGGAGACAAGAAAAACAGCGGTATGAATATCAAGAACTCATATGGAAAATCAGTAGTAAGCAAAGAGAGGAGGGCTGAAAGGTGGAACAACTACATAGAGGGCCTATACAAGGGAAATAAACCTAAATGCAGTATTCTAGAAATGGAAGACGAAGAAGAGGGCGATGAGATAGAAGATCCGGCACTGTGACAAGAATTTGACAGAGCACTAAAAGGTTTGAGTAGAAACAAGGCCACTGGACTAGATGATATGCCATCTGAACAACTGATATCGTTAGGGAAGCCAGTCATGAAAAAATTGTTCCACCTGGTTTGCATGTTCTACAAGACGGGAAATAGCGCGGCGGAGCGGCCGAGCGCATTGAGGCGCTATGCTACGATGCGCGAGGCCGTTCTCCATCGGGTTTCGAATCCCCCCTCGGGCATGGATGTTTGTGTTGTCTTTAGTGTAACGTAGTTCATAAGTAGTTTGTAAGTTTAGGGGCTGATGACCCCGCAGTTAAGTCCCATAAGCTTTACAAACATTTGAACAGGTGAAATACCCTCCGACTCTAACAATAATATAGCAATTTCCAAAGAAAGTAAGTGCAGAGAAATGTGAAAAATCCAGAACTATAAGTTTAACCAGTTCTGGCTGCAAAATACTGGGTGTCTCACGAAAGACGCCTGCCAGGCGTCTGCGGATCTCGCAGTATGGCTCCCGGCCACCGCCACCGCATCCGTCGGCCACGGCAGCGCCTGATTCTCGGACTCTTTTCTGCCATGGGCGCATACACTGAGTTAAAGTCTAAAACACATTGCCATCTGAATAACCTAAGCTTACCTTTATTTACAGTAGATGTTCAAAATGATGCCCCTCTATGGAAAGAGCGGCCTGACATCTCTTGAACACATTTGCGAACACTCGACGAATTTCGGCTGTTAAAATCTGGAAATGACTAGTCGAATCTTTTTTCACGAAACAATAAATTCTGACAGGTATGTGAACAATATCCTGTATCCATTTTTTCAAGAATTTCCACCCAACGAGGAGCTGTACTGTTATTTCATGTAGGACAATGCAAGACCACACTTTACCAAAGCTTCTATGGCAGCAATACGAAGAGTTTTTGATGGTAGGATAGTTGACTGGCCTCCACGTTCTCTAGATCTAAATCGCTGTGACTTTCATCTTTGTGGAATGTTAAAAAACAAGGTGTATACGAGCAATCCCCAAACACTCGAAGAGTTGAAAGACATGATTCGACTAGCTCATTTCCTAGATTTCGGCAGCCGAAATTCGTCGAGTGTTCGCAAATGTGTTCATAAGATGTCAGGCCGCCTTTCCATCATTTTGAACATCTACAGTAAATAAAGGTAAGCTTAGGTTACTCAGATGGCAATGTTTTTAGACTTTAACTAAGTATATGCGCACGCGGAACAATAGAGTCGGAGAATCGAGCGCTGTCGCGGCCGGCGGAAGCGGTGGCGACTGCCGGAAGCCATTCCGCGCGATCCGCTGACGCCTGGCAGGCGTCTTTCGTGGGACACCCTGTACTAAAACGAATTATTTACAGTAGAATGGAAAAACTGGTAGAATTTGTCCTTATGGAAGATCAGATTGTCCTTACCAGAAATTTAGGTACCCAGGAGACAATACTCACATTATGACTTATCTTAGAGTGTAGGAAAGGAAAATCTACGTTTTTAGCATTTGTAGAGCTGGAGAAAGCTTTTGACAATGTTGAATGGAATACACTTTTTCAAATTTTGAAGGTGGCAGGTGTAAAATATAAAGATCAGGTGTAAAATATAAAGTTATAATCAACATGCACAAAAACAAGATAGCAGTTATTAGAGTTGAAGGTCCTGAATGGGACGCAGTGGTTGGGAATGGAGTAAGACGGGTTGTAGGTTTTCCCCAATGTTGTTCAATCTGTACGTAGATAAACTGTGAAGGAATGCAGGGAGTAATTTAAAGAGTGAATTATAGATCAAGGAGAAGTAATAAAAACTTTACGGTTTCCTGATTTCATAATAATAAAGTCAAAGAGAGTAAACAACGTGCAAGAGCAATTGAACATAATGGACAGTGTCTTGAAGGGATGGTGTAAGATGAACACCAACAATAATAGAACGTAGTGTCAGAAAATCAAGTGATACTAAACGAATTAGGTTAGATATTGAGACAATAAAAGTAGTAGATGAGTTTTGTTATTTGGTTAGCAAAATAAATTCTGACGGCCGAAGTAAAGAAGATGTAAAATGCAGAATGGCTATGGAAAGAAAATCTTTTCTGAAAAGGCAAAATCTGTTGACATCCAATATTAATTTAAATGTTAGGAAATACTTTGCGATAGCATGCGTCTGGAGTGTAGCATTGTTTGCGGGTGTAACGTGGACGATATGGAATTCATAGAAAACCATGTTAGAAGCTTTTGAAATGTGGTGCTGCAGACGATTGATGAAGATTATATGGGTGTATCACGTAACTAATGAGGTGCAGCTCAACAGAATTGGGGAGAAAAGTAGTTTGTCACATATCCTGACTAGGAAAAGGGATAGATTTGTGGGGCACATTCTCAGTCGTCAAGGAATCGTTAACTTAAGAATTAGAACCATCCCCATGAACCACATACATTGCCAAGGAGGGGTGGCTTGCGTGCCTCAACGATTCAGATAGCCGTACAGTAAGTGCAACCACAGAGGAGGGGCATCTGTAGAGAGGCCAGACAAACGTGTGGTTCCTGTAGAGGTGCAGCAGCCTATTCAGTAGTTACAGGGGCGACAGTTTGGATGATTGACTGAGCTATCCTCCTAACATGTTAATGTGGCCTTGTCACACAACTACTGCGAACGGCTGAAAGCAAGGGGAAACTACAGCCGTTACTTTTCCCGAGGCCATGCAGCTCTACTGTATGAAAATATGATGATCGTATCCTCTCGGGTAAAATATTCCGGAGGTAACATAATCCCCCATTCGGATCTCCGGGCGGGGACTACTCAGGAGGATGTTGCCATCAGGAAAGACAATACTGGCATTCTATGGGTCGGAGCGTGGAATGTTATATCACTTAATTGGGTAGGAAAATTAGAAGATTTAAGAAGAGAAATGGATAGGTTGAAGTTAGATATAGTAGGGATTAGTGAAGTTAGGTGGCAGGATGAACAGGATTTCTGGTCAGGTGAGTACAGGGTTATACGTACAAAATCAGTTGGAGGTATCACAGGAGTAGGACTGATAATGAATAAGAAAATAGGAATGCGGGTAAACTACTATGAGCAGCACAGTGATCGCATTATCATTGTCAAGATAGATACAAAGTCAACACTGACAACAGTAGTACAGGTTTAATTGCCAACTAGTTGTGCCGATGATGAGGAGATTGAAGAAATATATGAGGAGTTAAAGGAAATTATTCACACAATTAAGGGAGAGGAAAACATACTTGTGATGGGAGACTGGAATTCGATAGTAGGAAAAGAAAAAGAAGGAAAAATAGTAGGTGAATATAAACTGGGCATAAGGAATGAAAGAGGAAGTCGCCTGGTAAAATTTTGCACGGAACATGATTTAATCGTAACAAACACCTGGTTTAAGAATCACAAAAGTAGGTTGTATACGTGGAAGAGACCAGGAGGCACTGGAAGGTATCAGATTTTATGATGGTAAGACATAGATACTGGAACCAGGTTTTAAACTGTAAGACATACTCAAGGACAGATATAGACACTGGCAATAACTTATTTGTCATGAACTGGAGGCTGAAACTGAAAAAACTGCAGAAAGGTAGGAAAATAAGGAGATGGGACTTGGATAAATTGAAGGAACCTGAAGTTCTTAAGAATTTCAATGAGAGCTTTAGACAACAATTGCCAGAAACAGGGGAAATAAAACAGTAGAAGAGGAATGGGTAGCATTGAGAGATGAAATAGTGAAGGCAGCAGAGGAAAAAATAGGTAGAAAGGCAAGACCTACAAAAAATCCTTGGATATAACAGGAAATACTAATTATAATTGATGAAAGGAGAAAATATAAAAATGAAGTGGATTAAACAGGCAAAATGGAGTACAGACGACTGAGAAATGAGATTGTCAGTAAGTGCAAAATGGCTACGCAGGAGTGACTAGAAGCCAAATGCAAATCTGTAGAAAAATGTTTGAGAAGGGGAAAAGTAGATACTGCCTACAGGAAAATAAAAGAGATATTTGGGGATAAGAAAAACAGCTGTACGAATATCAAGAACTCACATGGAAAAACAGTTCTCAGTAAAGAAGGGAAAGCTGAAAGGTGGAAAGAGTACATAGAGGAGCTATACAAAGGAAATGAACTTAGAGACAATGTTGTAGGAAGGGAAAAGCAAGTAGATGAAGATGAAATAGGAGATACTATACTGAAAGATGAATTTGACAGAGCCCCGAAAGACCTAGATCGGAACAAGGACCTGGGAGTGGATAACATTCCGTCAGAGCTACTAAAGTCTCTGGGAGAGCCAGCCATGACAAAACTATTTCACCTGGTGTGGAAGATGTATGAGACAGGAGAATACCCCCAGACTTTAGGAAAAATGTAATAATCCCCATTTCAAAGAAATCAGGCTCAGACAGGTGTGAAAATTACAGGATCATCAGTTTGATAAGTCATGGTTGCAAAATTTTAACACTAATTACCTACAGGAGAATGGAAAAGCTGGTAAAAGCTGACCTCGGGGAAGATCAGTTTGGACACAGGAGGAACGTAGGAACCCGGGAGGCAATACTCACTTAACAACTTATCTTAGAAGATAGATTAAGGAAAGGCAAACCTACATTTTTAACTTTTGTATATTTGGGGAAGGTTTTTGACAACGTTGACTGGAATACACTCTTTCAAATTCTGAAGTCAACAGGGGTAAAATGCAGGAAAAGGAGAGTTATTTACAACTTGTACAAAAGCCAGATCCCAGTTATTAGTCTCGAAGGGCATGAAAGGGAAGCATTAGTTCGGAACGGAGTGAAAAAGGATTGTAGCCTTTCTCCGATGTTATTCAGTTTGTACATCGAGCAGGCGGTGAAGGAAAGCAAGGAAAAATTAGGAATAGGGATTAAAGTTCAGGGTGAAGAAATAAAAACATTGCGTTTTGCTGATGACATTGTAATTCTGTCAGAGACAGCAAAGGACCTGGAAATCAGTTGAATGGAATGGACAGTGTGTTGAAGAGAGCGTATAAAATGAACATTACCAAGAGCAAAACAAAGTCATAGAAAATCAGGTGATGCTGAAGGAATTAGATTAGGTGACGAAACAATGAAGGTGGTAAATGAGTTTTGTTACTTGGGTAGTAAAATAACATATGACGGTCGCAGTACAGAGGATATAACATGCAGAATGGCAATGGGAAGAAAAACATTTTTGAAAAAGAGAAATTTGCTAACATCGAATATTAATTTAAGTGTAAGGAAGTCTTTTCTGAAGGCATTTGTGTGGAGTGTTGCCTAGTACGGGAGTGAAACATGGACGATAAACAGTGCGTACAGGAATAGAATAGAGGCTTTTCAAATGTGGTGTTACAGAAGAATGCTGAAGATAATGTGGGTAAATCGCATAACTAATGAAGAGGTACTGAACAGAATTTGTGAGAAAATGAATTTTTGGCATATCTTGACTAAAAGAAGGGATCGCTTGGTAGGACACATACTTAAATATCAAGGAATCGTAAATTTAACTTTGGAGGGAAGTATGTGGGGAAAAATCGCACAGAGAGACCAAGAGACGCATATAGTGAGCAGATTCAAATGGATGTGGGTTGCCGTTCTTATGAGGAGATGAAAAGGCTTGCTCAGGTTAGAGTAGGGTGGAGAGCTGCATCAAACCAGTCTCCTGACGGAAGACCATAACAACAACAAGCATTAGAAGTTTGGTGGGGGGGGAGGTTAAAATCGTAGAGGGAGACCGCGGGACTAATATAGTATGTAGATTCTAAGGGATGTAGGTTGCCGTTCTTATTCTTATATGAAGAGGCTTGAACAAGAGAAGATGGCGTGGAGAGCTGCTTCAAACTAGTCTGCGGACTGAAGACCACAACAATAACATGGTGTGTCATTCACCATTACAGAACCCAAGAACGCCACTGCCTAACACGGATCAAAGTCCAGATGGTGGAATGCCGATCTCCAGAGATGGTTTACAGTCGCTCTATGCACAGCTGTCAGTGAGTTCATTTCCAGCAATTCCGTCGTGTGCTGGGATCCATACGAAGACTATCGCTTCTCCACATTGTTCGATGGCGTAAATGCTCTCTTGGATGGCCAACTTCAAGATATTGAGAATATGGCATTGGTCAAAGTCTTATAGGTCGGACAAGGAGTCACTTCATGTAAGAAAGGACTCCCCAGTGCACGAACAGATATCAAGTGCACGAAAGATGGCTACCAGCTCTACAGCGAAGACACTATAGCCTGTTCGGAAAGAGTCCACCTCGACATTTCCTGCATTGCCATAAGCGAAGCCAAATTGATCGTCAACAATCGAGCCATATGTATAGACCACTTCTGAATCCCGTGACACGCCAAGGAAGAACTGGTATCCGCGTCAGAATATGTCAGGGTGAATTGAGTTCTGCATCTAAAATGTAAGTCCAATCTAAGATGTGGTCTATGTATACACCACTGTCGTGTGACTGTAACCGGAAAAAAGTGGTAGGAAAAAAGAAACTAGTTGAAGGAGAAGAAATGGGTAATGCACTGCAGATGTAATCCCTGATATTGGCCGCCATTGTGGAGTATGAGGTGCCACATTCGGGAAAAGAAGACGTTGATTTGGATGGTTAGGCAAACCACGAACGTGGTTAGCAATGTAGTTAGCCAGCAGCTGTTGACACCTGATGCGTAGTGGAGCACCTCAAACCTCCGTCGTACGCCTCACTCCACTGGGATGGAATGGGTCCAGAATCCGTGAAGCTGAGGGCAATGCTCAACCACACACTAGGCTCCCACTGTCAAGTCAGGACTCAAATAGCGATGTGTTGCGTTGCTGCAGTGTACCGCGCTCTGGATCGCAAGTGGTGTTGCTGTGTCAGCAGAGGGCGTTAGGGAGCTGCCAGCACTTCTGCTTATGCTGACGAATATGGAGTAGCCATGTTAGATAGGTGTCAAACACCAGTACTAAAAACCGACGAGTTACTACTCCATCAAGTAAGTGGCCGTCAATGTAAAGTTCTGTGGGTGGATGGACTGTCTGAAGCCAACAGAAATGCACAACACAGATCTTGGTGGCAGAAAACTGATATCCATGAGTGAAAGCCCATGATACCACCTTCAGTATTGGTTACTAAAGCTGACGTTCAGCAAAACATACACTAAAGGAACTGAAGAACGTGCAGAAGTAGACAGTATATTTATATAATGAGGGAGAAACCGATTACCTTACTGCTGCTATAAGGCCATTAGTGACAAAAAAATAATGGAAATGGTCAATAGAGGGCCCCAGAGGACCCTGTGCTCCTGCACATGGGAACAATAATGGGTGGTACTAACTAGAACGCAGAAGGTAAGGATCGCTGAAACGTTTTGTATAAAAATCGGGAGCAAACATCGAAGTCCATCCTATGTACTGTAGCGGGGATGCTGCCGTTGTCAGGTAATTTTATAGGCCTTCGTCAAATGAAAACAGAATTAAAAAAAGGCTACTAACAGGTGGTGGCGTTTGAAAAGTGGAAACGTCTGTCGGTATGGGAGACTCGTGATATACCACGCTATCCGTAGCTGAGTGCCCCTTACGGAAACCGCCCTGGGATGAAGGCAGTAGGCCTCTAGGTTCAAGGATAAAACACAACCGCCGACTTCCCATACATTCTGAGAGAGTACAGAGAAAGTTTTTTAGGCTGATCGACCGATAGCTATCCACACCAAATGGGTTTTTCCCAGGTGTGAACACTGCTGGAACGATGATATTCTCCGCCCACTCTAACGTAAGTATACAATCGATCCACATGCGGTTGGAAGTGGCAAGAACATGTTCAAAACGTTCAAATGTTTGTAAAGCTTATGGGACTTAACTACGGGGTCATCAGTCCCTAAATTTACAAACTACTTATGAACTAACTAAGGCTAAGGACGACACAAATATCCATGCCCGAGGGGGAGTCGAACCCCCGACCGTAGTGGCTGTGCAGACAGTGACTGGAGCGCCTCAGTCCCCTCGGCCACCGCGGCCGGCCAAGAACATGTTATTTGGACTCTGCCGAAAGGTGTTTCAACATTTCATTGGGATGCGATAGGGCCAGGTTGTCTTGAGGTAAAGCGCTCGACTGGAAACCGAAGGGTCACGGCTTCGAAACCCGGTCGGACCTCGGATTTTTTCGGGTTGCACTTTAACCCATCCTTCACCTCTCAACGATGTGAGGAGTCGCCAGAAACGACATGTGGTTCGGATTCCACGTTAAGCTGTAGGTTCCTTTCCGCGGTTGGATAACTGGGGTAGGCTAGGGACACGCAAGTCACCGAAGTGGCGTCCAATTGAAAGACTTGCACCAGACCAATGAGCCACACGAAATTATTATTATTGGAATGCGAAGGGCAATGTTCAAGCTCGCTGAGGGACTCCCACTCACTAATCGGAGTGTTATACACCTAAGGGTGGCGTGTGGTAAGATGGGTTGGTAGTTGTGAGACGCAGTGGCGCGAATGTAGTTCTTAGCGATTGCGTCTGGATCCATACAAATTTGTGGAATTCCAAGTTACAAATGCCTGGCTCTGTTGTCCAAAGAGGCTTCTAATGTTTTTTTTAAAACTTGTGAAGGTGAGGAAAGTGACCTAATATTTGAGACATACCGCCCCTGTTTCCGACTTTTCATCAGAAGAGAAACATGGACACAGAGCTGTTTCAAGCTATAAGTTGCTCCAAATATTGATGTCGCTTATGTTTCTGTAGAGCCCGCCAACTGTCTTGAATGGCCACTGCGATTTCCGGCGAACACCAAGAAACAGTCTTTCGCCGGGGGCACCCTGAGGAACGGCGGGGATTGTCTTTTATGCCACATATACAATGGTCCTAGTGACACTCTCAACCACCTTGTCAATATTCCATTGTGTGGAAGATTCAACGTCGGCAGCAGAGGTGTAGTACCAGTCTGCCTTGTTTAGAGATTCTCTGGGCAAGCCACCAGGAGTGTGACGCGCGGGGCAAAGACTGGATCATCGGGAAGAGGTCACTACAAGTCGTCATGCTCTCCCCTGTAGATAGAAAGTAGAACGCAAGGGCTGCAGACTGGAAGATCGATGGCCAAGTATGTGCCATGAGCCAGACTGAAATATTATTGAGAAGACAAAGTTGACACGATTCGACCACACCTAGATGTTGAAGTCACTCAGTGGTAGAAAAGGTGGGTGGAGCTAGGAAATAAGCGCAACTAATCGTGTTGGGGTACTTCGCCATTCGGAGAAAGATAAATGTTGCAGACAGAAACTTCCTCTGCAGTCCTTACCCTGGTAGCCATGCCTGTAAACGTTCTTGAAGCTGCACAAGCGTACTTCAGACAAAAGTATTGCGGGAGACCGGGTACGGTAGTCATATTTTCCTCTTCATTTTTACAAGGGGAATCAACATAAATATTCGCACTTTTATCTAACTAACTTATAGACTACACATATTAATTGTGGTAACATTAGACTGCATACAATTTGCGTCAGTCGAGAGGAGCTGGAATCGGTTTCGATGTTTTTTCGCGTTGCAGGCCATAGACATTTCAAAATCTACGTGGCAAGTGATGAATCTTCTACATTTCCGAGACCATCATTGTTATCGTTACCTGCTTGATAATCTGAATAGTAAAGCTAATTATGTGGCATTTCAGTACGTTATATGGTGTGCCGTTTCGGAGAACTTACAAATTTATCGAGAACCGTAGAATTTCATTTTTGTCGTAGTTCCCGAGTTCTATGAATTTAATAGAGATTAAAAACATCCTTTTTCTCAGAACAGTGTGGACTAACTAAGTGAAGATTAAGAGACGTATTTTCTCCATCGTCGTCTGACTGCTCGTAACATTAATTTTACGGCTCCAGGAAAGGCAGCGGTAGACAAACATTACGCACAAACACAGCCAATTTTGTTTGCAGAGACAAGAAAAATCAACACGCTTCCCCACGTATTAATCCATGCTACGAACCCAAGGGTATATACTGTTACCTTCGGTTCCTTTACTATTTTTTTTCTTCTGTTGATGCAGGAGCTTCTTTTGTCTTCGTCCACCTCCTATTACACATTGAAATACTGTTCGTTGTTCGAATGAGAGGTAACAGAGGATCTTCAATTGCCTTAATGATTGTCCTTACAGAGGCTGTAGGTTAGCTGTAGGGTATCTCCTTTCCTAATTTCGCTAATATGGTATGGAAGCAGCAGTACCACGTGTGGTCATGCTGGTACCTCTTGGTTAACCCCAGGTGGTTGAAAATACGTCACAGATATTGTGCACCATCAAATTAAGTAAAGAATGATACTCTATTACTCGGACGGGAATTCTCCAAAGAGGTGCGAAAAAATTATTAAAAAGTGATAGTGGCTAACCCGCATTTAACCTAGTATTGCTGCGCACGCGCGGGCGCGCACACACACACACACACACACACACACACACACGCACACACGCCTAACATAGACACATCACACAAGCTTTCGCAAGTTACGTTCTTTATCAGGTAGGAGAGAGGAGGAGGGAGAAGAAAGGGAATAGAAGGAGAAAATGACCCACAACCTAGGCCATGAGGTAAGGTTGGCGTAAAGGGAAGTTACCCGACGTCAGAATTTATGCGGAAATGTCCGAATTTTCGACGTTACGTACTTTATACTTAGGTTATTGAATTAGTTTCTTATTTGCTTGTAATAATATGTTCAAGAAAATGTTCAAATGTTTGTAAACCTACTGAACCAAACAGCAATGGTCATCAATTTCTAGACTTACAAAAATCTCGGACAAACTTAATCTAAGGACATCACACACACTCATGACCGAGGGCAGACTACAACATACGGTGGTAGTGGCCACCCAGTCTGTAGCATGACGCCTTAGACCACGCTGCCTCTCGCGCGATGGCGAATAGATCTGTTATGCTTGAAAAACTGCAGTCTGACATGAGAAACGGAAAGTATTGATTTATAGTCCTCACAATTGATATTTCGAGCTTTGTGAATATGTGGATGGAATCATTTAGTCAATTTTCTTCTCTTAAGCGGGTTCATTTTCCAGATGTATTCTGGACTTACATGAAAGAATACCAGTGTATAAAATTTTTGTAGTATACAAATATTTCCACTGATGAAAGTAAGTGTTCTGGCCAATCATCAAATTTAAAAAGTCATAACCGCATGAATAAAAAATATGAAACGACCCAATAGAAACGGTGAAAATGCACTGAATCATGTTGTAGTGAGCAACAATGTAGTGGTGAATTTATTAAAACCGCGCAGTTCTTTAGAATGCCAGCCCATAACGTTTGCCTTGAGAGGCTGTCCTCCTTAATACGGGTACAATGGACAAATAAGAGAAATAGACTCACAACTTTGACTCTGTAAAAGGGATTTCAATACTGAAAATGATTCGAAAGATCGCTTTCTTATAATTTTTATTACTGCTTTACGAGTTTCAGCACTCTAGCTGCCATCTTGAGATGCCTCATTTACATAAAATAATTACAAACCTGTGGTCTCTTATGGAAATGAGCCAGTTTAAAAATGGATTGTTTCATAATACGTTATATGTAAACGTCACCAACAAATGGAGTATTCCCCAAAACATTTTCAGACTCAATTTTGAAATCTGGTAACCGTACGCGAAGCGTTATTGTGGAAGTCAGTGATTAATACTATATGGTAAGTACTGAGCCATGCCGGTAACAAACCAAAGAAGCCAGAACAAAAAGTAAAGAGAAGGAAACTTATAATGCTGAGTGGGAGGGGGAATTGATGGCTAAAAAAATTAAATTCGAGAAGTGAGAGATATAGAAATACACACACACACACACACATACACATACACATTCATATATACATATATACGTATATACATATACATATATACATAAAAGCCATCAAATACGAGCTTCTGTTAACGGCCAATATGGCGTCTTTCTCTATCTACCCGGATAGCCAAGTGCTGTGACGTCGGTGGCGTTCTGCCACCGAATTAGTGATCGTTCAGACGCACGTCGAGAATTTCTGGTATGCTTGACACTGCCACGCACGTTGTGACGTCAGAAACTCACCACGTTGGCCACACTCGTAGAGGTAGACGCTTCCTGTGCCGACGACTTAAGATGTTCAGTTTTATCAGCTGCCTCCAAAAACGTCTTCGACGATTGTCTCATTGACAGCAGGTGCGAGTCTCATGTGTGAATATCACTTGATGCCAATTCTGATTTATTCAGTATACTGGTGGACCCATCTGTACTGTCTGGATGGTGACTACGTGTCAATGCTGCACCTGGATATGGACTTCGGGAGTGAATGTGCAGGTCATGCATCAGTTTGAGATCCTATTGACACAATGTTAACAATGTAGATTGGATCAAACTTCGAAATTGACGTCGGAATGGCAGAAGTACATGTGTGGTGTGGTGTCGCACAAGTATGAAATGCGCGCCACGTACTTTCGCCGCACGCCGCCATGCACGTACGGCGCGGCGTTCTTACGACGTCAGCCACGAGCGCCCTCTGCTGCAACTACGCTCGTGGCCACGACTGCTGCATCGGCCACTTGGGTATCAGATAGGCACCAGTTAAGACTTGGCTATCGGATAGGCAGTAGGAATCATCAGTAGGCAGGCCTCTAACTAGTTCATGTATCAGAGTTCTTCAGTCATGAAACTTATGAAAGATAAGTATTGTAATCTTTCTTCGAAATATATCTCTTATACTAATCTAACTTAGTGTTTCTAGTTCCTGCTGTCCCACTGGCTGGTCACCTCCGTACCTGCACACGCGTGCACCCTTTATTCGTGTGTCGGTCTCTCTCTACTCGGCCACCGACACCTATGACAAACGGCGGAAACGAGACACAAAATGTGGTCCCACTGACTTTTGTTAGGCGCCACAGTCGCGGCTGGAGGGGTACATTGTGAATACGATTCAAATGAGTGTGAATAATATCGTGTAAATTGATTTTAACTTAACTTTCACAATTGGGAGGTAAGCAGTGCCATAAAAATCGCTATTAACTGCAAAATAACTCCACATCTGTCTTCATTAGGTTTCCTAAGAATCATTGGAAGGTATGTTACGGCACACTGTAAGAAAGTTTATGTAAGATTCTCTTGAAATCTACGAGTTTTTAATGGAGAATCTCATTCCTATTAAGAACAAAATGGCTAATAAACAACAAAAGAAAGACGTCGGTGTTTTACTGAGAAACGTCAAAAATTCTTTACTACAATTCAAGTCAAATCAGTAGGTGTTCTACGTAAAGGATAATAGCCCTGATACATGCTCTTGACAAAAAGGTTCTAAATCTGATCCTAGCTGCAGAGGGATCTCTCTGGTCGATGTAACCTACAATATATTGTCCAGAGCATTATTAAAAAGCGAAGAACCTCAGTTACATGGCCAGATTGTGGAATGTGAAGCATGGTTTAGTAACGGAGGAGAACTTTAATCTCAGAAACATTCTAGCATATCAGGAGAGGGCGAAACCGTACATAGTGACTTTTGTACTTTAAAAAAGCTTTCGATTCCATAGTCAGAGAGCCAGTGTTCTATATTTTGGAGGAGTTTGGCCTGGACGGGAAAACTCTAAACATCATTAAGAGACACTCACGAATATGTCATATAAAATTAGTTCATGGGTGAACTATCAGAACAGGGTTTTGGAAAGGGGATGGTCTCTCTCTCATATTGTTCAACTGTGCAGTCGAAAAATTTGAGAGGGGATGGAATGCAAAAACGGAAGGGGGAATGAGACTTGCAACAAAAAACAAGGGCCGTGGCGGAATAACCGTGTGCACTGATGCGCCGTGCTGTGGTGCGTGCGGCCGTTCGCCGTCGGGGTTCGAGTCCCCCGTCGGGCATGGGTGTGTGTTGTCCTTGGGTTAGTTTAACTTAGTTTAAGTAGTTTGTAAGCTAGGGACTAATAACCTAGCAATTGAGTCCCATAGATTTACAAACATTTAAACATTTGAAACAACAAGGGAATCACTATCAAGTGTTTAGCATTTGCTAACGAATATACTAGATTCTCCTAAGAGAATTAAAGTAGGAGCTCGGAAAATAAAGGTGGTGAGGAGTTTCAAGTACCTAGGAGAATGGACTGAATGGAACAACCTTGGAGGGAAATCAATGGAAGCAAGAAGAACCAAAATGGAACTAGTCTTCCGGAAAACCAAAGATAAATACGATAAGAAAACCCTCTCTTGGAACACCAAAATAAGGCATTACAACATAGAAATTAAGCCGGAAACGCTCTACGCAGCAGAGACACTCGTCATGGGAAAGAAAGGGCAAATGGAAAAAAACTGGAAATCAAGGAGAGAAAAAGTTTTTTACAGTAACGAAGCCATCTGTGTAAAGTCAGAGAGACTCTGTGTTGTTGCACGATGACCCGGGTGTAAAAGGCTTATTGGTGTCTGCAACTGCACCTCATTTCCCGTGGATACCGAATTGCTCAATATTAAACAGGGAAAACGCACGTAAGGTCTGTGCGTGCAGCTAGTAAAATCTTGTTGTAGCTGCTCATTTATCTCTTGAGTGAAAATTAATAATAAAAAGAGGTCCTGCCTCCAAACTTTTTCGAACTCTTACGGCACCAAGGCTATCAGACGTCTTCTACATTTATATATTGAACATGAAAGTGAAAACAGTAAATAAATAATTTCTCACAAAATGTAAGTTTTGTAAATTCTTCACTTCGCTTTTTAATGGCCGTTATTACAATGCCAAGTTGAATACATGTATCTGCTTCTACAGAACTTCTAACATTAACAGATCAACGGCAGTAATTGAAACAAAACATTATACACACAGAGCTTATACACGAAACATAGTTTATATATCGTCTATTCTGTGAACTCACTCCACTTTCTCCTACCATTCATTATGCAGTGACCGACTGCTTGTCATATTTGCAACGAAGATAGATCTTCGCAGTAGCTACTGCATTGCTAGACTGCTCGTATGCAAATTAATGCCTTGATAAACTCAAGTCGATCCAGAAGGACAATGTAGTTTATTTTGTAACACTACAACTCCCGGATACCATGAGGAGAAGGAGGATTGATTTCTAAGGACACATACTCCGAATCACCCTGAAATACTAACTAAACAAATCTTTGACTTCTACTTTTTAAAAAGAGACAAAACCCAGTTGGTTTAACGAAGTGGAACGGATCTGAAAGAACTCCAGATTACAGAAGTCATGTTAAGGAATAGTACAACCAAGACCGTAACCAAAGTCAAAATTAAGAGGTTCCAAGATAAGATCAACACCAGGAAACTGATTCAGATATCAGAGGACGAAAGGAGGAAGAGATCAGATAGAATGAAGAACTATTGGGAGAAAAGGAGAGCAAAGGCATCGAAGAAGTTATTGATCAGACGTACCCCAAAGATGGGTAACTCGAAGAGAGAGAGAGAGAGAGAGAGAGAGAGAGAGAGAGAGAGAGAGAGAGAGAGAGAGAGAAAGAGAGAGAGAGAGAGAGAGAGAAAAGAGTTTTAACCTAAAGATGATCTCTGACTTACTAAAATAATTTTACAAATGCGCGGTAACGTTCTTTTGGCTTCCCGTATCACTGAAATGTTAGGAAGAAATATCTGAGAAATAATAATCAGTGAACTCTTAATTACAAAATATATCGATTTAAATGAAATACCAAAAACATTTTAATGTGCAGTGAGATCAGAGATTTAAAAACATTTGTAAAAGGCTTCACCATGGATTAGAACTAACCAGGAATAAATAACATTTACTCATTACGTAAAAGTTATGTTACCAGCAACTCAAGCCCCTGAGAGAACGACGTCAGATGAAAATATCTAAGAATATTGACAACTCCGGAGCATTAATTTATTAAAATAGAAACATCATGGATTGCTTTAAAATAATACGTATAAAACCTGGCTGCTAGAAAGCACGGAAATATTTTTCACAATAAAGCAGGAGTACCAACCTAACATTTAGACAGACAATTCAACTCCAATTCAGAGCCCAACATACCTCGCTGCGGAGCGCGCGGTTGCTCTCCGTCGGAGGTTCGATCCTCCCTGGGGCAAGGGTGTGTGTGTTGTCCTTAGGTTAGTTTACCTAGGTTTAAGTACCGGGTGATCAAAAAGTCAGTATAAATTTGAAAACTTAATAAATCACGGAATAATGTAGATAGAGAGGAAAAATTGACACACTTGCTTGGAATGACAGAGGCTTTAATTAGAACAAAAAAAAAAAAAAAAAGGATAGAAAAAAAAGTTCAAAAAATGTTCGACACGTGGCGCTTCATCTGATCAGAAAAGCAATAATTAGTATAACAAATTAAGACAAAGCACAGATGATATTCTTTACAAGAAATTCTCAATATGTTCACCATCATTCCTCAACAATACCTGTAGTCGAGGAATAATGTTGTGAACAGCACTGTAAAGCATGTTTGTTTGTAATTCTATCGGACCAAACTGCGTGGTCATCAGTCCGTAGCTTACAAACTACTTAAACCTAGGTAAACTAACCTAAGGACAAACACACACACCCATGCCCCAGGGAGGACTCGAACCTCCACGGCGAGCAACCGCGCGCTCCGCAGCGAGACGCTTTAGACCGCTCGGCTACTCCACCGCAGCACTGTAAAGCATGTCCGGAGTTATTGTGAGTCATTGGCGTCGATGTTGTCTTTCAGCATCCCTAGAGATGTCGGTCGATCACGATGCACTTGCGACGTCAGGTAACTCCAAAGCCAACAAACGCGCAGACTGAGGTCTGGCGATCTGGGAGGCCAAGCATGACGAAAGTGGCGGCTGAGCACACGATCATCAACAAACGACGCGCGCAAGAGATCTTTCACACGTCTAGCAGTACTATGTGTTTTTTTTTCTTTTTTCCGAATTAAACCCCCTGTCATTCCAAGCACGTGTGTCAATTTTTACCTCTCTACCTACATTATTCCGCGAGTTATTAAATTTTCAAATTTATACTGACTTTTTGATCACCCGATAGTTTGCAAGCTACGGACTGATGAGCACGCAGTTTGGTCCGATAGATTTACAGGCGTAAGAGTAAGGGCTTCAAACTTGCCCACCCCTCCCCCACTAACGATACGATCATTGCCCATCACTGGTATATATATATATATATATATATATATATATATATATATATATATATGTGTGTGTGTGTGTGTGTGTGTGTGTGTGTGTGTGTGTGTGGCGTCTGTTCCGAAGGAACAGACGTCACTTCAGATTCTGCAGTTGTTATTATTTAATATTCATCAACTGCGATTGGGCAAAGCTGAAAATGTGGAATTTTGTATCTGACGGGAGGCGTGCTTAGGTAGTACCTGCAGGTGCGGTGATCACTGTGTCCCTAGTGGTGTAGGGGTCAGCGCAACTGCCTAGAAAGGAGGAGAACCGGGTTCGTATCCCGGCTGGGTACACATTTTCAGCTTTGCCCAATCGCAGTTGATGTCATATATTCTGTGAATATTAAACAATTTTTATTGTAGTTTTACGGGACTTATCAAACCACCCTCATAATATTTTACACAATAAAGCAGGAGTACCAAACTACCATTCAGACAGACAATCAAATTACAATTCAGAGGCCCTTCATTTTACAGGGACCAAAAGCACAGAGTAACATATACAGAGAAGCAGCCCACCCAAAACCACTGTCCTACGCTCCCCTCGTAGTTCCGTAAGATGATACCAGGTGTCAGGCGGTTCGCTGGCTTAGGGTGCCTCTCGCATGTCAGAGGGTAGCGTGGAGGAGAGGCTAAGGGGAGAGCTCGTGCCGCCTGCCACGAGGCCACGGCTGTGACCGGCGTACCGGCGTTTGAGGGCAGGTGGTTGTGGGGACAACCGCTACCTGCCGCCTGCTCTGGCCAATTTAAAGGCCCCTACACACGCTCCGATTTATCGTACGACCAACAAGGTGTCCAACGTACCAACCAATTGGTAGCAGCCTACACACGTTCCGACCAACTGGACGCAGCACCACCCTGTTCTAGTGTCTGTTTCTTGAAATGTTTTTGTTTTCGCGTGTTCGCTGTGCAGACGTCCTCAGGCATGGACGTTGGTCGACAAGCGCCACACACGGTACAATTTGTCGGGTGAAGTGGTATGGAAATCGGAGATCGGGTGGTCAGGCACAACCAACCGGCCGACAAGGAAAGTTGGTCGGGTAGCGCCTCAAACAGCCTAATTTATCAGGTGACCAACGAATTGGTCCAATAAATCGCACCGTGTGTAGGGCCCTTAAAGGGCTGCTTCTGACCGCAGCGTCATCATGGGACATCTTATGGAACTGCTGGAAACCCTCCCTCCCCGCACCCCGGAGCGTAGGACCGGGCCCTTACGGAGGCTTCCCGTCAGTATATATTTGTCTGTGCCAAAAGCTACTTGCAGCAGCAGGCCGGCTCACCTGTGAGGAGGCCTCGGAGGCGGCGGAGGAGGCGGAAGCGGCGCGCTCGCCGGCCACGGTCATCCAGGGGTCCTCGCGGATGGAGGGGATGCGTGCGCGGCTGACGATGGGCGCCAGGATGCGCGTGATCAGCGCCTTGCACGCCGCCGACACCGCCGGCTCCTTGGGGAAGGTCACGCGGCTCTGCACTTGCTGCCAACAGACGGCCGCCAACGCCTCCAGTTACACTCTCACACTAGCATCACTCAAAAAATGTTCAAATGTTTGTAAATCCATCGGGCCAAACTGCGTGGTCATCAGTCCGTACCTTACAAACTACTTAAACTAAGGTAAACACACACACCCATGCCCCAGGGAGGACTCGAACCTCCACGGCGAGCAACCGCGCGCTCCGCAGCCAGACGCTTTAGACCGCTCGGCTACTCCACCGCGGCACTAGCATCACTCGGCTACCTCAAGGTCACCAGACATTCCGTATTTTACGGGATGTTGTTGTTGTTCTGGTCTTCAGTCCGCAGACTGGTTTGATGCAGCTCTCCACGCTACCCTGTCCTGTACAAGTCTCTCCATCTGAGAATAAGTTCGGCAACCTACATCCTTGTGAATCTGCTTACTATGTTCGTCTCTCGGTCTCCCTGTACGATTTTTACCCCACACACATCTCCCTAATGCTAGGTTGAAGATTCCTTGATGTCTCAGAATCTGTCCCACCAATCTATCCCTTCGCTTAGTCAGGTTATGCCAAAAACTTCTTTTCTCCCCAATTCGGTTAAGCACCTCCTCATTAGTTACGTGATCTACGCCAACGCCTCCAGTTACATCCTCACACTAGAATCACTCGGCTAGCTTAAGGTGACCAGACGTTCCGTATTTTACGGGATGATGATGTTGTTGTTGTTGTTGTCTTCAGTCCGCAGATGGGTTTGATGCAGCTCTCCATGCTACCCTGTCCTGTACAAGTCTCTCCATCTGAGAATAAGTTCGGCAACCTACATCCTTGTGAATCTGCTTACTATGTTCGTCCCTCGGTCTCCCTGTACGATTTTTACCCCACACACTTCTCCCTAATGCTAGGTTGAAGATTCCTTGATGTCTCAGAATCTGTCCCACCAATCTATCCCTTCTCTTAGTCAGGTTATGCCAAAAACTTCTTTTTCCCCCAATTCGGTTAAGCACCTACTCATTAGTTACGTGATCTACGCCAACGCCTCCAGTTACATCCTCACACTAGAATCACTCGGCTAGCTTAAGGTGACCAGACGTTCCGTATTTTACGGGATGTTGTTGCTGTTGTTGTGGTGAACTTCAGTCCGCAGACTGGTTTGATGCAGCTCTCTACGCTACCCTGTCCTGTACAAGTCTCTCCATCTGAGAATAAGTTCGGCAACATACATCCTTGTGAATCTGCTTACTATATTCGTCCCTCGGTCTCCCTGTATGATTTTTACCCCACACACTTTTCCCTAATGCTAGGTTGAAGATTCCTTGATGTCTCAGAATGTGTCTCACCTTCTCTTAGTCAGGATATGCCAAAAACTTCTTTTCTCCCCAATTCGGTTAATCACCTCCTCATTAGTTACGTGATCTACGCCAACGCCTCCAGTTACATCCTCACACTAGCATCACTCGGCAACCTACATCCTTTTGAATCTGCTCACTATATTACTGACAAGCGTAGAGATTTTCATACACTCTGTTTCCTCTACTCTCTTATCAACGTACACTGTCCCTCATATCTTCCCTCGACCTTAACACTCTTATCTGATCAACATAACAGAACTACTCGTTCCTGTCAGAGCAAAACCCTTTCTGTCCCGATCCATCACTCAGCCAGTTTCTCAAAATCCTTTTCAGTAGCAGGAACCAGGCTCTGGAACAATCTACCTCAGTATATCAGAGAACTGAATAACACTGCCAGCTTCAAACGACAGTTAATGGATTATCTAATCAAGCAATAATTACGCCAGTCTTCAATACCCTACGATCCAGGTACGTCGCATCCATTCCTCCTCCTAGATATTCTCCTACTGCCATTGCTCTCGCCAGGTAGAGCTTTCTTAACTTCCTTCTGTCAGAATTCGCCATGCATTAACCAGTCTCGATATATTCAAAAGTACATATTGTAACTGCCAATATCAATGTTGTTACTTCTATTATTTCACCAAAAGCAGCAGAAGGTGTCTCAGTGGTACTACTAGTATTAATCCTATTAGAATTAAGTCAATACCTTTTATTTACATCCTTTTACATGTAATCAACTTGTATAAATTATGTTATTAATTGTTTACCTGTAAAAATCATTGTTATGTTATTGGTAACTCACATGTAAAGAAATACTGTATGTGTAAAACCCTGGTCCGATGTAAGAGAGGGCCTGATGGCCCTAATCTGATCAGGCTACATAAACAAATAAATAAATAAAAATATTCGTCCCTCTGTCTCCCTCTACGATTTTTAGCCCACACACTTCTCCCTAATGCTAGGTTGAAGATTCCTTGATGTCTCAGAATGTGTCTCACCTATCTATCCCTTCTCTTAGTCAGGATATGCCAAAAACTTCTTTTCTCCCCAATTCGGTTAAGCACCTCCTCATTAGTTACGTGATCTACCCATCTAATTTTCATCATTCGTCTGTAGCATCACATTTCAAAAGCTTCTATCATCTTTTTGTCTGAACTCCTTATCGCCAACGTTTCACTCCCATATAACATTACACTCGAGACAACTGCTCTCACAATATTGAATGTCAACAAATTTCGCTTCTTCAGAAACGCTTTTCTTCCCATAGCCATTCTGCATTTTATATCTTCTTTACATCAGAAGTAATCTTGCTACCCAAATAACAAAATTCATCCACCACTTTTATTGTCTCATTACCTAATCTAATTCCTTCAGCATCGTCTGATTTTCTGATCTTGCATTCCATTACCTTCCTTTTATTCTTGTTAATGTTCATCTGATATCTTCCTTTCAAGACTCTGTCCATTCCATTCAGTTGCTTTTCCAGATCCTTTTCGGTCTCTGACAGAATTACTATGTCAAAGTTTTTATTTCTTCTCCCTGCACTTTAATTCCCTCTCCAAATTTATGCTTGCATTCCTTCACTGCTTGCTCAATGTACAGATTGAACAACACTTGGAAAGGCTACAACCTTGTTTTACTCCCTTCCCAACATCTCCGTCCCTGTCATGTCCTTCGACTCTAATAACCGCTGTCTGGTTTTTGTATAAGTTCAATATAACTCTTCGCTCCCTATATTTTGCCCCTGTTACCTTCAGAATTTGAAAGAGGTTATTCCAGTTGACATTGTCAAAAGCTTTCTCCAAATCTACAAATTCTAAAATCGTAGGTATGCCTTTCCTTAGCCTATCTTCTAAGATAAGTCGTAATGTGAGTATTGCCTCCTGTATTCCTACATTTCTCCTAAATGCAAGCTGATCTTGCCCAAGGTTGGATTCCACGAGTTTTTCCATTCGTCTATAAATAATTCGTGTTAGTATTTGGCAACTATGAGTTGTTAAACTGATTGTTCTGTAATTTTCGCATTTGTCTGCACTTGCTTTCTATATTCTTCTTGAAGTCGGAGGGTATTTCCACTGTCTCATGTTGCACATCAGGTGGAACAGTTTCTTCATGATTGGCTCTCTTAACGATATCAGCTGTTCAGACGGCATGTCATCTATTCCAGAGGCCTTGTTTCTACTCAAATCTTTAATCGCCCTGTCAAACACTTCTCGCAGTAATAATTACAACATGAAAGCCGCGGCAAAGCGGCCAAGCGCATTGAGGCGCTATGCTCAGATGCACGAGGTCGTTCCCCGTCAGGTGTTCGAATCCCTCCTCGGGCATGGATGTTTGTGCTGTCTTTAGTATAAGTTAGTTAATAAGTAGTTTGTAAGTTTAAAGACTGATGTCCCCGCAGTTAAGTCTCTTAAGCTGAACAAACATTTGAACACTTTGAAGAACAATGCATTTCCTGACGTCCCAAAAATCCTTCATTTCTATGTTTGTCCGGTATGTTTCATTTTCATTAATCGATTAAATACTTTTCGTACTGCGGTAATTCTCATATACTCAAAGGATGAAAGAAAATTAGGCTTTAAAGTCCTGTCGACATAGTGGTGATTAGAGTAGGTCATGCTCGAATTTTTGTGGAAGATTGGGGAAGGAAATCGACTGTACCCTTTCAATTGAACCAACCCTGTATTACCTGGAGTGATTTAGGGAAATCAAGGAAAACCTAAATGTGGAGGGCCGGAGGTGGAACTGAACCACAGTCCTCCCGAATGTGAGAGTACACCTCTTTCTGGACTCAATACACAGTACTAAAAAAGAAAGAGAGAAGGAACTGTAGAGACAAAAACCACCAAATAAGACATGTTAGCTTTCGGGTAGGGGTGGGGTAGAAAAAAAATAGCTTTGTTTCTTACTGTACTGCGTGTGTATGAATTGGTGGGTTTATGTTTGCGTTAGTGAGTGAAACCAAGGCAATCATTCTGTATAAGCTTTAAGGGATAACAACTGATTTCGTAATCGTCAGTATCCATTCGTGTCCCGTATTTTGAGTTTGGAAATCTTGTCACTCTAAGCCAGCTACACTGCACTTTCCCTCCCGTTACACGATAATGAATGTCTGCAAATCTGTCACTTGTCAAGCAGGTGCTAAATTAGACGTTTTTACTCGTCCATATTTGGGTACATGAGTGATCTTCAAGGATGGACATAATGAGAAGAATGAGGAGGACGAGGAGATAATTGACACGGAGGGGAAGGGAAGGAGAAGTATATGGGGTACACAGAGAGAAGCAGATAGGCCGATAGAGAAGGGACAAGTGGTTCAACAGGCGTCCCGTAGGGTAGTGTTATACGACCAAATGTTTGTTAAGCTTAAGAGACTTAACTGCGGGGTCATCAGTTCCTAAACTTACAAACTACTTATGAACAACCTTATACTAAACATCCATGCCCGAGGGGGGATTAGAGCCCCCGACCGTAGCGGCCGTGCAGACTGTGACTGGCGCGCCGCAGACCGCTCCGCCACTGCGGCCGGCATAAGACGACCTTGCTTATCAGAATATACAGGGTGTCTCATTTTAATATATAATAACACGGTTTTCTGTTCAGCAGGACTCAGTTGAGGTGCAAGATTCCGTAGTCATGGAACAAGGCAGTAAATGAAATTTTAATCCAAAAGTGGTAACAGAAAAACAAAGTAGTGCTATGCACATGACAATCTTAAGCTAAAGTAAAAAGAATCAATAACGAATAATAGAAATTAGACTTTATTTGTTATTTTCCCAGGAGTTCCTCGACAGAATGAAAGGAGTGAGCCGTGAGGTAACTATTCAATCTAGATTTGAAAGCGCGTGTGTTCGTAATAAGATTCTTTAGTTCTTGTGGCAGATTATTGAAAATGGGTACTGCAGAATACTGCACACCTTTCTGCACAAGAGTCAAGGAGGTGTCCAAATGTAGATTCTATTTCTGTCCCTATTCACCGAATGAAAGCTGTTAACTCATGGGAGTAATCTTATATTGACAGCAAATGACATTTAAAAAAATACGTATTGTGACGCCAATGTCAGAATTTCTAGACTACTGAAGAGTGGTCGACACGACGTTCGCGAAATTACGCCACCATATTGCTCGAACCACCCGTTTCTGAGTCAATAATATCCTTTTTGTGTCAGCCGAGCTACCCCAAAAAATAACTCCGTACCCCATAAGTGAATAAAAATAAGCATAGTAGACTACTTTTCGTGTTAAAAATCACTATTTCAGATACTGTTCTAAAGTGGCCGATATCTCTGGAGCGACACAGTTGTGCAAAAATTTCTCTAGTAAACGTTTGAAGGGAGTAATAATAATTCCGTGTGTCTCATTGGCCTGGTGCAAGTCTTTCAATTGAACGCCACTTCGGCGACTTGCGTGTCCCTAGACTCCAGTTATCCAACCGGGGAAAGGGGACCTGCAGCTTAACGTGTAATCCGAACCACGTGCCGTATCTGGCGACTCCTCACATCGCTGAGAGGTGAAGGATGGGTAAAAACGCAGATTGTCATTGAATAGTTATCTAGAAATGATCTTGAAACCTGTTTTCAAGGTCAAACCAAGGTCAAGTGTATTTATTTCCAGACGGTAACCCTTTTTTATTCCATTTTCGTATTGAATATGAAATATGTTTTTCAGGGAACATGTTTTCAAAAAAACAAATGGTACGTCTCCAGGGGGCACTTCACTGCAAGTTTTCTTGGTTACCAGTATCAAGAGAACGAAGCGAGATCAGGAAAAAATTTTCAGTGAAAATCTTGTATCAAAGTTTTGGTAAGGTGAGTGCTAACAGCCGTCATGTATTTAATAAAATGCATCTTGAACCATCTGCTGTTTTATGAAAATCCTTAGAATTGACTAGTTTCGGTCCAGGACTATCATCATAGATGAAAAAGTATTAAAACAAGTCAGTCTACTGCATTAAATAAAATAAATCAGGCTGGAAACAGCAGGAGTCATTTTGACTAAAATTACAAACGACATACTGGGTTATCATAGCAGTCAAACAAACATGAACTCCGAGAATACAAAGTGAATAGTAAGGAGTGCACTCCTTAGTACGTAATGTCTCTAGCACAAATTAGATTAAATAGTTTCTACGTATACATAACGGGTCACCAGTCATGATCGGGACTTCACTGTTCATTATTCACACTCCATTCTCCTATTTTATGTTTGTTTGACTACTATGATAATCTAGCATGACGTTTGTAATTTTAGTGAAAGTGACCCATGCTGTTTTCACGCTTATTTTAATGCTGTTGACTAACATGTTGTAATACCTTTTTATCTATGATGACGATCCTCACCGAAACTAGTCAATTTTAAAGATTTTAATAAAACAGCAGATGGTTCAAGGTGCATTTTATTAAAATCTTGTACGGTTTCTGAACTCCGTCAACTGGTGATTTTTCCGGATTTGAAATGGCCTTGAAACATTTCAAATTCCAATGTAAAACGTTTGTAAAACTGTGGAACCAAACTGCAATTGTGATCAGTTCCTATACTTAGAAACTACTTAATCTTTTAAAAAACTGTATACACTATATATGTGCTGCACAATAATATTTATTTTTGTTGTGAACTATCTTTTGGCTTCTAAGGCCACCTTCAGACAACTTAATACTGCAGATTATCGACAATACACCAGCTGCTGTGTTTCGAGTACAAATATTTTACAAAGATCACTGTCAGTCATCGACTACATAGCCTTTAAGTATTTTATAAACAGAGACGCCCAACCAATTAAAACAAAACTGCAACTAAGACATAATTATACATTAATTTTCAACAAATAGGTTGAAATATAGGATCTCTTGCAATCTTTGTGGCAAAGTTCATGTAGGTCAGTCACGTAGGGCTATAACTACTGGACTGGCTGAACATGAGAGGAGTTGGAGACTAAAAAGAGAGATTCCACCTTTGCAGAACATGCCTTAAGTAAATGCCATGCCTTTGACATTAAATGTGATGTTCTCCACAGAGCAAATTAAGGCAGAAAGTTAACATTGCTTGAAATTCTCTCTATCAACAAACACCGAGCTCTGAAACGGAACCTAATTCTCAATGATCAGACCCAATTTCAAAGTAACCTATTATGTATAATTCTGCCACCATGCTTGTCGAAATTGTGTAATGTCTCTCACCCACATTCCAATGTTTTTCCTTTCATGTGTTACACCATTCTCTTGAAAACCAGCTAATTTTAATATAGACTATATACTTCGATATGCTCCTTTATTCCATATTCACATACTCCAAACTTATGTAATTGTTTCCCACCTACATTTCATTTTTATGTCTTCCTCACTCACCTGTTCCCCTCCTCCTTCTGTTCGTATATATGAGTTAATTTAATATACAATTGTACTTACTAGTATTCACTGAAAGATTGTATGTTTCAACCTATTTGTTGAAAATAAATGTATAGTTATGTCTTAGTTACAATTTTGTTTTAACTAGGTGGGCGTCTCTGTTTATAAAATACTTAAAGGCTACATAGTCTATGACTGACAGTGATCTTTGAAAAATCTTTGTACGCGAAACACAGCAGCTGGTGTGATGTGGATAATCTGCAGTATTAAGTTGTGTGAAGATGGCCTAAGAAGCCGAAAGCTTAGTTCACAACAAAAATAAATATTGTTGAGGAACAAATAGATAATGTATACAGTTATTTAATATGTCTGTGTTCCATCAAGAATCGACTGAAGAGTCCATAAATATTAACTACTTAATCTAATTTGTGCTGGGGACATCACGTACACCCATGCCCGAATCAGGAGTCGAACCTCCGACAGGGAGCAGCCGCGCAATCCGCAGCAAGACGCCTCGGACAGTCCCGCAAGTTGAAATTTTTCAGTAGCTATTAACCTGAAAGCAAATATCGCCTCACTGTTTCTCACTGGAAAATTATGAGCTCAATGCTCGTTGAGCTGCCCATGTTGCCTAATGCACAATTGCACTCTCTGCCAGAAACTAGTCTCGCCATTATTCAGTGTCTGAAAGGTAATTACGTGGAAAGCCGCCATAATCTCTCATATCTTCTGGCGTCGTCGGGGGGAGTGGCGTATACTTTCTGCTTCACAGCCCAGAAAGACTTGTGGTGGCTTTCCAGGCAACCGCCCATTATTCTGAGACTAGTTTTACCAGTGGAAACAAGTGAGACAGTACTTGCTTTCAGGTTAAGCCCAACTAAAGAATTTCAAGTTAACAAAAATTTCAGCAGTGGACGGAGTTGATAAGTCGTACAATATTTCCACTGAAAATTCTTCCCGATCTCGCTTCGTTCTCTGTATACCGGTAACCTGGGAAACTTATTACAGTGAAGTGCCCCATTCCGACATACCATTTGTTTTTCGAGAAAAAAAGTCCTCTACAAAAAATGCATATTTTTTACGTACAATACGAATATGGAATAAAAGAAAGTGTTATAACTTGAAAACATGAACTTGACCTTGATTTATCTTGAAAACATGGCTCAACCGTTCCATGACTCCCATCAAACATGAAAACTTTTAACAGAGACTTTTTTTTTTTCTTTTTTTACAGAATAGTGCCGGTTCAGAGATATTGGCCGGTATAGGCAGGGCCGTATTTAGGGTATACGACGCCCCTGTGCAATAATTTATTTTACACCACTCCACCTGGCATCTGGGAAAATTCAAAGTGATTAAAAAAAACAAAAACTAAAACTAAAAAAAGCCAAAAAAAAAAGGGGGGGGTTCTCTGGACTGGGCTGGATACGCCACTGCTATCAACACAACCTGAATTTCAATATGTATTGCTGTAATGGAAATTATAAATAATGATGATTCAATGAACATTAACATAATACTTAAAAATATTTCTTCGATGGCAAAATTTTGCCGCCCCCAACATTTTGACGTCCTGTGCAGCTGCACATGTTGCACCTACCTAACTACGACCCTGGGTATAGGTTAACATGGAACACCTTGAATATACATTACTCGCAGGTAACGTCGTAACTTCATTTAGGCTTTCAGCGGATGATGCTGTAGTTTATCGAGAAGACGCAAAACTGGAAAAGTGTAGCGAAATTCAGAACGACCTGCTGAGTAACGGTGCTTGGTGCCGGGAATGGCAGCTGAGCCTCAACATTAACAAGCATGCGTTTACATAGAAAGGAAGAGCCTTAATTACATAACTACGCAACAGCAGGACAAACACTGGAAGCAGTTACGTCCATAAAATATCTGTTAGTAGACATAAGGGGACAGTTAAAATTGAATGACCATATGTAAGGCAGATGCCAGACAGATTCATTGGAAGAATCATCAGAAAGTATAGTCCGTCAACAAACGAAGTAGGTTGCAAAACTCTCGTTCGGCCAGCGCTTGAGTATTCAAATGTTCAAATGTTTGTTAAGCTTATGGGACTTAACTACGGGATTATCAGTCCCTAAACTTACAAACTACTTACGAACTACCTTATACTAAGGACGGCACAAATATCCATGCCCGAGGGGGGATTCGAACCCCCGACCGTACTGGCCGTGCAGACCATGACTGGAGCGCCTCAGTCACCGTGGCCACCGCGGCCGGCGCTTGTGTATTGCTCATCAATGTGGGGTCGGTACAAGTCAGGATTAAAGGAAGACACTTCTTTACGGGCTCATTTAGTAAGTGCTGTTGCACACCAGCTCTGTAGCAGACGTATAGCGGTCAATTTTTCCAAGTCTTGGTTGCTGTAGAAACATTGAGATGTGTCGACAGAACGGGGAAGAGGAACAGCAGGTACTTTACGTCATACTTACTGGGTCAAGCTGACAGGAATGGACGCACGCGCGCCGGACTGAATAGCACGCATCAGCGGAAGTTACATGGAACAGTACGAGCTTGCAGTATCACGTAACTTCGTTACATGAGGAAACAATACTTAAGTCTAACGCAACAATGCGTATCCGGAGCCTTCTGGAACCACCAGCTAACCTGTTAAGTGAACACGGCAAGATGTAAAACGCCGACACATTCGTTTGACAGAGCCGATGCGGTCATGACCCATTCTAGCTGGGAAAGTTGGTCATTGTTAAGATGTCTGGGAGCAGCTATTCATACACCATCCTCGAAGCCAACAATATCACCAAACCAGATTGCCTCATACAAAGAGAGAACGGGAAATGTAATGCTTCGTCCAGAGACTAGAATAAGCGTTAAGGAATCACTCAGAGAAGTAAAGAGCGTTCTACAAGAAAATAGACTGTTTTCAGAACCTATTACTATCAATGAGATAAAAAAATGTATAACATCCCTCAAAGTACGGAAAGCAGCTGGAGTTGATAATATATTCCCTGTATTTATATTTTTTTAAATCTTGGACCAATAGAAAGAATCTAGCTTAAAGACCACTACAATGACATACTAAAAACTGGAGATATACCGAAAGAATTTATAATGTCTCTTACTCTGGCCATCCTTAAACCAGGTAAATCTCCTGAAAATCCCGCTGACTACCGCCCAATACCCTTACTGTGCATTTGCTATAAGTTGCTGGAGAGGCTAATCTACAATATGATATTCCCAACGACAGACAAACACCTGCCTCATGAACAAGCCGGATTTGGAACTAATCGAAGTTGCTGCGAACAGGTATGAACCATCACATCATACAAAAATTCAGGATTCTAAAAAGGAGTGAAAACCTCAGTAGTCTTTGTTGACATCAATGCTGCTTATGATACGGTATGGATAGATGGTCTCATCCTGAAATTTTTCAACATGCTTGAAATTAACAAATCTGTCTAACGCTGAAAGTTCGGCATTTCAAAGTAAATTTGGGGTCATAAGTAAAAGAGGATAAATAATGGACTTACCCAAAGATCCGTACTACCTCTACTGTTTTTTTAATATTTACATCAGTGACATGACAGACACTAAGCCACGTAAGGTTTGCTACGCTGATGGCATGGCTATAGCTCTACTCAAACCAAATGGCTAGAAGAAGGTGAAAGAACTCTACCTGCTGACCTAGAAGTACTAAACCAGTACTACAAAAAATGGAGACTGTGCCCAAACCCAAATAAAACAGAGATCTCCGCCTTCCATTTAAATAACAGACTAGGAGACAGATAACTTTCTGCGGAGAGCGAATTAAACACAACAAATTTCCCAGATATTTAGGCATAGCTCCTGACAGGTCACTTACCTTCAAGAAACACCTGGAGCTAACTAGCCAGAAATTAAAAATCCAAAATAACATCATCTGAAGATTATCAGGTACCACATGGGAAGCAGATGGAAACACACTACGTGCTACTGCAATATCACATGTCTGCCCCTGTGTGGAGTAGGAGTACCCAAGTGAAGAAAATTTACGTCCAACTCAATGAAACCATAAGGACGATAACAGGGACGTTAAAGTCGACACCTCTAGAATTGCTTCATGTCCTTTCAAACATTACTCTACCAGAAATCCTAAGACAGCAGGCAACGATTCAGGAATTACAAAAAAAAAAAAAAAAAAAAAAAAAAAAAAAATCATCCAGATAAGGCAAGAGTACTACCGGTACACCAAGTACTAGATGACCGCTGTCAATATCGCCTTAAACCAAGAGCGCCAATATGGAAAGACAGAGCACTTGCCCTAGAAACTACCTGTACTGCCACAAATCCAGCTAAGTTGAACACTAATTACATTAACCAACACAACACAGAGGACCCCAGCCAACAACTCCCAGGAAAGCAACTTCCCCGTAAAACCTGGTGCCAGCTAAACCGTGTGAGAACTGGTCATGCAAAAACCAAATCATGCTGTATAAGTGGGGAGTCAATGACAACCCATTGTGTGACTGTGAAATTTACGAACAAACATTAGAAGATGTAGTGCAAGATTGTCCGCTACCAATATTGTGTGGTAACCGGAGAGACTTTATCGAGGCCAGTCCTGCTGCTATTGAATGGCTGTCTCGTTTGCACATAACTTTTTAGACAATTGTGTCTGTCATTCTATTTCAGCATTGCTCTCACTTAATAATCACTGGTGTGATTATTATGTATACATATATGTGGATTTCTATTAAAATTTTATCTCATGTAAATTTATGATGTCAAAACAGCACTTACACTTTAAAAGCCATACGATAAATAAATAAATGGAACATACATAGATACGCATAAAGCTATTATATATACAGGGTGTTTCACGAAGTGTGTTTGCCTCTGTAACCTATAAAATAATAGGTGACGGGAAACCTTAATGCGGTAGGTCAACACAAGAAATGTTACACTTTCTGCGGAGCTATGAACATAGTTTATTGTATCATTTTCCAAAGATTTACAGCACAAAGATATATTTTTTTTAAATGAAACAATAGTTTTTTTTTCTATCGTGCATTGGATTCGTTGGAACCAGCTGCGTCCAAATCAATTTAAACTACATTGCTATCACTGTTAGTTTGGAATCTACAACCCTTCAAAGTTTAGGGGGCGGAGGCTACGTCAGCGTAGCTAACTGGCTGGTGGTCATGAGACAGTGGGCCGTGCCCCAGAGGATAGCCACTCGGCCAGTCAGCTACGCTATGGCAGCCTCTGCCCCCGGAACTTTGAAGGGTTGTAGCTCCCAAACTAACAGTGACAGGAATATAGTTTAAATTGATTTGGACGCAGCTGGTTTAAACGAATCCAATACACGACAGAAAAAACTATTGTTCCATTTAAAAAATTATATCTTTGTGGTGTAACTCTTTGGAAAATGATACAATAAACTATGTTTATAGCTCCGCAGAAAGTTTACCATTTCTTGTGTTGACCTACCACATTAAAATTTCCCGCCACCTATTATTTTATAAGTTACAGTGGCAAACACACTTAGTGAAACACCCTGTATATATTAAGCACCTGTATTTGTTTATATGTATCGATTTCAACCAATTTTTGTGCGCATATTGCTTGAAACACGAGAATCAGCATTGGGGTGTTTACGAGCTCCTAGCTCCCACAAGTGTGGAGATATGGGCAAAACCATATTTTCCAAACACTGCCACATACGCTGCCCTGCATAACCGGTTTGTTGTGTAAGTATAGTACCAGCCTGCCTTATCGACATGTTACATACACTCCCGGCCATTAAAATTGCTACACCACGAATTTGACGTGCTACAGACGGAAAATTTAACCGACAGGAAGAAGATGGTGTGATATGCAAAAGATAAGCTTTTCAGAGCATTCACACAAGGTTGGCGAAACCTACAACGTCCTGATATCAGGAAAGTTTCCAACCGATTTCTCACACACAAACAGCAGTTGATCGGCGTTGCCTAGTGAAACGTTGTTCTGATGCCTCGTGTAAGGAGCAGAAATGCATACCATCACGTTTCCGAAGTTGACAAAGGTCGGATTGTAGCCTATCGCGATTGAGCTTTATCGTATCGCAACGTTGCTGCTCGCGTTGGTCGCAATCCAATGACTGTTAGCAGAATATGGAATCGGTGGGCTCAGGAGGGCAATACGGAAAGCCGTGCTGAATCCCAACGGCATCGTATCACTAGCAGTCGAGGTGACAGGTATCTTATCCGCATGGATGTAACGGATCGTGCAGCCACGTCTCGATCCCTGAGAATACAGGTGGGGACGTTTGCAAGACAACAAACATCTGCATGAACATTTCGACGACGTTTGCAACAGTTTGGACCAGCTCGGAGACCATGGCTGCAGTTACCCTTGACGCTGCATCACAGACAGGAGCGCCTGCTATGGTGTACGCAACGACGAACCTGGGTGCACGAATGGCAAAACGTCATTTTTTTAATCAATCCAGGTTTTGTTTACAGCATCATGAAGGCCGCATACGTGCTTGGCAACATCGCGGTGAATGTACATTGGATGCGTGTATTCGTCATCGCCATACTGACGTACCACCCGGCGTGACTGTATGGAATACCATTGGTTACACCTCTCGGTCACCTCTCGTTCGCATCGACGGCACTTTGAACAGTGGCCGTTACATTTCAGACGTGTTACGACCCGTGGATCGGCCCTTCATTCGATCCTTGCGAAACCCTACGTTTCAGCAGGTTAATGCAAGACCGCACGTCGCAGGTCCTGTACGGGCCGTTCTGAATACAGAAAATGTTCGACTGCTGCCCTGGCCAGCACATTCTCCAGATCTGTCATCAATTGAAAACTTCTGGTCAATGGTTGCCGTGGAACTGGCTCGTCACAATACGCCAGTCACTACTCTTGACGAACTGTGGTATCGTGTTGAAGCTGCATGGGTATATGTACCTGTACACGTTGTCCAAGCTCTGATTTACTCAATGCCCAGGCGTATCAAGGCCGTTATTACGGCCAGAGGTGGTTCTTCTGGGTATTGATTTCTCAGGACCTATTCACCCAAATTGTGTGAAAATGTAATCACATTCGTTTCTAGTATAATATAATTGTCTAATGAATACCCATTTATCATCTGCATTTCTTCTAGTACTAGCAATTTTAATGGCCAGTGGTGTAGATTACATACTGTGAAAGTTGAAATAAACGCCATACCCATCTCGGGCGCTTAAGCATGGCGCAAATTCCTACAATGCTAAGTGTCTAAAAGCATGCACCTTGAGGAGCTTGGTGTAGTTGGAGTCGTCGAAGGGCAGGCGACCGAAGACCATGGCGTAGAGCACGACGCCCATGGACCAGATGTCGGAAAGGTCCGGCCGGTAGGGCCTGCCCCGCAGTATCTCGGGGGCGGCGTAGGCGTAGCTGCCGCAGAAGGTCTCGCTCAAAGGACTGCCGGGGCCATCTTTGGAGGGCGGCGTGAAGCGACGCGCGAACCCGAAGTCCGACAGCTTCACGTTCATCTCGGCGTCCATCAGCAGGTTCTCGCACTTTATGTCCCTGCCGGCGCACCGACCCCGTCTAAGTGCAGCCTCTAGCAACACTTCTTTTATTCTACTCTATTACTAGCTGAAAACCGTCCGGTGCCTTCATGGTTATTTGTTTCAGTCCTCCAACCTCACTTTCTCTCTTTCCTTGTTTATCTCTTCCTTCCTTCCGTCTCTCTCTCTCTGTCCATCTTCTCCCCACACCCCATCTATCCATCCTAGTGATGGAACGCAGTACGTTGTTCTCGACGGCGAGTATTCATCAGAGACGAGTGTATCGTCAGGCGTGGCCCAGGGGAGTGTGATAGGACCGTTATTATTTTCTATCTATATAAATGGTCTGATGGACAGAGTAAGTTGTAATTTGCTGCTGTTTGCTGATGATGCTGTGGTGTATGGGAGGGTGACGTCTGTAACTGACTGTAATAGCATACAGGATGACTTAGATAAAATTTCTAGTTGGTGCGAAGAATGGCAGCTAGCTCTCAATGTAGAAAAATGTAAGGTGATGCGCATGAGTAGGAAAAACAATCCTATAATGTTCGAATACAGCATTAGCAGTGAGCTTCTTGATGTTGTCGCGTCGTTCAAATATCTAGGCGTAACATTGCAGAGCAATATGAAATGGAACGAGCATGTAAGGAGAGTTGTGAGTAAGGCAGACAGCCGACTTCGGTTTATTGGGAGAATTTTGGGAAGATGTACTTCACCTGTAAAGGAGACCGCGTATAAAACGCTTGTACGACCACGTCTGAGTAATACTCAGGTATTTGGGACCCGCAGCAGGTCGTTTTGAAGGAAGACATAGAGGCTGTTCAGAGGCGAGCAGCTAGATTTGTTACCGGTAGGTTCGACCAATGCGCGAGTGTCACGGAAATGCTCCGGCAACTCAATTGGGGATCGCTGGAAGAAAGACGACGTTCTTTTCGTGAATTTCTGTTAAGTAAATTTAGAGGGCCGGAATTTGAAGCTGAGTGTAGTACGATCTTGCTGCCGCCTACTTACATTTCGCGTAAAGATCACAAAGACAAGATAAGAGAAATTAGGGCTCGTACGGAGGCATATAGGCATTCTTTTTTTCCTCGTTCGATTTGGGAGTGGAATAGGAAAGGAAATGCCTAGTAGTGGTTCAGTGTACCCTCCGCCACGCAACTTACGGTGAATTGCGGAGTATGTATGTAGATGTAGATGTAGATATTAACGGTGGTATACGTGGTGTGTCTAAAAAGCTCGGAGGCGGCCGCGGTGGCCAAGGGGACTGCGGCGCGCCAGTCACGGTCTGCACAGCCACTACGGCCGGGGGTTCAAATTCCCACTCGGGCATGGATATTTGTGCCGGCCTTAGTATTAGCTAGTTCATATGTAGTTTGTAAGTTTAGGGACTGATGACCCAGTAGCTAAGTCCCATAACCTCTACAAACATTTGAACATTTTTAAAAGCTCGGTGAATACCAAAAAGGTAAAAGTTAAAGCAGTAAACAATCCGAAGATTGGTTTGAACACCACAGTGCTTTACTAGGCATGGTCCTGTTTGTAGGTGGTATGCCATTGCCTTCCTCCTACCTTCGAACTGGCTTACCCAGCCAGTGTTTGGGGGGACCTACAGTTTAATGTGTGTTCCGAACCACGGTACTACTCGATAATTTTCACATCAGAAACCCTGCCAGAGGTGAAAGAAGTGGAAAGTGACAGATAAAAATCCCAGGACCTGGCGGGGATCAAACCCACGAACTTTTGGATTTGTAGTCTGGCACCAGTCAATACCATCAGGCAAAACAACAAAATAAAGGTACAAACAAATGTTCAAATGGAAGAATAGATACCAAGATCGTAATTACAGTTATTCAAGACGACCGGTTTCGACACTCTGTGGTGTCATCATGTGATCTGTAGGAAACATGTCAAAAAATGAGGTTACCTCAAAAAAATGTTCAAATGTTTGTACAGCTTATGGGACTTAACTACGGGGTCATCAGTCCCTAAACTTACAAACTACTTATGAACTACTTACGAACTGGGACGGCACAAATATCCATGCCCGATGGGGGATTCGAACCCCCGACCGTAGTGGCCGTGCAGACCGTGACTGAAGCGCCTCAGTCCCCTCGGCCACCGCGGCCGGCGTGTTTACCTCTTTGACATAAAACTACTAATAACAGTGGTCCACATAAAATCTGGTAGGTGTACTGGTTGATATTTATATAAAATCATGTGGTGGTCGGTAGTCAGGAATAAAATGGATGGCTTGCCAAAATTAAAACAGTAAAATATACATAAAATCATAACCACCATACTGCACATGTCTCTTTGAGCACCTACATAAGTTTTACAAGTGTTTTATGTAGGTGCTCAACCAGACACGTGTACTATTGTGGTTATTATTTTATGTATATTTTACTGATTTAATTTTGACAAACCATCCATTTTATTTCGGACTACCCACCAACACATGATTTTATATATAAATATCAACCAGTACACCTGCCAGATTTTATGTGGACCACTGTTATAAGCAGTTTTATATCAATGAGGTAACCACATTTTGTACATGTTTCCTACAGACCAGATGATGACACCATAGAGTGTCGAAACTGGTCGTCTTGCTAAATAAAAGGAAAAGAAACTGCGATATTGGCATGCATCCCTCTATTTATACAATAAGATATCTCCCTAAAATGAGTAAACAAATGTTCTTTATTGCCCTCCTAATAGTCACCAAAGGATATAGCATACTTTTGACAACGTTCCTACAGTTTCTGCAAACTATCAGCAAAGGCCTCCTGTGGAATCGACTGCAAAACTGCTGTCACACCATCTTTGATGGCATTCACGTCAGCAAAATGTTCACCTTACATGGCCGTCTTCACGTGATGAAACAGGAAGTAGTGAGCAGGAGCCAGATCAGGGGAGTGCGGAGGGTGTTCAAGAACAATAGCCATCTCCTGCGCCAGGAACTGGCGAACACAGATCGCTCAGTGTGCAGGGGGCATTGTCATGGAGAAGCATGCATTTTCCAGTCCTGTGTAACACTGGTCGCAACCGCCGGATAATCTGTAACAATCGGTTGCAAACTGACTAGTAAAACTGAACATTAATGGTTTGACCAACAGGAACAAATTCCCTGTTGATGATGCAGTTGTTGTCGTAGAAGGTGATTAACAGTCTTTTGACAGCGGATTTCTACAGACGGCTTCATTTTTTATTTTTTATTTTTTATTTTATTTATTTATTTCTTAATTTTTTTTTAATACGGCGAACACTATGACATCGATTGCCACTTTCATTCCGAGTCAGACGGTGTTCTGAAGCATTGGATCCTGGTCACACATGAACATGAAGTCACCAGAAGTTTCCATCCGGGTTGCTTTCTGCTCGTCTGTGAGCTTGTGCGACTCAAATCGGGAGCAGGTCTCCGCTTACCCAAATCATCCCGGACTATGGTGTGCACCCTGTCCTTGCTAATGCATGTTTGTATTAGTCGCGGTGTACTGTCCATTAGATCATCAAGGGACTGTTGGCCAAGATTGCCCATTTCTGTCTGTACGGCGGTTCAACGTAGATCCCCCAGGTTAAATGGTGGGTAGCTCTGCTAAGAAACAGCCCTTTTCAATGCAACCCAGGCGCGTTTGATAGGGTTCATGTGTAGAGAACATTCTTCTATTCTAATGTTGAGATGTTATCTTAAAGGAATGCATTCACAATATGTGCACGAGAGCGCGACAAATGTCGTCCATTAAGAAGAGCCCAATGTGGTTTGACTATACATCGGAAGATGGTATCGTTGTACCGTACAGCCGTTTGATTGCATTCTGAAAAAAAAAATGGTCGTGTACTTGCTGGTTTTGTGGACTGTGGGATTCGGCTGCTGGAAGGTGGTGGCTTGGAGATGACAGCGCAAAGCTCCGTATCTTATCCAAGGGACGCCGTTTTGTCTCGCGAGGACTGAGTCGTCTCGCGTCTTAAGCCCTTTTTAAACGATGAACGAAAGTGAATAAAATAGATAATAGTTTACTGAAGCGCTCCTAGCGTACTAGCTCTGAACTATAAACTCATGCAAGATCTTGTGGCAGTGTGTTTGGACGATAAACGTAATCAGACAGTAAACCATGCAGTAAAAGCTACTAGCGAATGCTTTGCGAGTGTAGTTTGTTGCTGTTTTTCGGGGCTCTTAATCAGTGGTGCATCTTCAGGATACGAAAGGCCAATTCACACTGTCGTTACGTCAACGTCACGTTACAGTACCGTCACCTATAGTTGTATTCCCACTGTCCGTCAGGTCAATTTGTTTATCTCGATACCCAATGTTGAAAGTGAGGTTATGGTAGCAATCTGTTGTGTAGAACGTCATAGTTTCTCTTTTAAATCTATTCATCTCCCCCCCCCCCTTTTTCTTCTTCTTTTATTTAAGGCGTCTTCCATCTACGGTTTGCCGTATTTTAACACTTTCTGTCAAATTTTAACGATATTTCATGTCATCTCTTTGATGGGCACAAGAGACTGATGACCATAGTAGTTTGGTCCCTTTATATACCCAACCAATCATACTGGAACTGAGGAAACAACAACGCCATATGTTACTTATAGCCCAACCAAACTTCTCGATGTATGTTTTTGGTCAACTTAGTATGGTAAAGTGCTGGGAAGTGAAGCAACATGTGATAACATCGACATTATTTTCAAGCGAAAAAATAAACATATGAACACATCAAACAATATTTATAAGAGCATAGATAGAGCTTGTTTACTTTATCCACTACGATTTGCCCGTTGACATTGTTAATATCGTCGTGCACAACAGAATTTTTGTCCTTCATTTGGACTGACTTTTTCATTTAAAATGTTATTTAATGAAAATTGCGTCATGAAACTGGAATCTCATTCAAATAAACAACAGGCTTCAGTTTTTTTCTGTTACAATACTGCAAAACATAAACCAATTTTCGGTTTCAAATATACGACCTCGCTTTTCGGAGGACACTCAGTTGAGAAAAATATTTAAGTCGTCATGAAACAGTTGCAGTTTCCCGCTAAACAAAAGTATAATAACAAAATGAAGATAAATAAGACACATTTGCGTGTAAACCGAGTAATCGTCGACTATAACATCAAAATCGCGTGACGAAAAAAGGTTAACTTCCGATGTTAGCAGACGACCGTTCCATCAAAATATTATTCTCGAGAAAGCTTTACGTTGCGTTGATGTGATGTGTCGGTCAGGTGACGGACAGTGTGAATTCCGCCATTAGAAATACATTTTGGAATAACTTTGACAAAAAGCAAAATATACGTAAATAGGAAGGAAAATGGTGGACTAACTGAAGCGGTGACTGCAGCAGACAGCTACTAGCTCGCGCATGTGCAGTGAACCCACTAGCACCGAATTTAGAACTGGCCCTATTTCTTTACCGCTACGATTATCCCGAGTCGATAATAGTGCGATCATACTAGTGAAGTTCGGTACCGGACGTCGAATTGTCGCGGCGAGGAGACACAGGCAGTGTGCGCTACCGCTGATTGCCGCAGTCCTTCCGTTGACGACGGCGACTCATGGCGCGGACCAGACGGCTTATTACCGCCAAGCTGTGACAGGTCGATGACGGTTACGACGTGTGGCACAGCCTGGACGGTCTATTGCCGCCCAGCTTGTAGTGTAACGAGTTGCACTGCAAACCTATGGCCCGCCATCAGAATGTCAAATATATTTATGTAGGAAATATTAGCGGTCAGATATTTCTTTCCGATCTTTTTTTTTTTTTTTTCTTTTTTTTTCCAGATAAATAATGGATAGGTTTCACTTGCTGTAGCGAGCTGAAGTTTCCATGGACTACTAAACAGAGACTATATTTATTCCTTGTTGAAGTTACTATATGTTCTTTCTTTGTCATTGTTAAAGATTAGTATCTGAATATGTGCGAGAAGATTGATGGTCATTCATATTGTATCAGCTTCTGTGATAACTATGGTAGAGCCTCTGTGTAGTTACTGGAGAGAATAAATATTTGTTAAACATTAAACCTCGAGTTCGAGACAATTATTTAAATAGTAGCCGTCTCTCTCTATTTTCTCATGCTGAAAAGAGTTTTGGAGAAGAAAGCCTAATGTTTTATTTAGGTAAAGAATACTAAAACTAAATGCTTGGGGTAGAGTCTAGCTGGTCCTCTTATGGCATTTCTTCATATAGGGAACAAAGAAGACAAGAAGAAGACGCAATCGTAATCCTGACTAGTGACTAAATACTAATTTCACGGTCATTCACCCTAAGAACGTTCAACAACTGTAAAAAAATCTCCCAGTAGCACTACAAGCTGCGACTGACCGATGTCAAGCTGGCTGGTGCTCTTTAAACACGTCACTCCCGTGCCGAATTCGACACTGGAAACTTCCAGATCTGGTCGGTGCCTCAGGGTTGATGTCCGCGTGCTTCTTCGTCATGTATCGGAACCTTCTAGATCGGGTCGATGCTTTCTGGGTTGGTGACAGCGCGCAGTTTCGTCACGTGGCCGGAGCTTCTGTTAACGTATGCCGCTACCTCTGCTAGGCGACTGACCGTTTTCTGTCAACCGCTCTGATGGTGGTAGATTTTTGTGTACGACGGCAAGTGTTCATCAGAGACTACCGTCAGGCGTGCCCCAGGGGACTGTGTTAAGACCGCTATTTATATATATGATCTGATGGACAGACTAACTTGTAATATGCGGCAGTTTGCTGATGATGCTGTGGTGTAAAGGAGGGTGTCGGTCGTCTTTAAATGACTGTAATAGCATACAGGATGACTTAGACTAAATTTCTAGTTGGTGTGATGGAATGGCAGCTACCTCTCAATGTAGAAAAATGTAAGGTGATGCACATGAGTAGGAAAAACAATCCCATAATATACGAGTACAGCATTAGTAGAAAGCTTCTGGATGCAGTCGCGTCGTTCAAATATCTAGGCGTACGTAACATTGCAGAGCGATATGAAATGGAACGAGCATGTAAGGGCAGTTGTGAGTAAAGCGGACAGCCGACTTCGGTTTATTGGGAGATGGGTTTATTGGAAGATGTACTTCACCTGTAAAGGAGACCGCATATAAAACGCTTGTGCGACCACGTCTTCAGTATTGCTCAAGTGTTTGGGACCCGCAGCAGATCAGTTTAAAGGAAGACATGGAAACAGTTTAGAGACGAGCAGCTAGGTATCAGTTTAAAGGAAGACATGGAAGCAGTTCAGAGGCGAGCAGCTAGGTTTGTTACTGGTAGGTTCGACCAATGCTCTGGCAACTCAATTGGGGATCGCTGGACGAAAGACTACGTTCTTTTCGTGAATTTCTGTAGAGGAAATTTGGAGGGCCGGAATTTGAAGCTGAGTGTAATACGATCTTGCTGCCACCTACTTACATTTCGCGTAGTGTTCACAATGACAAGATATGAGAAATTAGGGTTCGTACGGAGGCATATAGGCATTCATATTTTCCTCGTTCTATTTGGGAGTGGAATAGGAAGGTAAATGCCTAGTACTTGAACAGTGTACCCTCCGCCACGCATCTTACGGTGGATTGCGGAGTGTGTATGTAGATGTAGTTGTAGTGTGCCGGATACTGGAACAGCAACATGCGCATTTTTTACGCTGAATGATCTACACTCTAATTTCCACTTTGCTTTACTATTTACTCCAAAATCCTTGTAGCGCAACACAGGGACCATCACCTTGCTACATTCGCTGGACGGAGTGTAAGACGTTCAGGATGATCAGACTGTCTCCAAAAACGTCTCCGACGATTATCTGATTGAATACAGATTCGAGTTTAATCTGTGAATACCGCTTGATGTTAATTCTGACGAGTCCATTAAGCATACTGTTGGACTCTTCTGTACTGAGCTGCATGGTATCTAAGTGTCAAAGATTCACCTCGTCGTGGACTACGAGAGTGAAGTTCCATGTTATACAGCCTATTAAGTGCACTTTGAGTCAAAACACGACGTTGTATAGCTGCACGAAAATCATTACTCCGCATGGCGGCTTTCCTCTCAATAATGATTGTGTTTCAATCAGTTTCCTTTCAGCGTTCCTCCGGCTGAAATCCGTACGCAGCGGTCATCAGCTGCTGAAACCGTTATCAGTAGATCTGCTATCCCCCAGAAAGCATCTGTCGTCGTCGGGACAAAAGCTATGTCGTCATTCCATGCGTACTATTTTTTCTTGTAATATATAATGAAGTACATGAAACACCTTTGCTTGGATATCTGGAATTTTTGCATTACTATGAACGAATATTTTTAAAAATTACGTGAGATATTAAGGCAGAGAAACTTCATATGCGTTATGAATAAAGCTCATGTTTTTGAATATTTACATGATGGTGCATATAAATGCATATTGTGTAACAAACGAAGGCACGGGCGGCAACAATGATATTTCCAAGAATTAACAAGTTCCATTGTCAGCTACCTATAAATCAGTAACTAGTGCGCTGTCGTCGTGATTTCTGAAGAGTGAACAAGAGGAGACCGTATTACACCATGTCGAAGGAGAAGAGCAGAAAGCAGATTTACTTCGACAGTTGATTGATGGAAATCCTACTCCAAAACAGATGGAAATATAGTCTTGTGTAAGTGTGTGAAAAGCACGTAAGTTCTATTTTTGCTTCAAATTTAAAAATCATTGTTACTTTCGAGTGAGTGACTTATTCTTTACTTAATGAAAATAAAGTCACTTTATTGCCTTCCCATTCTTGTAGGTGCCATGTGATAAAAAAATATCCAGATTACACAATATTTACGAACAGCTGCTCATAGCAAGCAGAAATGGAAAAATGACAATGATAATTTTTCAAAAGATATCTTCAAAGCTTTAGTTTCTACCAAAATTCCTTTGGATAAATTAAAAATAATAATGTAGAATTTTGAACGTTCATCAAAAATATACCAATGGAAGAGTTCTTGATGAATCAACAATGAGTAAAATCCATCTTGGCTTTTTTTACGATGTGGTTAATTTTAAACTTTTATTTGATGATATTAGTTGCCATTTCATCTACCTAATTGATGTGAGATAGATGGAGTAATGAATTTTATTTATTATTCATATTTTAAAGTATTTAGAGTATATTTAACAGGTTTTTAATGCATAGATGCATATTTATACTTTACACTGTATATAAATTCGAAGTCTTGTTTTCAGGCACTTGGATACTCCAATAGACCCATTCTTCTCATCAAATGGTCACCGAAATATAATACTTCAATAATAATAATTTCCTGTGGCGCATTGGCCTGGTGCAAGTCTTTCAATTGGACGCCACTTCGGCGACTTGCGTGTCCCTAGCCTACCCCAGTTATCCATCTGGGGAATAGAAACTACAGCTTAACCTGGAATCCGAACAACGTGTCGTTTCTGGCAACTCCTCTCATAGTTGAGAGATAAAAGGATGGGTTAAACTGCAGACTGAAGAACTCCAACGTCCGACCGGGTTTCGAACCCGCAACCCTTAGCTTTCCAGACGAGTATTTTACCCAAAGACCACCGGGCCCGACATAAACTCCAATAATCTGACGTGTCTACTTTGAAATTTTCAAGCCAAAACTGGAAAGCAGCGTGGTACACACTGAAAGAAAGGCAGTCAGTGTAAAAACTGCATGCTGTGTCATCTCTATGGCTGCTATTGAAGTAGTGTAAGGGTTTTTACACCTTAAGTTAAAACTGAACATGAGTGTTTTATACATTTCAAACTATCGAAAATATTTCGATACAGATAATGTTATGTGCGGCATGGAGGCGGTGCTGCTACCTGTGCACGACGCGCTTGCTGTGAATGTAGCCGACCACGTCGACCAGCTGGCCGAACCAGTGCCGGCTGCGCACCTCGTCGATGTGGCCGTCCTTCTGGATCACGTCCAGCAGGCTGCCGTTGGGCGCGAACTCCATCACGATGTAGATCCTGCAGCAGGACAAGCGGCCGTTGGTCACGAACTCCATCACTATGTAGATCCTGCAACAGGCTGCCGTTGATCGCGCACTCCATCATGTTGTAGATCCGGCAACAGGACAAGCTGCCCTTGGGAGAGAAACTCCATCAGGATGTAGATCCTGCAACAGGCTGCCGTTGGGCGCGAACTCCATCACTATGTAGATCCTGTAACAGGCTGCTGTTGTGCGCGAACTCCATCACTATGTAGATCCTGCAACAGGCTGCCGTTGGGCGCGAACTACATCACTATGTAGATCCTGTAACAGGCTGCCGTTGTGCGTGAACTCCATCACTATTTAGATCCTGTACAGGCATCCGTTGGGCGTGAACTCCATCACTATGTAAGATCCTGCAAAAGGCTGCCATTAGGCACGAACCCAACTCCATCATGATGTAGATCCTGCAACAGGACAAGCTGCCCTTGGGCGAGAAACTCCATCAGGATGTAGATCCTGCAACAGGCTGCCATTGGGCGCGAATTTCATCACTATGTAGATCCTGTACAGGCATCCGTTAGGCGAGAACTCTATCACAATATAGATCCTGCAACACGACAGGCGGCCAGTAACGCATCACGCCACGAGGCTGGCCACACCACAGGGAGCTTTCAAGCAAACGGGTTCATATAGGGGTGCATTTATAGACGTGCACATACCTGTTGCAACGGCCCACGCACGGACTTTGACGTAGTGGAAGCCAAATGAAAGTTACATACATCATACCTTGAGGGAGTATTTGTGAACTGAAACATTTCAACAGTTTTGTGACTAAATTATTGACAGAAGTTTTGGAATTCTTAGGAGCACATTTTTGGGATAAATCATAGGGATTTAATTTTAAATGTGAGAAATTAGCTTAGTCTTCTGTTGCAAGACTGCTCTCCACATCTTATCTTCAGCATTCTCCTGTAGCAACAAATTTAAAAAAGCTTCTTTGATTTAACTGTCTCAGTTCCTTATCATCAATATTTCACTACCGTACATGGCAACACTCCAACCTTCAGAAAATACTTCCTAACACTTAATATTCGATGTGATCAAATTTCTCTTGTTCAGAGATGCTTTCCTTGGCAGTGCCATTATGCATTTCATATTTTCTCTCCTTTGGCCATCATAAGGCATTGTTGTAGCCAAACAACAAAACTCGTCTACTACTTTTACTGTCTTGTTACTCGCCCCGTGGAGTGACCGAGCGTTCTAAGGCGCCTCGATGTGGAGTGCGCACTTACTTGCCATCGGAGGTTCGAGACCTCCCTCGCACATGGGTGTTTATGTAGTCCTTAGCATCAGTTACTTTAAACAGTTTATAAGCGTAGGGACAGATGACCAACGTAGTTAAGTCCCTTAGATTTACAAACATTTGATTTTTTTTCTTACCTCGTAACCTAATGTCATTCATTAAGCAATGTTTGGTTTTCTTAGAGTTCTTTCCTTATCCCTTGTTTTGCTGCTGTTTATGTCAATCTTATACGCTCCTCTTAAGACAGTGTCTATTGCGTTCAGTTGTTCTTCCAGATCGTTTGCTGTCTTCTACAGAATTACACTGTACTCGGCAAACCGCAAAAGTTTCATTTCTTCTCCCTGAACTTTAATTCCTTCTTCAAATTTTTCCTTGTTTTCCTACACAGTTTTCTTAGTGTACAGATTGAATAAGATTCGCGAATGACCACAATCTTGTCTTACTCCCTTACCAACCACTGCGTATCTTTCATCTCCTTCGACTCATATATTACTGCTATCTGCTTTTTGTACAAGTTGTATATAAGTTTTCGTTCCCTACATTTTACACCCGCTCACCTGATACCTTCAGAATTTTTTAAATTGTACTCCACTCATCATTTTCGAGAACTTTCTCCAAAGTCACAAAATCTGTTAATGTAGATTTCCATAGCCAAACGACAAATCTCATCTACTACTTCTATTGACTCGTTACTGGCGCGATGGAGTGACCGAGCGGCCTAAGGCACCTTGCCGATGAGTGTTAGGTTGCTTTCCGTCAGAGGTTCAAGTCCTCCCCAGGGCATGGGTGTGTATCTTGTTCTTACCTTAGTTTAAGTAGTTTGTAAACCTAGGGACATAACCGCAGTAGTTAAGTCCCATTGATTTACAGACATTTACATTATCTCAAACTACCTGTTACACTAAGTTGTAAAGTTAGTATCGCCTAAGCTACTTCTAGTTTTCTCTCTGAAAACGGCCCAGTCGTCTCTGCCCAGCTGTCATCCCTCGTAACGAAGAGCACCTTCATGAACTCATCCGTGCAGATCGGCAGCTACCCACCAGTAATTTCGGCTGCAATGCCGTGGAAATTATGTTAGAACATTTTTCTTATCGTAAAGTCTGTGGGAGGTAGGCCCCAAGGATGTTTATAGAACAACATAAAAGTCATTGAATGGGCCTGCTGAACCAACGCGAAGCTGAAGCGACAAGCTTCCGAATAGTATCGCGACCATAGATGATACTTGGATACTGTTGTCAAAGCTACAAGGAAGTTGGTAGCCTCAGCTCGGTCCGGTTTTTACATTCGCGACATGCAAGCTATAGTTGACCTTTGGCAAAAGCGCATAAGGAATGGTGGTGACTAAGTGTGAAAATAACAGTCTGTAGCTCAAATATTGCTCTATCTACCTGCGATGTTGTGATATATCTAAAAAGAAAAAGAAAAAAAAATTGATTAGAGTTCCGAATCACGGTGCTACTCGGTATTTTTCACATGAGCAATACTGCCAGAGGTGGAAGAAGTGGAAAGTGACATAAAAATCCTAGGACCTGGCGTGAATCGAACCTGCGACCCTCGGATTCATAGTCTGGCACTCTATGATTGAAAACATTGAAAACAGGAGCCATTATTTTCTGAACGACCCTCATATTTTTATTTAACTTTATTTGCAAGTGAAATAAAATAACTGCTACATAAATAGCCTGAGCCTTACCACATTCCGCATTTATTAATTCCTCATTGGGCGCATCGACTGTTACAACTACTACACTGAGGTGTAAAACTGCAGAGCGTCTGTTCATTTCCAGAAACATGTTCCGTCGCTGTGGAGTGGCCGTGCGTTCTAAGGCCCTCGCTGCTGAATGCGTGGTTGCTCACCATAGGAGGTTTCGGTCCTCCTACAGACATGGATGTGTGTGTGTGTGTTTTTCTTAGGTTAATTTAAATTGATTTAGGTAATTCGTAAGCGTAGAGACTGATAACCGAAGTATTTAAATCCATAGATTTACAAACATGTGAAGATTCTGAAACCTGTTCACGGAGGGTATTGAGCTAAAAGTATGGTAATATACCCGTAAATATAGAACAAACATGATATTTATACAAAAGAGTGATTTTTTTTTTCGAAATACAGTAAGAAATCAGAGAGCAGACACGACAAAATCCGGCGTCGCCCGAAATTATACTCACCGATGCGTCGTTTCGATGGCGTGCAGAAACCTAACCAGGTTCTTGTGCTTCAGGTTCTGCACCACTCTGATTTCCCTGGGCAGGAACCTCCTCATGTAGTCTGAAGGAGCGTAGAACTTGGAGATTATCTTGATCGCAACATCCCTGTTGTATTTCAACGAGTGCGCCTTCTGCAAATCATAACACAAAAAAATGTTCAAATTACTACTTATGAACTAACTAATACTAAGGACGGCACAAATATCCATGCCCGAGGGGGGATTCGAACCCCTGACCGCAGTGGCCGTGCAGACCGTGACTGGAGGGGCTCAGTCCCTTCGGCCACCGCGGCCGGCACCTCCGGGACAGTAAGTAAAATTCAACCGTACGTAAAACGTTTTTCTCATAACACGATTTGACAATGCATTTGTTAAATTGAACCATTTCGAAAGTTTTGTGAACGACACGCTGTCAAGATAAAATATTTACTGTAACTGTTATGTTTACTTAAGTTTTTCGCACTGTAGGCAGTTTGATACTATAAAATAGTGTGTCGTAGCACTAATAGTAACTAAAATAGAAGCGAATTTTAATGTCTTTCACCAACGCTTCTTCAACCGGCTGGATGTGTACATGTTCAACTGTTGGTAACGCTGCCAGTTTTGCTTCTCACGGCGGTAAACGCTTGGTTCCGTGTTTAAAAGTTCCACGCAGTTCCATTGTCAGAATTTAGTATTGGTTTTCGTGTGATATAAGTCTGCTTTTAATTACCGGCAGCAACACGCACTCTTATTGTATTCTGGAACGCCACTCCTGATTAGTTACGATAAAGTGTCGTTGTCCAAATGATGGGTATCTTCATACGCACCGTGCGAGGTGGTGCAGTGGTAACACACTAGACTCGCATTCGGGAGAATGGTGGCTCAAATCCACCTCCGGCTATCCAGATTAAGGTTTTCCGTGATTTCCCTAAATCACTCCAGGCAAATGCCGGGATGGTTCCTTCCTTTCAAAGGACACGGCCAATTTCATTTCCCACCCTTACCCACTTCTAACGACCACGCTGTCGACGGGGCGTTAAACACTAATTTTTCTTCGTATTCAAATGTTCAAATGTTTGTAAAGCTTATGGGACTTAACTACGGGGTCATCAGTCCCTAAACTTACAAACTACTTATCAACTACCTTATCCTAAGGACGGCACAAATATCCATGCCCGATGGGGGATTCGAACCCCCGACCGCAGTGGCCGTGCAGACCGTGACTGCAGCGCCTCATTCCCCTCGGCCACCGCGGCCGGCCATAACACAAGAACAAGCGTGCACATAAGAGTAAAGGTCAAAACCCAAAGGTAATTTCTTTTTTACTACGCGAGCTTCAAACATCCGATTTTCATTATTTTAAATTTGTGGTACACTTGCTCCTCACCCACAGGCGGTGGACAAAATAAACTGAACATAAAAACAAAATATTAATTTAATGATGATCTGAAGAGCCGGAACAGCTGAATTTCTTCGAGAAACAGAATCGTCAAGTGTCTTTATAGTTTCCAACCAAATATCATCCATTCTTCACAGAATCATCTGCCACATACTTCAATGAAATTGGAGCCGTAAATTTTGTCCTCACCCTCTGCTCTGAATGTTCGATATCTTACTGAAACAGTACAAAGTAGACCTGAAAAGTTTTTTTGCCGCTGTGTGTGTGTGTGTGTGTGTGTGTGTGTGTGTGTGTGTGTGCTTGTGGGGGCGGGGGGGTCATTATCATTTTGGAAGATGACAGTGGTTACTAGCAATTTATTAGTAATAATAAGCAGTTGGTTGTCGAGGACGGCGAGATATCGATGCCAATTGGTAACTATGTGTAGTGGTGTTCATATTACGTTGTCCACATGTTTTCGAGTGCTAGGAAAATTTTTACTTTCTAAAAAGATGCATGAAATAATTTGCATTAAATTTTGTTTGCAAAACTTGACTGCCGCTGACGCCTCCATCTTGCTTGAATAACCGGGCATCACCAGTTGGGATTTTTTGTGATCTCTCAAAGGCTTTTGATTGTGTAAATCATGGGATTCTTCTAGATAAGTATTGAAGTATGAGTGGGACAGTACACAGATGGTTTGAATCATACTTAACTGGAAGAGTGCAGAAAGTTGTAATAAGCAGTTCACATGATACAGATAAAACAATTAATTCCTCTAACTGGAGAGTTATCAAAAATGGGGTCCCACAAGGTTCGGTCTTGGGTCCTTTGCTGTTATTAATACATATTAATGACTTCCCATTCTACATTCACAAAGATGCTAAGCTAGTACTTTTTGCTGATGATACAAGTATAGCTATCACACCTGACAAACAGGAATTAACTGATTAAATTGTAAATGATATCTTTCAGAAAGTTATTAAGTGATTCTCTACAAATGGACTCTCATTAAATTTTGATAAAACCCAGTATATACAGTTTCATACAGTAAATGCCATGACACCATTAATAAATTTAGACTTTGAACATAAATCTGTAGCTAAGGTAGAAAATTAAAAAATTTTTGGTGTTGCATTGACGAGGGACTGAATTGGAAGAAACATATTGAAGATCTCCTGAAACGTTTGAGTTCAGCTACTTATGCTATCAGAGTTATAGCAAAATTAGGTGATATGCATCTTGGTAAATTACCTTACTACGCCTATTTTCATTCACTGCTTTCGTATGGGATCAAATTCTGGGGCAATTCAACATTGAGTAAAAAATCAAAAGCTTGTAATCAGAATAATTGCTGGAGCCCACCCAAGAGCATCCTGCAGACATTTATCTAGGGATCTTCACTGTGGCTTCACAATATACATATTCACTCATGAAATTTGTTCTTAACAATCCAACGCAATTAAAAAGTAATAGCAGTGTGCATAGCTACAACAATAGGAGAAATGTCGTATTTATGATCTATGGAGCAAGTATTAATCTAATGTAATCTAATCTAGGCGACAGAGTCAGGAACGAATATGTAAGGGGAGACGTTGTGCTGTCACACGAATTTGCGAGTGTCTCTGTGGACAAGCGAACTTTCTGTGCGACAATCGTGTCGCGATTTAATGAAAACTTAATAGCAATATGCGCCGTCAGCAATACTCTTGCGAACGCTATGAACACAGACATACCTTACTAGACTGGCAAACTTGCTTCTGTGACTGAAGCTGACGCCGCCATCTTACTTCACCTCATGTCAAAAAGTTTCCGTACGGAGCTACTATGACATTCTGACATATCATTGTAACTTATACTATTTTGTTTGAAAATGATCTGCATTTGAGGTAATACTTTCGAATTGGTTCAATTTATCAAATCGTGTTATGAGAAACACGTTTTACGTACGGTTGAATTTTACTTACTGTCCCGGAGATCTCGCGTGATTATGTTGCCAATCGTGTGTCGTTGGCATTAGCAAACCGCATGACAACGCAAATTTTTTGTCGTGACATCTTCGTTTGACGAGGGAAATTACTTTTACTGAGTGAACGAGGCTACATACAAGAACATGTTAACCATAGAGCAGGAACAGCATTATTTATTAATCTCATAGTCTGTACGAAACACTAATCAAGTCATTATATGTGGATTTCTAAGAATATTACATAGCCAAAGAGTTTCTACTGTTTTGTTGATGTTGCCAACAAAATTATATGAGGCCGCCAAGAGGTAAGCAAAATTTTACCGTTACGTACCGGTACAATTAAAGCAGAGCGCAGTTGTCTGAGAAACACTCAGAAGAGAAAAGATATGTGTTATGTACGACAAATAGCACATTTATAACGGTCATACTATTAAAAGAGAAGCCGAAGCTGATCGAAACTGGTAGTAAATGAATATTAACAGGAAACGCGGCTCAGTAGTGAAGTGTAGTGTTGTGTAGTGTGTCAAAACAGACACTAGATTTCGTAAGAACTCTCTAAAGTATAAGGATACGTGTTATCTACGATAACAAAACTACTATAATGACCATACTATTGAAATAATATCCGAAGTTGAATGAAATTGGTAACACATCAGTAATAGCAAAAAATTGTACGTACCGGTACAATTAAAGCAGAGCGCAGTTGTCTGAGAAACACTCAGAAGAGAAAAGATATGTGTTATGTACGACAAATAGCACATTTATAACGGTCATACTATTAAAAGAGAAGCCGAAGCTGATCGAAACTGGTAGTAAATGAATATTAACAGGAAACGCGGCTCAGTAGTGAAGTGTAGTGTTGTGTAGTGTGTCAAAACAGACACTAGATTTCGTAAGAACTCTCTAAAGTATAAGGATACGTGTTATCTACGATAACAAAACTACTATAATGACCATACTATTGAAATAATATCCGAAGTTGAATGAAATTGGTAACACATCAGTAATAGCAAAAAATCAATGTAACTCATTGGCTGAATGTGTCAAAGCTTACTCCAGCTGAAGAAATTACAGCCATATACAACACACGAATTTCCCCATTTCAAAACTCTAAAGACGACGTAGTCATTTCACTCGTAATTTTACGGCCCTATTCTGTAATAACACACACGGCTGTTCATACGTTAATATAGAACTATGGCGGCGAGACATCACTGACACCAATGATCCTGTAAACAACATTGCCAGTCTAGTACACTACTGGCCACTAAAATTACTACTCCAAGAAGAAATGCATATGAACTGACGTGTGATCACATTTTCACGCAATTTGGGTGCATAGATTCTGAGAAATCAGTACCCAGAACAACCACCTCTGGCCGCAGTAACGGCCTTGATACGCCTGAGCATTGAGTCAAACAGAGCTTAGATGGCGTGTACAGGTACAGATGCCCATGCATCTTCAACACGATAACACAGTTCATCGAGAGTAGTGACTGGCGTATTATGCAGAGTCAGTTGCTCGGCCACCTTTGACCAGACGTTTTCACTTGTGATAGATCTGGAGAATGTGCTGCCCAGGGCAGCAGTCGAACAATTTCCTTATCCAGAAAGGCCCGTACAGGACCTGCAACATGCGGTCGTCCTTTATCCTGCTGAAATGTAGGGTTTCGCAGGGATCGAATGAAGGGTAGAGCCACGGGTCGTAAGACATCTGAAATGTAACGGCCACTGTTCCAAAGTGCCGTCGATGCGAACATGAGGTGACCGAGACGTATAACCTATGGCACCCAATACCATAACACCGGGTGATACGCCAGTATGGTGATGACAAATAGACGCTTCCAATGTGCATTGACCGCGATGTCACCAAACACGGATGCTGTAAACAGAACCTGGATTCATCCAAAAAAATGACGTTTTGTCACTCGTGAACCCAGATTCGTCGTTGCGTACACCACCGCAGGCGCTCCTGTCTGTGATGCAGCGTCAACGTCGTCGAACTGTTCGTGTAGATGGTTTTTGTCTTGGAAAACGTCCCCATCTGCCGACTCAGGGATCGAGACATGGCTGCACGATCCGTTACAGCCATGCGGATAAGATGCCTGTCATCTCGACTGCTAGTGATACGAGGCCGTTGGCATCCAGCACGACGTTCCGTATTGCCCTCCTGAACTCACCGATTCCATATTCTGCTAACAGTCATTGGATCGCAACCATCGTGTGCAGCAATGTCGCGATATGATAAACCGTAATCGCGCTAGGCTACAATCCGACCTTTATCAAATTCGGAAAAGTAATGGTAAGCATTTCTCCTCCTTACACGAGGCATCACAAAAACGTTTTACCAGGCAACGCCGGTCGACTGCTGTTTGCGTATGAGAAGTCGGTTGGAAACTTTCCTCATGTCAGCACGTTGTAGGTGTCGCCACCGGTGCCAACCTAGTGTGAGTGCTCTGAAAAGCTAATGACTTGCATATCACAGCATCTTTTCCCTGTCGGATAAATTTCGCGTCTGTGGCACGTCGCCGGCCGCGGTGGCCGAGGGGACTGAGGCGCTTCAGTCACGGTCTGCACGGCCACTACGGTCGGGGGTTCGAATCCCCCCTCACGCATGGATATTTGTGCCGTCAATAGGATTAGCTAGTTCTTAAGTAGTTTGTAAGTTTAGGGACTGATGACCCCGTAGTTAAGTCCCATAACTATACAAACATTTCATCTTCGTGGTGTGGCAATTTTAATGGCCAGGAGTGTAATATACGTCTGTGGCTATGAAGAGACATCAAACATACAGTAGAAATATCTGTGGAGAGTACGCCTAGGTGTGGGTGATTGGTGAGGCGGTGACCTTGACGACAGCGTAGGAGCCGGCGCCGATGACCTCCTCTGGGATGAAGCCGTGGCGCTCCAGCACGGTGCTGCGGTCCCTCCAGATGTCCTCGGCGGGCGCGCGCACGTCCGCCACCGACGTGGACTGCTCGCGCGCCTCGTCCAGCAGGTACTCGCTGGACACGCGCCGCGTCAGCTCGCGCTGCCGCTCCGGGTCGCGGCCGCGGTCGCGCTCGTGGGCCCCTGCAAGCCCGCCAACAGTCACCACCGGCTGCCACAGTAGGCCTACCACCCAACACGGCTGCACGTAACACACCTACAAAACTACCTGGCACATCAACACTGTTTGCCGGAACCGCTATTGGGACCTTTGCCTTCCGCCGGCAAGCGTCCTACTATAACGTTGCCCTTGCTTCGTATGATGCCATAATTGTCAAAAGTATATTCCGCGATTATATTTGTGGACAAAGAATTGATGGTACCGAATGTTTGATATTTGAAATAAGTTAAAGTACAGCACAAAATGAACATCAAAGCAAATAAACCGCGGATTGCATACTAAAGTTTTATAACATGCTGTTGCTTGTATGGCACCCCTACTAGGAATTTCCTTTCCTATCCCATTCCCAAATAGAAAGAGGAAAAAAAGTATGCCTATATGCCTACGTACGAGCCCTAATTTCTCTTATCTTGCCATTGGGATCACTACGAAAAATGTAAGTATGTGGCAGCAAGATCGTACTACACTCAGCTTCATATTCCGGCCCTCTAAATTTCCTCAACAGAAATTCACGAAAGGAACGTCGTCTTTCCTCCTAGCTGCTCGTCTCTGAACTGCTTCTATGTCTTCCTATCGACTGATCTGCTGCGGGTCCCAAATACTAGAGCAATACTCAAGACGTGGTCGTACAACCGTTTTATACGCAGTCTCCTTTACAGATGAAGTACATCTTCCTAAAATTCTCCCAATAAACTGAAGTCGGCTGTCCGCCGTACTCACAACTGTCCTTACATGTTCGTTCCATTTCATCTAGCTGGATCCTGCATTTCGTATTGTAGAAGCTGGAAATGATGACTTTTATCTCTTATTTAATAAGTGAATGTTCGAGATACTTTACGTAGGAGACCAATGTTCAGACTGTTCACTTCGCTTTTCATTGTTGTGTGACCGTGGGTGGAACATGAAGTTACTGGTAATGATAAAAAAAATTAAAAAATGATCGGACTTCGTGAAATTACAAAAGAAATGACTGCATGTTCTAAAAACGAGCAACGTATAGTATAAAGCTGATTGATTGATTGAAATCTTGCAGACAATGCGAAGCAATTGTAATGGCGTCTGAACATTAAACTATTACAGAGGCGAAGGAGCTGAAAACAACAGAAAATAAGTGTTTGACGTGGAGGGATTCATTTAAATAAAAGCCAAAGAGACAGGATGATTTTAAATTTAAGTAATATATTTTTATTACAACTTGCATCACTTACATGGAATGGATACATGAATGGAAGACGTCCGTACAGAACGAACATAGAGAAGAGAGTCAGTAAAAAAACTACTATCACAGTTCCGTCTTCTCGCTTGTTTGGTAGTAAAAAATGACGAACGAAATTAAATTAGTTGCATTGCGAGTCAGAGGGAACCGGAGGCGATAAGTATCGCTGATCAAAGATAAACAAAAAATAAATAAAAGTTTCAGTGTATCGTTACACTACCATGTGAGCTATCCCGGCATCATACACAGTCCCTCCTCACAATTTAACTTCTGCCAGTATCTCGCTCTCTACTTTCCAAATTTCATAAACGTTCTCCTGCAAAACTTGTAGGACTAGCAGGAAGATACGAGCTTATGGAATATATTCACAGATTTGTGACTGGCTGGAAGACTTCCTAAGTAATAGAACGCAGTACGTTGTTCTCGACGGTGAGTGTCCATCAGAGACGAGTGTACCGTCAGGAGTGCCCCAGGATTGTGTGATAGGACCGCTATTATTTTCTATTTATATAAATGATCTGATGGACAGAGTAAGTTGTAATTTGCGGCTGAGTATTGCTCAAGTATTTGGGACCCGCAGTAGATCAGTTTAATGGAAGACATAGAAGCAGTTCAGAGGCCAGCAGCTAGATTTGTTACTGGTAGGTTCGACCAAAGCGCGAGATTCACGGAAATTCTTCGGCAACTCAATTGGGGATCGCTGGAGGAAAGACGACGTTCTTTTCGTGAATTTCTGTTGAGGAAATTTAGAGGGCCGGAATTTGAAGCTTGGTGTATTACGATCTTGCTGCCGCCTACTTACATTTCGAGTAGTGATCACAATGACAAGATCAGAGAAATTAGGGCTCGTACGGAGGCATATAGACATTCTTTTTTTCCTCGTTCTATTTGGGAATGGAATAGGAAAGAAAATTCCTAGTAGTGGTACAGTGTACCCTCCGCCACGCACCTTACGGTGAATTGCGGAGTATGTATGTAGATGTAGTTGTAGACATGGCTTAGCTACAGTTTAACCCCTTATTTGGCGACGTTGCTCTCAAGCAACAACAAAATTACGAGTGGTTTTCTGAAACATGTTTCAAGTTTCATCCTTCGATTGGCAACAGTCACATAAAGTGAAGTTTCGTTGTCTTTTGCGAAAAGTTTAGTAATAACTGACTCTTTAGCGGACACTCCAAGCAGAAGTTACCGCGGTAGATGTTTGTTTCAATTTTGTGACGATATTTTTGGTGATATATGGAAAACTGCTTATAAATGCCAAACAGGAAGCCTTAAATTTTATTTATTATGGAAAATCGTTGATGAGTGGGAGACTGAAAATAGACTTATATTTATTGGGAAGAGGAGGCCTAGTAGGCCACAACAAAATGGACAGTAAATCCAAAAGAAAAAGAACTAAACAGCATCTCCTGTACCAGTCAGTGATGTAAGCTATGACAGATATGACAATATGTTGTCACTTGACTCTGCCAAAACATATTGGCAAGTTTTGTCTTCAGAAATACCTGACTGTAAAATGTATAAATCATGGGATTGTTCCGAACAGTTTGCCAAAAACTACTTGTTTTCACATGTTCACATGAAATAGTCCAAGATACAATAATTTCTGCTGTCATAACAACAACACTGTAGTAACGCTACTGTACCACCATGCGAAGTTTTTGGGCAATGTTACTTACAAACTAGAAACAATATTTTGAAGAAAATCGTAGAAATCTGTTCACATGGCCCTACACATTTAATTTAAGTAACGTAATACTTTTTCTTCTCGCGATTGCTGTGCGTGGGAAATAAAGGATTAAGGGATGTTTCCAGAATAAAACTTTCACTCTGCAGAGGAATGTACTCTGATATGAATCTTCCCGCTAGATTAACATTTTGCGCCGGTACCAGGATTAGAATCATCTCTAAAGGAGATGTTTCTACTGTGTTTTCTTATTTTGCAGTCTCATTTCTTTCACGTTGATTTTGGTTTTTGACTAGCACGCCAACTGCTCGATAGGCCCGTATCGTCACTGGAGCCAAATACAGACACAATAGGCTTACATCAATACATATGTTTTGTCGAAAGTTAGCATGTTAGGCTAGTCATTCGGTTTTCTCCTCCTACATTTCGTTAAGGAAACCCTTACAGTACACGGGCGATGAATCTGACTTGAAGTCCACGTTAGTATTTCCATATGGAGAGGGAAAGGTAGAGACCATGTGAGGCCTACTAGGACATGGATAGGTCAGATGAGATTTAACGTGGGATGCAGTAGGAAAGGAAAAGCTGTACTGGAGCAGAAATCAATGGAGGCATTGTAAGATTTCTGGCTTAAAGCCGTCATATTAAGATCGAAGTATTACTTCAGTGCAGCCTGTTAGGACCAGAAGACGACAGATGGTAAAAGCTGCTGAGCACCACGACAGGTGGTACAATAGGTCGGGTTCTCATGGGAAAGAGCACTGCCAAATCTCCCCGAATTCTAGGGAAGTCCCCGAGCGGCAGGCACTGGACGCCTATTGGCTGTAGCACTGGCGGTCACGCGCCAAAACGCAGTCATAATTTTATAAATATTTAATAAACTACTTATTCAATGGCAAATTTAATTTAGAAAAACCCCTCAAAGCTTAGCTATGCCCTGCCTAGGTAAAACATATTAATAATTGCTAATTCTATAAACAAAACAATTAATATAAGACGGACGATGCACGGCAGCCATGTTTCCGCGCCAAATTGGGGAGCGAAGGCAGCCCTGCATCGAGCCGCCACTCTTCAGTTCAGTACACGCACTCGGAGGAGTAACATGTGAGATCGGAACAGGCACTAGGAGGAGTAACATGCATACGTAGGCGGTCATAAAACATTGTTTAATCATTTTAGATCAAGGCTAAATGACTTGATATTTACTTTCAGTTAAGAAAATGTGTGTTAAGTGGATATTATTATGCAGTTTACTGGTTTTCTGCTTTCTTTAAATAAATCAGTTGGCATCACGATTCTCGAGGATTTCACGTTTATGCAGTAATTAGATCAGTTCCTGCCAATAGCATAATAATTTCAGCCTCAATCAAGAACTCCGACTTGCGTGCTATCATCTGCGTGGGGACGACATCTATAGAAGACGTCAGGATGGTGAACGTTTAGAGTTTCTACTCTTCACTCAGTGCACTGTCTTTGCGAGGAGGCGAAGTACTGGCAAAACTAATAAGGACGGATCGCAAAGCGTACCAGAATAGCTCAGACGGTACAGCGCTTGCCCGCGAAAGGCCAAAGTCCCAGGTTCGAATCTCGGTTCCGGCACACAATTTTAATCTCCTGGGAAGTTTCATATCAGCGGACACTTCGCTGCAGAGTGAAAATTTCATTTTGAACACACGTATAAGTAGAAAACATTTAGTACTAATTTAACACGCAAATATTTAAACACCCAAGAAAACTTCTTGTAATCTGAATATATAATGGAAATTGAAACAGCCCACCACAATATTACAATAAAATGAGAAGTTTCAGCTTGGTGGGCGATATGAAACTGTTAAGTTAAAAAAATTTACATATCGATTTCGTTCCCCTGATGATACATGATCAGTCATGTCCTCTGCATAAAACATGTAATAAATCTTGTGACGTATACAAGGAAGACCATGTTAGTTATTTTATCGGTATGACCATTAAATGTTTTAGCAGAGTACCACAGTCATCATAACTTACAATCTCCATCATGGGTTGTTGTGGTCCTAAGTCCGCAGACTGGTTTGATGCAGCTCTCCACGCTACTCTGTCCTGTGGAATTCTCTTCATCTGAGAATAAGTTCGGCAACCTACATCCTTTTGAATCTGCTTACTGCATTCGTCCCTCGGTCTCCCTCTACGGTTCTTACCCCACACACTTCCCTCTAATACTAAGTTGACGATTCTTTGATGTCTCAGAGTGCGTCCCAATCAATTGTTCAATTCTTTGTAATCTTATGGGACCAAATTACGTAGGTTCAAATGTTTGTAGAGCTTATGGGACTTACCTATGGGGTCATCAGTCCATAAACTTACAAACTACTAATGAACTAGCTAATACTAAGCAGGGCACAAATATCGATGCCCTAGGGGGGATTCAAACCCCCGACCGTAGTGGCCGTGCAGACTGACTGGCGCGCCGCAGAGCGCTCGACCACTGCGGCCGGGAAGTACGTTGGTCATCAGTCCCTAGTCTTATAAACCACTTAAACTAAGTTAAACTAACCTAAGGACGACACACACATCCATGTCCGAGGTAGGGGTCGAACCTCCGATGCGGGAGGCCGCGCGATCCGTAACGTGGCGCTCCAGACCGCTCGGCTACTCCCGCGAGGCAGAATGTGTCCCACCAATCTATCCCTTCTTTTTCCCCAATTCGGTTAAGCATCTCCTTATTAGTTACGTGATCTACCCATCTAATTTTCATCATTCGTCTGTAGCACCACATTTCAAAAGCTTCTATCATCTTTTGGTCTGAACTCCTTATCGTCCACGTTTCACTCCCATCCAGTGCCACACTCCAGACAAATGCTTTCAGGAAGGACTTCCTAACACTTAAATAAATACTGGATGTCAACAAATTTCGCTTTTTCAGAAACGCTTTTCTTCCCATATCCATTCAGCATTTTATATCTTCTTCACTTCAGCCATCAGAAGTTATCTTGTAACCCCAATAACAAAACTCATCTACTATTATTAACGTCTTATTTCCTAATCTAAATCCTTCAGCATCGCCTGATTTTCTGATGCTACATTGCATTATCCTTGTTTTACCCTTGTTGATCTTCATCTTATACCCTCTTTTCCATTTCATTCAATTGATCTTACACATCCTTTGCAGGAACGATATCGATATGTACATTTTTGTAAAATTATTATTTCATATCGCCCACCAAGCAGAAATTTCTTATTTTATAAATAAAAACGTTAAACCAACACAAAGAGGTTAAACCATAGTTTAGAGCAACTCCTGATTATTGCAGCATATACATCAGTGTAAACACTGTAAGTACAATCGCGGAAAAACCAGTGCAACTGGAAAGAAGAAGTTGATCTTCATCTGGTGATGACTGATGATACCTACGGGATAGCATATGCATCGGTAATGCTTTCAACATCGAACTCCAACGTACAGCTTAGTGACACAGCTATCAGACCACCATCTGTATCCACCCTTTATATAGGAAAGTTAACAGCCGTGCCACAGAGACGCACCGTGATTAGTACAGGCAAAAGAGCGACTTTGAAGGGGTGAAATTGTGACCTTCAGAATGCCATAATGCTCATGTCAGGGATTCGCCACACAAGACAGTCGCGCTGCGTCTGTTGTGCAACGATGCGTTTGTAAATCTCCTTGAACATTTGAACGCTGTAAGGTCTTTGTATGTGATCAGATATACTTTGTTATTTTGTTTTACAATTTTAGCCGATTTTATGCATGAGTCGGTGGCAATAGCACTTCGTTGTTTAGAACAGCCAGGCGGCACGGCTGAAGTAATAGCGTATACGGTTCAAACACCAAAGAAAGATCGAGATGGACCATATTGCGACAGTTTGGTCACGAGAGGTGGCGTTGATGTCTTAACGTGAGGTACTCCGTTTCTACCATTCGGGAAGTATTGAAAACACGCCGTTACGTTAGACCGCTCGCTCACAAGTGACTGTGTTTCTCTCGATTCTGCGCCTTCCGGTGACGTGGGACGGGCGAGTCAATTTGTTCGGAGTTATGTCATCAGCGTGTGTTATCAGCGACAATAGCAGATTCCATTGCATAGTGTCTCCACAGCAGTGATGCAAAAAATTAAGTTCTAACCCTCGTGTATGTGTGGCCGCCTCGCCAATTATGCTTCCCGGGGAATTGACTTGTGCGTTTGGCTGCCTATGTGGCAGGCCGTATGTGATACACGATTGCGTCCTGGAGACAGGTGTGCACCAGTGGACATTTAAAGTATTACATAAGAAATATAAATAACCCAGATCAAAATGAAAAACGTAACAGACACCCAATATCTGATTTTAGCACGGCGCTTAACATGTTAAACCAACTTAAACTAACCCAAAAACAACACACACACACACACACACACACACACACACATACACATTTCCGAGGGAGGACTCGAACCTCCGCCAGGAGTGGCATCGCAGTCGCTGGCATGACGCCTAAAACCGCAGTTTCTCGCTTCCCTTTGTCATGAATGTGTATATGTGTGTTCTTCTTAGTATCAGTTTAAGTAGCTTGGAAGTCTAGCAACTGATAGCAGCAGTTACATACCTTTGATTTACAAATATACCACTGGCCATTAACATTGCTACACCAAGAAGAAATGCAGATGATAAACGGGTATACATTAGACAAATATAGAACTGACAAGAGATTGCATTTTTACGCAATTTGGGTGCATAGATCCTGAGAAAACAAGTACCCAGAACAACCAAATCTGGCCATAATAATGGCCTGGACATTTAGTCAAACAGAGCTTGAATGGCGTGTACAGGTACAGATTTCCATGCAGCTTCAACAGGATACCACAGTTCATCCAGTTGCTCGGCCACCATTGACCAGACGTTTTCAATTGGTAAGAGATCTCGAGAATGTGCTGGGCAGGGCAGCAGTCGAACATTTTCCGTATCCAGAAAGGCCCGTACAGAACCTGCAACATGAGGTCGTGCAATATCCTGCTGAAATGTAGGGTTTCGCAGGGATCGAATGAAGGGTAGAGCCATGGGTCGTAACGCCATCTGAAATGTAACGGCCGCTGTTCAGAGTGCCGTCGATGAGCACAAAAGGTGGCAGAGACGTGTAACCAATGGCAGCCCATACCATCACGCCGGGTGAAACGCCAGTATGGCGATGACGAAAACACGCTTCCAATGTGCGTTCACCACAATGTCGTCAAACACGGATGCAACCATCATGATGTTAACAGAACCCGAATTCATCCGAAAATATGGTGGTTTGCCATTCGTGCACCCAGGTTCGTCGTTACGTACACGATCGCAGGCGCTCCTGTCTGTGATGCAGCGCCAAGGGTAACCGCAGCCATGGTCTCCGAGCTGATAGTCCATGCTCCTGCAAACGTCGTTGAACTGTTCGTGTAGATGGTTGTTGTCTTGCAAACGTCCCCATCTGTTGATTCAGGGATCGAGACCTGGCTGCACGATCCGTTACAGCCATGCGGATAATATGCCTGTCATCTCGACAGCTAGTGATGCGAGACCGTTGGAATCTATCACGGCGTTCCGTATTGCCTTCCTGAACCCAACTATTTCTTATTTTGCTAACAATCATTGGATCGCGACCAACGCGAGCAGCAATGTCTCGATACGATAAACCGCAATCGCGATAGGCTACAATCCGACTTTAATCAAAGTCGGAAGCGTGATGGTCAGCATTTCTCCTCCTTACACGAGGCATCGCAACAACGTTCCACCAGGCAACGCCGGTCAAGTGCTATTTGTGTATGAGAAATCGGTTGGAAACTTTCCTCATGTCAGCACGTTGTAGGTGTCGCCACCGACTCCAACCTTGTGTGAATGCTCTGAAAAGCTGATCATTGGCATATCACATCATCTTCTTCCTGTCGTTTAAATTTCGCGTCTGTTGCACGTCATCTTCGAACCGCTCGACCAGCTGCTCGTGTTTGATTCACAACTGTCCTTTCGACATCTAAGGCAGCTGCAGCCATAGCTAGTTTGACACTTTATTTAATGTTGGGCTCGGTGGTCTTAGGGCAAAGCGCTCGATTGGACCCGACGGGTCGTAGGTTCGAAACCAGGTCAGACTTCGATTTTCCGTCTGCGCTTTAACCCACCCCTTCACCTCTTAACGGTGTGAGGAGTCACCAGAAATGACACGAGGTACGGATTCACGTTAAGCTGTAGGTTCCCTTTCCCCGGTTGGATAACTGGAGTAGGGTAGGGACACGTAAGTCGCCGAAGTGGCAAGAGGCCAATGAGTCACAACAAATTATTATTATTACTAAATTTAATGTTACTTAATGTCTAATGTGAACTAAAACAACAACTCCACGACGTTTAATAAGCCCCAAAATATGTGCTTGAATTTTTATAGTCGCTTGACGCGTAGTTCTTTTTTACGCTGCTTGACGTCACTTAACGTTGACGTGACGTAGATCTAGCCTAAAGGGAGTAACCAGCGGTGGAAATAATCTGCTGCGTCAGGTTATGACGTCAAAGCCGTAATTTAACGCAAACCCACTGGGCGTCAGTGCGCGTCGATAAAAGCGAACAAGCGCTAGTTGCGTGTTTCCCGGTGTAATTAGCCGCGACCTGTCGCGCGCAGCAGGGAACCAACGGTAGCGCTAGCGGCAGGAACTGCGCACGCCTTTACTGGCGCCAGTTTCACGTTCCATACGCCAATATAAAGTGCAGGGAGAAGAAATAAAAACATTGCGGTTTGCCGATAACATAGTAATTTTGTCAGAGGCAGAAAAATATCTGGAAGAGCAATTGAATGGAATGGACAGTGTCTTGAAAGGAAGATATAAGATGAACATTAACAAGAGTAAAACGAAGGTAATTGAATACAATATCAGAAAATCTGGTGATGCTGGAGGAATTAGAGCAATTGAATGGAATGGACAGTGTCTTGAAAGGAAGATATAAGATGAATATTAACAAGAGTAAAACGAAGGTAATGGAATACAATGTCAGAAAATCAGGTGATGCTGAAGGAATTAGATTTGGTAATGAGACAATAAAAGTAGTAGATGAATTTGGTCATTTGGGTAGCAAGATAACTTCTGATGGCCGAAGTGAAGAAGACATAAAATGCAGAATGGCTATGGGTAGAAAAGGGTTTCTTAAGAAGCGAAACTTGTTAACATCCAATATCAGTTTAAATGTTAGGAAGTCCTTTTTGAATTTTGTGTCCTAGCCTCGTCGTCGCTTTTGCGTCTCGTTTCCGTCGTTGGTGTCGGTGGCCGAGTAGAAAGACCGACACAGGAATAAAGGATGCACGCTTGTGCAGGTAGGAGGTGACCAGCCAGTGGGACAGCAGAAACTACAAACACTAGAGTAAATTAGGACGAGATATATATTTCTTAGAGACTTAGTAATACTTAACTTTTACATCGCTCAGTACTGCAGAATGCAGATACATAGTTGAGCTAGAGGCCTGCCTAGTGCCTGTCCGATAGCCAAGTCTTCACTGGTGCCTATCTGATTCCGAAGGGTTAACTGGTTCCTATCTCAGTCCCAAGTGAACGATGTCGTTCAGTGGTGGCCACGAGCGGAGTTGTAGCAGAGGGCGCTCGTGGCTGACATCGTAAGAAAGCCGCGCCGTGCGTGCATGGCGGCGCGCGGCGAAAGTAGGTGGCGCGCACTTTACACTTGTGCGACACCACATTGAAGGCATGTATCTGGAGTGTAGCATTGTATGGGAGTAAAACGTGGACGATAAGGAGTTCAGACATAAGATGATAGAAGCATTTGAAATGTGGTGCTACAGACGAATGATGAAAATTAGATGGGTAGATCACGTAACTAACCGAATCGGGGAGAAAAGGAGTTTCTGGTATATCCTGACTAAGAGACGGATAGATTGGTTGAACACATTCTGAGACATCAAGGAATTGTCAACTTAGCATTAGAAGGAAGCGTGCGGGGTAAAAATCGTAGAGGTAGACCGAGGGACGAATATAGTAAGCAGATTCAAAAGGATGTAGATTGCCGAACGTATTCTCAGATGAAGAGACTTGCATAGGACAGGTTAGGGTGGAGAGGTGAATCAAACCAGTCTGCGGACTGAAGACCACAACAGCAACAACAACGCCAATATCAATAAAAAATACCGGGTCTAACGAGACTATGAAATGAGAGTGATTCTAAAAACATTTTCTTTGCGTTCCCCGACGATTCTTTCGATAACGCTTTTAGCAACCGCCTCTCCTGCCATCGGTTTTATGTGATGTTTCCATATTACATAGCTCTGCATGAGCACTCGTATAGAATTATCGAACGTCATTGTTTGCAGTTGCAGTTCCACAGTTCTGTAATCAATTCGTCTTTCTACCTATCGGTATTTATACACAAATTTGATTCATTTTTTGTAACAGCTGGGTCAGCTTCTAATCTCTCCACCAAGTATTCGTTTCCTTAAGATCTGTTGCACTTGGGTACAGTTTTTTTTTACGCTTTGTTGTGCTTGTTTGAAATGTTGGTTGGATTGAAAATCCCGCCGCATGTGAAATCAGGTCGGTGATTCGGTTTCTGAATGCGAGGAAAGTGAAACCAAGTGAAATTTATCGGCAAATTTGCGATGTTTACGGACCAAATGCGATGAGTGATTCGATGGTGAGAAGATGGGCCCGACAGTTCAATGGCGGGCGTAGTGATGTGCACGATGAAGAACGAAGTGGGCGTCCACCTTTGGTTACAGAAGAACTTTCATCTGTTCTTACATCTCAAGTCTTTCCTTGGCGATCATCACTTCACCTATGACGACGAGCTGAAAGAAACTGTTTCCAACTGGTTGAAGACACAGGCGGCAGATTTCTATGAAGAAGGTATACAAAACCTGGTGCCACGCTATGACAAATGCCTGCAAAATTTCGGCAGTTACGTGGAAAAATAGTTTAAGAGTTGTAGAATTTTGTGCAATAAAAATTTCTTCTGTATTTGTGTACAATTTCATTTTATTACCAAACGGAACTTACTTTCTGGACGCGCCTCGTATATTAATCGTGTTCTGCAGAATCAAACTGTAAAGCAAGTCTCCATGATATTGGAATGAGTCAGCACATCAAATTATAACAAAAGAGCATCATACGATAAAGTGAAACGCATAGCTATCCTATGCACATGACAGGCCTAGGCATAAGTAAAAAGAACCCAGAACGGAGAACAAATATTAACTTAATTGGCTAATTTTTTCAGGAATTCCTCGACAGAATAGAAAGAGTGAGCATGAGGAGACTTTTCAGTTTGGCCTTGAGAGTCCGACGATTACTAATAAGCATTTTGAATCATATGGCAGTTTATTAAATTTGCATGCGGCATAATACTGCACGGCCAAGGAGGTGTTATCCAATCGCAAATTCGATTTATGTCTAGTATTAAATGAGTGAATGTTGTTAACTATTGATGATTAACTTAATATCATTAACAACGCACGACATTGAATGAAATATGTACTACGAGACCAATGTCACAATTCCTAGGCTACTAAACACAGGTAGACAATACAAACCCTTTTGAACTAGAGGAATTGCTCAAAAAATAAATACATAAACATACATCACAAGCGAATGAAAATAAAGTATACCACTTTTCTTGTTGAACTATCATTCATTTTGAAACGGATTGAATGGTAAAAAATTTAAACTGTTCGCTTTCACCTATCATATGCCCAAGCTGTGTAATTGAAATGTCAGTTTTTGTTGAAATGTAAGCAAGAAACTGTAAAAAAATGAGCCTTACACTGATTTGGCATCTATTTATTTTCTACAACTGATGAATGTATTTTAACTACATTATTTGATACTGCATCAATATTGCCAACAACATCCTTCACTATCTAGATATTATTATCAGTAGACATAAAACCTCTTAGAAATTCATTTTATTCTACAAGGCATATCATGTATGTAAATGAGAAACAACAGTGGCCCCAGAAGAGAGCCCTGAGGCACCCAACACTTAACTGAGCCTCATCGTGAGTGTGTATCACAGCCGTTTTCAACAATGCTGTCTATTATGAAAGTAAGAAGTGATCCAATGGTCAGCTACTCCTCTTACTCCGTCATGTTCCAACTTCTGCAACAATACCTTTTGTTCAAAGTAGTGAAAAGCCTTTGTTAAATCAAAGAATACGTCTAACGTTCGCAGTTTTTGTTTTATTCGTTATCTGCCTTAGAGAGAAGCGAGAATATAGCATTTTCAGTTGTTGAACCACTTGTGAAATCAAATTGTACATTTGACAGCAAATTATAGGAATTGAAATGCTCAGTTAGCCTTTAATAAACAGCGTTTCCAGTAAATTTAGCAAAAATTGGTGGCATACAAGTAGGTCTAAGGTTGTCTACATTATCTTTATTTTGTTCCCTTCCTATAAAGTGGTTTCACTACTAAGTACTTCAGTCTGTCAGAAAATTGATCATTCCGAAGGGAAAATTTATAAATACGGTTAAGTACTAGACTAACAGTGACGAAACCCCGCCAGATACCCCATCATATCCATAAGAGTTCTTAGTCTTTAGTGATGTAATTTGATCTACTTATTGATTCAATCTCTCCCATTTCAGTATCACGGAGGATTGCTTCAGCTAACTGTCTCGCAATTCTATTTTCTAAGAATGTTATATGATTACCTGTAGGTGCTAAGGTAACGTTTAATCTAACTGCTATATTCAGAATGTGGTTATTAGATACTGCACATATACCTGACGTATTAGTAGAACTTTTTCAATTACGCCTTGATTTTATATCCTCAAATCTGTGCTGCTGAGGAGATACTTCCTTCACGACTGAGCATATGGTTTTCATTTTATCCTGAGAATTAGCAATTATTTTTGCATACCACTTACGTTTGCCTTTTTAGTGAGATTTTTCAGAAACTTACAAACTGTTAGTAATGGGCTACTGCAGCTTGATTCTTAGAGACTCTAACATTCTGATATAATTCCCACTTTGTTTTACACGAAATTCTGATTCTTTTGTCAGCCACCCAGGCTATCACTTAGCGGTAGTACCTTATTTTGATCGTTCTAAAGGAAAACAGCTTTCAAATATTAGTAAAAATGTGAAAATGAAAGTATTATGATGATTGCCTATATAATCAGCGCAATAAACACTCTGCCAATATTGTTCCTTAATTCGGTTACAAAAGATCGCTGTTATAATTGGTTTAGCTGTTCTATACAGTTTATAATTATGTTTAACATATGTTTGAGGACAAAACACTTTTAAAGTTGAAAATTTGTGCATCCTGGTCAAAAAATCTAGTTTACTTTTTATAAATAATAACAATTATAAGTTTAGCTCCGGTACAATGGACCACTGCTGCACAACAATCAAATACATTTTCAGTGCAGTATTTGGAAACATCATTGGACTCAACTGTAATACCGTTTTCCAGGTACATGGGCAATACTCCACATAGCAAAGAACTCCTGGAGCAACGGGCAGCTAAAATTCTGACATACATTGTATACAGCAACATATAAATTGGTCAGCCAAACCAATATGAGCACCTGCCTACTATCGCTGTCTTCTACATCTACATAGATACTCTGCAAATCACATTTACGTGCCTGGCAGAGGGTTCATTAACCACTTTCATAACCTTCCTCTACCGTTCCATTCTTTAATAGCGCGCGGGAAGTAAGAACACCTAAATCGTTACGTTTTCGATCTGATTTTTCTTATTTTATTGGGATGGTCATGTCTCCCTATGTAGGAGGGTGCTAGAAAAATATTTTCATATTCAGAAGTAAAAGTCGGTGATTGAAATTTCGTAAACAGATCTTGCCGAAACGAATAACATCTTTCTTTTAATGATTTCCACATCAAATCGTGCAACATTTCCGTGACGCTTCCCCCCCCCCCCCCCGACCCACCTGTAACGCGATAAAACGAGCTGCACTTCTCTGGACCTTCTCTATCTCTTCCGTCGATCCTACTTGGTTAGGGTCCCACACTGGGCAGCACTACCCCAGGAGAGAACGCACAAGTGTGATATAGACAGTCTTTTTGGTGGAGCTGTTGTATCTTCGAAGCGTTCTGACAATGAAACGTAAACTTTGGTTCGCCTTCCCCACAACATTTTCTACGTGTTCTCTCCAGTCTAAGTTGTTCGTAATTGTAACTCCTAGTTATTTGGTAGAATTTACGACCTTAAGGTTCAGCGGATTTCTTTTAGTGGTCATGTGTATTACTTCACACTTATAATTATTTAGTGTTGATTGTCAGTTTTTGCACCATGTAGTAATTTTGTGTAAATCGCTTTGCAGTTGCTTTTTATCCTCTGTAGACTTAACTAATCGATAAACGACAGCATAATCCGCGAACAATGTAAGGGAGCTATTCAGATCGTCTCCTAAATCGTTTATAAACAAAAGGAAGAGGAGGGGACCTATAACGCTATTCTGTGGAAGCCAGATATAACTTCTGTTTTACTCGATGACTTACCGTCAATTACTATGAACTGTGTCCTTTCTGATAGGAGATCGTGAATCCAATCGCACAATTGGGGCAGTATTCCATAAGCATGCAATTTCATTAGAAGCCGCTTGTGAGGTACAATGTCAAAAGCCTCCCGGAAATCAAGAAATATGGAATCGATTTGAGATCCCTTGTCGATGCCACTTATTACTTCATGTGAACAAAGGGCAAGCTGTGTTTCGCAAGAGCTATACTTTCTGAATCCGTGTGGACGATTGATTAATAGGTCGTTTCCTTCGAGGTAGTTCATAATGTAAATGTATATGTTCCAAAATGCTACTGCAAATCGACGTCAATGAGATGGGCCTGTAATTCTGGTGATCACTCCTGTTGCCTTTCTTCGAGGTAGTATTTTAACTTGACGACGAATGACTCGTAGTTTGACACACGCACGGTGCATTTAATTTCATCTAGCGCGCTGTCCGTGTATATAGCGTATATCTGAATTTGACCGAGTGCGAGTATTTAGGAAACTTCTCGATGAGGCTCAGTAGCACAGTGGACAAGTGCCAGATCATGAATCCAATGGTAATAGGATTTTTATCTGTCACTTTCCACTTATTTCACCTCTGGAAATTTTTTTGATGTGAAAAATATCAGTTACGCCTTGGTTCTGAATCCATGTTACACCGTAGGTCCCCCTGTAACTGACTGGGTAATTCGGTTCGATGGTCAGAGGAAGGCAACGGCATACCATCTCCAAACGGGACCACGCCTAGAAAGCATTAAGGTGTTCAAACAAATCTTGGATTTGTTGACTGCTTTACCTTTACCAAATTTTTGGGTGTTTGAGGAGTGCTGTGTTGAGTGTCTTCAACAAGTTTCGAAACCACTGCCAAAAGTTGAGGGTATGGGCGGCCAGCCCTAATTACAGATGCCGAGCGTCAGGCTGGGCAGACCGGTAGAAAAGAACAGGCGTCAACTGTGGCGGAACTGACATCATACTTTAATCCTGGGCAGAGTACAGGACTGTGTCTGAACACTCGGTCCTCCGAACGCAGTGCCCACGATGGGCCTCCGCAGCCGGCGACCCATGAATGTGCCAATGATAACTTTGCGTCATCGTCAAATACGACTTAAATGGTGTGAGACCGCCTTTCGCCGAAACGTAGCTTTACGTAACCTAGCTTAAATTAATGACTTATGAAAAAGGACCATTTTAACTGTTAATGAACATATGAGGAAGTGTTCACTCAGTGACCAATAGATGTTTGTGCATTACCGTATTATACAGGGGAAGAGAAATTAAACTGTTTTCACATGCCAGCAATAAAAAAAAGTCTCTCACAAAATTTCGCCCTGCACATATTTCCACCAGTAAATAGACGTCTAAGACTCAGATGGGTGTGTGCTCCATACGTCCATGTGTTTCAGAATCACAAAATTACACAAATAAACTTCTATAGAGTGTAGGATGTGGTGTCGCACAAGTACAAAGTGCGCGCCACCTACTTTCGCCTCACGCCGCCATGCACGCACGGCGCGGCGTTCTCACGACGACAGCCATGAGCGCCCTCTGCGACAACTCCGCTCGTGGCCACCACTGAAGGACATCGTCCACTTGGGACTGAGTTAGCAACCAGTTAGGACCTTCGTAATCAGATAGGCACCAGTGAAGACTTTGCTATCGTACAGGCACTAGGCAGGCCTCTAACAACTATGTATCAACATTCTGCAGTACTATGTAAAAGTTAAGTATTGTTACATTCTGTGCAATATATATCTCTTTCTAATTTACTCTAGTGTTTATAGTTTCTGGCTGCTCCCCTCCGTACCTGCACCAGCGGGCTATCCTTACTCCTGTGTCGGTCTCATTCCACTCGGCCACCGACACCTACAACGAGGCTGGGACACAAAAGTGGCGATGAGGAGTGATAGACGATCCGTGGACCAGCCCGCTTACAGCAGCCAGACAGCAGTAGTCGGAGCACGCAGAAATTGCTCCCGCCCACCCACCCTTATTATAAGATTTTTGGGGGAACATATTCAGTTACGTGTTTTGTGGACTTTTTTGTTGCAGAGCGTCCTATTTCATATTGCATTTGTGTTTTGTACTAATTTACTTGTATACGCGGCGCCTAATCGGTCAGCATGGCCACTACTCCGAACCCAAACTTAATGGAAATTATTCAGTTACAGACGGCGCAAATCACTCAACTACTGCAGGCCGTGTCGCAGTTGACGACACAGGCTGCTCACCAACAACAACAGTCTTCACATCAGCAGCCCACACCTGCCGCTGCACAGCTTCCTACATTTCGCCAGTACAACGAACGTGAGGAAGAATGGAGCGACTACTTCGCACAGTTTCAAGAACTCGTCGCGGCTCATCAAATTACAGGTCAGAGAGTGAAGAACCTTTTCTTATCGATTGTGGGCCCCCAGACCTTCGTCCTATTGCAAAAACTTTTCCCTCTCGCATCTCCTCGTGAGGTAGACTTTGAACAAATTGTAGATGCATTGAATGCTCATTATGAGAGAAAAGTTCTTGTAGCCGCTGCACGATACCGATTTTTCAGACTTAAAAAATTACCGCAGCAGTCACACCAAGAGTGGATTACGGAATTGAAGGGCTTAACCCGCAAATGTAAATTTACTTGCTCTTGTGGACTTTCGTATAGTGACGTGATGTTGAGGGATGCGATTACGCAGAATATTCAGGACCCCAGAATTAGGGCAGCCATTCTAAAACAATCTGACCTTCATTAGACAGTGTACTGCAGCTTATTGAATCGCATGATACTTTTGACTTAGCAGATGTAGAAATGCAAAGCCACAGTGTAAATTCAGTGCGCCGTAACGGACGCTTTCCTAGCCGTAGTTCTCAGTATAGCACTAGTGATTCTTATTTTTCTACCGGCCGTGCTGAACAGACAGTGAACAGTAGCCGGTGTAAAAGTGCGACGCAAAGGTCGCCCCGTAGTGTTAGACACAGTCATTTAAATAACGGGCGCCAACGCTCATTTCAGAAAAATGTACGTAAATCTTGCCCCCAGTGTGTGTCTCGCCACAAGCGTGCTCATTGCCCTAGTCGCAACGCAACCTGTTATCAATGTGGCAAATCGGGACATGTGCAGTCTGTGTGTATGCAAATTAAAAACTCAAAGAACAGTAACGTTAGAAACAGTGCTTCGCAAAGTGCGAGAACAGTTCATTCTGTAAATGTTATACGGGCTGTGGAATTGAACAGTACTTTCCTTGGATCTCAATTGCAAGAAAGTAGTTCTGCGCCTATGGCAAATCTATATAGTGCACCACGTAGCAAGCGCCGACGAGCGCGTAAAACAGTGCAACGGAAAAGGGTTCGGGACAAGCAAAATGACTATGAACAGTGCATTCCTGTAGTGAAAATAGTGCCTTCTGCAACTTCTCCTTGTGATAGTGCCCAGTACTGTGTAGCTAGTGACTGTAGACTTGATGTAGTTACTCAAAAGTTTAGTGCCGTAGTTAGTGAATCTGTAGTAACCTCGCAATGCGCAGACGCCGATCCGGTGGTAGTGCCATCTAGTGACAGAGTTGTTAACCCGCTGCGTGCCGAGTCTGCGCCGCTTCCTTCACTACGCGACCCGCGCATACGCAGCAAACAAACCGTAGCAGACGTTGCCCACATTCGCGCACCTGTCGTGCGCCAGAAGCACAAACTTTTTGTAAATCTCTCCATAGAAGATAAGACTGTGCAATTTCAGCTTGATACTGGTTCCGCTGTCACATTAATAAATAAAGATACTTATGAACTTCTGGGTTCGCCAAAATTGTCGCCGTCACAGCAAGTGTTAACAGCTTATACAGGTCAAAATATTCCCGTGCTAGGAACGTGTAGCCTGCCCGCCTCTTTTCAAGGTGTAACAAAAACAGTTTCTTTTGTAGTTCTTCAGGCCAAATTGTCACAGAACATTTTTGGACTAGATGCTTTTGACTTGTTTGGTTTATCAATTCAAAGAGATGTGCTTCAAATTTCGTCAATAGTGCCTCAGGATAAAATCAGTGCATTGTGTGACAAATATAGTGACTTGTTTTCGCCGGAACTAGGTTGTGCAAAAGACTTCGTGGCACATGTAACTTTAAAAGAATCTGCAGTTCCAAAATTTCGTAAAGCTAGACCAGTGCCTATCGCCTTGCGTGATACAGTTGCCGAAGAACTTAAACGTTGGCAAGATAGTGGGGTGATTTCTCCTGTTTCTGCGAGTCAGTGGGCCTCGCCTATAGTAATTATACCCAAGCCGTCAGGAAAACTTCGTCTCTGTGCTGACTTCAAATCAACAGTGAACAGTCAAACAATTGTAGACACTTATCCCCTGCCCAGACCTGACGAACTAATGGACAAATTAGGACAGTCTCGTTTCTTTTCTAAGATTGATTTAGCAGAGGCATACTTACAGATTCCACTTGATGACGAGTCAAAAAAGTTTTTCGTCATTAATACTCACATGGGCCTTTTTCAATTTCAACGCCTACCCTTTGGCAGTTCTTTCGCCCCTGCTATTTTTCAGCGTTTTTTGGAACAGCTGACAGTTTCTGCACCGTGTTGCTCGAACTATTTAGATGATATTGTGGTATCCGGAAGTACAGTTGAAGAACATTTAGCAAACCTGGAGTGTCTTTTCAAAGTTTTGACTGCAGCAGGTCTACGTTGTAATAAAGCAATGTGTTCGTTTTTTCAAACTGAAATAGAGTACCTAGGCCATGTGATTAATGCCCAAGGAATCTATCCCTTACAGTCACATCTTCGAGCAATCAAAGACTTGCCTCCTCCTAAGAATGTGCACGAATTGCAAGCTTAACTATTATTTCAGATTTATTCCCAATGCCTCTCAGATTGCAGCTCCACTGCATCACTTACGTAGGAAGAATGTTCCTTTTGTATGGTCTAAAGATTGTCAAGTTGCCTTTGACAAATTAAAGTCTGCACTACTCAGTGATGCAGGTTTGATTCCCTTTGACCCACAGTTTTGTCACATCGTATTGGATGTCACGATCGTCCTATTGCCTTTGCGTCCAAGCTTCTGACGCCAACGCAACAGAATTAGTCAGATAGAAAAGGAGGCCTTAGCAATCATTTACGGTGTCACAAAGTTTCATCATTATCTCTATGGCAGAAAATTCTATTTGTTGACAGACCACAAGCCTCTCACGTCGTTGTTCTCACCCACAAAGCCGATTCCGCCACGTACGGCACAAAAGCTTCAGAGATGGTCCTTGATATTGTCTAATTATCAGTATGAGATTTTGTAGCGACCTACCACTAAACATGCTAACGCGGACACACTTTCCCGACTTCCGGTTGGCCAGGATGTATCATTTGATTCTTCAGAAATGGCATGTTGTCAGATAGACACCAGAGATGCTTCCGCTGTCGCAGACTTTCCTTTGAACTCTCGTCGGGTTGCACAGGAAACAGCTGCGGATGCAGACCTAAGTGTGGTAGCACGTTTTGTTCGCTCAGGGTGGCTTGCCAGAGCCAAAGACATTGATCGGCCTCTGGTTCGACGTTATTTTGCACAACGTCATGCATTATCTTTAAGTCAGGGTGTACTGTTGTTGCATACCGACAACGACCAAGCAAGAGTGATTGTTCCTCGTTCCCTGCAACGAGAAGTGTTACGCCTCCTGCATCAAGGACATTGGGGCATTGTTAGGACAAAGCAACTGGCCAGACGTCATTGTACCTGGGTTGGTACGGACGCTCAGATAGAGAGTATGACATCACAGTGTACTGTTTGTGCGGAGCATCAGGCGGCTCCTCCGCAACTTTTCTCAGATTGGCCACGCCCCAAGGGACCATGGCAACGTTTACACATTGACTTTGCCGGACCTTTCTGGAATACGCGCTGGTTAATCGTTGTAGACGCTTTCAGCACGTTTCCTTTTGTGATTGCCATGAACTCAACGACGGCGTTTAGTACGATTAGTGCCTTCACATCAGTGTTTTGCATTGAAGGTTTGCCTGAAACTATAGTCAGTGACAATGGACCTCAGTTTGTTAGTGCGGAATTTCAACAGTTTTGTCGTATGAATGGCATTCCGCATATTACCACTGCACCTTTTCACCCTCAGTCCAATGGTGAAGCAGAACGTTTCGTTCGAACATTCAAGTCTCACATGGAGAAGATGAAAGGTCAGCACTCCCGGCAGCAAGCTCTTCAAATTTTCCTGTCTACGTATCGGTGCATGCCACGTGACGGCCCGTCTCCTGCCGAGCTGTTACACGGCCGCCGTCACCGCACTCTCCTTCACCTGCTGCAGCCTCCCACGCACCGCGTTTTCAGGTTTCCACGCCGGTGATGTACAGGGTGTTTGCTGGAAACAAGAAGAAACTATGGATGCCGGGCATCATTCAGCGCGTGCTCGGTCGCAATATGTATGTTGTACGTTCTTCCACAGGGTCGGAGCTGCGGCGCCACGCAAACCAATTGCGTCTGCATAGGCCGCGCGATCCTGTCTCCGGTTTCTTGATTCCAGACCCAGTTCACCGCCAGGGAGCACAACCACATCGTTCGTCCCCGGACTACGAGATCGTCCCGATGGAGATCGACGCGACGCCGCCGCTGTCGCCGCCGCAGAAGACAGCGTCACCGAGAGGGACTCCGGGACCGTGCGTGCCGCCGCCGCCTGGGCCACGCACCTCAGAAGAAGATGACCTGCTCCCTCTGGGCGGGGGCGGGCGCCCTTCCGCTGGTTTTCGCGGGTTTTTCAGCGGATCGCAAGGTGTATACCGGGGCGCGGACGGCGTCTCGATCCCAGCCTCAGCTACGACGCCCGTCCCACCAGTAACGCCTCCGCCCAGGCCCTCCTCCCAGTGCCGTCGCCGTGGCCCTCAGCCCTACGCCACGACGGCGCGGCGGTTTGGGGGGGGGGGAGGGGTGTGGTGTCGCACAAGTACAAAGTGCGCGCCACCTACTTTCGCCGCGCGCCGCCATGCACGCACGGCGCGGCGTTCTCACGACGACAGCCATGAGCGCCCTCTGCGACAACTCCGCTCGTGGCCACCACTGAAGGACATCGTCCACTTGGGACTGAGTTAGCAACCAGTTAGGACCTTCGTAATCAGATAGGCACCAGTGAAGACTTTGCTATTGTACAGGCACTAGGCAGGCCTCTAACAACTATGTATCAACATTCTGCAGTACTATGTAAAAGTTAAGTATTGTTACATTCTGTGCAATATATATCTCTTTCTAATTTACTCTAGTGTTTATAGTTTCTGGCTGCTCCCCTCCGTACCTGCACCAGCGGGCTATCCTTACTCCTGTGTCGGTCTCATTCCCTTCGGCCACCGACACCTACGACGAGGCTGGGACACAAAAGCGGCGACGAAGTTCGGACACAAAATAGGAGACGTCTTGAGGAACAAAATGAGCATAGAAACCAACGTCCGGAAAAGCAAGTTCAGCGACGCTACGGGGAGTCCGAGTTATCAGGCACGGTCGACGGTCAATAGACATCCCCTCCAGCAATCTTCGACGCTCTGTGTGTTTATTATTGTGGAGTGGTGTCTGTTCCTTCGGACATGTTCGAAAGGACAGAAACCACGCCTGCTTTGCTGCCATATTGCATTTGCAAATTATTTATGAATGAGGAGAAGGAAGATGGATTAGGAAGGAAAGGATTGACATTGGTTGCATTAGAGTATTGAAATTAAAAAAAAATGGCGACAAGTGAAAGTGTAAGCCGGGCCGGGAATCGAACCCTGGCCTCCCGCTTCGCGACAGCGGTGGCCTTAACCACTTGGCTACCCCCGTCCGTCTCAAACTTCTACAAGTCGTACACTATGGCTTTAGCGCCCCTATCGTTCAAGCCTTCTTACACTCGCCGTTACGGATCCTGTGCAAGGTCTAACGTATGATCGCATTTGCGGTGAACTAAATGAAGCAAACGCCATCTTCGCGTGTACATACTTATTATATTGGTGTGGTGTCTGATCTTTCTGACGTGTTATACGTTAGACCTCGCACGGGAATCCGTAACGGCGAGTGTAAGAGGGCATGAACGGTAGGGGCGCTACAGCCATAGCGTGTGCCGTGTGAAAGTTTGAGAGGGGCGGGAGGCGAGGACGGGTAGCCAAGTGGTTAGCCGAAACGGTCGCCGTGGCTCACAGCGCCCGGTCATAGGCGTAAAGGCTCCCTGTAATAAAAAAGCTGAACCAAATATTCAACGAACAGCCAAGAACAATCTGAACCAAAACATGTATCTAGCCGGAAAAAAAATGGAGAAAAAGAAGTATTTAAGGCGACCATTGGCCCGAAGGGGGAGACCCGGGTTCGATTCCCGGTCTGGCTCACATTTTTACTTGTCGCCATTGTTTAAGTTCAATGCTCTAATGCAGCCAATGTCACTCATTTGCTTCCTAATGCTTCTTCCTTCCCCTCCTTGATAAATAATCTGCCTCTGCATTGTTGGATGACGTTTCCGCGCAGGGATTTCTATGTTCATTTTGTTCTTCAAGACGCCTTCTACATCACGTAGAAGTGTGTTGGTGTACTTGTGTAATTCTGGAAAACACTGACGTATAGAACACACATCCACTTCAGTCTTCGAAGTTCATTTACTGCCGGAAATATGGGCAGGCAGTGCTTAAGTTAAACCGGTACGGGACAATACAGCGTACGGCCTAAAATTGAAACTCGCTGTTAATGTACCGGATAAAATTCTTTCTTAAATCTGTAAAAAATAGACCAAATATAAATTGTCGAATGAATTTCGGAAAGAAAAATTGGAAGTTTTTAGGTTCGTTGGAGTTGCGATCATAACCGTCGAAGCGTTCAAATTGTACTTTCGCACAATTACTATGGAATCTGATTGGCGCTCAAATGTTCGAATTACCCACTTCCGACTAGTCTGAACCGAGACAGAGGAAATGCTTCTTACCGACTCCAAAGCATTTCAGAAGCTTTCTCCAAAGAGCAACATTTTGATTTAATTTCCATTGATCAAATCATGAAACATTTCACAAGTTATGTTTTCATGCTTAGCACGACACGTTTTGTGAACGACACTCTGTCAAGATAAAATATTTACCGTAAATATTATGTTTACTTAAGTTTTTTTGCACTGTAGGCATTTTGAGACTATAAAATAGTGTGTCGTAGCACTAGAAATAAAATAGAAGCGAATGTTAATGTCTTTCACCAACGCTTCTTCAACCGGCTGGATGTGTACATATTCAACTGTTGGTAACGCTGCCAGGTTTACTTCTCACGGCGGTAAACACTTGGTTCCGTTTTTAAAAGTTCCACGCAGTAACATAATTTAGTATTGGTTTTCGTGTGATATAATTGTGCTTTTAATTCCCGGCAGCAACACGCACTCCTATTGTCTTCTGGAACGCCACTCCAGATTAGTTAACGATAAAGTGTCGTTGTCCAAATGATGGGTATCTTCATACGCACCGTGCGAGGTGGTGCAGTGGTAACACACTAGACTCGCATTCGGGAGAATGGTGGTTGAAATCCACCGCCGGCCATCCAGATTTAGGTTTCCCGTGATTTCCCTAAATCACTCCAGGCAAATGCCGGGTTGGTTCCTTCCTTTCAAAGGGCGCGGCCAATTTCCATTCCCACCCTTACCTACTTCTAATGACCACGCTGTCGACGGGGCGTTAAACACTAATTTTTCTTCGTATCCTTATACACTAAACCCCTTGAATACATTTAAAATGAGTTTCGAATCTGTAAATTATAGCTATATTTTGTTAGTATATTCACACGCCAAAATCTTTTCTTACTTTATTTTCTAAAAATGTCCACTTGACACATTTCATGTGGAAAGAGCAGAGTACCATTTAATTTTTTTCCGCCGAGCAGAATACTGCCTAAATTGTTTTTGCAACTAAAGCACTGTGGGCAGAATTAATGTATCCGACCTGTCTGAGTGTAGAGTTCATTGAGTGAAAGTGCTCGAACGGTTTCTACATTATTCTGAACCTTGTAACTGAGGCGTAATGTGGGTATCATGCCCATATTCCCCTTGTCGGAAATCGTAAACTGCCTATAAACCATATGCAGGTTCGCCGGCAGACGGACCCGTCGTCTCAGATCCGATCTGTGGTAGGCTGTTGTCGCTATGGCTTCAAGGCACTCAACATCTTGGTCATCTGCGCACGTACAATGAATATATGAGACCAACGGGACCACAACACACAGCACATGAACATGCTAAACGGTAATACAAAGTCACATACACTCCTTTCCCCTACATCATGTATAAAAACAAGGAAAATCACAGTGGTGTCAAAGAATAAAACGTTTCAACATAGGAAAGTAGATGAATTCGTGAAAGGTTGTGGGTTAAATTTGGAGGTATGACCCATCATCCTCTACATACAGTTCAGCACCTGTCACAGAGTTGGTAGGAGGTTGGACGATACACAATATCGTAAAATGCGTGCCACAGTCGTCTCATCGTCACCTAAAATCAATAGAAGGTCGGCCAACAAACAAACTAACTTGTTCCCTCTCCTCTGCTTACAAGACATAAGCAGTGAAAATGAGCCCAACGGTAATCGGAACACCACATGCACCAAAAGTAGGGGGATCGTCGTGGGTAAGAAGGAAGAGATGGGTCAGGGTACAGGCGTAGGCAGGATTTTATTTCGGAAGGGGTTTTCAAGAAATGAAAATCGTAAAAAAATTATGTGGCTCTTTTAATAATATACGTCAAATTAGAAATCCAGGGCTGTCGATTTCCTTCGGTTAAAGAGGTGACTATCTTGCCTCGCAGTGGGTTAAATATAGCCGGCCGCGGTGGCCGAGGTGACTGAGGCGCTCCAGTCACGGTCAGCACGGCCACTACAGTCGGGGGTTCGAATCCCCCCTCGGGCATGGATATTTGTGCCGTCCTTAGTATAAGGTAGTTGATAAGTAGTTTGTAAGTTTAGGGACTGATGACCCCGTAGTTAAGTCCCATAAGCTTTACAAACACTTGAACTTGAACTTGGTTAAATATATTTACTGTAATATTTTCGAAATAATGGAGGCAGAAAATTCTATTCACGACTAATGTATTAGGGTGGTTTCTGCTTCCTGGAGCTATTTCCAATCTGTTTACACACATGGCAAATGGTTTTGTTTGGCTCTTCCCTCAAACTTAACCTGAGACATATAGAAACAGTTCCAGATCGTGAGGTAATGAACATCCTTCCAGAAGATCCATTAAACACATACACGGGAAACAAGCTTAGTAGACTCTTCTTGTCATCAAACAATAGTTTCTTATGCCAATAATAATCTATTGAACAAACAGGATAACGCTGAATAGAGAGAAAAGTCAAAAATAGTAAATACAAAATAATGGAAGGGTTGTTAAAAGAAGATTAGAGAAAAAGAAAAAAAAACGGTTAATCACATTGCACATACACTAATGGATATTGAAACTGCTACACCAGGAGGATGACGTGCTACAGTCGCGAAATTTAACCGACAGGAAGAAGATGCTGTGATATGCAAATGATTAGCTTTTCAGAGAATTCACACAAGGTTGGCGTCGGTGTCAACGTGCTGACACGAGGAAAGTTTCCAACCGATTTCTCATACACAAAAAGCAGTTGACTGCCGTTGCCTGGTAAAACCTTGTTGTGATGCCCCGTGTAGGAAGGAGAAATGCGTACCATCACTTTTCCGACTTTGATAAAGGTGGGATTGCAGCCTATCGCGATTGCGGTTTATCGTATCGCGACACTGCTGCTCGCGTTGGTCATGATCCAATGTTCCAATGTTTGTTAAGCTATGGGACTTAACTACGGGTTCATCAGTCCCTAAACTTACAAACTACTTATGAACTACTTACGAACTAGGACGGCACAAATATCCATGCCCGAGGGGGGATTCGAACCCCCGACCGTAGTGGCCGTGCTGACCGTAACTGGAGCGCCTCAGTCACCTCGGCCACCGCGGCCGGCCATGATCCAATGACTGTTAGCAGAATATAGAATCGGAGGGTTCAGGAGGGTGATATGGAACGCCGTGCTGGATCCCAACGGCCTCGAATTACTAGCAGTCGAGATGACATACATCTTATCCGCATGGCTGTAACGGATCGTGCAGCCACGTCTCGATCCCTGAGTCAACAGATGGGGACGTTTGGAAGACAACAACCATCTGCACGAACAGTTCGACAACATTTGCAGCAGCATGGACTATCAGCTCGGAGACCATGGCTGCGTTTACCCTTGACGCTGCATCACAGACAGGAGCGCCTGCGGTGGTGTACGCAACGACGAACCTAGGTGCACGAATGGCAAAACGTCATTTTTTCGGATGAATCCAGGTTCTGTTTACAGAATCATGATGATCGCATCCGTGTTTGGTGACATCGCGGTGAACGCACATTGGAAGCGTGTATTCGTCATCGCCATATGGGCGTATCACCCGGCGTGATGGTATGGGGTGCCATAGGTTACACGTCTCGATCACCTCTTGTTCGCATCGACTGCACTTTGAACAGTGGCCATTGCATTTCAGAGTTGTTACGACCCGTGGCTCCACCCTTCGTTCGATCCCTGCGAAACCCTACATTTCAGCAGGATAATGCACGACTGCATGTTGCAGGTCCTGTAGGGCGTTTCTGGATACGGAAAATGTTCGACTGCTACCCTGCTGCCCTGCTGAAGGAATTAGATTAGGTAATGAGACAATAAAAGTAGTAGATGGATTTTGTTATTTGGGTACGGCCGAAGTAAAGAAGATATAAAATGCAGAATGGCTATGGGAAGAAAAGCGTTTCTAAAGAAGCGAAACTTGTTAACATCCAATATTAATTTAAATGTTAGCAATTCCTTTCTGAAAGCATTTGTCTGGAGTGTGGCATTGTATGGGAGTAAAATGTGGACGAGAAGGAGTTCAGATAAAAAGATGATAGAAGCTTTTGAAATGTGGTGCTACAGACGAATGATGAAAATTAAATGGGTAGATCACGTAACTAATGAGGAGGTGCTTATCCGAATCGGCATATCCTGACTAAGAGAAGGGATAGATTTGTTGTACACATTCTGAGGCATCAAGAAATTGTCAATTTAGCATTAGAAGGAAGCGTGTGGGGTAAAAATCGTAGAGGGAGACCGAGGGACGAATATAATAAGCAGATTCAAAAGAATGTAGGTTGCCGAACGTATTCTCAGATGAAGAGACTTGCACAGGACAGGGTAGCGTGGAGAGCTGCATCAAACCAGTCTGCGGACTGAAGACCACAACAACAACAAACAATGCAGATCCTGTATGGGCCTTTCTGGATACGGAAAATGTTCGACTGCTGCCCTGGCCAGCACATTCTCCAGATTTCTGACCAATTGAAAACATCTGGTCAATGGTGGCCGAGTAACTGGCTGCCGGCCGCAGTGGCCGAGGGGACTGAGGAGCTTTAGTCACGGTCTGCACGGCCACTACGGTCGGGGGTTCGAATCCCCCCTCGGGCATGGATATTTGTGCCGTCCTAGTTCGTAAGTAGTTCATAAGTAGTTTGTAAGTTTAGGGACTGATAACCCCGTAGTTAAGTCCCATAAGCTTTACAAACATTTTTTTGAGCAACTGGCTCGTCACAATACGCCAGTCACTTCTCCTGATAAACTGTAGTATCGTGGTGAAGCTACATGCACATCGGTACCTGTAAACGTCATTCATGTTTTGTTTGAGTCAATGCCCAGGCTTATCAAGGCCGTTATTACTGCCAGAGGTTGGTGTAGCAATTTTAGTGGCTAGTAGTGTATTAGCCGTTCCTTGAAGTCTGAAAAGGTGGCAATTTGACATAATGATTAAATTGCAATCCATTTTTAGACAATGCCTGCCCCTTTTTTATTAGCTTTGTTAAAATTTCTGGAGGGATTTTAACCCCTAATACCACCGGTCTGGCTACGCCCATGGATCAGGGGGCAGTGTGCTATTCGAAGTCCTGTTAAACGACTTCGTCACTTCTGACAGGCCATAGGGGGGCACACCTCGGTCTAGCAGCCCATTTTATTGATCGCATCTTATTATCCGTCGTGGTCGAAAAACTGTACATCAACATTTTCACGCCTATTAAACTTTTATGGATATTGAAATACTTTTTCCCTTGGAAGAGTTAGATCTGGCAGGAAACACACGCCATCCTATTTCCATACAAAACATGTTTAAATAGTGGGACATCAAATCATGATTGTTATTGTCTCCAATGTAAGAATTTTCACTAATTAATTTTGTCGAATAGAGGACAAGTTAGACAAATAGAAAAAATCTGTGGCTTTTGCACTGCAATCCGTGGGACCTGACTTTACTTCCGAGTAAACCACTGAAAAACAAAACAAACAAAGAAAAATAGAAAATATATAAAGCCTTTAAAGGTCACAATAGCACAAACTGAACAACGAATGTTTTGCTTTGAAAACAAAAGGTTAAGAAAACTTTGTTGTAGTGAAGTACCCAGCAGTGTGATAGCGACGTAAAAAAAACTTAAGCAGAACTTGTGTAGAAACATGTTTTAACACGCAGTATAAAAATCGGACACCCTCGCGTTAACCGAGCTACGTACAGTATGACACAGCACTACACAGAAGAACAGCAGAGGCGAGGTACGGTAGAGAGACAGAGAGAAAAGTTAAGTGTACAAATGTTTGTAAACCTGAGTGACCGAAGTACTCAGGTCTCGGCGCTAGACTTACAGACTGCTTAAACGAGGCCACGCCAGCGCGAGCACTTAGCGCTGGAGCGCACAGTGCTTTCCCAGCCCCTTCCTCCCCCTCCCCCACCACCTTTTCCACCCCGAGAAATGGCTGTGGCAGCACGTATGTGACAAGGGACACCTCTCGCTCTCGCGTCGTCTGCAGAGCTTTGTACAGGGTACCTTAGAGGAAAAAAAGCAGGAAATCTGGACTGTCTACAACAAGAGCGACTGCATGTGGAGTAATGTGTGTCATGTGCAGTTGTAAGTTTTGTACTGTTCCATTATACCGGATGTCCCACTCAACTGTTTCACCCCAGATATCCCTGAAACTACAAGAGATACTGAAAAACCACTTTCACGGTTATGAACGTACGGTAGGGGCTTCTGAAAGTAGGTACTACGAGACACTCTAAAACGTGATGAAATATTTTTTTTTAAATTTTTATTTTAGATTATGGGACTTAACTACGGGTCATCAGTCCCTAAACGTACAAACTACTTAACAACTAGCTTATCCTAAGGACGGCACAAATATCCATGCCCGTGGGGGGATTCGAACCCCCGACCGTAGTGGCCGTGCAGACCGTGACTGGAGCGCCTCAGTCCCCTGTGTCACCGCGGCCGGCGAAGAAATATTATTTTCAAAACAAACTTATGTTTTGTTTAATGAATACCCCATATTATTTCTACGCAATCAATAGAATCAAAAATCACAAATAGAATGGCGTTGGTTGCACAGCGATGTGTCAATTACATCCGGAGAAACTGCGAAGCGAATTTGACGTTTGAAATACATGAGACGCGGTGCTAGCGCATGTCCGAGGCTCAAGCGAGACTCACGGTTGAGCCTCGGACACCGCTAGCAGCGCGCCTCATGTATATCAAACGTCAAATTCGCTTCGCAGTTTCTCCGGATGTAACTGACGCATGGCTGTGTAACCAACGCCATTGTATTTGTGATTTTTCATTCTATCGATTGCGTAAGAAATAATATGGGGTATCCATTAAAAAAACATAAGTTTCTTTTGAAAATAATATTTCATCACGTTTTAGAGTGTCACCTCGTACCTACTTTCAGAATCCCCTACCGTAGGTTCATGGCCGTAAAAGTCGTTTTTCAATATCTCTTGTAGTTTCAGAGATATCTGGGATGAAACAGTTGAGTGGGACAGCCTGTATGTAATACAGATTGTTGTTTCTTTTCAGGATGGCTCAACTAGCGAATATCCAACCCGAGGTGATAGCCCTTTTCAAGCAAGATCATCCGACGTGAGAACTGAAGAAATGCAGAGACATTTTACCACAGTTCTTCAGCGCAATAAGTAAAAGTCAGTCTTCTGTTGTTGTGTCAGTACTAAAGAGGAACGGTCACCTGCTGCAAAAGTAAGGATCTGCGAGATCGGGCATGACGTGTCAAATCGCGAGACCTATCAAACGGAAACTTTGGAGCTTCTTGTGCCACCAGAAATACAAGAAAGAAGACAGAGCAGCCGGCGTGAATTTGCTCGTGAACTACACATTTCTAACGATTCGGTGTTTCGCATTATTCAGGCATCCGCGTTGGAGTGCTGCAGAAGAATAAAGTGCAATAGTGTTACTGAAGCACATCAGGCAGCTCTATAAGTGAAATGTGCGTCTCTGATACAGCGTTTCCATGAACACGGTAAGCAGAAACAAGTTTGATTTTCTAATGAAGCATGTTTCTCTCTCCGTGGTCCACTAAACCGGCAAAGTGAACAAAATTACAGTGCTATTCAAGCTAAAACAAACGTTTCTGAGAAAGATCTAATGGTGGAATATGATAAGCAAAGGAATAAATCATGTTTTACGGCGCAGTCTCTTGGCATAGCTTTGTGATGTTATGGCATAACTAAATAACGAATTACTACATGTTTTAACGGCATATATTAATTTCTGTATCACGTATCAGAGCAGACTGACGGAATGGAAAAGTAACAAGGAGTATAGCGTCTTAAGTTACTAAGCGCAACTGGTTCGTGTCCTCATAATGAATTTTTTTCTTCGTAAACCTTTGTTCCCCTTTGTTATTAATTCAAGTATAATATCCGATATTCATTGTTATTTGTTTTTAAGAAGATGGATAAGCGCGGTGGTTAGCGTCACGAGCTGTGGAGAAAAAGGGTTTTAGATAACATGGTACTTTAACTACTTCGATTATTTAGTGTATTTTAGCAATTTAATACAACGGTAATATCCAATATTCGATGTTATTTATTACAAACACGAGAAAAATTGTTGTATTTTTCGTTCTAGAGCACAGGAACGAATAAATTGCAAGACAGTACATTCGGTTATCCCATGGCGTTTGTAATCTGTAACAGTTCAGTACAGAGATGGAACAGTTCAATTTCACAATCCAAAGAGCACATGGCTAGTTTGTGATAACGGAAACAGATTATTCGAACGAGCAACAGTGTTTACGTGCAATATTAAAAGCAAAAATTATCACAACAAACAATATCGAGCTGAGGCGTTGTCCCACTTGTATAGAAAAGTTAAATGTGTCAGGCAAAATCTATTACCTCCGAAGAAATGTCAAACTAATTTTTTTTAATATGCAGAATATGTACAACCTGGAAAACGGGAATATAAGAGAGAGCAAAGGAAACTGCATACACCACGCTTGTCCGTCCTCATTTGAAGTATTGCTGGCTAGTGTGGGATCCTTATCAGGTGGGTTTGACGGAGGACATCGAAAGAGTACAAAGAAGGGGAGCTCGTTTTGTATTGTCATGAAACAGGGGAGACAGCGTCACGGAAATGACACAGGATAGAGGATGGAAATCATTACAACAACGGCGCTTATCGCTGCGGCGTGGGCTACTTACGAAACTCCAGTCGCCAACATTCTCCTCCGAATGCGAAAATATATTGTTGACTCCCACTTACTTAGGTAGAAATGATCATCAGAATAAAATACGAGAAATCAGAGCTCGAACATATTCAGGTGTTCTTTCTTCCCGCGCTCTATTAGAAAATGGAGTGGGAGATAAAGAGTAAGGGTGGTTCGATGAACCATCTGCCAGGCACTTAATGTGATTTGCAGAGTATCCCATGTAGATATAGAAAACAAGTGGAACTGATGTAGAGTATGTATTTCACTGCTGTTAGTTTTTTAATTGATTTTCGCCAAAAGTGATTTCTTATACATTTTGTTATAACATTTTGTTATACATTGTTGTTTTGTCAACTGCTTTTTAATATACTAGGTGATTCAAGAAGATACGCAAATATTTTAATATGATATACTACAAGTATCACTAGAGAAAAAAGTTCATCTACAAAATGGACTGCAAATGTTTAGTTACGGAGTTATGCCTATAAAATATTTTGTTTGAAATTTAGGAACCTCGGAAATATGAAGCCATCGCAATCTGACGAGGTTAAAGTAAAGCACGATTTATATTTATTTTATTGTTATTGATCTGGGGAATCTAATAACACGTGAGCCAGAGATGTATCTGGAGATCGTACAAGTAAATTCCAGAGATTACACAAGTAAATTTGTTTACTTTCCATTAAGAATTTTGGCAACCGTTATTAGCTGGTTTCATTCCTGTCGTAACCAGCAAACTAGTTACTTTTCCGTATTGTTCACGTGTGCTTTGGTATTAATAAAAGTATATTATCTGACATATTCGTACAGTTTTAGTTAACTTTATTACCATCATTTTCCAAAATTGAATTCCTTACAACTTCTGTGTGCAAGTAGTTAATAAATTACAAATTTACCCAAATTATTTTTTGTTTCTCTAGGCACACGTCTGGTACCTGGTTTTTTTTTTTTTTTTTTTTTTTTTTTTTTTTTTTTTTTTTTTTTTTTTTTTTTTTAAGATTCACCAGGTCAATAACATCTGCATAAAGAGGAAATCGTGCTTTATAATAACTTCGTACAGTTTTGCGGTGGCTGATGATTTGCGAGGTTGCTAAATTTCACGCAAAATATTTTAAAGCCTTAACTTCGTAACTAAACATTTGCAGAGCTATGTTTAAATGAAGAGTTTTCTTTAGATTTACTTGTAAAATAACATATTAAAATATTTGCATATCTTTGCGAATCACCCAGCATGAACCGGCATTGAGTTTCTTGAAAAAATTCAGTTTCCGGATGCCATATGCAAGCAAATGTACGCACAGCTCTACTTGTGGCATAAGAAACCTACAGTATTTAGGTTACTTTTTTTTATGACCGCTAAAAGTATGTTCCACACGTCCGCCGCTACGGGCGCTGGAGAGCGCTGCGAAAGCAAATCACGATGAGCAGCAGGTTCCGTGCGACCAGGGTCACCAAACGTACGACCTGGATCGTATATGTGCGATAATTTAAGATAGTGTACGAGAGTACGAACCACGCTTCGCATCGTAAGTCTGTTGTACGATCTTATAAAATGCTAACTATTATGAATATTACATCTTTGTACTATAGTAACTTTAAACGGATTATTTAATTTTTTGCAAATTATATCGCAAATATGATTCTGTGCAGTCTACTTTCCAGTCTGTCGAGCTGTGGAATTCCCGAACCCGCCGTATTACTTGCGTTGCACCGTGAGCAGTATACGTATCTCAACATGTTTGCTGGTCACAGTGAGTGACATTGAGAAATGAGCTGTTAATATGATGTTCAGTAATGAGAAATTTAAACAGGAATGTGGTTTTGCTGCTCCTATGAAATCTACCGCAAGCGTGCTTAAAAGTAAGTTGGGAAAACAGAAACATAGAAAATTCTGGAAATCTAATCTTGAATATAAGACTCGCTTTTGCGGTGATCAGTCTAACAGTGTTGGGGCTATAAATAGAGACTGTAACCTATGTTTTGTATTTCAATTGGGTTTTAAAATCTTTATAAACATTCTAAAACTGAAAATCGTTTGAATAAATATTATAATGGTGCATTCCATTGCTTAGTCTCTTCTGACGTTGTGTATACAAGGACTTAGGGGGGGGGGGGGGGAGGTTCTGAATCCTCCACCTGAATCATGAATCTTTGTTCCCCTCACCTCCTCTTCATAGATCGAAAAACTGCTCTTACAAGGAGATGTGGATCACCAATATCGATCAAATTTTGCATGGACGTTCTATATTGAATGTAAAGAGACACATGTTTCGCCTTTTTTTCTGGACCCTCTGTAGTAAAAAAAAAATGAGGATCAGAACTGATGTTGGAAAATCGCGTTTTCATTGCTATACATCGGAAGATCGTCTAGAGATGAGCGTTTTTACTAACATATATGAGAAAAGTTAATGTCGTTCAAGAATTAACGTTTTTGTGATTTCTTGCTGTTTCTTGGGTACATGAGCGACTTTCCAAAACACCGTTGCCAAACTTGCGGCCACGGGTTGGACTGTTAAGCCATAGGTCTAGGTTCGAACCTCCATCATTGTTAGATTTTTTTCTATGTATTTGATAAAATTCTCATATTTGTAATATTTTTTTCTTGTCTCATTTGGAAGTACAGCATCATGAAGGATGATTAATATTGAATTAATTGTATTATCTGTTTACATAATAAGAAATAGATAAAATAAAATATTATTAAACACGCATGTATAGAGAAGGCATAGAGATCCAGAAGCACTACTGTTGGCTATGAGACCGCTGACGAATAGACGGCTCGTAATTGGCATTATTACTTTGGAAGTTTTATTTTTATTGTTTTTCCGCTGCGCATCACAAATAAATCAGCTGTAAACAAATAATACACTTAATTTAATGTTAATAACACTTCCTGATGCTCTGCTTCAAAAAGGGTCAAGAAAAGGTGTTACAAACATGAGAATAATATCAAATACATCGAAACAAAATCTAAAAAAAAGTATGCTATAATGAAGGTCCGAACCTGGATCGAAGACCTGAACCGTTAGACCTGCAATGGCGCTCGAAAAATCGCTCTTGTTTACGAGCACCCAAACTGCTGCATGAAAACACAAAAATTTCTCTAACGTCATCAACTTTCGACCCCATACATATTAGTAACAACGTTCAACTTTAAACAATCTTTCAAATTTGATGGAAATCGCTGACACACATGTTGACCCTGTCTTCGTTAGGTATATGTACGATTCTCTGACAAAATTTACCATAAATTCGATGCCATTGCGCCAGCAAGTAATGCTGGAGAAGTGGCAACCCTGTGAGCGATGCAGCCGGTAGTTTCAGAGCGTACGCCATGTAAGACAACACGTCCCTCGTGAGGACGGCTTAAGGTCAACATAGACAGACACACTTGCCCGAGGATCGGGCCAACTTCCGCTGGGAGCGGCCGCGCAGTCCGTGCCGTGTCCCGCGGCCACGTTAGCTCTACAGACAGTGCGGTGCTCACCTGCGACGTTGACGGCGGGCTGCGGGGGCGCGACCACGTGTGCGCCGGGGGCGGCGGCGTGGGGGCGGGCGGGGGCGGCGGCGGTGGCCGGCGCCGGCGCTTCCCTCAGCACCATCCTGCCGGCCCGCGCTCTGCTGCAGCCGCTGCTGGCCGTCGCTAGGAGACGGCGACCCGCCCACAACAGACCGGCCGCGAGGCGCGAGGCGCGGGCACTGACCGACAGGGAGCGCACACGTCTAAAGGTGTGGACATCTCTAAGTAAAAGCAACTCTACTAGCACTGCACACCGCAGGTTCAAATGTTCAAATATATCCAAGCATGTTGGACCGAACTGCTAAGGTCATTAGTCACTAGACTTACTACCTACTTAGCTTGCATTTATCGCGAATCTTTAATTCAGCGCAAAGTTCCTAGTGATTGGTAAAAAGCGCAGGTGACTCCCGTTTATAAGAAAGGAAAGAGAACTGACCCACACAATTACAGGCCAATATCGTTGACATCAGTTTCATGTAGAATCTTACAGCATATTCTCAGTTCGAATACAGTAAATTTCCTTGAAACGGAAAAGCTTCTTTCTGTGAATCATCACGGTTTTAGGAAACATCGTTCATGTGAAACTCAGCTTGCCCTTTTCTCACATGATATCTTGCGAGCCATGGACGAAAGGCAACAGGTGGATTGTGTTTTTCTCGACTTCAAAAAGGCGATCGACGCGGTGCCACACTGCAGACTGCTAACGAAGATACGAGCTCATGGAATAGATTCACGGATTTGTCACTGGCTGGAAGACTTCCTACGTAATAGAACGCAGTACGTTGTTCTCGACGGCGAGTGTTCATCAGAGACGAGTGTATCGTCAGACGTGCCCCAGGGGATTGTGATAGAACCGCTATTACTTTCTATCTATATGAAAGATCTGTTGGACACAGTAAGTTGTAATTTGCGGCTGTTTGCTGATGATGCTGTGGTTTATGGGAGGGTGTCGTCTTTAATTGACTGTAATAGCATACAGGATCACTTACACAAAATTTCTAGTTGGTGCAAAGAATGGCAGCTAGCTCACAATGTAGAAAAATGTAAGGTGATGCGCATGAGTAGAAAAAACAATCCCATAATGTTCGAATATAGCATTAGTAGTGAGCTTCTTGTTGCTGTCGCGTCGTTCAAATATCTAGGCGAAACTTTGCTGAGCGATATGAAATGGAACGAACATCTAAGGACAGTTGTAAGGCAGACAGCCGACTTCGGTTCATTGGGAGAATTTTAGGAAGGTGTACTTCACCTGTAAAGGAGACCGCGTATAAAACGCTTGTACGACCACGTCTTGAGTATTGCTCAAGTGTTTGGGACCCGCAGCCCGCAGCAGATCAGTTTACAGCAAGACATAGAGGCAGTTCAGAGGCGAGCAACTAGGTTTGTTACTGGTAGGTTCGACCAATGCGCGAGTGTCACGGAAATGCTCTGGCAACTCAATTGGGGATCGCTGGAGGAAAGACGACGTTCTTTTCGTGAATTTCTGTTGAGGAAATTTAGAGGGCCGGAATAATGAAGCTGAGTGTGGTACCATCTTGCTGCCGCCTACTTACATTTCGCGTGGTGATCACAAAGACAAGATAAGAGAAATTAGGGCTCGAACGGAGGCATATAGGCATTCTTTTTTTCCTCGTTCTATTTGGGTGTGGAATATGAAAGGAAATGCCTAGTAGTGGTACAGTGTACCCTCCGCCATGCACCTTACGGTGAATCGCGGAGTATCTATGTATGTATGTATGTAGACATACAAACTACTTAAACTAACTAACAAGAAGATCACATGGGTATCGGATTTTAGAATTACTGTATATTTATGGTACAGGTTCAAATGTTCAAATGTTTGTTAAGCTTATGGGACTTAACTACGGGGTCATCAGTCCCTAAACTTACAAACTACTTATCAACTACCTTATAATAAGGACGGCACAAATATCCATGCCCGAGGGGGGATTCGAACCCCCGACCGTAGTGGCCGTGCAGACCGTGACTGGAGCACCTCAGTCCCCTCGGCCACCGCAGCCGGCTATGGTACAGGAAGTTCATAACTTAAATAACGATTCTACGCAACTCTCAAAAATTCTCGGGAAAATCGACTTTCAAGTATCGGAAACTAAATATAATTACCAATAATTAAAACAGTTGCAGCATCTGTCCGTGTTCCTCAGGTGGTAACGTTCTGGCCTGACAACCCTAGAGTCTGAGGATCAAATCCCACTGTCACAAATATTTTTTCATTTTCGCAGTCAGTTATATAAAACATTTTGACACATTTAATTCCACGTGTTGTGTCAGGTGTTATCTAGGCGTATGTAGACGAGCTGAACATCTGGTCGTCACCTAAAACGATGATTCAGAACGTTAACTGCTTGGAAAGCCATTAGTACCTATGCAGTAATGGAGATGACTTTCCAAAAACATTGTCGTAGCTCTTCACAAACTGAACAATCAAAGACTATCGTCGTCAACTAATAGTGAAGCCAATACCGTAAAAAATGTAACTTATGTTTTTTAGATTGAAACCATCATTATTAACAATCTGCTATAAAATATAGAAAATTACGAATAAACAAAAATAGGTGCCATTTTCGTAAAAATTACCATTAGATATTAAAATTTTGTAAATATTCGACCACAACGAAAAAGAAAATAAAAAATCTTTCACGACCGCATCCAAACTACCGACCCTAGGGGTGTAAATCCAGAACGTTTCTACACTTTTGTATTCAAATGTTTGTGAAGCTTATGGGACTTAACTGCGGGGTTATCAGTCCCTAAACTTAGAAACTACGTATGAACTACCTCATACTAAAAACGACACAAACATCCATGCCCGAGGGGGGATTCGACCCCCGACGGGGAACGGCCTCGCGCATCGTAGCATAGCGCCTCAATGCACTCGGCCGCTCCTCGGCGGCCCCTTTTGGGTGCGTGTATGTGTGTTGTTCACGTAGATTTATGCTTTGCGGTCGTTGTTTCAGTTAATTATTCGTTGTTCGTTGAACATTTGGTTCAGCACGGCGTCCGGCACTCAACAACTAAAGACTACCGTCGTCAACTAATAGTGAAGCCATACCTGAACTACACCGACAGATGCTGCAATTCATTTCATGATTCGTACTTATGCTTCCTTTTAAATCTTCAAAGTCTATTTTCTGAAGAATTTCTTAGAGTTGCGTCGAATGGCTTCGGCTGATTGTTGCTTTACTTCTGAATTTTGAAAGGCTATCATCTCTCTCTAGGTTGTTTAAAAAAATCCTATCAAATTCTTGATAGTGCGAAAGAGGATGATGTAATATACCTGCTATGGGAAGGTATACAATTCATATTCAAATGTACTGTAAATTTGAGACCAGTCAGGCATGGGTTGTTTATCTTCGGTTGCAAGCATGCGTTGTTTATCTTTGGTTTCAAGCTTATTTTTCGATAGCAGTACTATCGATATTTGGACGGTGATAGTATTGTTGACGGGAAGTAGGGTTGTGATAATTGAGAGGGCAGACTTTGCTAGGCGCGCGGATGATATGGCAGAAGTGTGGGAATCGTGTTTGTGTGCAGTTGTCGTTCCGGCGGGATAGCCAAGGAGATGATATTTTGAAACTTGAAACCTGAGTCAAGCTGTTTGTTTAATATATGGAAACGAAAGGAATAGATGACGTTGGAGAAACGATCTTTTGAAGTTTTTATAAGGTAAAGTTTTCCATGAAATTCTTGGCATGTTTTTATGGCACAACTTCGCATTGTTAGGTTGAACTGATAGTAACAGTAACGGTCGGGAAAGATCTTGTTGTTAGCTAGTGGTCTCACGATTCATGCTAGGGACCCCTTTCTGTGTTAGGAAAAGTATTTATTGTAATAGTTTAGTTTTGAGAGTGCGTTTTTTATGAAATAGAAATTTCATAGGTACTGTTCTTGAAATATGGTATTGTTGTAACAATGTTTATTTCAATAGAGTTAAATTTATTAACAGTAAACAAACGTTTATCTTTGTTTAAAAATAATTTTGTAGGAAGATTAAATATCTGAGTTATATTTTTCTCTGAAAGATTTTAAAATCCAAAACATGACATTGTTAGTAATTTTCATGAAGTTACATCAGTTAGAAAATAAACCAGATATTTCATTTTTTATTAGTAGTTTGAGTTTTTTAAACGGATTACCAGTTTATCCCTCCTCATATTTTTATTAAAAGTGCCATAGATGTTTTCCATAGGTAGCTTTCCAGTATTTAGTACAGGAGGAAGCAGTTTGGTGTTGGGCAAATTTATGCAGTAAGTGAAAGTGAGAAAGAATCAGTTTCTGTTGTCATGCTTACAGTGCAGTACGATTTACAGATTTCAGGGTAGGATCATTCATACAGTGTTCAGTACAGGTTAACAACTGTTTGCACTGAGTCAGATTGCATTGATAAATATTGTGTTCGTTACATTCAGTGAAAGATTGTTAGTTCAGACAGAAACAACTTTGTAGGTTCAGAATTATTAACACAGTGATTTTTAGTATCAGTAATTTTCAGACAGTTAACTTTGTTACGACATTTTCATACAGAAACAATTAGCAGTTTGTGTTTCATTATAATAAACAATATGCAGTCAGATAGATTTTACAGTAACTTGACATTCACATAGAATACAGTTTTAAAAAATACGCAGTCAGATTAACATAACGTTGTGCAAAGGCATTCAGATAGAACAAGTTCAAACACATTTAGTTACATTTCATTCAAGTAGCGTCAGTTACATTTCTTAGACCATATGGTAAAACACATAACTTTGGCAGCAGACGTAAATTTTTTTAAGAGAGTAGGACAAGCAAGAAACTTTCAACTTCACATAGTATAAATATCAAAAATATCTAAAAACCGACACCCGTGTGGTCTCCTTGTTAGGCTAAGGGCAACACACACACCCATGCCCGAGTGATAACTCGAACCTCCGACGGGAGCAAGCGTCCCGTTCGTAGCATGATGTCTAAGAGCACGTGGTTATTCCCGCTCGGCCACACCGCATGGGTAGCACTAATTACTGTAACTAGGTTACTACTGGTTCATTGACGGAGAAGATCGTGTGATGAAGATTTAGAAGCACAATAATATTTTCAGTTCCAAAGAAACCAAGTACAGAAAAGTGTGAAAATTGACCAAATTCTTGTCGGGTTCCCAGCCGGATCATACTGACATTTGCACATAATATTTCCGCGGTCCACCTGGCCGCCATCATCAAGTGAGGAAGCTCAGCTGCTCTCGTCGTGACTGAGTGAAACTGTGGAATGGCTGGCTCCGTCCGTATAGCCTGCCTGTCCGTATAGCCATATTGGTTGAACACATTCTTGAGATATTGCAGCTGTTGAGGTAAATTTTCAGCATCCGAGATGGCATATGCTGTTTTAACCAAGGTCTGTAGGACTCCTGCACTTTGAAAAGGAGCGCGACAGCTGGACAGGTGTAAACTCCATGTCCAAGAGTTGCGTTATCTTTTTTTATAGACAAACATATCGAAAAATGCTAACCTGTCCTCCTTGTCAATTTCTAACGTGAACTTGATGTTAGGATGGAGACAGAATGATCTAATAACCGGTACAGAGAATCTATTCTATGTGGCCAAACAAGAAACATATCGTCAACATATCTAAAATAGCAAGTCGTTTTCAAAAAAGATGTTTTCAGTGCCATTTCCTCAAAGTCCTCCATAAAAAGGTTAGCGACTATGGGGTACAAAGGTCTCCCCATAACCACACCGTCAGTCTGCTCAAAATACTACGAGTAAACACACACGCTCTGTACTTAACGCATGCGCCTTCGTACTTTCGTTGCGTATATAGAGCCAGCTGCTCCACAATTTCACTCACACACTGCGGGAGCGGATTTAGCTTCGTAACCTCATGATGGCGGCCAGGTGGACCGCAGAAATATTGTATACAGTTGTCAGTATGATCCGGCTGGAAACCCTAGAAGCATTTGAACAGTAAATTCGCTGCGAAAGTCTATATAGCCATGTCAAGTGTGAAAACTACAGTGCTATCAGTTTAATAAGTAAGTCACGGTTGTCAAATAATAACACGAATTATTTACAGACGAATGGAAAAATTTATAGTATCTGACATCGGGGAAAGTCGGTTTGGATTTAGGAGAAATGTTGCAACACGTTAGAAAATGCCCACATCATGATTTATCTTAGAAAATATGTTCTTACTGTTCTTATTCACGGAATGTATAACGTTAACTGCGAATGACTGAAGTTGAAAATGTGTACTCAGTCGGGATTCGAATGCGGGTCTCCTGATTTTTGGGAGTTGCGCTGACCTGTACACCACTGGGGACACAGCGATCATCACAATCGCTAGGACTAGTCAAGCATGCCTCCCGCTAGATACAAGTTCTCAAGTTTCTTCTGCCCATTACTACTCGTGGTATTTGCAACGTATTTCCGTAACAGTAAGGGTATTACAGCGTCTCCGCAGAGAAGAAAGAATCATTACCCATCGCTCTGGCATGGGTGTGTGCGTTGTCCTTACTATAAGTTGGCTGAAGTAGTTTGTTTGCAGTTTGAGAACAAACGGTTGTCCGGCGTCAACCAATACATTGCTTCCCACTACATATTCATCGCGATAATGATGATACAATACAATGTGACATATTTGGCCTTTAGACGGAGCTGAGATCATTTTTGGCCTGCCTGGTGCAAGACTTCATCTGACGCCACTGCGGCGACTTGCACGTCGATGATAATGAAATAATGATTAGGACAACACAACACCCATTCCCCGAGTGGAGAAAATCTCCGACTCCACGGGAAACTGAACTCGGGCCCCTTGCATGACAATCTACCACGCTGTCCACTTGACTACGGAGGCGGACGTCGTGATAACGCAAGAAGATAATCAGAGACATTAGAGCACACACGGAGGCACACCGGCAATCATTTTACCCACAAATGAAATGGTGGCGGAAGTGACAATAGGACACAGTGTTCTCTGTCATAAATCCTGAGGGGGGGGGGGCCTTCCGAGTATGGATGAAGAAGTAGATGAACGTAAATTGAACCTCCAACTTCAAAATGCGCATTTTTTTTTCCAATTTTCGATAAAGTCACCATGAACATTCAAACATATGGCAAATCGTGGTACCAGATTTTGAATCCTGAAGAACTCTGCCGCCTGTCCACATGTTTTTTGTATTGAAGTTGTCAGTAACAATTCGATAAACCAACGATCTTGAAAACTGGAAATTTCTGTTACAGCTCTTCAATAGTGAATTGTAAGATTTGATGTTGTTGACCTTCAAACACGTCCATTTATTTTTTCCCCACTAAGTAAATATTGATGGGCTTCAGACATTTTTGAGAATAGCGAGACGCTTCATTCACACTATGCAAGATACCAGATGTACAAGATTTTTTTTGTTCAAAATATGGAATAATTTTTTTGTGTTTCATAATTTTAAATGTCTATTTAAAATCTTTAGCAAAGATTCTTAGTGATGGTCCCCATTCACTCCCCTTGACATGTGTGCTACCAAGTTGCCTACCTGAGCAAGGCTAAACCCTTTGGAGATGTTCTCCCTCCACCTTAGGTAGCTGGAGAGTAGGGACCAAGAGGGCGGCCAGGAATTGTTGGCTGGTGTTTGGCGGGGTAAGTGTTAGCCCTGTTCTGAGCACGCGGATTCGACTGTAGGTTGAAAATGCTCTTTCCCGTCTCTATTCCTGGGTATAAAATCACCGCAATGTTTTGCAGCGATTTATATTTTATTTTGTTCTGGATTGCTAATTTCATGATGATTTCTGCCGAAATTTGATTTCGCGGCCTCACTGGTGTTCGTTAACAGAATCCTTGCACTCTTTGTCTGTAGAGTCCTTCATTCATACGTTTAAACAGGTTTAAATGTTTTTCATGTTCATTAGGTCGGTAAATTTGATGTTTTTCAGGAACTTTGCGATACTTGCAGTGTTTGCCCTTTGTCCATAGAACAAGTGGACGGTATGAGACAAAGCCCTCAGCATACTCCATCACCCTAAGCGCACGAGTTGTTAATCATAACATTGGTTAGATGTTGTGATTTCTAGTATGTGTAACTTGGTAAATTTTCCCCGAATTTTGGTACTTCTAAACTTGTAACTCCCATACTTGCTGCCCCACGTGTATGGCAAATAGTGTGTTCTATGGCGTGGTCTTTCCTATTAAATATCTCTTCTTCTCCGGAGTAGAATGAATCGCTACACGAAGTATCTCGCGTTTATATTTTTTTCTAAATTGTAATTTTTCCCTTTTCCAATTTCTTTGTGATCCAACCCCGCGAAGTACTGTAGGATTCTGTAACCCTGCTTATTAGCTAGATATCATTCCCCTGAGTAGATGGAATGGTTATAAGACGCATCTCGCGGTTTTACTTTGTGCTGAAAATATTTTTGTAATTTTTGGTTTTGACCTGAAACCTTTACCATTCAGAAGTTCTCTTCCCCCTATGTAAAACGAACACCAGATCGCCAGATTTTAAGTATTATTTAGCAAATTTCCCTATTTAATTTCTCTGGAAACGTATACTTCGCGACTGTATCGTGGTGTTCTATCACGTGTGTCTGTTACCGCTACCCTGAGCCTAAGCCACAAGACCATACACTACGGAACCAAGTTTTTCTTCAATTGGTGCTCGAGTGAACCTGCTGTTCCGTACGGCGTCCTGCTGCTGGCGTTGCTGTTTTTTTTTTTTTTTTTTTTTTTTTTTTTTTTTTTTTTTTTTTTTTTTTTTTGTGTGTGTGTTTGCTGCTGGCGGATGTATCCGTGTGAGAACGATTCCTCCCTTCGCCCCTCTGAAAAATAATTATTAATTACGCTAGCACTACTTTTGCAGGCAGGCAGTATTAGGGCCATATAACCTTTGTAAATGTGGATGCTTTTGTAAGGTGTTTGTGTTTATTGTATTTAAATTAGTCTCCCCCTTTGTTTTTTATGTCTTGGACAATAAATCATTTAGTTAAACGTTAAAAGTTGACCCTTTGTCCTAATTTAAATTCTTCACATTACATATTTCATAAATTTTGTGTAGTCAGATGAAATATCTTGCCTCATTCTCCCCTCTGGAGGAGAGAACTAACCCGCGTTTCCGTTGCCACCATTTAATGTTACTTAAGATCCATAGGTGGGGATCGTCAATTAATTTAGTGCAGTTCCAATAAGAAAAATAGTAAAGACACGCTTCTTTCACTTGGCTATCTGAGCCAGAATTCGGCTTACATAACTGCACGCTTCTTTCAACCTGAATAGATTACGTGCGACGCACAGCTTGGAGGCCACTGCCCCCATACTGTTCCTACACTGCGTACTGAATAGACTATATAATTGTGGATATCTCACCTACATTCAACGAAATGGACGTGTTTTCGAGAGATAGGGCTGTAGATAAGTTTGTTTATATTTTATTAATACTACAAAGTTTGTGGAATCGTGACAGCACAGGATTAGCAGGAATTTGTTTTTGCATAAAAATTAAAGTGCAACATTTTTTAACCCTTTCAGACCATCTGGCTAAAATTGTGCACATAACTTTTACAGTGTCTAAGATAGACCAGAAACATTTTTTCTCAATTGAAACATGTATATGGCTATGATTGTTCAACCTTTTCATCGTGCACACTTACTGTCAACTGCGGAAGATCACTATAAAAAATACCAAGTAATCAGTGCTGCACTGCGCAGCAGCTTGTGAACTCCAAAGGACACGCGAGTTGTGGGTTACTTGTATTCCACTGTACAACTGAAAAGTAGTAGTAATTATTTTGCATGGCAACTATTGAATGTTGTTGTTGTTGTGGTCTTCAGTCCGGAGACTGGTTTGATGCAGCTCTCCACAATACCCTATTCTGAGCAAGCCTCTTCATCTCCACATAAGAGTGGCAATCTACATCTGTCTGAATCTGCTTACTGTATCCATCTCTTGGTCTTCCTCTGCGGTTTTTTCCCCACACACTTCCCTCCAACGCTAAATTCACAATTCCTTGATGTCTAAGAATGTGTCCTACCACTCTATCCCTTCTTTTGGTCAAGGTATGCCAGAAATTCCTTTTCTCCCCAATTTTGTTCAGTACCTCCTCATTAGTTAAGCGATCCACCCACCTAATCTTCAGCATCTTCTGTAGCACCACATTTCAAAAGCCTCAATCCTCTTCCTATCCGCACTGTTTATTGTCCATGTCTCACTCCCATATAAGGCAACACTCCATACAAATGCCTTCAGAAAGGACTTCCTTAGGCTTAAATCAATATTCGATGTTAACAAATTTCTCTTTTTCAAGAACTCTTTTCTACCCATTGCCATTCTGCATTTTATATACTCTGTACTGCGGCCATCATTTGTTATTTTACTGCCCAAGTAACAAAACTCATCTACCTCCTTTATTGCTTCGTTTCCCAATCTAATTCCTTCAGCATCACCTGATTTTCTTACACTGCACTCCATTACCCTAGTTTTGCTCTTGTTAATGTTCATCTTATATGCACCTTTCATCACACTGTCCATTCCTCCGTTCTCAGTTTATTTAGTACAAAAGTTAGTGCTACAAAATTAATTATTTTAGTCCATAAAAAGAAGCCTTGCTTTTCAGCATATGCAATTTTGTAGTATGTAAATGGATGCATACAACAGCGTAAATCTTGCTTCTAAAATCATTGAAAACGTAACTTAAGAGGAATACAGCAAAAATAATGATAATAATAATAATAATACTTTCCTTCCTCCAGAAAAAAATCAGGTCTGAAAGGGTTTAAATTTGCATGTATATAAATTCTGTGTATATGTACAGTTTGCGCGTTCATCGCTGAACAGTTGGCTGCCCTGCCACGCGCACAGTAGCGGCGTTGCCCTGGAGACGGTGAGTGGCGCACCAGCACCAGCATCGCCCGTCTGCAGTGTAGTGGCGGCCCAGCCCTGCCGCTCCCCAGACACCGAGGGCGCCGGCTTTTGTTCGCGCTGCCTTCATTTGCCTAATTACTTCAGCTCGGGCTCGATTCTTTGACGCCGTTTAATCCGCGAAATATGCGCGCCAAGCCCCTCTCAGCGCTGTCTTCCTCTCGTAGTTCTTTCTTTTCTTCTTCGCTTTCTTTTATTTTGCGCCCTCCCCCCCCCCCCCCTCCCATCCTGGCGGCCTAATCATTCCTTTTTAGTAAGAATCTTCGTTCACCGCTCTGAGCAAGATAACTCGTGAGTGAGCCAAACGCCCTTTTCTTTCAAGGTTTAATTCCATATGGAAGTACTGCTGTGAAAGCCAGGCCATTAACAACGTGACTTATTAACGAGAGAAGCGCGCAAGGCAGAAATAATTTCACAACGCCACTGGGCGAAACGTTGATATAGTGTAACACCGCCCCTACCTTCGATAATCGTCACAGTTTACCCCCATGCGTAATACGTAGACCGCGGATCCTTGGTTAAAACCTATTTTTTCCCTAGTTTCTAGTTGCAAATAAACTTAGGCGTTTCATGAATAAGTGAAACCGAAAGAGCTAATTTTATAGCACCTAAAATAACCTAATTCGACTTTAATGCCTATTTGTGCATATATCAGCTTTGAAATCCTAAAAGGCACTTTTTATTCCGATTTAAAAAGATTTGCTTCCAAAAATCTAAGGTAGAAACACTAAAGTCGATATTAAAAAAAAAAAAAAAAAAAAAAAAAAAAAGTGCTGCTATTAGTACTGTGGCCTCAGAGTTAACGTTGTGTAAAAAATATTGTTGACTCAGCTTACACGCACATACTGCAAAGCAACAGATAAGGAATGAAATAAATCGCAATTTGCGATCAGTTATGGCCTCACTGTACTAGGTTTACATGGAATACCAAAGGGCGGCGAATGAAAATTTGTGCCCGGCCATGAATCGAACCCGGGATTTCCTGCTTACTAGGCAGACGCGTTGACCACTCCACCCCCGAGGACACAGTGATCAGCCCGACTGCTGAGGACTCTTCCCTGCACGTCTCTCGCCAAACCCAAATCTCTATTCGCCACGCTGTTTCTTTCCTATACCACAGCCTTTCATTTGGATTTCTGTAGATGAAACTGTAGCGCATTGAAAAGCTGGTTGTTGGTAGGTTATACTCATCTATGCCAACCAGAGATTATTTGAATTTTTCAATGCAAAGGCCAAAAACTAAAGAAAAAATAGCCGCACAGTTCGTCAACACTGCGCTGAAGGTGCCATATTCAAATGTCGTAGATGAAAATAAAGTGTTTCTGACAACACAAAATGAAGACCCCTCAGTTCAGCAGGACTTTGCTTACAGTAGAGCCAACTGTACATTTATGGAGACAGTTACGAAGGCTCAGGTGGACCCATCTATGAGAACACTGCTATTCTGGAGGAAGTGGAAAATAAAATAAATGAAACGCAGGTGAAGTGGAAGAAAATTAACGGGAAAAATTCAACACGTTTTCCAGAAAAAACATCGGTCTGAAGAGCATTTGCAAAATATACAGTTCCACGAAAATCCTTCATTCATGTCCAAAATGTATCGAAAGTTAAAGTTCGCGCTCGTCATATCCACTGATGGGAACGTTCATTTCGGCATATCGTCTCTTTTCTCTGGAAAATCTACAAAAGGTTCCAGTCATTTACTGTGAAACCGTCTGAGTGCTTGAAACCACTGTTTTATTCAGAATGTATTATATTGTATAGGACTATTTCACGTATTTCAAAATATGGCTTCTGATCTGCATTGAATTTTTATCTTCGAAAACTACAAAGATATGATGTCAGTTTAATCACTAATGATGTGTTGATGTTTTCCTATTATAAACGATTGAAAATTGACTCGGAAGTCATCATTACGTATTTTACTTTGTTTATTTCATCTGATAAATTCTCTTAATGGCCGTTTGGAGATTTTATTTAGCCTTAAGGAGGTGAAGAAAGTGCCTATTTTAGTCGCCTAAAATGCTCTTTTTTGCCCACAATATTCTCGGTCTAGTAATACGCCCTGCAATGGTAAGCTTTATCACAGAATACCTTTCTACGGCAACATTTCCACAAAGACTGACAAAAATCTGCTATATAAAAGCTTAGTTGGAGCACATACATCATGTCCCAAATAGGACTTCCGACGGGAATTTTCAAAGTGCGATAATACGAACCTCAAAGTTTCAACTCCAGGTGTGTAAAAGGTCAAAAAGGAACTATTTGTACAGCAGGCGTTCTGGCAAAGCATGTTGCACTTGAAATAGGTCTTATAGAATTTTCACGAAATATATCTATTCGTTGGTTAGGTAGGAATGGCATGTCTGTCTGAGTTGCTCTTACAAGGAGACCACACAGGTATCGGATTTTAGAGTTATATATACAGTACGTGAAGTTCAGAACTTAAATAACAAGCAGCCAAAGCCATTCGACACAACTCTCAAAAATTCTCGAAAAATCGAGTTTGAAGTTTTGCAAATACGCGTAAGTACTAATAATTAAAACAGTTCCAATATCTGCCGGTGGTAGCTCAGATGGTAGCGTCCAGGCTTTACAACTTCATGGTCGGTGGTTGGAATTCTTCTCTAACGATTTTTTTCGTTGTTTTCGAATTCAGTTATATAAAACATTAAGGTATATCTAATTCCACGTGTTTTATCAGTTTTTGTTTATGTGTATGTAGAAGAGCAGAACATCTTGTCACATAAAACGATGGTTGAGTAGGTTAGCTGCTTGGAAAGCAATTATTAGCAATGGGGATCACTTTCCAAAAACAGCGTTCTAACACTTCACAAACTTATCAAAGACTACCGTCGTCAACCAATAGTGAAGGCAATGCCGTAAAATTGCAAAATGACATGTTGACCATAGCTGTTTATTTTTTTCTCTCAGTACTACCGGTTTCCGTTAGTTTACCATTTTCAAGCGTTAGCAGATTTCAGCAAATAGCTCAAGCGTTAGCTAATAGCTAAACTCTGCCAACATTTGAAAACGGTAAAGTAAACCTCTGCACGGCCACTATGGTCGGGGGTTCAAATCCCCCCTTGGGCATGGATATTTGAGTCGTTGTTAGTATTAGCTAGTTCATAAGCAGTTTGTAAGTTTAGGGACTGATGACCCCGTAGTTAAGTCCCATAAGCTCTACAAACATTTGAACATTTTTAACCGAAACATGTAGCATTGAGATAAAAAAAAATAAACAGCTATGCCCAATATGTCATTTTGCAATTATCTTAAAGCTGTTAAACCCCACCTGTTCACCTTTCTAAATACCGTAAAAATTGTAGCTCAAGTTTTTTCATTGCAACCATAATTATGTTTTAAAATATAGAAAATTACGAATAACCAAAAATACGTGCATTTTTTCATAAAACTTACGATTCGATATTAAAATTGTGTAAGTATACGAAACCAACGAAAAAAGTAATAATAAAAAGCTGTTCCTGCAAACTTTCAAAGTAGATTTTCTCCAGAATTTTTTAGAGTGGCGTGTAATGGCTTTGGCTGTTATTTGTGTTCTGAACTTCACGTACCATAAATCCCAAACAATTCTAAAATTCGATACCCCTGTGGTCTCCTTGTTAGTCTGTCGCGGCATTGTAGATGTGCGCGGGTAAGCAGCGCAGTACGCCACTACGTGATCACAAGAAGTCGTAGGCATAAATGGTCTCCGAGAAAGCGCATTAAGTGAGGGTTCCAGAAATTCCGGAGTGAGAATCATGAACATTTTTATCTGATTTTCTTTGTTTTGATGATTCAGGACTTTTAATTATGCTTCTTTTATGATATGACTCAGAGAGAATAAATATTTTAGGCTGACAAAGTAAGAAGGCTTCACGCTTTGTAGAACTTCTCAGACAGTCATTGTTAACCGCAAGGACAGGTCTATTAATTATTCGTATTGTGGGCTCCAGCCAAAAACGTACCTAAATGATGATATTAGGAATTTGCTTTTTTTTGGAAACTCAAATTATTTTTTAATTATTATTTTTAAATGTAAATGATGGCACACGTCTTGGTTGAATATTGTGGTGTCGCTTTAAATCGAATTGAAGAAGTAATTTTCCACGTGCAGAAAGTTCTCCATTTAGAACCACGTTATTTTGTAACAGTTTGGGATTTTGTAACTGGTTAAGTGGAAAAAACGAAGAGCCTCCACAAAGAGTTCGTGAATTGTAACACACAAACTCGGGCGTCCCCTGAGCAAAGGTCGTGTACTGGTTGACCTTCTCAGTCCAGAAGCAGGAACTGGTTAAATGAAAATCGGCAGCTCTACCGCTTCATAATGTTCAGTGATGAAGCTAGCTTTACAAGGGATGCCATCATCAACATGCACGTCTTTGCAGACGAAAATCTTCATGCCGCGGTAGTATCTCAGTCTCAACGCAGATACAATGTCAGTGTCTGATTTGGTGTTTTGTGTGACCAAGATACTAGGTCCGTTTATTCTCGCAGGAAATTTAAATGGTAAGATGTACGGTAACGTTTTACGAGAAGACTTAGCGCAGCTTCTTGAATATGTTCCCTGGAAACAAGATGCCAAATATACGCCCAATATGATGAGGCACTTGCACACTTCTATCACTTGGTAACAGCTAATCGTAATCAGCAACTCCCACGCCGATGGGTAGGTGGCGGGGGCCCTATCACCTGCCCTGCCAGAGCCCCAGATTTAACACCCTTACATTACTGCATCTGGGGGTGGATGACAGACATCGTGTACGCAGTTAAGGTGTAAACACGAGAAGAACTGATACAACGCATTTTTGATGCCGCAACGTCAATAAGGAACGAGCATGCGCCGCGGTGGAGTAGCCGAGCGGTCTACAGCGTCTCGCTGCGGAGGGCGCGGTTGCTCGCTGTGGAGGTTCGAGTCCTCCCTGGGGCATGGGTGTGTGTGTGTGTGTGTGTGTGTGTGTGTGTGTGTGTGTTGTCCTTAGGTTAGTTTACCTAGGTTTAAGTAGTTTGTAAGCTACGGACTGATGACCACGCAGTTTGGTCCCATAGATTTACAAACATTTGAACATTTGAACGAGCATGCGAAATTACGAAATTGCTACTCGCGCGTTTCACTCCCGTGCGGATCTTTACCTTCGAATGCACGGAGGAAATTTCGAGCACGCATTAGATCCGCTCTGAATGTAAGAGACTGCTACAAAATTGTTCAAATCAATTATCATGTGCATTTTTTATATTGAAATCCTACAATAATTTTTTTCGCCATTTTTCAAATTCCTGAGTTGTGTATCTGGATGTGATCATATTACTTTATTTACAGATTTTGTTCCAAATAACTTACGGGATACTGTTCAGGTATATACTCCCCTTTTTGTGTCTCTTTGCCGCCGGTGGTCCTAGGTGTCGGTGGCCGAGTAGAGAGAGACCGACACAGGGAAATAGGATGCACACGTATGCGCGCACAGAGTCTGAGGTGACCAGCCAGAGGGACAGCAGAAACTAGAAAAACCTAAGCTAGATTAGTACAAGATATATATTTCGTAGAAATATTGTAATACTTAACTTTTACAAGTTTCATGAGTGCAGATAACTGTAATGCTGATACATAGTTTCACTAGGTAGAGGCCTGCCTACGGATGAGAGACTGTTCTACTGCCTATCTTATTCCTAAGTGAACGATGCAGTTCGGTGGTGGCCCAGAGCGGGGTAGCAGCAGAGGGCGCTCGTGGCCGACGTCGTAAGAACGCCGCGCCGTGCTTGCATGGCGGCGCGCGGCGGAAGTACGCGGCGCGCACTTCAGACTTGTGCGACACCACATTCCTGAGATTATATATATATATATATATATATATATATATATATATATATATATATATATATATATATATACTTTTAATGTAACATATCTAACATGAGAGACATTTTATTCTTAATTAGTGACATTTTATTCTTAATTTTCAATCTTTATTTACAGTTCATAAATATTTTCTCATCCTCCTATTTTGAATTTTAGAGTCCGACAATTTTTACATCTTCTTTCTCCGTACATTTTATTTCCGATCACCTTCGTTGTCTGTGCCTACTTTTATTTGCTCCAGCTTGTCCAGCATCGTGCTCCACACATTTTGATAAGTAGTTTATTCCGTCCAAAGAATTATGTTTTACAATAACCTCGCTTTAAATTTGATAAAAACTACTTCTTAAAACCATTTGAATTCCTCTATTAAAGATGTTCTTTCGATGAATTACAGTGATTAATTCTGCCTTTTATGCAACGCTCACTCATTTCAGATGTCGCATTTTCAGAACTTTACCACCTTTTTATTCCTGAAGTAAGTAAGATTAATGCTGAAACTGTATTAGAATGTCAGATTCTAAATACGTTTATGCCGATTGTGATAATATTACAACATGTCTGGCACCTTAAGCACCGAAAAATATTCCATTACATTTATTGAAACTGTAGCGTTACCACAGGAGTAGGAGGGAAAAGGTATACATTAAGAGCGGTAGAAGAATTAAAGTCTTCTTACAATATTTATTTTCACAATTGATGTAACGAGTGTACAATTTTTTTTTTTAATTTTTATTTATTTATTTATTTATTTTACTTTCTGTGTATTCGTATATATATTAATTAATACACGATAAAAAAAGCAAATATTAATGTATTTTCTTCAAAGAGGTTCAGTTATAATGTCAACAGTGTAAGAATTACTTTCAGATATTAATGAATAGAACAAGCGAAGGAAGCTTATATAAAGACTGTATACTTTTTTTTTTTTTTTTTTTTTTTTTTTTTTTTCTAGTCAGTATCAGTTTGATTATCCTACCCGTTCGAGAATGTAAGAAGTTCAAATGTAAAAAAGGTAAAGTTTTTCGTTCTTCAAGATATAAGTGGAGTTTAATTGGAATTGTACTGTTTTATTCATTGTTGAAGAGGAGATAACCCATGTATTATGAAATGGCCTTAAACTTGGATTTACGGCTGAGAGATTTTCCACGTCAGCTGCAGCATCAATAATATAAAGTCGGTAGAAAAGATAAAATGATTTCTTTAAAAACATTAATATATTACTAATAACTATTTTACATAATATTTCAAAGGAGTAAGCCGGACCTCAAAAAACTATACAAAACAAGCCCAACAGTGACTGAACTTTGTAACTATAAAAATACAAATTTGTACATTAATTCAGTTATGGACAATAAAAATCCTGAATATTGTATGAATTTTAATTAATAATTTACTTGTCATTCGATTTACTACCATCATCCTAATTTTAATTAATTATTATTATTTTTTCAATTATAAACAAAATGTAATTGTTCAAAACGCACTGAAGAAGGCACAGAAGATATGAGCAAAACAGAATTTTTAATAAGTCAACTGTCACTGCTAGCGAATTTGTTATTTTAAAATAGTCAGATGATGTGCACCGTTTTTTTTTTTTTTTTTTTTTTTTTTGGAAGACTGACATTTTTTCGTAGGTGATGGATTGTGAAGTTGATTTGCAAGCAGTATGACGTAGAGCGTACTATACACTAATAGTTTCGGCTCGTGCTCTTAGGCAAACAATTTTCATTACTGGTATGCGGGAATGCCCGACGCTTTTACCATTTTGCGGGCCATTCAAAGCAACTATCCCAATGCGGGACGACGACTCAAAATGCCGGAAAGTCCTGCAGGTTCCGGGACGCTTCACCGCCTTAGTCTAACGCATTAGTCGTTAACTTTACAATTTCAGATTTGAGCTGAGGGTGCTGCGAACTGTTGACTTGTTCTCATATTGGTTGTTCGAATGAAGCGCGAGCGGTATAGCTGCGCTCAATTATAATGTACCGGTAATGTGGTCCCTCAGCTCAAGCAGATAAAATAAATGTACATTCTTTTAAACACATTCTCGTTCAGGTAAACAATCCAAATGAAAAATAAGAATATAAAACTGTGTTTTTTTTACGGTCAGACAAAACAGCAGTGCTTTTATAAAACGGCGTTGGATTTGCATTTAATGTGTTCTGCAGGAAAGCGTATGAAATTAAAAAGAAGTGCATTGTTATTATTGAACAACTGAAACGATGAGTAATACATTTGCTTTTAATTCATTCCTCTACAAAAAATAGCATGAAATTAAAACTATTGTTTTACTATGTAACAAAGAGTCGGTCGTGTACCTCATAAAATACATTTGCTGTTAAAACACTATTCTACAGTAAAGCGTAATAAATTAAAATCAAATATATATTTCGGTGCGTGATATAAAAACTAGGAAGTAGAAGTCCCTACTTGGAGGATTGACGTTTTGAAACCATTATTATTCGATAGTGCAAGTTGGTCATTCACCCTGGTGAGCTCTCTTTTATGAATAAGCGACGAAAAAAATTCGAAATTTTGCACAAATCTTGAGAACCTTATAACAGTAAAGACATTCAGATAGCTGGTGAAGTGCTTGTTTACGACTAATTACCTGTATAGAGAATGTCACGGAAGCCACTGTAGGGTAGTGTATAGCGGGTCTGCTTCTTTATCTACAGTTTGCGGGTTCTAATCCCTCCACCAAGCTCAGAATTTTTTTCATTTCGAAATGTGTGGGCAGTTATAAAATATTAACGCAAATGGTTTTTCAATAAAGAGATAAAATATGAATAAAAGTCACATTAAAAGAAACAATCAATAAAAATTGTGATCAAAGTCATTTTAATAGAAATATGAATATGAAAAAGAACATTGAAGCACATAACATCTGCACCTCTTGCACATTAGGCGACGAGATATCCACTGCTTTCTGCTGGCTACTGAAACAAACGTTCTGTTGTAAAGATTCAGAATCTTGCCCAAAACTGTAACTTCTTTCATCGATTACTCGCGAACGAAGTCCTACTCAAGTGAATGGTCAACCATCGAATGTGTGGTTTCCAAAAGCAGATTATAATAGCACCAAACAAAAACTGCATTTGCTGTAAACACATCATTACACAAGCCTGTGTGGGGAAATAAAATGTGTTTCATAATCCCAAAGTTAACATTTACAGCATTATGTGGCGAGATGCAGCGTAACAACAGGCACAAAACTTTAATCCGTATGTAAGGGCTAAACATCTAGCTCTTCAGCACACAATTCTGTCTCATCTGCTGATTCGGTGGAGCTGTTGCTGATGTCCGAAGCAGCTGTTTCTGTGGACTCTGAATCTGCCTCGTCAGATACTTCCTCAGAACTACACGACGAATTTTCACTGTCACTGTCTGAAGCTGGACAACTACACTCTCAATAGCTTCATCCAACAGTGTATCTCTGTGACATTATTCGTTCCTAATAGTTTTCACTTTATCACATTCCTTTTTCACTCATCTTTCGTACTGTTCGTGCGGCTCCATAGCAGACTACAATTCCAAAGCTCGCGGGTTTGATCCCCGCAAGGTCCTAGGATTTTTATCTGTCACTTTCTACTTCCTTCACCTCTGGCAGTGTTGCTAATGTGAAAAGTACCTAGTAGCACCGCGGTTAGGAACCCACGTTAAATTGTAAGTCCCCCTATTACTGGTTGGGTAAGTCAGTTCCAAGGTCGGAGGAAGACAACGACATACCACCTCCATACAGGACCATGTCTAGTAAAGCACTGTGGTTCAAACCAATCTTCGGATTGTTGACTGATTTACCTTTTTATCGTAATGCTCTGTATTGCAGCCGAAAGTTGGGAGTGGGTAACACTGCCGACGTTGTTCGATGCAACTTTCTGTTTCATTCAATTGCAGATAAGTTCGATGGGGTTCAGATCACAATGGTATGGCGGAAAGCGTAACAGTAAGTTCTTTAAGGATTATTTCACTACTCCATCTACTGTATATTCTAGCTCGGGCTTGAAACGTCTTACAATTTCCAAGATCTCGTTGAGTGTTAAATCTGCACCGAACCGAATTTTAAGTTTAGTCAGTCATAATTGTATATCTACTGTGCGTGAAAATGTGTTAAACGGATTACTTTCGTTAACACAATAATACGGAGCATTGCCTAGTACCACAATACTTACACTTGGAATGTTTGGTATTAGGGCCCCTTGCAAACATGTTATATAATTTTCACTGTTCATTTCGTTGTGAAAATCTTCCGACTTTGATCTGGAATCATAGATGAGCTCTGCACCCTCAGTGAACCACGTTTCTCCTCCCGCATGAACCACATCGCTCTCTGTCCAGAAATTTCATTCACTAAGTTGCCAACATTTACTGAAAGTATTGAGTATGCACCCATGTTTCGTCAGTATAAACGACGGTTTTTTTCGCACCTTTTTCGTTTTCCCTCAGTGATCTAAGTAAACGTGCACGAAATTCTACAATGTCCTCCCTCTCTACCAGAAACATTCGGCCGCTTTTACATTTTTCAAAACGAAACCCCTTATCCTTCAAAATTCTCCAGAAAGTGGTTCCTTTTCCTGTGAAATTAATATCTGGTTTTTCCTTCACCCAATTATAAGGTTTTCGAATTGTGGGTAACTCTCTGTTAATGTCGTAATAGTTTAAAAACTTATCAAATTCGTCAAGACACTTGGTTTTCTTCCTCAGTCACTTCTTCCTCGGTGTTACAAATTTCTGACTACTTTGTCTGGCCTTCTTAACATCGTTCAAAATATTATGCACTGTTCCTACACTTTTTCTTGCCGTTGCTTCTGCTCTCTCCATAGCAGTTTCCAACGGTATGAGCAAGTCTTTTCATTTTCCTAATTTACAGAACTGAACAACATTATTTATTAGCACTTTTCCATTGAAACGTACTCTTTGATAGCGTGTATTTTCGCAATGTCTGTCCATTTCACCAGCCACTAAGAGTACTATAGCACAACGAGAATAACGTGACTGTACAATGCACGCGACACATGCGTCGATCTTGTACTGTCGAGCATTGACCGCTGCCTTCGGCCCCATCTGAGCGTAAACAAGGCTAAAAAAATTTCAGATGTTTGTAATTCTACCGGATCAAGCTGCGTAGTCATCAATCCGTTGCTTACAAACTACTTAAACTAAGGTAAACTAACCTAAGGACAACATACACACCCATAACCCAGGGAGGACTCGAACCTCCGACGGCGAGCAACCGAACGCTCCGCAGCGAGACGCCTTAGACCGCTCTGCTACTCCACCTCGGCAAACAAAGCTCAGTTTTGCTTTCTGCCGTCTGCAATTGTAAAGTGCACATGCAATAACGGTGTCACTATGTTTTCGAAATAGGAACAACGGAGTTGGATCCTTATTGAATGTGCCAGGGGTCGTAAAACACGACAGTGTCATCAAGGTCTTCAACAGGCGTGCGGGGAATCGACATTGCCCTACAGAACAGTCGCACATTGGGTAAAAGACTTCAACGAAGGTCGGGAAACTGTGGCAGACACGCATCGGGCAGATCGTCCTAGCGTCTCAGTGGCGTCTTTGTACGGTAGATGGGACTGGGAAGTACTGTACCATCCACCATACTACTCGGACGTAACCCCTTGTAACTTTTATTTGATTCCGAAGATTATGGAACCACTTTGTGGCATTCGCTTCAGCAATGTTCCAGAGATTCGACAGGCAGTAGACCGCTCCATTCGCACCATCAACAGAAGAGGCTCTGCTAACGGTTTATCAGGGGAGACTGTTGTACCTTGGTCATAGTGTACCTTGGATCACTTGCTTGTTCCTCGGAACATGCTGCCGGCTAGAGAACAACTGTAGAAATAAGAAATAATTAATGCTTCATTCACCAGAGCGCTCAGCCATACTGATTTTGTAGTGCTGTGAGACTGAATGCGTGAGTGAAATTAAATGATAGATTTAGAGCGCAAAAAGTAATAACTTTCGTGGTCCTTTTTTTTTTTTTTTGTGACCACATTTTAAGGTTGACGAATACATCATCCACCGCACCTCATTCTGTGTGATCTGGTGAGTAAACTGAGACATAGTTTCTAGATCTAAACCTAACCTCAAAGCAGTAGTAAAGCTTTCAGTTGCAAGATGCACCATCTTGTACCTTGGATCACAAACACATCATGTATCTTGGATCAATGATTCTAGGTACAAGACATTAAAATTTTGTGGTTTTGCGTTTTAGGCTACAATGCCAGGAAGCAAAACAGGCAGAAAGAGTGTTCCAGGTGATCCACAAACCATAACAAAACAGTAAAAGCTATCCGTTCTCCAGGAGAGAGCAAGATTTTCATCGGAGAAGCCTGTAAAATTTATCATGTCACATTCACTTGTTCGACATTTGCAATCAGTGAAGCAGTCTGGCAGGGAGGTATATTCTTATGAGATTAAGTATGATTCCAAAAAGGTGTTTAATGATACTGAAGGATTAAGTTTAGTAGAGTGTATACAGACCATTGCAAAAATGAAGCACGGACTTACAAAAAAATGGAGTCAAGATCCTTGGATATAAATATGCTGTTGCTAACAATAAGAAAAGGCCATCTAAGTGGGATGAAGATGAAATTGCAGGGGAGGAATGAACTAAACATTGTGAAGTGTTCGCATTACAGTTAAGATATAGGTATATAGTTTTTATCCAACTTCTGTAAAAAGTGATTCAAGATACAACAGTCTCCCCTACACCTTCCACATAAAAAGCAACAGTATCTACACAACGCTGGTGACTACTTTGAAGGACAAAAAAATGTTCAAATGTTTGTTAAGCTTATGGGACTCACCTGCGGGGTCATCAAAAACTTATGAAGTAACTTATACTAAAGACAACACAAACATCCACGCCCTAGGGAGGATTCGAGTCTCCGATGGTGAATGGCCTCGCGCGTCGAAGCATAGCGCCTCAATGCGCTCGGCCACTATGCCGCGGCTCTAAAGGACAGTAACAGGTGCAAACCTGTAACGATTTTCTATCGGTTGTGAATAAATAGTTGCCACTATTTAAGTTCCAAACCTCATAGTGCACCTTAGATAAACCCTTGGATTGTAGTGCCGTCGAAGATATTGATTTGTTCAAAGCAAGCAAAGAAAATGTGTGTCAATTCTTTCAAAGCTTGAAAGTCTAAGGTCTTCTTACTGTGTATGTTTTATTTAAGTTCTGTTATTTCAGTAGTTGTCAGTTAACTGATTATTTTACTATTTCCCATTTGCGTCGGACATTTATTACCTGTGTATGGTAGTCGATTGTTCTATGGCTGGAGTTGTCAAGTGTGAACTATGTCGTTAGTTCTAAATTAATATATTTATTTAGGACAGCAATTAATTGTCTTGGGTCGCCACCATATTTATCCAAAATATGGAAATTAAGATGTTACTGATCAACTATGATGTGATCATAGATTCAAACATATAATAAATATCCCTACTCTACTGCAATCTATCAGTTGTACTAAACAAAAAAAGTACTTGCAAGATTATTGTTAAACTGTGGAATTTAACTATTCTGTTTCCCCTCCAAAATAGTAACAAAGGAACGTTCTTAAATGAAAGACGATCTGCTCAAAATCAGTTCATTATAATTAAACATTCAGATGACATTTCCTGTCATGTACAACAGATAAAGGTATTCACACAATCTTTTACAAATGTTAAAACATTGAGACACAAAAAATGACTGGCTGAGTCAAAGATCGGAGGTTTTGCAAAAGAGAATGCTATAGATTGGTTACACAGGGGCTTGAAATTATCGTTAGCTCTAAGCTCCCCAGAGTAAATAGGCAGATCTCAAAAGAATAAAATAAGGGACAGAATCCAACAAGTCTGGTTCATATAACCCTCCAGCAAGTGCGTCACCTTACCCACAAAGATGATCATTTACGGCAGCGTCTCAGGCTCGCAGGCAGCAGGCGGTGGGAGCGGAAGAGCTTAAATTTTTATCCGACCATAATTTCTGCGACCTGTTAAGCAGGGTCGACATGTAACTTAACACAGCGTCACTGGCGACGTCGTCGCTAAGCAGTTGCTGTGCGATTCTATCATGCTAGTAGACTAATCAATATTTTGCATAGGTGACACAAAGCCCACTTGGCACAAACCGATCAGTCACTTGCGTAATAAGATCTGTAAAAACAATGTCCGATTCGCAAAGGCGCGAATGCTCAAATAGAGACTTCTAGCATAACGAAAACTAAACTGTGGCCGCTCACAGCGTAACCACAGGACAATGTAACGTCCGCGAAGTAAACACAAGTTCTACAAGGTCCGAATCTTCGGAATCACACACAAGTCTAACCAGAGGACCGTTTAAGACGATGTCCTCCCCGCGAATCTAAACGGAGTATTCCGTGGCTCCCGAGGTCCGAACACTTCGGACGCTCAAACAGGAGACTAGCGAGGTCCGTACAATTCGGACGCTCAGACACGGGAGAGAGTCCCGAGGTCCTTACCACTCGGACGCTCACACGGGAGTCTTTTTCTGTCCTCGCGCTCTGCCGCAGCTCACGGCAAGTGCCGGGCGGCCACACCCACGCGCGAAAAGACGCACCAATATATGCTAACGGCTAATAGTCAAACCAATCGGATGGCGTAGCGCCGTTGACAAATTGTTTAGCTGTCATACTAAAATACTCTGCCGAATCAGGACGCGTTCTCTGCGGCTGTCAAGAGGCTCCACCCACGCCACCAACGCTTCCCGCGAATTTCACCGTCCCCTGCAAAGAATTTCAGACGACCTAAAAATGTTAACGTTGTGCTATATATACAGCCACTGGAGCCAAACCCCTGGGGTGCCAGACGGGCAGAAAGCTTTCCTCTCTTGCGAAACGGCCGAATGACTAAAAAGGCAGTCCCCGCTATCGTCCACCGTAAACCGCGGGCCAGCATTGTAAAGCATTCCACATAGTTCGCCGCCCGTAGCGTCGGCGCCAAACAGGTCAAGCCAGCCCCTCTCGTCCTTCCCCGAAGGCGAGCGAAAGTTGGTGGGCGGTGGAGAGGAGACCCCCAAGAGCGTCATTGCTCTGCGCGGCCTGGCTGTGCCCAACACGTAAAACCTCTTTTTAGCAGTCAAGCTCTGACAATAAACATTAAAATCCCGAAATTTTCATATAAACATAGAATGTACTACAATCCCAGGAACCCATCTCCCCTGATGTGTTCCCAAAGGCACAGAAATCAAAATAAATAAAGATCTACAAAGAAAAATGTTACATATTTCAATAATTAGCGTAAAGAGAAAGGTACAGTAACACAAGGTTAGTGCGAAAAATAAACTAATTACAGCCCCCGTCTCACACCTGTACATAGCCATCTCTTCTAAGTATAAAGTGTCGGGATTTCTGAATGCCTGCTGAGATGGTTGCAAGTGGTTAGTTCTGTTCGTTACTATTTATTGCTTGGACTCGTTCATTAATAGTCTTTGTTCTGAGGCTGCTATGGTACTCCTTTGTGGCTTGCCTCCTTTCCGCGTTTTTCCGGACGCTGTGGTTGTTTTACGCAATTTCGGTGTATACGGCCGGGGCGCAGTACTGGTCGCTTACTCGGGCACGTCGTATACTGGTAGTATACTCCTATTTCTCACAGCAGTCTGACAGCCCACCGGTTGAGCCTTTACCTCTATGGCCAGAGCTTGTGAACACGATTCGTTTCCTACATGCGGTTTTAGTTGTAGTGTGTGACAACCGAATCCCTTGTGTAAGGATTGTGAGCTTGGGTTACAATTAGTGTTTAACGTCCTGTCGATAGCGTGTTCATTAGAGACGAAATTCACGCTTGGATTTTTTGGGAAGGAAATCGGCCGTGCACTTTGAAAGGAACCATCCCAGTATTTGCCTGGAGTGATTTGGGGAAATCACGGAAAACCTAAATCTGGATAGTCGGAGGTGGATTTGCACCACCATTCTTTCGAATACGAGTCCAGTGTGTTACCACTGCGCCACCTCGCTCGGTTTGAGTGCAGTAACAGGTGAAATAAAGTTTGTTAAATTATCGTCGATTGGGTTATTTTATGTCTCTAATTCGTTGAGTTCGGGTTGTAGTTTGGCAAATCAAGACTTATTAATTCAAATTTGGTAAAATTCATGAGGCAATTTAACTTTGACAATTTCTGCTTAGATCAATACTAGCACCTTTAAATAATGCCAAGACTGGTTACTGCCTCTTTGTTGAACATCCGTATCGTTACAGTTGTATTTATAGATCTAAATAAAAAATGTCTCAGAAGTGACACACCTGCAAAGCAGTCGCAGAAGGCCACAATTACATTAATATTTAATAAGGCAAAAAGGAGAAATTTTGGAAACTATCGAGGTATTAGTCCAATGCCATCTATGGCGAGAGTCCATGGCCATATCCTAAAAAAGAGGATAGACGCAGAAATAACTGAATCTGAAGAGCAAAATGTTTTCAGATCTGGTCACTCCTGTACTGACGGAGTATTTACGGCCAAAAACCTCTTGGAGAAAATGACAGCAAGAGGCTTTGTCACTCAACTTGTCTTTGTAGACATGCAAAACGCTTATGACACAGTTCCGCAAAACAAGTTGCGGACAGTTCTGATCAATAATGACAAGTACCGAGCTATGTGGAAGCTGTCAAACTCTTTTACAAAGTACGGCAACTGTAAAAATTATAAATCAGCTATCTAAAGAGTTTGAGGTGACAAACGGACTACGCCAGGGATGCACAATCTCACCTACGTTGTTTAAGGTCTACGTAGAGGGCGCACTTAAATCCTGGGAAAGGAAATGCGGAGGAATGGGTATCCCCATAGAAGATGAGATCTTGCTTACTTTATTTTTTGCTGACAACCAAGCGTTAGTAGCTGGGGATGAGGAAGATGCTAATTACGTGCTGCGCAAATTAAAAGAAGAATACGAAAAATAAGGTTTGGGTCTTTTCATCAACGTAGGTAAAACAGAATATCTGAAGGTGGGAGACAAAACGGTTAATGATATACAACTCGGTGCTTATATTGTTAAAGGGTGTCGTAACTTCAAGTACTTTGGAATGAAATTGTCGCCTAACGATAGAAGTATGGATGAATAAACATTAAAATCGCCCAGGACAAGCGAGAGATAAAACAACTAAATGGTATTCTGTGGAATAACAACATAACGCGTAATAAAACAGAAAAAAAATCAAATACCATTAACTTCTTGAAAGTATCACCACATATAGTAAGTCCGAGAGAGTTGCCGCATGCGGTACAGACTGTACATCCCCCGCCCCCTCCCTTCCCCTAGTTTTGGTAAAAGCCGCCACATTGCATGTCTAGGCGCTTGGCAGTTGCGCAGCAGATGCTGGGCGGCGAGGCAACTGCTTTTGTTTCAATACTAGTAGTTTTAACATAGTTAGTGTTAATAAACAAGGTAAGTATATCTTGCTTGGAAATTTTTTAGTATTACGGTTGCTTATTAGATGGTGCTAAATAGTGACATATTTTTAAATATCTGAGAAACTGCGGAAACACTAACTTTTGTTGGGTGCCTTTTGTTCTTATCTGGCCAACTTGACTGCTATGCTCACAGTCATAGGGTATCATAGATCGCAATACATGTCGCAATCTTTGATACCTGTTGCGTTGACTGTGGCAGAGAAATTAGGAATAGAAGCTAATGATGGTGAGGATTTCTTTTTAAAAACTGTGATAGGCCTAAGTTTAATCTTTAAAAATAATAAAAAAATTATTGTTTTGATATAATAAAAATACTTTTTTTGCCAATTATTCGGTGTTTTTTGTTCCTCAATTTTAACACATTTTGTTTAAAAATTTTAAATTTCAACAAATATCATTATGCAACATATCACCCAAAAGGGCGCGGTATCTCACTCATAGCCTAAGGGATAGATGCCGCACTGTAAGGTTTTCTGAATGGTCAAATATCATGATGAATGAATGCATGTAAAATTCTCAAAAAAATATATTTTAAGGAAAACTGGTTTGTTTACTTGTAAAAGAAATTATTTTGACTTAAGTGCCTTATGGGATTTTTCAAGAATAATTTTAAAAATGTGCGTCATCTCTCCCGGATTTACCCTATGGCGCAAAGTTGTGGGAATTGACTAGGAAGCAAACAGACCGGCTACTGGCAGTTGAACTGGATTTCTGGAGACGGAGTTGTGGATATTCCAGGCTTGGTCATGTTCGAAATGACAGGATCAGAGACATCATGGGAGTGGAAAGCACAATTCTAGACCGCATAGAGAGAAATCGCCTGCTCTGGTATGGTCATTTGCATCTAATTCCAGACACAAAATGGCAAAAAAGAATATGGCAGTGGACTCATCAACAAAGACGAAGGCGTGGCAGACCTACGAGATGCTGGAACGATAACGTCAGTGAAGCAGTGGCGGCGAGATGTCTTAATGAAGGAGACTGGAAAGACCGAAATCGATGGAAATTGGGACGTGAGAGGCGGTGGCAGCCGTACAATCCTCGACGATATATAACTGGCAGCTGAGCTGCTTTACCTGGTCGTTCTGTTTACCCATGCCCTTTGCACTGCACACATTCAAATGATCTCAAACCACTGCAGCCCATCTCACACAATCGAACGTGACAGCACTGCAAATTACTGAGGACAGAGCTTGCGAGATATGCGCGCGCACGGACACGAGACAGCAACAGACTGGCGCATGTGAATCGCAGATCACAGCTTGTTTGGTGATGGGCTGTTTATTGAGAAGAATCAGTTCTGTGTCAGTCTTGTGAATGTATTTTCTGTGCAAGTTATATTTTTCTCAGGGTGTATGTACAGAAATGGTCCATATTCGATACATTTATAGTCCTTTGGGCCTGCTGCGTTATAAATGTCCTTTAATGACATTATGTAAAATAAATCCCAAACGCTGTTATTTGTTTTCGTTATTTATACTATAGGCCTATTTCGGAAATACTTCCATTATCAGGTATCTGGAAGTAATATAAGATATAATAAGTACTCCTTATGCAAAATGTTTAAATACGAGTTATTTTATGTACATAGATTTTCTTATAATCCATACCTTATTGCCGGTCTGTCTGTGCTTTTCTTATTACATCAATCCCCATGCGTTAACAACAGTTAGTTTGTTGCTGACTTAATATTCCGACATAATTTTCTGATTTTTATTACGTATTTTTACGTTGTTGTTCACGTGACAGTTCGTTTGACAGTTGTTGTTGTTGTCTTCAGGCCGCAGACTGGTTTGATGCAGCTCTTCACGCTACCCTGTCCTGTGCCAGTCTCTTCATCTGAGAATACGTTCGGCAACCTATATCCTTTTGAATCTGCTTATTATATTCGTCCCTCGGTCTCCCTCTGCGATTTTTATCCACACACTTCCTTCTAATGCTAAGTTGACAATTCCTCGATGTCTCAGAATGTGCCCAACCAATCTATTTCTCCTCTTAATCAGGATATGCCAGAAACTCCTTTTCTCCCAGATTCGGTTAAGCACCTCCTCATTAGTTACGTGATCTACCCATCTAATTTTCATCATTCCTTTGTAGCACCACATTTCAAAAGCTTTTATCATCTTCTTATCTGAACTCCTTATCGTCCACGATTCACTCCCATACAATGCTACACTCCAGGCAAATGCTTTAAAAAAGGACTTCCTAATATTTAAGTTAATATTGGATGTTAACAAGTTTCGCTTCTTTAGAAACGCTTTTCTTCCCATAGCCATTCTGCACTTTATATCTTCTTTACTTCGGCAATCAGACGTTATCTTGCTACCCAAATAACAAAATTCATCTACTACTTTTATTGTCTCATTACCTAATCTAATTCCTTCAGCGTCGCCTGATTTTCTGACATTACATTCCATTACCTTCGTTTTACTCTTGTTAATGTTCATCTTATATTTTCCTTTCAAGACACTGTCCATCCCATTCAATTGCTCTTCCAGATCTTTTGCGGTTTCTGACAGAATTACTATGTCATCTGCAAACCGCAATGTTTTTATTTGTTCTCCGAGCACTTTAATGCCCTTTCCAAATTTCTCCTTCCATTCATTCACTGCCTGCGCAATGTACAGATTGAACAACATTGGAGAAAGGCTACAACCCTGTCTTACTCCCTTTCCAACTTCTGCGTCCCTTTCTTGCCCTTCGACTCTAGTAACCGCTGTCCGGTTTTCGTATAGGTTGCATGTAACTCTTCGCTCCCTATATTTTACCCCTGATACCTTCATAATTTGGAAGAGTGTATTCCAGTCGACATTGTCAAAAGCTTTCTCCAAATCGACAAACTCTAAAAACGTAGGTTTCCCTTTCCTTAGCCTATCTTCTAAGATAAGTAGTAATGTGAGTATTGCCTCCCGTGTTCCTACATTTCTCCTAAATCCAAACTGATCTTCCCCGAGGTTGGCTCCACAAGTTTTTCCATTCGTTTTTAAATAATTCGTGTTAGTATTTTGCACCCATCACTTATTAAACTGATAGTTCTGTAATTTTCACACTTGTCTGCACTTGCTTTCTTTAGAATTGGAATTACAATATTTTTCTTGAAGTCGGACGGTATTTCCCCTGTCTCATACATCTTCCATACCAGGTGATACAATTTTTTCATGCCTGGCTCTTCTAACGACTTCAGCAGTTCAGACGGAATATCATCTACTCCAGGGGCCTTGTTTCGACTCAAGTCCTTCAGCGCTCTGTCAAATTCTTCTCGCAGTATCATGTCTCCTATCTCATCTTCCACCACTTCGTCTTCCATTTCGAGAATACTGTTTCAAGTTTATTTCCTTTGTATAGGCCCTCTATGCATTCCTTCCAAAGTTTAGCCTTTCCCTCTTTGTCTTGGTACTGGTTTTCCGTCTGAGTTCTTGATATTCATACAACTGCTTTTCTTGTCTCCAAATATCTCTTTTATTTTCCTGTAGGCGATATCTATCTTTCCCCTAGTTATTCATTATTCTGCAGATCTACATTTGTCCTGTAGTCACTCCTGCTTAGCCAGTCTGTACTTCCTGTCAATCTCATTTTTCAGACGTTTGTACTCCCTTTTTCCTGCTTCACTTGCTGAATTTTTATATTTTCTCCTCTCATCAGTTACGTTCAGTATGTCCTGTGTTATCCAGGGATTTCTATTAGGCCTCGTCCTTCTGCCTATATGGCCCTCTGCAGCCTTCACTACCCTATCTCTCAGAGCTACCCATTCTTCTTCTACTGTATTACTTTCCCTCGTTTCAGCCAATCCTTGCCTAATGCTCCCTCTGAAACTCTCAACCACCTCTGGTTCCTTCAATTTGTCCAGGTTCCATCTCCAAACCTTTCTACCTTTCTGCAGTCTCTTAAGTTTTAATCTGCAGTTCATAACCAATAAGTTATGGTCAGAGTCTATATCAGCCCCTGGATATGTATTACATTTTACAACCTGGTTTCTAAATCTATTCTTACCATTATCAAGTCAATCTGGTACCTTCCAGTGTCTCCTGGTCTCTTCCACGTATACAGCCTTCTTTCATGACGATTAAACCAAGTGTAGGTGATCATTAAATTGTGCTCTGTGCAAAATTCTTACAAGCGATCTCCTCTTTCGCCTCATCATCGGCCGTGCTAGTTGGCATATAAACCTGCACTACTGTGGTCGATGTTGGCTTCGTGTCTATCTTTACTACGATAATGCGTTCACTATGCTGTTCATAGTAACTTACCCGCATTCCTATTTTCTTATTCATTATCATGACTACTCCTGCGTTACCACCAACTGATTTTGTATTTATAACCCTGTACTCACCTGACCAGAAATCCTGTTCATCCTGCCACCGAACTTCACTAATCCCTACCATATCTAACTTTAACCTATCCATTTCTCTGTTTGTAATCTTCTCGGGTCTGCAGCCGGATACTAAAGTCAACTTGACACAATATTTCAGCGGCGCAAATGCCCGCCATCCTCAGGTGAGCTTGCTGATAGACAATCTCGCCGGAACTGAGTTACCAGTGCAATCGGCGGCTCCTTTATACATCGAGGAAGGCCCATAGCGCGTGCGTAAGAAGTGACAGTGACTGCCCTCTGGCGCACAAGACGTACAGCGCTCTGGTGGTAGAGTCCGGCGAAATCGATAATCGATGATAAAATTATTATTCAGATTCATGAAGTATCAACCGTTGTTTTTTAACATCTGATAACACCGGGTTCCAGGATTTGCTAAGAAGGTAGCCTTTGTCTCTGTTAATCAGATTGTCAGATAATCGAATTTCTATGGATTCCTTTAAGACACAGTCCCAGTAACGAGATGCTGAAGCAACCATGTGAGTTTCGTTGTATAACATTCTATGTCCCTCATCGAGACAGTGCTCAGCTACCTCCGACTTCTCGGGCTGGAGCAAACGTGTGTGCCGTTGATGTTCAATACATCTGTCCTGAATGGTGCGGATAGTCTGACCAATATACGTTTTCCCACATTGACACGGAATCTTATATACCCCGGGCTTCCTCACACCCAAATTATCCATCACAGATCCAAGAAGTGCTCTCGTCTTTACTGGCGGACGAAAAACACTCTTAATGTCATACTTTTTTAAAATTCTTCCTATCTTTGATGAGATACTCCCGGCAAAAGTTAGGAAAGCAACTGATTTATGGGTCTCATTTAATGGTTCAGGTGAAAGACCAAACTGTAAAGCACAGCGGATCTGCTTATCTGTGTATCCATTCTGTTGAAAAAAACTTTTATATGATCTAGTTCTTGCGTCAAACTTTCCGCATCCGAAATGGCGTAAGCTCTTCTCGCTAATGTCCGAAGAACGCCAGTACGTTGGGCCGGAGGATGACAACTCGAGGCATGCAGATAGCGGTCCGTGTGCGTAGGTTTTCGATAAACGCTATGTCCCAGTTTCCCATCATCTCTTCTGTAAACCAGAACATCAAGAAACGGAAGCTTCCCCTCCTTCTCGACTTCCATTGTGAACCTGATGTTGGGATGCATGCAATTAAAATGGTCCAAAAGGCAGTTGAGAGATTCTTCCCCATGAGGCCACACCATAAAAGTATCATCGACGTACCTCCAAAAGCAAGTTGGCTTAAGAGCCGCCGTCTTCAAAGCCATTTCTTCGAAATCCTCCATAAAAAGATTTGCTACTATGGGGGATAATGGACTCCCCATAGCAACACCGTCAGTTTGTTCATAAAATTTGTCATTAAATAAAAAGTACGTCGATGTGAGTACATGACGACAAAGCTCAGCTGGGACATAGCGTTTATCGAAAACCTACGCACACGGACCGCTATCTGCATGCCTCGAGTTGTTATCCTCCGGCCCAAGTAATGTCATACTTTTTTAAAATTCTTCCTATCTTTGATGAGATACTCCCGGCAAAAGTTAGGAAAGCAACTGATTTATGGGTCTCATTTAATGGTTCAGGTGAAAGACCAAACTGTAAAGCACAGCGGATCTGCTTATCTGTGTATCCATTCTGTTGAAAAAAACTTTTATATGATCTAGTTCTTGCGTCAAACTTTCCGCATCCGAAATGGCGTAAGCTCTTCTCGCTAATGTCCGAAGAACGCCAGTACGTTGGGCCGGAGGATGACAACTCGAGGCATGCAGATAGCGGTCCGTGTGCGTAGGTTTTCGATAAACGCTATGTCCCAGTTTCCCATCATCTCTTCTGTAAACCAGAACATCAAGAAACGGAAGCTTCCCCTCCTTCTCGACTTCCATTGTGAACCTGATGTTGGGATGCATGCAATTAAAATGGTCCAAAAGGCGGTTGAGAGATTCTTCCCCATGAGGCCACACCATAAAAGTATCATCGACGTACCTCCAAAAGCAAGTTGGCTTAAGAGCCGCCGTCTTCAAAGCCATTTCTTCGAAATCCTCCATAAAAAGATTTGCTACAATGGGGGATAATGGACTCCCCATAGCAAAACCGTCAGTTTGTTCATAAAATTTGTCATTAAATAAAAAGTACGTCGATGTGAGTACATGACGACAAAGCTCAGCTGGGACATAGCGTTTATCGAAAACCTACGCACACGGACCGCTATCTGCATGCCTCGAGTTGTCATCCTCCGGCCCAACGTACTGGCGTTCTTCGGACATTAGCGAGAAGAGCTTATGCCATTTCGGATGCAGAAAGTTTGACGCAAGAACTAGATCATATAAAAGTTGTGTTTCAACAGAATGGCTACACAGACAAGCAGATCCGCTGTGCTTTACAGTTTGGTCTTTCACCTGAACCATTAAATGAGACCTATAAATCAGTTGCTTTCCTACCTTTTGCCGGGAGTATCTCATCAAAGATAGGAAGAATTTTAAAAAAGTATGACATTAAGAGTGTTTTTCGTCCGCCAGTAAAGACGAGAGCACTTCTTGGATCTGTGATGGATAATTTGGGTGTGAGGAAGCCCGGGGTATATAAGATTCCGTGTCAATGTGGGAAAACGTATATTGGTCAGACTATCCGCACCATTCAGGACAGATGTATTGAACATTAACGGCACACACGTTTGCTCCAGCCCGAGAAGTCGGCGGTAGCTGAGCACTGTCTCGATGAGGGACATAGAATGTTATACAACGAAACTCACATGGTTGCTACAGCATCTCGTTACTGGGACTGTGTCTTAAAGGAATCCATAGAAATTCGATTATCTGACAATCTGATTAACAGAGACAAAGGCTACCTTCTTAGCAAATCCTGGAACCCGGTGTTATCAGATGTTAAACAACAACGGTTGATACTTCATGAATCTGAATAATAATTTTATCATCGATTATCGATTTCGCCGGACTCTACCACCAGAGCGCTGTACGTCTTGTGCGCCAGAGGGCAGTCACTGTCACTTCTTGCGCACGCGCTATGGGCCTTCCTCGATGTATAAAGGAGCCGCCGATTGCACTGGTAACTCAGTTCCGGCGAGATTGTCTACCAGCAAGCTCACCTGAGGATGGCGGGCAGTTGAGCCGCTGAAATATTGTGTCAAGTTGACTTTAGTATCCGGCTGCAGACCCGAGAAGATTACAAACAGTTATTACGCCGGGAAAATCTTTGTGGTCATATCCATTTCTCTTTTCAAATTTTCTAGCTTACATACGCGATTAAGGGTGAGAACATTCCACGCTCCGACCCGTAGAATGCCTGTTTTGTTTTTCTTGATGACTACATCCTCCTGAGTAGTCCCCGCCCGGAGATCCGAATGGGGGACTATTTTACCTCCGGAATATTTTACCCAAGAAGACGCCATCATCTTATAGTCATACAGTAGAGTTGCATGTCCTCGGGAGAAGTAACGACTGTAGTTTCCCCTTGCTTTCAGCCGTTCGCAGTAACTGCATGGCAAAGCCATGTTAGCTGATGTTACAAGGCCAGCTCAGTAAATCATCCAGACTGTTGCCCATGTAACTACTGAAAAGGCTGCTGCCCCTCTTCAGGAACCACACGTTTGTCTGGCCTCTCCACAGATACCCCTCCGCTGTGGTTGCACCTATGGTACAGCTATCTGCTTCAATGAGGCACGCAAGCCACCCCACCTCGGCAATGTCTGTGGTTCATGAGGGTGGCGTTTGACAGATGACAACGATATTGTATGGTTACAGGCTTTTTTTACTTCCTTGTTGTTAATTATGTTGATTATGATGATCTTTGACAGAGGTAACGGAAAATTAGTATAATCGTTGCCTCTGTATAAAAATATATTTGTTTATACGTTTTCTAGGTGCATAATTGTGATTAAGTTTTCTAAATAATTTTTATGTTTCAGATCGATTTGTTAATTGCGTTTTTCTAGAGATTGTTGTGTGTATGTAAAAATATTTCCATTTCTTCCAAAATGTTCATAAACGGTCCTCTCGGTACTACGTGTAGAATTTTGATAGCTTGTTCTAAACTGTCTGTTGTGTTTTGTTCAGCTTTTAAGTGGCGGGAAAACGTTGATGGATTACTGTCACAGCATTATAGTATGTTCTCGATATCTAATGTTAAAGTTTCTACCAGTCTGTCCTATGTAAATTTTATCACAGTTCTGGCACTGAATTTGATAAACGCCTGTGTTTGAATAAGCTGGGGGTTTTGTTTTACCCGATTCAATTTGAGATATAAGATTGTGGCATGTTTGGTAAGCAAATCTTAAATTAGTATGTTTCAGTAGTTCATTAATTTTATTCGATATTTTACCTAGGTATGTTGTTGCAACATATGTTAATTTTTATTTGCTTGGTATTTCTTTAGCAAGAGTTATTTCTTTTCATATAAAGTCTTTTATTGGTCTGGTTTTTTGTTGTATATGTCAGTAACTATTTGTGTGCGTTTATACAATTCAATGCCAAAACTGTAATGAATGTACATAGGACAGACTGGTAGAAACTTTAACACTAGATACCGAGAACAAACTAGATGCTGTGACAGTAATCCATTAACGTTTATCCGTCACTTAAAAACTGAATAACACACAACATACAGTTTAGAACAAAGCTATCAAAATTGTAGTACCGAAAGGACCATTTATGAGCATTTCGGAAGAAATGGAAATATTTTTTCATACGCACAACAATCCATAAGTACTCAATGAACAAATCGATCTGAAAGATTAAAATTACTTAGAAACCTTTATCACAATTATCCACGAAGAAAACTGATAATCAAATATAAGTTTATATACAGGCAACGATCATACAAATTTTCCGTTATCTCTAGCAAAGATCGTAATAATCAACATAATCAAGGAGGTTAGAATAGAGGGAGACGCAGTTATGCTGAAAAATTACCTGTTAAAATCAAGTTTCGAAATACATTATAATGAATATTTATTACTATTTAATCAGTAAAGTATAGTTTTTGAAATAGATACTTAGCAGTGACTATCAGTTCATTGCATTAACAGTTAGAGCGTCGACTTAACGCATAGTTTTAACGGAGAAATAGCTTTCGTGAAGTGACCAAGATGGTGGACAGACTTCAATTGACTTATGTGCTAGGCATAGATAATGCCACCTCCCTTTATTCTAACCTCCTTGAACATAATAAAAAAACAGCCTGTAACCATACAATATCTTTGTAATCAGTCAAACCAATTGTCATGTGAACAACAACGTAAAAATACGTAGTAAAAATCAGAAAATTAGATCGTAATATTAAGTTAGCAACAAACTAACTGTTGTTAAAGCATTGGGATTGCTTTAATAAGAAATCCATTGACTGACCAGCGATAAGATATGGATGATAAGAAAATCTATGTACATAAAACATCTGGTAAAATACTTATTATATCTTATATTGCTTACAGGTACTTAATGATGGAAGTATTTCCGAAATAGGCCTATAGTCAGTGACGGGTCTGGGGGGGGGGGCAAAGGGGACAAGCTGCCCCGGGCGCAGAGTTCAGGGGGCGCCAAAATGGACGAAAGCTTTACTATAATTACATGAATTAAATCAATTTTACTGTAAGCTATAGTATGAATTTCGTTACATTAGCAATAAGTAATTATAAGTACTTTTATTTGTATTTTTGGCCGTTTGCAACTATTAAACACGCAGTGTCTCGGCTGCCCCTGTACCCGTGCTATTTCGATTATAGAAGTATTACCCACGTTATCCCGAATGTGCTGACCACGGACCATTCAATACGCTTATTCAGTAGTATTCCGTCACCCGCGCCGCAGTGGCAGAAAGACGGACAGCGACTTTGTTGTAATCGTGTCAATGTTCTCTTTGTTGTCCCTTTTATGTTCTACTTTTGAGCGATAAATTTGAATTTTTTAGACTGAAAGAGTTCTGACTGATGTAACTCTGAAATATCAAGTATTAGCTTATTACTTAGTTTGGGAAGATGACAAAAAAACTATCTGGAGCGGCATTCAGGAGGAAAGCCCGAGAAAAAGAAGGGGAAGCTCAGAAATCTTCGTTAATGTCAACTTGGTTGAGAGGAAATGTGAAAGTTGAGTTATTAGGTATATAATTTTTATTTAAGCCAGAATCCAAATGTTTTTTATAGTCGTGAAGTGTAAACGTCGACCACTGTACGAAACAAGAGCTTTGTTTTATCACTAAAATTAGCAAATGAGGTCCGCGTGAACTACAGGTTACCCCCTGCTACAAAGCCTAGTTCCCTGGCCCAAACTGAGAACTGACTCGTTTCAAATTACTTCAGTAACGGAGTTAATACTACAGTGGTCAATATACATAGCAGCTCACACGTTATTACACACAGACATTAATAAGCAAGCCTCCACAATTAAAGTTATCTTAGAGAGGTGGCTAGGAAACATTTACGGCGCAACGGAATTTACACTTAAGTACATTTGCATCTGAGCTTGTTCTCAGCACTTGTGAAGAACAATATTAAATAAAAACTACAATTTATAGGCAACTTATGGATTATGCTGAACATAAACTTGTTTATTCAGATAGAAAAACAAGCAAAATTTCGTTAACACAATAAAAATGCATCTCTTACATTGATTAATGCAGACGGTGTACAGCCTAAATTATACATGATTTAACGCTACTGGGGGGGGGAGGATTCACAAACAACACTTATTCGCTCACAAACACGCAATGCCACAGCTAAACTCACCAAAATCAGCGTGCTGAGACGAGGCGGAAGCACGCGCCGCTATCGTAGGCGAGATTCAGCAAGTCGGAGGTAGCACAAAACATAATATACAAAACACCTTTAAGCTGGCTCTGGTCTGTCGTTCCTGTTTTGAGATGGTGCGTGTGTATAGCCAAGTTAAATTTCATGTGAATTGGACCGCGAGCAAACACGCTAACAGCGACACACGGCTTCGTTACATGAACGCATTCCACCGAAGGTGAAGTGGTTGAATATCGGATTCATTACACAAAATCACGGTGGATTCTTAACTTGCAGTCTGTTAGAAATCGATCTAGGTACTTGTTTTATATGATAAATGGCGTGAATTCAGACGACTAGCTGCAAACCCCGGAAGTTGGAACTCGGACCCACGTGGTTCCAAACACCGATAAAATTGAATAAATTCAGTTTCCGAAAAATAAAGAAAATTAACTACAGCATGCAACCCATAGAAATGCTTAGAATTATATAAGGAAGCGAATGAAATACAGCTACACACGATAGGGGGCGATTGCAGAGACGAATGAGGTCATGTCTCAGAAAAACCACAAAAATGAAATAATTACAAAGTCTGAAAAATAAAAATAAGAATTATGGCATGCAACCTATAGAAATGTTTAGAATTACATGAAGAAGCGGAAGAAATGCAGCCACACGCGATAGGGAGCGACTACAGAGACGGATTAAGTCCAGTCTCTAAAACTAGTCCAGGTGAAATAATTACGAAGTCAGAAAAATAAAATTATGAATTACAGCATGCAACCCATAGAAATGTTTAGAATTACATAAGGAAGCTATTGAAGGAGGTTGTACAAGGCTCTGAGAGAATTACTGACAAAGACAGTGCGTACTTCCAGTCGGAGAAGAAACAGCAAGATTAAAATAGGCGGGGGGAGAAGATTCGGAAATATTAGTGTCCAGTGCCAGCTGCCACCAGTGCCACATCGTAAACAGCGCTAAGTATCTGAATTTAATTTGTGTCAAATTTAATTTGCCAGTCTAGTTCATTTTCGTTAGTACTCTGTTTTAAGAGGTTTATTCCCGCGTACTTGCAGATTTCGTTTGTACTACTGTTTTAATAGTTTAGTCTATTGTATTTGATAAATACCGTTGTGTTTAGTCTTCGTCTTTGACCTGTGTATTTCAAAACAAGTCAGAGACCGTTACTAAAGCTCGTTATCAGTTAGTCCAGTGCCAGCTGCCACCAGTTCCGCAGCGTTAACAGCGGTAAACTTCCGGACTCAGTTTTGTTGATTTGACAGTGTAGTTACCACTGACCATAGTTCAGTCAGCAACCACCCGCCTTCATTAGAGTACTAGGCTTCTTTAAAGTTGTTAATTGCAGTTAATTGTATCGATAGGATGGATAGGATTTGTGCCTGCTGTGTGCGGACGCAGGAGGAGTTGGCCGCGGTTCGCGAACAGCTGAGCGTGCTGTTGTGTACGGTCAGCCGTCTTCAGGCTGCTGTATCGGGGTGCAGCGATGGTGGGGAGTCTGGTGCGTCGAGTGGGACACCTCAGGTGTCTCACGCTTCGCTCTCTGTCCCTGCTACCGAGGCACCTTCAGGTGTACCGGACGTCGTCGAGCCGCCTTCTCCGCAAGGGGAGTGGCGGGTTGTACGGCGTTCGCGTCGCTCGAGGCGGAAGGCCAATGTGGAGGCTGGACGTCCTGGGTCCTTTGGTTTTGGAGCCGAGTGGAGGGTCTGAACCAGAGGCTTCGCCGACTCTGTGACAGTCATGGCTGCAGATTTCTGGATCTGCGTTATCGGGTGAGGAATTGTAGGGTGCCCTTAGATAGTTCAGGGGTGCACTACACTAAGGAAGCGGCTACGCGGGTAGCAGAGTACTTGTGGAGTGCACATGGGGGTTTTTTAGGCTAGGCGCTAACTCTGATGAGTACTCGCCTGTCAGCATTCAAACAGCGAATTCAGGCCACGTTCGGAACAAAAATTCGAACATAAAAAAATTTGCCGGGAACTTACAGAGTGTTAGAAACAAAGTTCCCGAATTTGCAGCGCTGCATGGAAGTTATTGCGCTCAGATAGTTTTAGGCACCGAAAGCTGACTAAATGATGATGTGGCAAGTTCAGAAATATTTAGCGAAGCGTGGAATGTATATCGGAAAGATAGATCTGATACAACTGGAGGAGGAGTGGTCATCGCTGTGGACAAAGATATTGTTTCTACTGAGATCGACGTTGAAAGTAACTGTGAAGTTATCTGGGCACGTATAACAGGTCTAAAAGAAGTAAAGTTAATAGTTGGGTGTTTTTACCGGCCTCCCAGTGCTGCTGTAGCAGTTTTAGAATCATTCAAGGAAAGTCTACACCAGGTAGTGCATAGGTATCCGGGCCATGTAATATTAGTCTGAGGTGACTTCAACCTTAAGAGTATAGATTGGGACCTCGCTAGTTACACTTCAGGCGGTACAGACAAGCAGTCTTGCGAGCTACTTTTGGACACATTCTCCGAAAACTGTCTTGAGCAGTTAAACCGGCAACCCACGCGCAATGGAAATATTCTAGACCTTATAGCCACAAACAGGCCTGACCTTATTAACGATGTCTGTGTAGAGACAGGAATTAGTGATCATGATATCGTCATAGCGTCGATGGTGACCAAAGTTCATAAACCAGTCAAGAAGGCTAGGAGCGTGTTTTTGTTGGGAAGAGCCGACAAGCAATTGTTACGATCGCACTTAGAAAATGAATGGGCATCGTTTAATTCTGGGACTATGGATGTAGAGGAATCGTGGACTAAATTTAAGTCCATTGTTAATAAAGGGTTAGAGAAATATGTGCCAGTAAAGACGATTAAGGATGGAAAAGATCCACCGTGGTATAATAATAATGTTAGAAAGCTGCTGAGAAAGCAAAGGCTGTTGAACTCTCGATTCAAAAAAGAACACGCAAATGATGACAGGCAAAAGTTAGTAGAGGTTCGTGCGTCTATAAAAAGACCGATGCGTGAAGCATACAATAATTATCACAGCCATACCTTAGCAAAATATCTTTCCGAGAACCCGAAAAAATTCTGGTCTTATGTAAAATCGATAAGCGGGTCAAAGCCCACTGTACAGTCACTAGTTGATCATTCCGGGGCAGTAATAGAAGAAAGCAAACGGAAAGCTGAAGTTCTAAATTTAACCTTTAAGAAATCTTTCACGCAGGAGGACCGCACAAATATACCATCATTTGATCAACGTACTAATTCCGAAATGGGGGACATAGCAATAGGAATTTCCGGTATAGAGAAGCAGCTCAGAAAGCTAAATACGAAAAAGTCTGCTGGTCCGGATGGAATACCAGTTCGGTTTTACAAAGACTATTCTGCGGCATTGGCCCTCTACTTAGCTTGCATTTATAGCGAATCTTTAATTCAGCGCCAAGTTCCTAGTGATTGGAAAAAGGCGCAGGTGACTCCCGTGTGTAAGAAAGGAAAGAGAACTGACCCATACAATTACAGGCCAATATCGTTGACATCGGTTACATGTAGAATTTTGGAGCAAATTCTCAGTTCTAATATAGTAAATTTCCTTGAAACGGCAAAGCTTCTTTCCATGAATTATATGTAATAGAACGCAGTACGTTGTTCTCGACGGCGAGTGTTCGTCAGAGACGAGTGTATCGTCAGGCGTGCCCCAGGGGAGTGTGACAGGACCGCTATTATTTTCTATCTATATAAATGATCTGATGGACAGAGTAAGTTGTAATTTGCGGCTGTTTGCTGATGATGCTGTGGTGTACGGGAGGGTGTCGTCTGTAACTAACTGTAATAGCATACAGGTTGACTTAGACAAAATTTCTAGTTGGTGCGAAGAATGGCAGCTAGCTCTCAATGTAGAAAAATGTAAGGTGATGCGCATGAGTAGAAAAAACAATCCTATAATGTTCGAATACAGCATTAGTAGTGAGCTTCTTGATGCTGTCGCGTCGTTCAAATATCTAGGCGTAACATTGAAGAGCGATATGAAATGGAACGAGCACGTAAGGACAGTTGTGAGTAAGGCAGACAGCCGACTTCGGTTTATTGGGAGAATTTTGGGAAGATGTACTTCACCTGTAAAGGAGACCGCGTATAAAACGCTTGTACGACCACGTCTTGAGTATTGCTCAAGTATTTGGGATCCGCAGCAGATCGGTTTGAAGGAAGACATAGAGGCGGTTCTGAGGCGAGCAGTTAGATTTGTTACCGGTAGGTTCGACCAACGCGCGAGTGTCACGGAAATGCTCCGGCAACTCAATTGGGGATCGCTGGAAGAAAGACGACGTTCTTTTCGTGAATTTTTGTTAAGTAAATTTAGAGGGCCGGAATTTGAAGCTGAGTGTAGTGCGATCTTGCTGCCGCCTACATACATTTCGCGTAATGATCACAAAGACAAGATAAGAGAAATTAGGGCTCGTACGGAGGCATATAGGCATTCTTTCTTTCCTCGTTCAATTTGGGAGTGGAATAGGAAAGGAAATGCCTAGTAGTGGTACAGTGTACCCTCCGCCAAGCACCTTACGGTGAATTGCGGAGTATGTATGTAAATGTAGATGTAGTGGAAATCAGAAGGATACCCGCATAGTTACTTGCCTGATGGGCATGGAACAAACAAGAGTGGAAGCTGAAGGCTTCTCACGGAAGGAAACGATAAGATTTTTTACATGCACTGTACAAAATGAACATATCACCTATTATAAATCGGGCCCCACCAAGCTAGAAAGTATTTACACAGAGTTCATACACCGCCACTTGATCACAAACGGTTTTAACATATAAGGCTGTTGTCAAACTGCAACTAAAATCACACATACCGCTTTTATATATTGGTAATCACTAAATTGAAAAACAAGAAAACATTTCTGCACACGATCGGAGAAAATATTCCAAAAAATGATTCTTAGGTCACTAATCTAAGTTAAACATGCTAGTCAATGAAACACTACCATCTCCAAAAACAAGAGCAGAACCAACCTTACCTCACCAGACGGCCAGCCCAGAATGATCCGACCAAGTGGCCACCCGACGCGGGAAACGACCAGAAACCGGAAAATCCTAGAAACAGCGGTGGTGGGGACGGACAGCGAGACTAGCGCTAAAGAAGGTTCACTGACTGGACTGTAACCAAAGAGTGTAGAAACCTCTTTGGTAGTATCAGCAGCTATCGATACTGAGAGAGAGAGAACGATGCAAAGCGAGTTATCCCTCCCCACATTCAGACAGCCATAGATTCTCGCACCCACTTAAAAGTCAAACAACTGCACATTCTCACAGGGACAATGGCGTAGCGGAGAAGCTGTACTTATTCCACATTAATTAATATAATAATAAATTATTAACATAACAAAATAAGAAAAAAACTAGCAATATTAACTAACATTTTGACACATAAAATAAAAATGCTATTCCTCAAGACTTGAAAAGAGTGGCGTTCAAGTTTTAACAAAATGATAATCAAGCGACATTAAATAAATTATAACTTTACAGAAATATACAAAAAATATGGAAGACGACAGACGGTCGTCTTTCAAGTGATCACACTTTTCACAAATATATCTGAAATGCAGCAGTTGTATTTACTATTCGGAATATATTAAAATTAAAACATTTTAGCAAAAATCCTTTTCTCATAAAGATAGAGGCACACTACATCTCCGTTTTGTTGATTTTCGTCGTAAGTGTAATTTAAAAAGAACACTTGTTCACAACTTACATCAGTGATGAATGTTCAGTGAAGTCATTACAAATTTCACGCTGGACCTACTGTGGCACCATCTTTTCTATGAGATATGGGGAGCGTAACGAAAACCTTCACTTGGCATCCCAAGCCCTGCAACATTTAACAATAAAATAATTATATTACATCTCTGATTGTCAAAAGCTATCACAACGTAAATAAGTCATCAGAAATATTGCAATAAAATTAAAACAACATAAGTCATCAGAAATATTGCAATAATTACAATTCAAAGCAATAAATAAATGACTAACAGCAATAAAACCATGGATGTATATGGATGTCAGGACCAACAGATATCACCTGACGATGTCGCTAAAAGCCGAAATAGGCCTAAATCATAATAAAATAATTATATTTAAAGCAGCATTTAGGATTTATTGCATAATATCTTTAAATGACATTTATAGTGCTGCAGGCCCAAGAGAAACCAAACAGTTGATTTTATTCTATCACCTATTATACTTGGATAATTTGACTTTTTAATCTGAATTTATGTTTTATTTAATACTAAATATTTTGCATTGTTTGTGAACATCTTTTGGTTGAGTTAGGCCTAGACCTCAAGTTTTTAAATTAATTTTTATTTAATATTTATCTTTATTCATTTATGACTTTATCATACAGTACATTTTCTCCTGCTTGTGAATAAAGGAACTCAATATAAACCCAGTTTTTGTTGTTTTTATTAAATCTCATGCTTCGTCATTGCGACGATGAAGCAGCGTGAGAAGGGGGGGGGGGGGTGGCGACAAATGACAATCTTGCCCCGGGCGCCAAAAAGCCTAGTTCCGTCCCTGCCTATAGTATAAATAAAGAAAAAAATGCAGCGTTTGAGATATATTTTACATAAATACCGTAATGTTAAGTACTAACTAAGCATATCATAAATGCAGAGGGAACATTATCTTTACTGAAAATTACAAATGCGATAAAAATTATGTTCTGAAAAATACAGTATATTGATGAATTATGTGAGTGAAGAAAAGCATCAGGCAAGAGTATCAATCCGTAGTGAGCTCTAGTGAGCACAACTAATCTCGAACAAACCGTGTTTACGAACAAGTAAACACGTTTTTTGAACTGGAGTCGCGACTGTGCTATATGCAACACGTCTCTTTCGGATGAGACAAACAAAATCAATTAGGGTTCATCTGTTTTAGTCAACAATGTGTTACAGTAGTTGCACTCCCCATTTAGAAAAATAAATCTGTTAAGCTAAAACGCTTTTAACGTATTGTCCGAATCTCACAAACAGATGGATGTTGCTTTCTAAACGACCAGTTACTCTAATGGGTTTTAGGGGGATCTCATAGCACATGCATTTTTACAATACTGGTTTTGTCACAGAAGGTAACTTCCATTTCTGTTTATGAGTGTTTGCTGGAAACGCAAAGTGGCCAAAGGAACTAAAAGCCTGTCAGGACTGATAGTCAGATAAATAAATCATTCGTCTTTTCCGGTAATACACTCAGCGGATATTTGACGTTCATGTAAGTTGGAGTTACTGACATACAGACATTGAGGTCACCTAGATACGAGTAGTATTCAAAAGGTCTGTATGACACAGATTAAAAAATACATATTAAGAATGTTGTTAAGTAATTGTAAAAATACTACATCATTCTCTACCCGTGAACCAGCCAAGCAAAATCTCCGACTTTTTTGTTAGGTACCACTTTTTTTTTTTTTCTTCGTCCTTCTGGGCTTCCTAAGGTTAAGTGCAATACCACAGTCGCACATACAGTCGCCACACTCAGTGCTGTGGAAGTTGTTACCAACTGACAGCTGCAACCACACTAGCGCTCCTAGTGGTGGGCAAGCCGTCAGAAGGGTGATGTTTGTTTACAAGTATTTGTGTACATAATTAACGAAATAGTTAGTATAACTTATCCGTTACAAGCATTAGGAAAATATCAAGAGACGTACATAATACGGAAATTAATGCAAAAACAACCGAACTTAATTGATTCAGTGGTACAACGAAGAACTTCGTCATGAACCAATACTTACTAAAATGTGTATAATTGCAGTTTATTACGCTGAAAGTGAGTAGAATTTATACCTAAGTGTGACATATATTTCTATTATGGACAGTTCTTTCTGTGACAAAGAGTATCAATTCGGTATGGAGTCTAATGATTCGCACGTTTTTAGGCTTCATGCGTCTTTCTTATACTATTTGGCCACGATAACTTGCCGATTCGCGCGGTGGCTGCTGGGAGCTGCAGGAGGCTTGTCTTGCGCGAACGGACGGCAGCATCGACTGTTTGCTGCAGTGCTGGAACATTTACCCTAACAATGTGTACAGTAATTCCTCGCGTCAAGGAGCATTGTAAAGTTGGCACCGTATGTAAACAAACGAATATCTTTCAACTGGTGCCGATTTTCTCCCCTTGTGGCAACACCAATAAAATCGTCGTCGTGGCCAAATGGTATGCGTATACTCATTTGAGTGTGACTATTTTAGCTTAAGAAGACAATGTCTTGAATATTCCTGCCGTTTGTGGTTCAGCTGCAACAATAATTGTGGAATTGAATTCTTCTTTGTTAAAAACAGTTTTATTGCTTTTCCCACGACTGTGACGCTTATCCTTCAGCTACAGTAGTGGTGTCTGATTTGGTATGTTGAATAATGTAGTTATTGCATTCTATAAACTTTTCCTATGTTCCATCATCACCGATTTTACTGGAATTGTAGTGAAGAAACGTTAACGTTCTTGAGTAGAAAAGCTATGTCTTTCGCCAAAGAGCAGTTCTTCTGCTGCTTCCTAGCCATTTTTCTACTTTTAATAGTAAATAAAATTATCTAGTAAAAGCCAGTAGGTTACAAGGTAATTGTAAATAAACTGTGCTGAAATATACCGTTTCGTACCTTGACACGGACCTTCGGAAACCTCAAAAAGATAAAGGTGGAGCAATTTTTAATACCTATTTTATGACGCTACATCCGTTCCGTAATGGAAAAACATGTTAAAATCAATGTAAACGATACTATTCGCAGTCATCGAAGATCGTATTCAGAAATGTAGATTGCCGGCCGCTTGGAGTGCTGCTGTCGCAGTGTGTAACAACGATCTGCGTGAGATTCGTGACTGTATATACTACACTGTGGTAATACGCTACTCGCTACGTACCGTTAGAGGATTGTTGGCGTTTAGTATTGTTACCAGGTCTGGCACGGTGTATAAATAGCGTGAACAGCAACATGTGTTGAGATATCACCATGCAAGACTCGGAAAAGCCACTTGGTCGTGTGAGGCGACATATCAGCAGCATTACTGTGCTTCTCTACTCGTCCAGCTGATCAACTCGAGCAAGTGGAGTATTCATGTGGGACCGTTATCTGACGTTGAGCTACATGGGTACGTAGGGATATTTATTTATTTGTAAAAAGTAAACTTTCACAGCTAGAAATGTTAAAATTAATAAAATATTCCGGGCTCAATATGCCGTTGAGGGCTGGATTTATTATTGAAAGCCAGCTTTTCTTCCCCAACTTCGGGGATCATTTTCAAGAGGGGTGTTCGAATCACACCCTGGCTCACTACTAACTGCAACCAAATTCAGGTTTCGCGTGTTCCCCGGCGGAGAGGCGTGACGTCACAAGTTTTGAGTAACGGAGCGCCATTCGCTGTTGTCAATGACGTCGTCTATCATTGATTGTAATATACTTCTCCAACAGCGCCGGAACCCAGATGTCGCTCAGTTTCACACGGTGCCTCCTTCCTATTGAAATTCTTGGGATTAATTTCTACGGCCTCTCTGTACAGCCTTTGACGGTAACCGCTTGTGACGGTCAGTACTCGGGTTACTCCAAACTGAATTCTCCCTGAATTGTCCCTCTCTCGAATTTTCACAGCTGTGTGAAAGGAGATGGTTTTCTAAGTGATATTTCGGGCAGTTGAGATCTGCAAATGCAAGTTAAAACGCTAACTGCTGCTCTAAATTACTTTGTAGTGGCCACAGTACTTGCGCAACGGAAATTCATCTAACTGATCACTCCTTAAGGGAGCAGCCAACGTTTTAACAAACACAAAATAAATGTTAAAAACAGGGAATAGATAAACATGGAACGGGGATCATGAAATTATAAAGGTTTGATACTTTAAATCATCATCATTACGTTCGCAAATTGAACTGACGCCACTTCAAAAGCAAAAGAAGTTTCTTACATGACGAAACTTTTGTAACATCGTCAGAAGAATACATTTTCGTAAAAATTCCACATTTGATCTTAATAATATGCTGCTGCACAACAAACTAATATGTAAACTGTGGTGTCGCACAAGTCTACAGTGCGCGCCACCTACTTTCGCCGCGCGCCGCCATGCACGCACGGCGCGGCGTTCTTACGACGTCAGCCACGAGCGCCCTCTGCTGCAACTCCGCTCGTGGCCACCACTGAACGACATCGTTCACTTGGAACTGAGATAGGAACCAGTTAACACTTGGCTATCGGACAGGCACTAGGAATTATCAGTAGGCAGGCCTCTATATAATCTATGAATCACCATTCTGCAGTCAAGAACTATGTAAAAGTTAAGTATTACTAAGTCTCTATGAAATACATATGTCGTTCTAATTTACTCTAGTGTTTCTAGTTTCTGCTGTCCCACTGGCTGCGCACCTCCGTACCTGCACAAGCGTGCATCCTTTATTCCTGTGTCGGTTTCCTTCTACTCGGCCACCGACACCCAGGTCTACCGACGGAAACGAGACACAAAAGCGGTGACGAGGCTGGGACACAAAATAAACATAGTACAGTTCTTTCTGATCAGGGTAAATGTCTGCTCCATATTTGTACACTGGATAATTTGCCGCCGCGGTGGAGTAGCCGAGCGGTCTAAAGCGTCTCGCTGCGGAGCGCGCGGTTGCTCGCCGTGGAGGTTCGAGTCCTCCCTGGGACATGGGTATGTGTGTTTGTCCGTAGGTTAGTTTACATAGGTTTAAGTAGCTTGTAAGTTACGGACTGATGACCACGCAGTTTGGTCCGATAGATTTACAAACATTATATATATATATATATATATATATATATATATATATATATATATACTTTACAGAAATACACGATTGAACAGTACCGGACATGACACACGGAGAGCTTGCTCAAGAAGGAAGGAAGCTAGCGAGAATTAACTTCCTGCTCAGAGCAAAAGCTTCGAAGTTGTTATTTATACCAAATTGAGAACTTATTCAGAAAACGTTATTTTGCTCTGAAAATCTTGTGTGGAGCATGTGCTCTTTCTTATTCCCACGGCCCAATACAGATGTTAGAAATTGCAGTCATCCGACATCATACACAGACATGTAGCTTGCTGGCCGCCTGGAGCGCTGCTGTAGGAGTGTGTAACGAGAATCAATGGGAAAGACGTGGTCCTATATATTGGGCTGTAGTTTCCGAAATGGAGCGAACCCGCCCGACGTGTGGAACGCGGTCGTACGACAGTAACCGGCGGGCGGCGAACACGTCAGCAGGCCAGGCCGGCATGCAGATTCCAGACCCCACCCCCTCCCCTCCTCGCGCCCACAGAGTGCGCAGTCGATGGCGTCGCCACTGGTCCGTGATGGATCCAATTGAGCTGGCGCCGCCCGATACCGCTGACTCTGCGCGTCGCATCGCGTCTGCCACCGCACCGCCGCAGCCCCCACCCTCCCCCTAGCTCCATGTGGCTGGGGGGAGGACACACCGCCATCTTCTCCCCCCCTACTCCCCCTACAGCTCTGTGACTCTTTCTGCGCGATCCCGCCGGGAGAGACGCCTTGCCTGCCGCCACACAGACAGGTTCCGCATCGCGCTCGTGGATATCACGGCAAGGCGCAGCGCGGTCAGTCTTTGAAGTTTCCACAAAACGTAGGGAAAGCAGCCAGCTTGCGAATGACGTAGTCCTCATCCACGTATTCGAACAACAACAAAAATTCTCTATTACAGATTAGATTAGATTACTCTATATCTATATATAAAGGCTTGTGTGTGTACGTGCTGACAGACTTTTCTCCATGACCACATACTGCCACCCACTCGTGGTTGTGGTGGTAGATAGCCCTTGGTCTAATGATGTTAGTAAGGGAGTTTGGTCGCGGTGCGTGGCAGTGGGTGAGTGTGACGAGCAAAAATTCGCAAAATATGCAATAAATACTCTTAGGAAAAGCTATATACTCTGTGACTTACGAACTTTACAGTACGAGTCAAAATCTGTTTATTCTTTCAATCGTCAGACAATGCGGTCTTTTCAGACTTTAATAACGACGAGGAATATCAAATACGCAATTTTTAAGTAGATAACATGTTTCCGTCAACCGCACATTACCGACTATGAACAGAGACACAAAACAAAGATAAAAATGCAGATAGACTCAAAGATAAAAAAATACTCGTGGAACATTGATCACTGTCGTCGAAGCGTGGTGGAAACACAGACATACGTTAATGAATGTCTCTTAGGCCATACATATTGGTATACCTGTGCCAGTAAGCTCGCTGGTCTGTGCTAATCAGTGATCTCTGATACATATAGCCGCGACACTCTCTGCTGTGGAAGTTTTTTTGCGTTTGACAGCTGGGTCAAGAAAAACTATGCGACGTAGTCCTACTCACATCCCGGCGGCCTCCTGTGACAATGTTGGCAACAGATGTTGAATAACGAGAATCATGTGACATCGTCATAAGCCAATCGCGTGACACGCAAATATTTTGTCGTGAAATCAAGCATACGGCAGGAACAGCAGTATTTATCTACACTCTATGTGGTTCGGTCATCTTTGGAACGATTTTATATCGTGTTATTGATGTTGCCAACATAAAAACACGAGACCGCCAGGATAGAAAGTAAAATTTTACCGTATCAGATACATCCGTTGTTGTCACATCTCATTATGACCAGCACTTTCACGCGAAACTCTTTTGTATAGAGTCTCATGATTCACACAGTCCTACAATTCATTCCAAAAATTTGTGAAAACTGTTACAAATCAATGTTCGCACTAATCCAATATCGTTTTCAGAAATGTAATTTGCCAGCCGCTTTCGGCGGTGCTGTTGCAATGTGTAACAAAATTGAGAATAACGACGCATAATATCAAATATATAAGTTTTTAACTTCTCGGCGCTTTTTCCTCAATCACACTTTGCCGACGATCAACAGAGATAAAGATGAAAATGCAGATAGACTAACAAATGAATATTTAGAATAATACTCAAGCTGTCTCTCATGCCATATATTCTAACCCAAGCAACGCTGGGTTTCTCAGCTAGTATTTTAATATTTTAGATTTATTTAACAAGTGCTTTATATCTGTTATTGATAGTACGGGATTGTCTGGGTCAGTAAATAGTGCCCTTGAATATTTGAAACTAGCATTTACAAATAACTTCACGTACATGAATATGTCACTCACTTCGCCACAAGAAATAACTTCCATAATAAAATCTTTAAAAACGAAGCATTCTAGTGGTTACGATGAAAATATCAACGAAGTTAATTAAAGCGTGTTCTTGTGAACTTGGCACAATTTTAAGTTATTTGTGTAACCAGTCTATTATAACAGGAACAGTTCCTGATTGCCTAAAATATGCGGATACTAAACCTCTATTCAAGAAGGGGGATAAAGAGATACCATCAAACTACAGACCCATTTCACTTTTGCCAGCATTCTCAAAAATTCTAGAAAAGGTAATGTACAAGCAGCTTCTCAACCACTTAAACTCAAATGGCATATTGTCTAGAACACAGTTTGGATTTCTGAAAGGTTCCAATATCGAGAAGGCTATTTACACTTACAGTGAGAATATACGTAATTCATTAGAAAATAAATTGCAAGCAGCAAGTATTTTCTGTGATTTGTCAAAGGCATTTGATTGTGTGAACCATAACATCCTTTTAAGTAAATTAGAATTCTATGGGGTCATGGGAAATGCTGCAAAATGGTTCAAGTCGTACCTCACTAACAGGAAACCAATGGTGTCAGTGCGAGTGACTAGTGAATTAAGCCAACAGTCATCATCTGATTGGGAAGAAATTACATGTGGTGTCCCACAAGGATCCATCTTAGGGCCATTGCTTTTTCTTGTGTACATTAATGACCTCTCATCGTTTACACTACCAGAAGCAGAGTTCGTTTTGTTTGCAGATGATAAAAGTATTGCAATAAAAAGTACGTCAAACATAGTTATAGAAAGGTCTGCTAATGATATTTTCATTAAAATTAATAAATAGTTTAAAGCCAACTCATTGTCATTAAAATTTGAAAAGAATCACTACATGCAGTTCAGAACATGTAAGAGATTTCCCATCAGCATATCCATTAAGTATGAAGAAGAGCAGATAGAAGAGGTTGACAGTATTAAATTCCTGGGATTACAGCTTGATAATAAATTTAGTTGGGAGGAGCACACCACAGAACTGCAGAAACGACCCAACAAATCTGTACTTTCAATACGAGTGTTATCAGACATAGGAGACATAAAAATAACAAAGCTTGCATACTATGCTTACTTTCATTCCCTAATGCCATATGGTATAATATTTTGGGGTAACTCTTCAAATTAGTCAAAGGTCTTCAGAGTCCAAAAACGTGTAATACGTATTATTTGTGGAATAAATTTACGGATGTCCTGTAGAAGGCTCTTCAAAGAACTGGGTATATTAACTACTGCCTCTCGGTATAATTATTCCTTAATGAAATTTGTCATAAATAATACATCCCTTTTCGCAACAAACAGCTCAGTTCATACATACAATACTAGGAATAAAAATGATCTCTACAAGGGCTTAAACGCACTTACTTTATTTCAAAAAGGGGTCCACTACTCAGGAACAAACATTTTCAATAATTTACCATCAAGTATAAAAAATTTTGCTACAAATAAAGATCAGTTTAAGAGGAATCTAAAAGACATTCTAGTGGCCAACTCCTTCTACTCCATTAGTGAATTTCTAAATTGTACCCAATGATGCATGTACTCATACTATATTAGCATTATTATATTATCAGCTATAAAAAAACCTTAAAAATGTTTGTATATCTACATTTATATTATTAGTATTATCTACTATTCAACTTGTAAATTTTGTTCACTGACATGTTCCACATCCACGAGGATCTCCTCAACATGGATCTACGGAACGAAAAACTAATCTAATCTAATCTAATATAATACTTGTTCCAGAGGTGGAACGTGTCAGGTTAATGAAGGTTGTCTGTTGGAGACATTACATTACACAAAATTTTACATGAAACATTTTTTTATTGTATTTATTTATTTTTTTACTATTTTATATCTAAAAATTCATCCATTGAGTAGAAGGAGTTGTCATTCAGAAGTTCTTTTAATTTATTTTTAAATGCTAGTACGCTGTCTGTCAGGCTTCTGATGCTGCTTGGTAGGTGACCAAAGACTTTTGTGGCAGCATAATTTACCCCTGTCTGTGCCAAACTCAGATTTAGCCTTACATAGTGAAGATCATCCTTTCTCCTGGGTTTATAGCTGTGCACACTGCTATTACTTTTGAACTGGGTCGGATTATTAAGAACAAATTTCATAAGCGAATATATATACTGTGAAGTTACAGTGAGGATACCTAAATCCTTAAATAGATGTGGGTGGGCGGTCTCCAGCAATTATTCTGATTAGACGCTTTTGTACAATGAATACTTTTTTACTCAATGATGAGGTACCCCGGAATATGATGCCATACGGAAGCAGTGGATGAAAATAGTAAGTTAATTTACTGAGATTCTTATCGCAAAAATTTGCAGTAACCCTAACAGCATATGTATCAGAGCTCAAAGGTTTCAGCAGACCGTCTATATGTTCCTTCCAGTTTAATCTCTCATCAATGTACATACCTACAAAGTTTGAAAATTCTACTTTAGTACCGATTTCTATTTAAAGTCTATATTTATTACTGGAGTTGTACCCTTTACTGCACTGAACTGTATATACTGTGTTTTATCAAAATTTAGTGAGAGTCGGTTGGCAGAGAACCATTTAATAATTTTGTGAACCACCTTATTTAAAATTACATCGCTTAGATCTTGTTTTTGGTGGTGATTACTATATTTGTATCATTGCTAGAAAGAACTAACTTTGCATCTTCATCAATGTAGGATGGCAAGTCATTTATGTATATCAATTACAGTAAAGGACCTAAGACTGAAACCTGTGGCACCCCATCCTTGATAGTCCCCCAATTTCAGCAATTGGCTGATATTAAATATGAATTCTACCATTTAAACCATAATGATTAAACGTATCTAAAAGAATCCCATGATTGACAAAATCGAAGGCCTTTGAAACATCACAAAAAATACCAATCGGTGATGTCTGGTTATTCAGAGCATTTGATATTTGATCGGTGAAGGCATATATAACATTTTCTGTTGAAAAGACTTTCTGAAAAAAAAGGATTTTCATTTTCTAGTTATTCAAAGAAGGTATACATAAATACAACTGATACAAAATAAACTTTAATCTTTAATAAACTCACGAAAAGTAAGACAAATTTATTTCAATTCCAAGAAAGAAAGTAAAAAGTCAGTTTACATGATTATCCGAACGGAGAGCATCTAGTATTTAATTTTCATCTTTTTTCTTTGAATTACTGACGCGAATCGTTTCGGCGTTGTCTGTATACTTTTCTTCGTGAGCTCAACGCCTATCTTTCTCCACTCTGTTTGAAGATGTTCTGTCAGATGATCTTTACTTCTTACTGTGATGTTTTCTAACATGCTCCTCAAGTTCGTTACAGATGTTGTTCAAAATGCTCAAACGTTTGTCAAGCTTAAGGGACTTAACTACGGGGTCATCTGTCCGTAAACTTACATACTACTAAAGACGACACAAACATCCATGCCCGAGGGTGAATGGGAAACGGCCTCACGCATCGCAGTATAGCGCCTCAATGCACTCTGCCGCCCCGACACGGCCCAGATGTATTCAATGGCATTTAAATCTGGTGATTGGGGCGGCATCTTTAGCATTTGAGGAATTTTGTGCACGATCCAAAGCCTTACAATTTCAGCAGTATGCTTTGGAGCACAGTCCTGCTGTAAATAATAATTGTTTCCTAATTTCAGCCGCTCTTCACTCTTCTTATGATTGTTTTCAATAGTCCTCTTGTGTTCAAACTTGTCCATGATTCCACCTATGAACGCCAGAAGAAGCTATACACCCGTACAGCATCACAGAACTGCCTCCATGTTTTGATGTAGCTACCATAGCCTAAGGATCTCATTTCTTATTTGGATGCCTCCACAATTTAAGACGGCCATCGCTCTTGTATAAGCAGATTTTTCTCTCGTCCCACCAAAAATCGTGGTCCCAGAATTCTATTGGTTTCATCAGATACTCATCAGCAAATTCTATACGCTTTTCCTGATTCAGTAGATTGACGGATGGGTTCTTCTCCGAAACACTCGCATTTTAGTCAACACTATTTAACACCCGTTGAACACTTCTTGTGTAAACCACAGTAACAGTATATTGTCCAAGGTATCTTCCCTTCCCAGATGCAGTAATTCTTGGATTCTGCTTCACCATTTTTATTATTTGTCTCCTGTCTCTGGTAGTGAGTTTAGGAGGAGTGCCAGTTTTAGGTCTGTTTGCAACACTATTCGTTTGTTTGAAGCGCTGAATAATGCAGAACATTCTAGTTTATCTTCTGTTGAGTGCCCTGGCAATTTCGATAGGAGATTTGCCTTGTTTGTACATATTGCTTACAATATTTCTCTCTTCCACCGTCGTCTCTCTTCCTTTACGTCCCATTTTGCATGTCGGTGATCAAAGACCTCGTCATCTACACGGTACTGTCTCGAGCCACAGCACAGATATAACTGTTGTATGCTTGCGGCATGTAGGCACAGTCAACACTGTATCTTCTCGCGCCACTGGCCCGGTTGGAAAACTTATGTCGTCTATTCACAGGGAGAGTGGGATAACTAACGTAATGGTTGTGTGGTAAATGTGTACAATATGATAGCCTGAATATACATTCCTGGCCATTAAAGTTGCTACACCACGAAGATGACGTGCAACAGACGCGAAATTTAAACAACAGGAAGAAGATGATGTGATATGCCAATGATCAGCTTTTCGGAGCATTCACACAAGGTCGGCGCCGGCGGCGACACCTACAACGTGCTGACACGAGGAAAGTTTCCGACCGATTTCTCATACACAAACAGCAGTTGACCGGCGTTGCCTGGTGAAACGTTGTTGTGATGCCTCATGTAAGGAAGGAAGAAAACTTGGAGTTTAGCGTCCCATCGACTACGTGGTCTTTCTCAAATTCGTGCAAAATTTCGTCCAATGTAAGAGAATCTGAATCATGTTCGTTCATTTACCCTCCGCCACGCACCTTACGGTGAATTGCGGAGTATGTATGTAGATGTAGATGTAGATGTAGATTGTCCTCCTGAGTGAGCGGACATCTCTTTCTAATTGCCCCGTTTCATACAAATAATGAGACCAGTCGGCCGATTTAGAAACTAAATTCACAAGATCTATAGGCAGGTTTAGACACTAGCTTTACCAAGTAAAGCATTTAAGATAGATTTAGCCCGTCCATGAACTTGATTTAGTGTTTAAAATCAAGAAAACAAAGGTCACCTCAAATGACGTGATCGGCATTCTACAGAAATTTCCACATCCGGTCTGCTGCCGTGATTGGCAGTCAAAGTGTTAATGTGTAGGCGTAGCCAGGAGTCCCTAGAATATGTAAAAGCGGACGTACAGACTTACCGTCATCATCATCATCAGAAGTCGTACTCATCGCTGAACGTCAAGACCCCATGAACCAAACGTCTCCATCCCGGACGGTCACCAGCTACTCTCAGCGAACCGGAGATCATCTTCATTTGATCTATCCATCTGCTTGCTTAGCCCACCACAGCGAAAGGTACATAGTTACCAAATATCGCCTCTTCGCCTACTATCGTCTATTCGTATTCCCAAGCTGCTATGCATGCCATCAACGAGTTTCTGTATGCCACTGAATGTCCATTTTGAGTTATTCATTACTCTTAAGTGTTTCTCCGCCATTAATATAGTCTATTTGCATGTCAATTATTTTATTCTTTTTATTAATGAGCAATGCCTCATGTTTATATGTTCCCACCCGTGAGATTGTACTGTGTGGGGAAGGTTGCTTTTAATATTGACTGACTGCCGCGCAGTGGCTTACAGTCGCCGCCTCGCGCTTAGGACCACGTTTACTTTAGTTAAGAATGCATGGCTTCGCATGTCGTCTGCATTGGCATCTGCTGGGTTGCCAGAGACAAGCTTACTTGGCAATATGGCGAGGTGGCCGTGTTCTTAGTGTGGTGCCAACCTAATCTTGGACGAAAGAGGTGACAAAAGAGATCTCTCTGTAGTTCTAGAAGAGGGTATTATCTTGTTCAGGTAGCAAGGGTAGGTAGACACTATGCTCTGAACGCACTCGGCATGTCTTTTAGCGCGCTCTACATCTGGTGTGTGGTGGGGAAGGTTTCTGGCGTGGCCTTAGGTGTCACTCTTGCTGCGACCATTGAAGTAAGTACATCGTTGAATCATGCTGAAGGGGTGGCATGCTGTTAGAACTTTGCTTCCTTGTGATCAGACAGTCCTGGTTTATCACTAATAATTTTCTTAAGTAACTCTTTCGCTATGGAAGGTGAAGTGTTTCTGAATTTACAGAACTCGAGTAATTCAGTTTAGATTTAGTATTTGCATTCTCATTCTGGTGATAGTTTTGTGTCCAGTTTTTCTCAAGTTAGAAACATGTGTGGCCTTCAGCCTTTGTGTAAACTTATTATGTTTGAATTTCCTTGCTGTTTTTTAACCAACATTTTTGCGTCTTGTCTGTATCTGCGAGTATGCTAAATATTTCTCAGATTTTCTGGTTTGATTCCATCTTTCCTGTTTTGTATGACCGATTGCACTACATGCTTTTGTAACAGCCTGTACTTCGGCCTTCAGCCATGCTTTTACTAATACTAGCTTTCTTCTATATGAATTCTCATGCATGCTTTACTTGCTTATCCTAAATTAATTTCTTTTTGTAAATCTTTGTAACTCACCATGGTCACACATCACGTGGTACTTACAGATAGTATGCCGCTGCCTCCCAGCACATGAGTTCGTTTGGTGCATATTGTTATTTTAGTTTATGCTTCAAGACACCCGCCATCTCGTCAAAATCCCACCGACACTTCATTTCGCCACTTCTGTCAAGTGTTGATGCATGAGTAATGTGTCACAAGCATTATTCATGTGTCTGTGAGTGAATGAATGTGCTTTCAACTGCGATTGGGCAAAGCTAAAAAGTGTACCCAGCCGGGTCTCCTGCTTTCTAGGCAGTTGCGCTGACCCCTACACCACTGGGGACACAGTGATCACCAAAAGGACTACCTAAGCATGCCTCCCATCAGATACAAATTCCCTGCTTCACCCTGCCAACAGTACTCAAACTCGTAGTTATTAAACTGTTTGTTTCAAATGTTTGTATAGTCTGTGGGACTTAACTATGGGGTCATCAGTCCCTAAACTTACAAACTACTTATGAACTACTTCCGAACTAGGGAGGATTCGAACCCCCGACCGTAGTGGCCGTGCAGACCGTGACTGAAGCGCCTCAGTCCCCGCGGCTGGCAGTTATTAAACTAATTCCCGTAAGAGTAAGGGCTTCAAACTTGCCCACCCCTCCCCACTAACGATAGGATCATTGCCCGTCACTGACATATTATATATATATACATGTGGCGTCTGTTCCGAAACAACAGGCGTCACTTCTGATCTTGCAGTTGTTATTATTTAATATCACTGGCATATTATATATATACATGTGGCGTCTGTTCCGAAAGAACAGACGTCACTTCTGATCCTGCAATTGTTATTATTTAATATTCACAGAATATATGACATCAACTGCGATTGGGCAAAGCTGAAAATGTGTACCCAGCCGGGATTCGAACCCGGGTCTCCTGATTTCTAGGCAGTTGCGCTGACACCTAGACCACTGGGCACCGCACCTGCAAGGACTACTTAAGCACGCCTCCCGTCAGATACAAATTCCCAGCTTCGCCCTGTCCACAGTACTCAAACTCGTAGTTATTAAACTAATTGCCGTAAGAGTAAGGGCTTCAAACTTACCCCTCCCCTGACCACAACAACAACAACACTAACTGGGTTGGTACGTTTACTGTCCGATGTTGTGATTATGAAAAATTAGTTATAATTCAGAATTAAGACATATACATGAAAACATTAAGGTCCAAGCAGAATTTAATCTGCGTTACTCATGTTATACTCAGAAGCAATATTAGATAATAAAGAAAGAATTTGCACTAGAAAATTTCAATTTTATCCAGTGTAAGGCCAAACACTATTAACGAGTATTTTTACAATCTGGCACCCTAACTCTGGGGCTCGAAAAATACTATATTACATTAAAGTATATGTGTATAATGCAATAATACTGGCAACTAATTCATGGGTGTGAATTTATGTTTCATGTATCCAACCTGCAATATTGTCTACTCAATATTAAGATAATGAAATCTATCACTTGTTAACTAATCACAGTATCACTGAGACACTGTCCTACACTTATTCCTTGGCTGGCTATTTCGTTTGTAACTACCTTCACACGCAACATATATCACCATTACACCACACGATTCCGGCTCCGACGCAGACGGTATCATACGATAACATTGAGATGAGAGGGCCAGCAGTATCATCACAGTATGTAATGAAAGACTATTTCAAATGCGCCACTTGTGTAAACAGGAGATTCCACCAAAGACATTTATGTCCATTAACACGCAACGACTATAATGTAATTATAATAAAAATATTAATATATCTGTTATAATTAGTATATAAATCTATGTTGTTTAAGAAACTGTCCTCTTTGTTCTTGTTCTTCTTGTCTGATTGTCGATGTTTTAGGACGTATGAGACAAAGTATAATTTTACAACAGGCGCCATTAGATTGTTTTTTGGTATTTATGGACTCACTTATAAAAAAGGTGTGTAACATAAAAAATACAATATACAGATATTAAAAATAATACGGGTGTTAATTTCAATTAGTGTTGGAACATTTTAACCCATTTTTAAGAGACTTCGTTTAGAAACAATGTTAGCAGTTGTCGCAGCGAGCAGCTATCGACCTGGATTGCGACATCCTGCCGCCATTACGTGGCAGAAATAAAACAGTAATTAATATAAGTCAGGGTCGGGTGCTAACCAAACTATTAATGATTTACTAATTTCATTTCAGCTCATCTGGCCACGACAGTGAATTTATGGGTCTTTTTTTAAATAAAAAATAGTGGTAAAGATAATTTTACAACAAAGGTATGGAATAAAGAAATTGCAGATTGTGACGTGTTATTAACCCTTAACAGTGACTTATATTTCAGAATAGATGGGAAGGATGAAATACTTATCTCATTTAATAATTTTCTGAATAGGCCGATTTTAGAAAGCAATTATAGCGCATCAGTTCTCATGCAGGGGACTTTCATCTATTTTTCATTGTGTTGTGTAGATATTAAACCGTGGACAGTGAAATAAAATTTTTAAGGTTATTAAACAAAACTACCCTAATCACATGAGGCAATTGTAAACACTAACACACGGTTTACAGTTCATGTTAGCCCCGCGTGCAAGTCACATTACTTTTTCTGTTGCCTTTGATTGTCTATGTTACAGTACCACTTCATATGTGATGCCACACATGCTTTCATGTGAAACACATCATTTTTTAACACTAGGACATAATATAGTAATAAGAAAGCTATACACTTATAACTAGCAAATGGAAGAGGAATTTAAGACATTAGGTCTGTTCTCAGTGAGGTAAAATCTATTCGAGTCCCGAAAAAAAGAATGAAAATGAATAAATAATCCAACTGCTTCCAATTTGAAGCTTGGTACACTAAGATAATACCAAATAAATGTTAAGCAACTCTGCACATAGAAAATGCAGGAGGACACAAAGGTATGAATCACAAGAATGGAATACTATCAAAATTACATCTTAACAAGGATTCCAGTTCCTATATTCACTTAACTATAATTAGATTATATTAAAAGTCATGACATCTCCTTACATATTCAAACAATTATGCGAAATGTATATCTTCTATGTCCATGTAACTATTTATACACAATCATGTCTACACATATACATGCTTAAATATATTCAGATATTGTCCTTTTGTATCATATAATCACAAGTCATAGTGTCTATGAACTTATAATTTATATTTCAAATGTTTGTTAAGCTTAAGGGACATAACTGCGGGGTCATCAGTCCCTAAATTTATATTTCATATAATGCTTTACATCTTTATACAGGTACACGCCCTTTACGTTGTCACTGTTTAGATGACTAAGCACATATGCGCAATCGTTTGGTATTTTTGTTATCCTGTAGGACCACTGTATAAAACGTGCCAAATTTTGTTGCACTTATTAACTGCAGATGCCTTAGGATGTGTCCTTAATAATACTACGTCACTGACCTCGAATTTATGTGTACTTTTTACATTTTTATCGTACTGCTTCTTTCGCCTGATGGCTTTGTGTCTGAGAAGTTCCTGTTTAATTTCTTCACATGGTTTCACGTGATGGTGGATCGTTGGTAATGGTTTTATTCAATCTTTATTTGTAGTACCGAATAAAACTTGCTCTGATGGTAATCCAGTTGATGTGTGTGGTGTAGCATTGTATATTTCTCAAATATCCGGACGTACCTTGCCCACTTTGTATGTTTTCTAGGAGTACATGTCATGATAGATCTGTTAAATTCTCTGAAGATTCGTTCTACCATACTCACTTCACGGTGAAATCTTGATATCAAGTGACAGGTTCCGTTGCAACTGTAGAATGTAATTCTCATCTATGTGACTTGTTACTGTATTTGACACATTGACAGGTATCACACGTTGCAATTATTGTATAAATCAATTTTTCATAATGATAAAATGTACGTATTTTGTCAATAAAATGAAACATTTTTCAGTTCCGCAGTTTCCCCATTTTTAATGTGTAAACCACACTATATCGATAATATTTTGTTTAGGATTACAGACGCGCCACAGATTGGAATCTTCTGCCTTTCTATAGAAAAGAATGTTGTTGTCTATCTTGTAATTGTTCTTAAGATTACTGTCTGCCTGATTTTGTAAAGAAAGTCTAATGTTGTTCCAGCATTCATCTGCTTATTGTAGTTGTTTTAGATTCTTACACGTGGCAATAAATTTATTATGGAATGAGGTTTCACTCAATTGCATGGTTTTATATTCTGAAGTTTGTTCTTCCAATCCTATCGGAAGACGAGAAAGAGTGTCTGTTATAATATTATCTTTTCCTTTTATGTACATAATTTGTAATCTGTAGTTTTGTAAAATAAGTGCCCATCTTGCAAGTCGGTTTGCAAGGTAAAAATAAAGTTAATTATTAATTTTGACAACATTGTTAGAGAAGAGAAAACAGCGACCTATTTGGTATGATTAATATTACAAAACACAGTCTTGATCGCAAAAATTAACAGTTACTGTTCACCGGTATCGGCCTGATGTAGTTCACCTTCGGAATAACATGTAGCCTGCAAGGATTAATGGAAATAATTGCAAAAACGTCTAAGTACGACATTAGATGTTACATAAAATATATACAGAGTAATGTTGTGACAAGGTATTAACGTCTTCGCATTACTGTATGGATCTTGTGTGCGTGAGGTGCACGAAGTTAATATTTTAGCATCCGCTTCGCCCTGAGCTACTGTTGAGGTTGGTAACACTGGTTGGTTCTCCGTTACTTCCGACTGCACGCGCGAAATGGATTTCTTCAATTCTATATCGACATGGTCTGCTATTTCTTCATCTTTTTTACCTATCCATTATTCAAAATCAGGTTGTAAGCGTTTTGTTTGTTCTTCGAACTTGGTTTCTACCGCTTGTTCGACTGTTGATTCAATATGTTCTACCTGTTCAGTTAAATTTTGTACGTTTTCCGTAATGGTATTGCTTTCGAGCTGCATATTTCTTAATTGTGTCGCAAGATTCTGCACCAATTGTGGTAGATCTTTGTATGTATTTCTAATATCTGTTAGTATATTGTCTAATTTTTCGTCTTGGCGTCTAATCATTTCGTTTAATTCCTCATCACGTTGTATTATTTCTTTTTTAAGGGCTTCGTCTCTTTTCATCGCGTTCTTCGAGCTGTTTCAACAGTTGTGCGAATGGATCAGGTATTGGTGAAGATCTATTTATGATATTTGCAGCGTTAATAGAAGGCTTAGTGGGAGTAGCCAATTGCTCATCTCCACTCTTATGCACTTCCATATTTTGGGAGTTTGTTTCAGATTGTAACTCCGTAACTGGTAGAATTGGATTAAAGTTTCTTTTCTATCTTCTTCTACTTCTGAGTCTAAAATATTTTGTATTGTGGTCAAATCTAAAACTGAGTTGTCGGCTAACTTTCTTTTAGGACGACCATTTTCTAATCACACATCTTTTATAAATATCTGGATATATAACACTTATTTTTACCGTATCTTCATCACACTTCACACGAAATACTTAAATTTATACACATTAAAAGGAATACAGGTTCCATAAAACGTGGATTACATGCATTCTATTCAAACATACATCTCACCTACTACACTTTCTATTTCTTTAACGATTGCGGGAACCAGGCGATAGTGAAATGCAGTCCTTACCTTGCTTATACAGGTTGTACAGGTCTGAATAAATATGATGGAAACTGCAATTCTGCACTTCTGATTACAACTCATTATCGTGTTGATGTAATTTTGATAGTATTCCATTCTTGTGATGCATACCTTTGTGTCCTCCTGCATTTTCTATGTGCAGGGTTGATTAATTTTTATTTGGTAGTCTCTTGGTGTACCAATCTTCAAATTGGAAGCAGTTAGATTATTTATTCATTTTCATTCTATTTTTCGCGACTCGCATAGATTTTACCTCATTGAGAACAGACCTAATGTCTTACAGTCCTCTTCCATTAGCTAGTTATAAATGTTTACCTTTCTTATGACTATATTATGTCCTAGTGTTAAAAAATGATGTGTTTCACATAAAAGCATGTGTGGCATCACGCATGAAGTGGTACTGTAACAGACAATCAAAGACAACAGAAAAATTAATTTAAATGACTTGCAGGCAGTGCTAACATGAACTGTAAACAGTGTGTTAGTGTTTACAATTGCCTCATGTGATTAGGGTAGTTTTGTTTAATAACCTTAAATTTTTTTTTTTTTTCACTGTCCACGGTTTGATATCTACACAACACAATGAAAGTCCCCTGACATGAGAACCGATTCGCTATAATTGCTTTCTAAAATCGGCCTATTCAGAAATTGACGTAATGGCGGCAGGATGTTGCAATCCAGGTCGATGGCTGCTCGCTGCGACAACTGCTAACATTGTTTCTAAACGAAATCTCTTAAAAATGGGTTACAATGTTCCAACACTAATTGAAATTAACACCCGTATTATTTTTAATAACTGTATATTGTATTTTTATGTTACACACCTTTTTTGTAAGTGATTCCAGAAATATCAAAAAACAATCTAATGACGCCTGATGTAAAATTATACTTTCTCCCATACGTCCTACAACATCGACAATCAGACAAGAAGAACAAGAACAAAGAGGACAATTTCTTAAACAACATAGATTTATATACTAATTATAACAGATATATTAATATTTTCATTATAATTACATTATAGTCGTTGCGTGTTAATGAACATAAAAGTCTTTGGTGGCATCTCTTGTTTACACAAGTGGCGCATTTGAAATAGTCTTTCATTACATACTGTGATGATACTGCTGGCCCTCTCATCTTTTATTGACACAAAGTAATCAAAACGGAAAAACATTACATCGCTCACGCATTCCTCTTTATCCTGAACACGATCTGGAAGTTGGGGTTTTAATAATCTTCCCTTCCTGAGATCGGTTTATCCGAGTATATTGTCTTATTAACATACTTCTCGACATATGTCCTCTAAGATCTTTCCTTCGGATTATAAGGATCTGGTTGGTAGACGTACTGTAATATGCACCGCAGATATTGACAAATAATACATACATATGTAGGATAAATGATACCAACAACCATATGTTTAACAGAAACATACTCTTGAGCATCCGCAATCCCACTTCCACCAGTAATGACGGATTCAATAAAAATACATACTGTCGTGCTCGTTTAAGCTTAGGGTTATAACCTACAATACATACAGTTTGCTCGTACTGGCTTCCTTTAATATCTCAACGTTTAGTGATTTTCCTGTGAGAAAGAGCGAGCAGCTCATACGGCATTAACATTCCGGAGAGCAGAAAGTGACCAAAGACTTTTATTTCTATTTATTCTTTGCGTCTATACGCAGCAAACCACTGAGAATAGCAGGGCAGAGAGGGACGATCCCATTGCGCCAGTTCTCGTTGCAGTCACGTAGGGACAACGAGAAGAGAGTCCTTAAATCCCTCTGAGTATCCCGTGATTTATTTTTATTTTATTTTTATTTTAATTTTTTTTATTTTTGTTACTTTTTCTTTCTTCATTATGTGGCCAGAACCTATGGCACGCTGTAGACCTCAGGAACGAACATAATAACAACACTGAAATGTCTCGCAACACAAGGAATTCCAAGAAAGGAGAAATCACAGAAAACTAATAAATCGCCAATTACAGCAATAAAACACCACAACACCCAGGTGCCTATTTCTGTAAGGAACAACGAACTGGAAAAAGGTTTTTTCACCATTCAAAAGAAATCAAAACCACTTCAGTGTTAACAATGGGAAAAAATACCTCAAGGGACTGAGTGAAGGTAAATCCTAGGCCTACAACAGTGGCGGACTAAAGCTGTTGGAGGCCCGGGGGGAGAGGCGGGAAAACAAAATGAGACCCCCTTGTCCACTTCGAAATACATGTTTTACTATAAAAAAAGTCGCTTTTGGTATTTGGAGGGCCGCGAGGGAGCGGCCGAGCGTATTGACGCCGCTATGCTACGATGCGCGAGGCCATTCCCCGTCGGGGGTTCGAATCCCCCCCTCGGGCATGCATGTTTCTGTTGTCTTTCATATAAGCTAGTGCATAAGTAGTTTGTAAGTTTAGGGACTGATGACCCCATAGTTGCCCCATAAGCTCTACAAACATTTGAATGTTTTAGATTTGGAGGTCCCCCCAAGGACGAGAAGCACTGGACAGTCTAAAAAAATAGCTTTCGAGATTTGGAGGCCCTTGAACGGGAGGCCAGACGCTCTCCAAAATATAAATAAACATTGGGTTAGAGGTATTTGGGACGAGAGGCCCGAGGCGGACCGCCCCCCTCCCCTCCACCCCATTTAGTCTGCCACTGCCTACACAGCAAACCTCTGTTCCTAAAAAGGCAACGACAATCAGTAAAGGTGAACACAAAGTCCCGTACTAGATGAAACCACCAGTCTGCCACAAGGAAGACAGGGAGAAGTAGAGTCCCCGAAAATTGCCAAATAATTCTTGATAATTTAGATTCCTCCGCACCTGCAAATGGGCTTCCCACAAAGAGCTAAGGTATGATATGACAGTTTGTCTTCAGCTTAATAACAGCATAAACTGTATGCTCCAGGAGCCACACGGTGGCGTTGTTTGGTCTTTGGCACGACCTTGAAAATCGGGGTTGTGAGCCAACCGACGGGAACTGTCTCTGGGGTCATCCCATTCACAGCGCGGCCACGCCACGCAGAAGTCCCACACCTGTAAGACGTGCCAACAGAGGAAGCGGTGTTCCCTGGTGTCGGGGGCGTCACAGTCATCACAGGCTGCCCATGCGCGGAGTTGGATGTTAGCAGGGCCGTTGGCAGGGCCCGGTGGTTAACATTGGCCCAAACCAGTCGCCAGTTGGTTTCCGGTGGCACTAGACCAGTTTGTGGACGGGGATGGAAGGGGGCGACTGGGCAATGCGTCGTACAGCCCCTACGGCCGGCAAGCTACGTTTCTGAATACGATAGTTGATGAGAGGAATAGTATCGTTTAGATTGACTTCAGTATACGTTTTAAATTAGGGAACGTATGTAGTGCCTTATAAATAAGTAATAATTTTAAAATAGCTCCCCATATATCTTTCTTAGGTTTCGTGGAGATCCCTGACAAGGTACGAAACGATACATTACAGGACAGTTAATTTACAATTATCTTGTAACATACAGGCTTTAAATGAGAAATTTCATTTTCTATTAGAAATAAGAATGCCTAGGAAACACCAGGAGACATGCCCTTTAGCAGAGAGACGTCAATTTCGACGCAGGAACATTAAGTATCCTTCATTACAATTTCAGTAAAATCGGTGAGGGTGGAACATAGGAAACGTATATAGAATGCAATAAATACGGTATTTAACGTACCAAATCAACGATCACAGCTGTAGCTGAAGGAAGAACGTCACAGACGTGGCAATATAACGATACCAAACTGTTTTCCAACAAAGAAGAACCCAATTCCACAATTGTTGCTACATCTGAACCACAAACGGCAAGAATCATCTAAACATTAGTTTTTTAAAGCTAAAGTAATTACACTTAAAACGAATACGCACGTATAAGAAAGACGAGTGACGTGTAAAAATGTGAGAATCATTAGACTCTATACGGAATTGATACACGTCAAAAACTGGCTGTCATAGTAAGAACGGACCATAATAGAAATTTATTATACCATTATGTTTATATGCAACTTACTTTCAGCGGAATAAGCTGCAAATATACACATATTCGTAAATATTTGTTCATGACAGAGTTGTTCTTTATACCATTGAATCGCCTGCCGCGGTGGCCGAGGGGACTGAGGCGCTCCAGTCACGGTCTGCACGGCCACTACGGTCGGGGGTTCGAATCCCCCCTCGGGCATGGATATTTGTGCCGTCCTAGTTCGTAAGTAGTTCATAAGTAGTTTGTAAGTTTAGGGACTGATGACCCCGTAGTTAAGTCCCATAAGCATTACAAACATTTGAATATTTATACCATTGAATCATTCAAATTAGGCTGTTTTTATATTAATTTCCGTATTATGTTTGTCTCTCGATATTTTAATAATGCTTGTACCGCAAAAACTATAGTAAATATTTCGTTAATTACGTACGAAAGCGATTATAAACAAACATCACTACTTCGGCGGCTTGCCCACCGCTAGGAGCGCTAGTGTCGCAGCAACTGTCAGTTGGTAACAACTTTTACAGCAGTGAGTGTCTTGACTGTATATGTTAGACTGTGGTAATACTCCTCCACAAAAGCATCAGTATAAATAACTATGGCGTCTCCTTGTACGTTTCCTCTGGCCATCAGGACCCTAAGTGGGACTTATCACTGAAATAGTTCTACTCCACTCACAAAGAACTGTAGTGTCTCCCGTGTGCTCTTAGAAATACGTTGTGAATGTTGTATGTGTGAATGTGAATGGTCATGTCTGTTCGCAAATGTTCAGGGGTTAGGTTTGAAAGTATCGTTTGATGTTTGTTACTACGGATTATTATTTTTTTGCTAAAATGGATAACTTAGAATTCTGGGTGCTTATACTGTTCATCAGATCAATGACTTCAGTGAAGTAAAACATTTATGATTGGCTTGCGTTATATGAAATAAACGTTCCTTAGGGCATGAGACGGTAATGATTTTTACTTAAAGAACCCAGTAATGTCCAGAAAAACCCACGCGGTTGAGGGCACTACATAAAAACAAGCCGCGAGGGAGTAGCCGAGCGGTCTGGAGCGCCACGTTAAGAATCACGCAGCCTCCCGCGTCGGAGGTTCGAATCTTGCCCTGGGCATGGATATTTGTGCTGTCTTTAGTTCGTAAGTAGTCTGTAAATTTAAGGACTGATGACCCCACAGTTAAGTCCCATAAGCTTAACAAATATTAAGATTTTGGACAGAAAAATAACCAAGCTCTCTTTCCTGCAAAACGATTTAATAGCGACATAAATTATGGCCGCTCACTGACTGATCCCTTGGCCATTAATTACACGAAATTGTGACTGTATGACGCAGGCCTTTGACGTGCTTACATTCCATACCAAAATTACGTGTAACTAAATAAAATTTTTAAAACTGTTTAAAATTGTTATCACCAAAATTTGTAGCAAAGATGGAAATGAAAATCTTAGTCATGAGACTGACGAAGATCGTAGACAGCGTTTGGAGGTAAATCGAGAGACACATTCTGACGCGTGAATTGTTATGACTCCATATGGTGCGTGGTGGAGGGTAACATGCCATAGGCTTCGGCAGCATTTGATCACTTGCCATGAATGTTGACAGGTATATGGAATTTTTCACAGCAAGCGGAGAGGAGGAGATAGAGGGTGGGGGAGGAGAGCGGCAGGAGGAGATAGGCAGAGAAAGGGGGAGGATCAGATGGAGAGAGGACGATGGAGTATTGGAAGATTCGGAGGAATACATAATGTAGGAAAAGCTACTGTGGATTACACGAAACACTGTTTATATCAGAAGGAGGGGAGAATCAAAAGGATGGAGAAGGAGGAGACGAAGGTGGAGATAGGTAGGGTGAGATGGACAAATGGGGGAGGAATAGAGCTAGATGGGAGAATATTACGTTGTTTATGGAATTGCTATTGTGATGCATTGACGGGTTTTGTTAGTTTTATATAAAAAAAGCTGTAGAAGATGTAATTTTTCTTTAGTGTGGGAAATGTGTCAAAAATTAATAGTACTAATGAAATACAATACCACTCTTTTACATTCGGTAAGATATTTCACTTCATCACTGATCTTGTCCAAATCGATGATATATGCACGTCATAGTCTGGAACATCGCAGAACCGTTGTCGACGATGTGAGGAGGGTGGGATCGAATCTTTGTGTGCGATTTTTACTTTATTTTCTACATGTCAGTCTTACTTATACGGCAAGTAAACCAAAATATTCTCAGTATATGGTATTTATTAATATTTGACAACAGGAATAAAAAGGAAAGGCAAGGGAATATTTGGGATTGCAAATATATTTTGTGGGAGGTATAATAAGGTGTATGCGGCTGTTGATGATTGACACTCGGTTGTTTGATAAGCATCGCAAAAAAAAATCCCTTCATTGTCGCGGCATATCTCATGTCTTATAAACGCCGCATTAGCATAATTACGTGGCCATTTTAGTTTCTTCCGAAATATAAACTTGAGTAACACGCATAAATGGTTCCCTATTGTCCCACAAATGGGTAGCAAAACACGCGTAACACGCCACTGCGCCAAATATTGCCGACGACAGTTGATGTACGATGGATTGTAATTTTTCCAATTAAGTATGGGCATTGTGGGATTTTATCAACTTATTTACGTAACATTTAAAATACACATCGCAGGGTTGTACTACTGAAGTGCATTGGGGGAGGGGATCACTTTGAACCAGCACGACGGGAGTGCACCTTCATCTTAAAATATCGCATCGTACAATTGTGGAGCGGTTTTTCCTCCTCGCGCGTCGTGGCTGATCGTCTTCTGCATGTGATTCCAGGTACATCAACAGATTCAGACATTTTCGGCGGACTCAATATTTTGGACAAGGCAATGTTCTGAAATGTTGCCGCATACGTCGCGTTACTCTGTTGACAGCAAAGAAGCGAATAAGCGGCTTTGCAGTGAACGTATCCAAAACGGCCCATTCGCCGATTTTCAACGGCATGGCAATAGTAAACTAAATAATGCGCGCGTGTAGCAGTCTAGGTCCGCTCCAAGTTACACACAATACGAAGTTCAGTACACTTTCATTACAATCCCTTTTTGGAAAAATACGAGTGTTGGAACTTAAATAGTGGCAACACTGCTGTAGAGACACTATGCAATGGAACTGTCCCAGAGATTCGGCAGGCAGAAAACCGCTCCTATTGCACCATCGACAGGATCTAACGGTATACTACACCTTCCACATCGCTGGCAACGGGTTCTACACAACGCTGGTCATTACTTCGAAGGACAGTAACAAGTGCGAACGTGTAAAGCTTTTGTATAGCTTGTGAACAAATAGTTGCCACTATTTATTAATACCCCATAAAAGGTTCCAAGAAAAAAATCCAGGAATATTTGTTATTGCAAATAAATGTCCAAGGAAGGATTGTAATCATAAGGTGGATGAGGACTCCTCAAATACGAGCTTTGGAAATGTGATAGCCTGAGCGTCCGTCTTTTTCGTTTTCTCTTTTTTTTCAGAGTAAGTAATATAAAGGGTGTTACAAAAAGGTACGGCCAAACTTTCAGGAAACATTCCTCACACACAAAGAAAGAAAATGTGTGGACATGTGTCCGGAAACGCTTAATTTCCACGTTAGAGCTCATTTTATTACTTCTCTTCAAATCACATTAATCATGGAATGGAAACACACAGCAACAGAACGTACCAGCTTGACTTCAAACACTTTGTTACAGGAAATGTTCAAAATGTCCTCCGTCCGTTAGCGAGGATACATGCATCCACCCTCCGTCGCATGGAATCCCTGATGCGCTGACGCAGCCCTGAAGAATGGCGTATTGTATCACAGCCGTCCACAATACGAGCATGCAGTGTCTCTACATTTGGTACCGGGGTTGCATAGACAAGAGCTTTCAAATGCCCCCATAAATGAAAGTCAAGAGGGTTGAGGTCAGGAGATCGTGGAGGCCATGGAATTAGTCCGCCTCTACCAATCCATCGGTCACCGAGTCTGTTGTTAAGCGTACGAACACGTCGACTAAAATGTTGTGTCGTACTTGTAAAGACACATGTTCTAGCAGCACGGGTAGAGTACCCCGTATGAAATCATGATAACGTGTTCCAGTGACCGTAGGTGGAAGAACATGAAGCCCAATCAAGACATCACCAACAATTCCTGCCCAATCGTTCACAGAAAATCAGTGTTGATGACGTGAATCGAGGAAGTACAGTTCACACTAACGAAACAATTTGGTATTTTGACAATTGTCTGCACGAATTATTTCAATTTACATTTAAAGAGAAATACTAAAATGAGCTCTAACATGGAAATGAAGCGTTTCCGGACACGTGTCCACTTAACCTATCTTCTTTCTTTGTGTGTGAGGAATGTTTCCTGAAAGTTTGGCCGTACCATTTTGTAACATCCTGTATAAAATGACATGTAGAAATATTTTTAAGAAAGAAGATTGGTGCCGTGCGCATCTTTCAGCCAAAGCGATGATTACTTTTAAACGATTGGGCATCTGGAGCTCCCACTCTTGTCACATTCATTTCTAGCCAAGACCTTGTGGCACATTTTTTATTTTATTTTTATTTTTTTTTTTTTTTTTTTTTTTTACTGGACATAAATTGACGCCACATTTTTATATACATCACCTGTTGTAGATGTTCAGTCGTCTCGAAGATCTTGTGGCTCGCCTGCCGTTAACACATTACAAAATTATGTTATGACATCGGGTTCTTGGGTTTTCAGGAAACTACATTTGTGACACTTTCATTTAATTTTTAAGTATGTTTATTCATCCATTTCTGATAAAGCAATTTCACAGCACACTTCCATACTAAATAAAATGTTACTTCACTAAGATTGCCATAAGACTCCAAACTACTAGTACAGACTCCCTACAGAGACTGCCCCAGTTCGCGCCAATTTGCGCGTATAAATACACAATCACATTTCTAGAACCTTCTAGAATACGGAAGTACAACATTTAAATATTTAACAATTTGTTCAATAAACATTAATGACTCCGGCTTTACGCAAAGATACATAAAAGTATGACAGATGTAATAATAAGTTTTTTTACATCAAAATAAACAGTAGAAATGATCGTAAGTAAACAACAATTAGTGCAGTGTTAATATATGTTTACATTGTTAATACGACTTTCAATACTTAATTAATTTAGTTTGTTAGAAGATCCTAGTAATGCAAATTATAATGATTAAAATAACTTGACGGAAGCGCTATAAAATGCTTATGTAATATAAACATGAAATGTTAGGTTACAATTCTACGACCAATTATGGTATCGAATACTTCAGTTATTTACACAAACGGAACCCTCCTGGCTAAATATATTACAACCTGCATATACCACAGATTTGGACAAAATCGAAAGTGACGTGTGCCGGCCGCGGTGGCCGAGGGGACTAAGGCGCTCCAGTCACAGTCTGCACGGCCACTACGGTCAGGGGTTCGAATCCCCCCTCGGGCATGGATATTTGTGCCGTCCTAGTTTGTAAGTAGTTCATAAGTAGTTTGTAAGTTTAGGGACTGATGACCCCGTAGTTAAGTCCGATAGATTATACAAACATTTGAAAGTGACGTTTAGGCTTGGTCCCCTTGTTACAGATTTGTAAATTCTGCAATGACCTACATGAATAGGTCCCACGACACAAGTGGGTCGCGACCTGCAGTTCGGGAACCACTGTATTAATAAGGGGGTGTTGTGACGAGAAAAAGTATGAGCTCTGGTGAGTCGGTGTGATGTGTTGGTGCAAAACGCTCGCTGGCAGTCCTCACTTCGCTACCTCAACCTGAATATCACGTCTCCCGCGCGGCGGCACTTTTATTTCCGCGTCACTGGGGGGGGGGGGGGGGGGGCGTAACGCCGAAATGGAGCAGCAAATAAAGCTGTCAGAAGGCGCGCGACGAGAGGAGCGGTAAGGAACGAGTGGCGAACATGGCGCCGAGGGTCCCCTTGACACAAATCCCGGCCGCCAGTATTTGCAGCAGCGAAACAATCTCCCGCGAGAGGAAATGGGGGAGGGAGAGGGGGAGGGAGGGAAGGGGGAGGAGTGGATGGAGGAGGGGGGGAGGGGCACAGGCGCAACAGCCGGCCCCCCGATAAACGCGGCCGCCCAGATTGCGTGTGAAATATTTAAATGGCGGCGCGGGCGCGCTGTTTATGCCCTCGTAAAGAGGCCGCCGCCCGCCTCGTAACGCCGCCCATCATGGGCGGCGGCGCTGATGGCCAGGTGGGCGGCGAAGGAGGCGCCCGAGGAGGCTGCTGGCACGGTCGCGAGGAAACGCGGCCTAGAAACTGGGCCGACACGCGTTTCTGGCACCACTGTTTGGGGGCCACAGTTGGCAACAGCACATCTACGAGGTAAGTCAATTGAAGACTACACGGAAAGAAGGGGTTAAGTCCAAATTTAACGAAAATGAGTTACTGGTATCCTTATGAAGTTCATCAGATGTACTTTCAGTTGGGTGAAATTAAATTAATGTAATGGATTTAGTCACTGAGTTACAGCGAGATCAAAATATGGTATTGTGGCGCATTTGTTTTTTACTGGACATAAATTAACGCCACATTTATATATAAATCACCTGTTGTAGATGTTCAGTGGTCTCGAAGATCTTGTAGCTCGCCTGCCGTTAACACATTACAAAATTATGTTATGACGTCGGGTTCTTGGCTTTTCAGGAAACTACATTTGTGACACTTTCAATTAATTTTTAAGTATTTTTATTCATCCATTTCTGATACAGCAATTTCACAACACACTTCCATACTAAATAAAATGTTACTTCACTAAGATTGCCATAAGGCTCCCGACTTCTAGTACACATTCTCTACTGAGACTCGCTACAGAGACTCTTCCCATACTCTCTGACTCAGTTCGCGCCAATTCGCGCGTATAAATACACTTTAGTTTTTCTAGAACCTTCTAGAACACGGAAGTACAACATTTAAATATTTAACAATTTGTTCAATAAACATTAATGAATCCTGCTTTACGCAAATATACACGAAACTATGACAGATGTAATACACATATTTCCATATCAAAATGAAATAATACAAAAGATCGTAAGTAAACAACAATAAGTGCAGTGTTAATATATGTTTACATTGTTACGACTTTCAATAATTAATTAATTTAGTTTGTTAGCAGACCCTAGTAATGCAGATGATGATTAAAATGACTTGACAGAAGCGCTATAAAATGTAATATAAACATGAAATGTTAGGTTATAATACTACGACCAATTATGATATCGAATACTTCAGTTATTTAAACTAACGGGACCCTCCTGGCTAAATATATTACAGTATACACTGAGAAAATGGGTCAAGTCCATCCGAAACACGGAAAGAAAGGGTGAAGTCCAGCCGGTGTCGATTTCTCAGCAGTCAGCTGTTTTTTTTTTTTTTTTTGCTGCTGTTACGGAAGTATCATTGTCGACATTGTTAAATGCAATGTCATTGTTGATTTTCACATGTATTGTCGAAGCCAACACGGAGCAGATTTCAGATTAGCTTCTTTGCTTTACGCTGTGGCATAACCGAACATCGTGTCGTGATTTGTGCTAACACAGAGTAGCCTTGACATTCACTTGAATTCTTTGTGGTGTAGTAGATTGAATTTCGTGTGATATCCAACTGAGGACGGTGTTTCAACTGGCGATGGAAGATCCAGATTCAAACTGTAGTGGTAAGTCTAGAAAAAGACAGAGCTTTGGTAGACAGTCTGAAGTATCTAAAAAGCTAAGAGCAATGTCACATGAAATAGAGGAGCGTTGTAACTGCAAGAAGAATTGTACTGATTTGCTAACTAATACAGAGAAATCTACATGAATATCTAAAGTCAATTTGCTGAAGGACTGGAATGAGCAAAGTTGTCATCTGACAGTGTACAACGGCGTAGGCCTCACAGAGCTAAGGCAGTAGCTATTTTTCGTGATTATACATTTCATTACAAGGTCAGAATAATTAGAGACAATACTGCGACAGAATTTCCTGTTCGACAAAAGGCCGTCATATCACTGCGTGGTATTTCAAAGAAAAGATTAGAAACCATCAGGAATTCCTTAAAAAATGAAGTTTAAAAAAAATATTGTTTTATACTTTCAGGGAATACTAAAGAAAGGTCGTAGAATGTACTGTATAAATTACAGAAGCGTATGTCAATAACAAGTGAAACTGTAACGTTTTAAACTTTGAAATTACTCTCCTGAAAAGTCTGTAAAATGGAATTAACGCCTTCTTTCCGTGTAGTCTTCAATTATTATCCGCAATTTAGTTATATTTTTGTTTATGTTGGTAGTACTGTCGTTTTACGTTGGTGGCCATAGACTAAATATCAAGCTAAATATAGCATAGACTGCGCTTGTACCTATCTCTGCAGTGTTGTGGTTTGAAACCAACATCTAACATTGCCCCTAGTCACGTGACTGAGTTTACGACATTAGGTTCGTTTAAAGCAGTTACCAGATTCTAGAAATCTGAGCATACGCAGAGCTGTTATCGAGGTACTGCAACAGCTCGGCGCATGCTCAGTTTACTGGAATCTCGTAACTGGTAGCTGCTTAAACGAACCTCTTATGAGCAACAGTTTTTGTAGTTTTAAGCTGAAGACAATATTGATTTTTACGATTATTATACCTGTAGGACTAAAGGTAATATAGTTCTTGCACGATTATAATGATATTAATGCTATGATTGTTTTTATTTGTGACGAGTTCACACTTATTCAGTTCTTTCGGCAAGAAAAAGAATTACAGTTAGTGTTTGTGCAGCAAAATCTGATATTATGGATATAAACCGTTTTTTAGTTCCTATAAAAGCATAAGACGTATTGTTGAGAAAACGTAAGAAAAATGATGCTTTTTTTTAAAAACTGATTTTTCGCCTTCTACTCCCATGGCGATTGTAAAGTAAGAGACTCGCAGAGCAACAAAAAGAACTATTCACTTAATAAGAGCAAGTCATTTATACGTTTCACCTAGGCACATGTAAAAACTATAACCATCACATTAACATTAAGAATTGCGGAGAAATAACGTTAACTGTACTGTTAAAAGCGTTATAAGGATATGATTGGACATTTTGTGTTAAAATCGAAGCCAAATTTCACTTCACATTTCTCGTTATGACGAAAACGGCTTGTTGCCTCGAGTCACGTGACTTAGATGTTGGTTTCAGAGTAATGACATCACGCGCAGTCTATATTATCTATGGTCTATGTTGGTGGCGCATGCTTTGTTTATTTGTTGTTATATCTTTGCAAATTTCAAGCTGCTACGTTCGTTTCGTTGTCGCTGCCGTACTGTTAATCATGGCTGCTCCGCTGTCTATTTACACCATAGAAGAGCAACGGTCAGTGATACGTTTTTTTGTGGGCGGAAGGTGTATCAGGGGCCGAAATTCATAGAAGACTTTCAGTACAGTACCGGATCAGTGTTTTGCCACAAGGAGGTGTGTACGAGTGGATTGAAAAACTCCGAAATGATCGCACGGAGTGTTAAGCACGATGAAAGAGCCGGACGACCGTTTACCGCCACAAATGAAGAAACCATTGAGCGATCACGTGAAATGATTCTCTTAGACAGACGATTAACTATTGATGAAGTGGCTCATCGTCTTCAAATTAGTCATGGTTCTGCCTACGAAATTATTCACAACAGACTTGGGTTTCGTAAAGTTTGTGCAAGATGGGTCCCAAAACTCACTCAGTTGCATAAGCAAACGCGCCTCTACATCTGCAAAAAGCGTTTGGATCGCTATGGGAACGAAGGGGACAACTTCTTAGACAGAATCATTACTGGTGACGAAACATGGATCCATCATTACGAGCCGGAGAGTATGGAATGGAAACACCCAAATTCGCCGTGCAAGAAAAAATACAAGACCCAACCGTCCGCAGGAAAACTGAAGCTTGCGGTTTTTTGGTATGCACGAGGTCCTGTACTGGAACATTATGGTGAAAGGGGCACAACAATAAACAGTGTACGTTACAGTGAGATGCTTACTGACAGGCTAAAGCCTACAATTCGAAACAAACGCTGAGGATTGCTGTCAGAAGGTGTTGTGTTGTCGCACGACAAGGCCCGTCCGTATACTGCTGTCCACACTGCTGAAACGCTCCAGAAACGCAAATTCGAAGTACTGGATCATCCTCCATATAGTCCCGATCTTGCTCATTCTATCACTTGTTTGGTCCACTCAAACAGGCATTAAGGGGCCGTCGATTTGACTCGGACGAAGCAGTGAAGGAAGCGCTGCATTCCGGGCTCTCAGCTCAACCGAAAACCTTCTTTTATGAGGGCATAAGGAAGCTTGTGGAGCGATGGACGAAGTGCATTGAAAAGCAAGGAGACTATGTCGAAAAATGATGTTCTTGTAAGTTTCGTATTTTATTGCAATAAAATTTTATAACTTCTTTGCGGATAATAATTGACTTACACTCGTATCTGCAGACTCCGCTAGCGAGCACACGTTAGGCCAAGAAAATTAGGATTCTGCCTTCCAAAAAATTGTGGAAATCTCTTTTACGTTTATGTTATGAATAATCTGAGTTGTCCCCGGTTTCTGAGTGGAACTTCAAGCGCTACAACGAACCACCCTCCCTATCCTCAGATATATTTGGTCCCCTCAGAGTGTTATTCACTCTAGAGCTTATCTCTAAATCCCACTTCTTTCATCCTTTCAGGACGAGAGAGGAAACAGCGCTCGTCGTGTGTCTTTTTACGTTTGTCCTCCGTCCGATGCAGACGTGTCTGTGTCGGCGCTTCTTTTCTCTATACAAGCAACGCTAGTATCATATTTCAAGCTGTCACCGAGTAATGGAATGTATTTTGACGTCATAACGGCATTCGTGCAGGTATTGTTATCCTTTTTTGCGAATTTTCATATCTATCATTCATCTCATGTCTTGTGTTAAATGCTTATAACCTGCAATGTCATCTCTTTTGTAGCTTCTTACCATTCAAAAGTATGGCCGCGTTGGAGTGGCCGAGCGCATTAAGGCGCCTTTTGCAGATCGTGCGGTTGAATGGCAGTTTTCAGTGATATAACATTACCATTATTGTACAATTAGCCATTTCCTCTTAGTGCAACTTTCAACTTGCAAAATCATGTGTGACAGGTAAGAATTGTATTTTATACTGAAACTACTTTTACTGATATAGATGCTAGGTATATGGTTTTAGTATTAGCACAGAATTACAATTGAGCATCACCTGTAAAAACTTTATCTAGGCTTATGTAATAGACTGACTGTCATACATCATACAATAGGAAACTAGCATTAGTTTTAAATGTCATTCAGGAAATATTTATTTTTCTTCTAATCAAGGAAAATAGCAAATGCAGTTGTCTTTGGAGGTCATTTTGCTAGATTTTTGTTTAGTATATTTTATCGTCAGGTCACATAAATACTATTGTAGTACGACAATCCCCGTGATACAGAAGAAATTCTAAAACTACTTGAGCATCTCAGTGATGATGATAGTCTCTGCATCGAAACTGATCGAGCTGATTAGCTGGATTTAGTCTTTCTTCCACCACGTGATGGAAATGATTCCGACTATTTTCAATGAATAATTTATGGTGTACATTTGTAAAGAAACAGTGAAATATGCTGCTCAGAAAGGATATTTAGAATTTCAACTTTCAGTTAATGAGGTATACAAATATTTTGGAATCATTTTTTCTGGTTACAATGCAGTCCCTCTTAGAAGAAAGTATTAAGAGACAAGAGCAGATACTTACAATTACCTTGTAAGTAATTCATTCAGCAGAAATAGGTTTGAACAAATCAATCGCTTTCTGCATTTCAATGATAATACAACTGTAGATCCAAGTAATAAAACTTAGAAAAGTGATCCACTTTTGTAACAGCTCAATATCATGTTTCTGCAATTTTTCCTGCCACTAGGACGTTCGTTCTCTTTAGATGAAGCTATGGACCCTACTATGGGTATAGCACAATGAAACAATTCATAAGGGGAAAACCTATTCGATATGGTTATAAGTTGTGGTGCCTGGCAACATCTGAGGGGTATGTTTTGAAGTTCAGACCACATACTGGTGTCGGTGACAAAGAAGAAATACTTTAGGAACTTCAATTACAGAAAAAATCTGAGTTGGTTTTCTTCCTCCTAATTCTGTTGTCATTGTTGAAAACTATTTCAACTCTCTGTCACTCTTGTAAATACTACACAAACAAGAATTACACTGCATTGCCACTATCGAAGAAGACAGAATTGAGAAAGCACCACTGAAGCTTGAAGACGAACACTTTACTCTGCTAAGGTGGCATGAGAGCAGCCAGGTGACATTAGCAACATATCTACAAATGAATGGTTGCCTTACCAAGAGGACATGCAAGAGATGGAGGAAAGCACACAGAAGCATGTAACGGTGCCTCGAGCAACCTTAGTACAACTCTACAACAAATAGATGGGAGGTGTTGATCTTTTCGAAAGACTGCGAGGTCTGAATGGAATCAGGATCCACTCCAAGAAATGGTACTGGCCTCATTTTAGATTCTGCCTTGATGGTAACCTGCTCAATATGTGGATACTACACAGAAAGGTGAATAACAAGTTTGTTGGAGCTCCAACGAAGAGTTGTACTATCTCTACTGAGGTCTCCTACAGTGGATAAACCTTGAGGTCCCATGCCAAGATCCAGAAAGGGTGTAACAAATTATATCCACAGAGACAATGTTGAACACTTCGTGGACAAAATTCTAATTGATAGAAGATGTAAAAATTGTGGAAAATGCACCAAATTTAGTTGCATAAAATGTAATGTTGGTCTTCAAAATTATTCTTGTTTTTTGCTATATCACAGGTAAAAATTGTTGAATGCTACGTTGGACTTAATCCAGTTTGTTTCTATTTTCCCAACACCATTAATGACTTATTTGTGTACTTGAAAAGTAGTAACGTATCAGTTTTCATTAATAAAATTAGATCCAACATCGTTTCCTTGATTCATAAAAAATTATATTGCACTAGTGAATTGTAAATGTTGATGTCCATCGTATGTTTTAATCTTATGCGAAATAAAACAATGTAAAACTTAAAAAATTAATGTTTTAGTCATTGATTCATGTTACTACCGTTAAAAGATCTACACTGACTTAATTTCATGAAAATCAAAAACAAAACATAGTTTTGGGCATTAATGGGAAGTAGTTTGTAATCCTAGCGACAAACACCCAAATAAGTCCCATAGATTTACAAATATTTGAACATTCATGAGTCCGATACTTACAATTCTTTCCAAATTTTTCTAAGGTGACTTTTGTCAAAATCTTGAACACAATCAACTGCACAAAAACTAGTTAGTGTAACTGGTCCAAATTCATCTAAACGTGTTACTTATTACAGATAATTTGTTTTTCCAGTCGCCGAGATCTACAAAAATTGTAAGGTAAACTCCGTCACTTTTCATAACGCAAACTACTGCCACTAATCCCCACTTATTTCTTTGAGTGCTTTTCGCAGACTTTTGCTCTATTTCTGCTTCTTTGCTATTTGATTGGATTTTCCAAAAAATAACATGCTACGTCAAAGAAGTGATTTTTCACTCTTCCCGCAAAAAAAACACTGTAAAACGTGCAGCATGTAAGAATTCTCTAATTCCACGCTAAATATTATATTAGTTACAGAGCATGAAACAGTGTTCTTAAAATGTCAGTGAAAAACCTTCATGTTAAGCAAATATCGTTCTTCAGTTATATATACTGTTTATGAAAATAACACCGGAATGTATCAGATTTTATAAATTTTGGAACCAGATTTTAAACTTTAAGGGGCAGATATATCTTACAGGTTATGGAAAGTAGCCTGAAAGGTATGAATATAAGGAGAGGGAACCTGGATAAAATGAAGGAACCAGAGGTTCTTCATAGTTTCAGAGGCACCTATAGGTAACAATGGACGAAAACGAGCGGAAGTAACACAGAAGATGAACGGATAGCTTTGAGAGATGAAGTAGTGAAGGCAACATAAAAACTAAATGGGTAGAAAACCAAGAATGAATTTACTTTATGAAATAAGAAAATTTTGCGGATAAAACGGAGGACAGACGACTAAAAAGTAAGAATGACAAAAAGTGCAAAATGCCTATGAAGGAGTGGCTAGAGGATAATTTCAAGTACGTTGATGAATACATAGCTCGGGGAAAAGGTAGATAGCGCTTACAGAAAATTAGAAGGGACGCTTTGTGAGAAGAGGACTCATATGGAACAACAGTTCTACCAAAGAAGGGGAAACTGAAAGTGGGGAAGAATACATGAGAGGCTCTACCAAAGAAATGAGCTTCGAGATAATATTGTAGGAAGAGGGAGTAGATGAAGATGAAAAGAGATAAAAAATGCGAGAAGAATTTGACACAGCACTGAAACTCCTACGTCGAAACAAGGTCCCAGGAGTAGACGACATTCCGTCAGAGTTACTGAAGTGTTTGAAAAAGCCAGTCATGTCAAAACTATTCCACCTTCTCTGCAATATGTACGTGACAAGCGAAATACCCGCAGACTTCAAGAAAAATGTAATAATCCCAATGCCACACAAAGCACGCACAGATGTGTGTAAAAATCATAGTTTAATAAGTCATGTCTGCAAAATTCTAACGCGATCATTTACAGAGAAATGGAAAAATTGATAAATGACGTTCTGAGGGAAGATCAGTTTGGAATTAGGAGAAATGCAAGAATATGTTAGGCAATACCCAACAAACGATTTATCAGAGATTAAGGAAAGGCAAATCTACGTTTCTATCTTTTGCCAAAGTTATTCAATCTGTACATTGAGCGAGCTGTCAACGAAAACAAAGATAAATTTGCCAAAAGAATTTAAATTCAGAGTGAAGAAATAAAAATTTTGTGGTTTGCTGATGACATTGTAATTATGTCAGAGACAGCAAAGAACCTAAAATAAAAACTTAAAGCAATAGATAGAAAAGTGTAAACTGAACATTAACAAGAGAAAGAAAACAAGGGTAATGGAATGGAATCTAAGGCAGTCAGGCGATGCTGAAAGAATTAGATTAGGCAACGGGACAATGAAGGTGGTAGATGAGTTTTGTTATTGGGCAATAAAATAACGTACGATGGTCAAGGTACAAATTATATAAAATACAGAAGAATGGAAATAAGAAGAAAATCGTTTCTGTAAAAGTGCAATTTGTTAACATCGAATATTAAGTGTTAGGAAGGTTTCTCTGAAGGCAATTGTGTGAAGTGTTTCCTTGTACCATGGTAAACGTGAAACATAAATTGTTCTCACAATAATAGGATAGAAGGTTTAGCAATGTGGTGCTACAGACGAATACTGAAGATGAGGTGTGTAGATTGCGTAACTAATAATGAGGTACTGAACAGAACTGGGAAGAAAGAATTCTGGCATACCTTGACTAAACGAAAGAATCAGTCGGTAGGACATTGTCGTAGAAATGAAGTAATCATCAATGAAGCAGTGTGTGGGATAAAGAACGCACAGGAAACCAAGCGATGATACAGTAATCAGGTTCCAATCACTGTGGATTTCCGTTCTTACAGTCAGACGAAGATGTTTTCCCAGGATAGAGTTGCATCAAATCAGTCCCCAGACTAAAGACTACAACAACACAATGACAAATATAAGCGTTCTACTTTCCATTAAGAGGATTATAATATCCACTTTTTCATATTTATTTTCTCAGAGGGGAAAATGTTACATATTCTACACATTATCAAGATAGTTCTTAAAACTATGAAATTAGCAGAATGATTTCATATAAATGACAAAAATTAGTTTATAAGACTATTATGATTATACAATTAGCGGATCAGGTGAGATATACACAATTATTCAGAAATTGGATACAACTGAAATTTCTGCGCCATACATACGATATTATTCTAAATCTTCACTTGAGTTTACCTAGAGCGAGGCACTATGGGTCAGCCAAAATAGCGAAAAAAAATCATTCTCGTTGCCCTCTAATTCGCTAATCACATCGGACGGCCAATATAGTTGCACATCTGCGTGGGATGGGCAACATGAGGTTCTCAGTCAGCTCTTGTGGGATATTTGGCCATTCTTCCGTGAGTGCAATATTCAGGTCTGCAACCGTTGTGGGAGGTGCTGGTCTGTCCGTTATGCGTCTGTTAAGTGCATCCCAAATATGCTCAATCGGATTTATGTCGGTGAACAAGCTGTCCATTCCATTCATTCAATGCCTGCAGCTTCAAGCATGTTGTCCACCAGTGCGTGCAGCTCTGTGAGGACGAACGATATGGTCCACCAGAAGGCACTCATCTCGTATGGCAGCAGCGCAGGGGACAATAAAAGGTCGAAAGATCTCTTCTCTATACCTCTGAGTACTCACCAGAGTCTTACGTCCGCCAGTACCTTCCCACACCATTCGTCCACCACCATAACACGGTGATGCTTCCTGCGCGTAATCAGGATTGTTCCGATTTCCGCATTCTCTCGAGATGGTGGAACGACGAATGACAGGCTGAACACAAAATCGTGACTCATCTGTGTACACAACCCGACGCCATTCGTTACGACTCCAATACTGATGTTCCTCCGCCCAGTTTCTGTGGGTAAACTGTGTCGAAGGTTTAATGGGACGCACACCATTCCACCAAAGGCGAACTGTTTGTGTTGACATTGCGCATCCAGTTGCTGCCTGGAGAGTGCGTCGGCAGCTGAGTTGCATTTAGCCTCCTGTCTCGACGGACTGTTAACCGGAGATATCTGTCATCCTTTGCTGATGTTACCCTTGAACGATCTCGGCCTTGCCTGCTTTTAACGGTTCCACTTGTCTGAAATCACGTCCAGGTTCTTGAAATTACACTTTGGGACACTCCAATAGCTGCAACCACCTCTCTCTGTGTGTGTCCCGGTTCCAACCTTCCTGTGGCTCTCCATGCTATATCTTCGAGTAAGAAAATTGCACTACCTGCTCACTTCACTAGCTGAACCCAGCTGGTTTGGTAGGGTACACAGAAATCAACACCAATCCCCTCTGCAGCAACTTTCTGTTTTTACCACTTTCTCCGTAATGTTGTTGTCTCTACTCGGAAGAATTGTAAAAAGACGTCGGAAAATGTTGGTTTACTAGTTGATCCGTGCAAATAATTTGCACTCTATCCTGATCAGTCACAGATATCTAAGATAGTAATGAAGAATATGCAGACATGTGTATAAAATATAATAAACTTAACAGTTACTTACTCTCATAGTAAGAAAATTTATATGGTTAAATACAATTGGTTAAATGTGAACAACATAAAAAAGTCAGATATTGACTTTTTCATGTTCATTTTATTTTTTGAAAACTCGTTCATTTTACAAAATGTTTTTGAAAATAAAGTTAGTAGTTAGAAAGTGATCATCGTTTGTTTTTTGGACAAACATAAATCACTGAATGACTTGCCATGCGAAAAAGCAGGTTCTGGTAAATATAATCCTGCCCTTTGAAGCGTCTGACCTTGTGCTTCATTTATCGTCAAGGTGAAGGCTCCTTTTATTGGGAATTCTCCTCTTATCATTTGGAAAGGCATGATTGGATCAGAAGTTGTGAAGTTAATGCCGGGTATTAGCACAGTTTTACCGGAGCGCAGCGGAGCGGCCGAGCGCATTGAGGCGCTATGCTCCGATGCGCAAGGCCGTTCCCCGTCGGGGGTTCGAATCCCTTTCAGCCATAGATGTTTGTGTCGTCTTTAGTATAAGGTATTTCATAAATAAGGGCTGATGACCCCGTAGTTAAGTCCCTTAAGCTTAATAAACATTTGAACATTTTTGGTAAAGTTAACAGTGATGATGTACTCGCTTAAGTGAGTCGTCAATAACATTGCAGCATTAATTAATCCCTGATTAACGTTAAAATCTATAATTAACGTAATAAGTTGATACTGGGCGCGGTGGCTGATGGAAGCAACCGTAAATACATGTCCCATTTACGATTGTTCGCCGGGTATCAGCTTAGATTGTTTGAACAGTACGAGCTTTACGTCATTAGTGGAGAACGAAATCTTTAAAATTATTCATTTTGGAGATAAGGGAGATATGGCGCAACCAAAAAAAAAAAAAAAAAAAAAAAAAAAAAAAAAAAACCACTGGCGAAGATGTTTCGATAACGAAACTCTGAGATATCATTTTTTAAACATCAGCCCAATAAATCTACATATAAGAAAACGAATGTTTGTCTGTATGTCCTGTATGTGCTCATAAACCATTCATTCGATTGCAATGAATCTTTGGTGAACTGTTCACCGTACGCCCACGAAGGTGCCTGACCCAAAAACAAAAGAGAAAGACACATAGCCTGTCATAAATAATGACAGGCCACCGCGTGAGAATACCCAGATCTATGCCTCAATTATTGGAAAATGGGAGTAGTTTGGGACCTGCAACAAATTTTTCATGTAATTTCGGTCATTTATGAAGCGTTTTGTAACTGACCACCCCCACAAAAAACGAAACCACTCACAACAGTTTCGCTACAGATGCCGTAAAGAAACTGTCACTTTTAGTGTGTGTGTGTGTGTGTGTATTTGTAATCGTCATAAAGGTTTTTATGAATTAAAATTTTTCAGAAATTCACTAGGAAATTGGAAAATTTGAGAAAATTTGAAAGTGTGTTTTTCAGTGTGTGCGTGTAGTTCTGTTGCTTAGAGACGTGTAGTTTTATTCCGATCTTGATAACATTTTACACTCTTGACCTAAAAAAACAAGGGAAAGGTAACTGTCTACATATAACTTCGCACAGTGCGTGACGGAAGATACTTCACTCATGGATTTCGACAAAATCCACGGTTTTGTTCTGATCTTGATGAAATTTTGTACACTTGACTTCAGCAGGAGAGGACGCTCACTATATACATAATATTGTGTGGTGCATGACGGAGGATACATTACTTACGAAAATGCGTTTTTTTACACTTCCATCATTAAACCAAAGGGTAGGTCACTGTTAACATATATAATTTTACAGTGAATGTCAAATGGTACAATGACAAAAATAAAAACAAAACAAAAACAAAACAAAACAAAAAAAAAAACAAAAAAAAAAAAAGAAAAAGCACTATAACCCTAATTTACTCATCACCACAAAAGTTGACACTTATGAGTTTAAAATTCTTGAATATCAGTCTCCAGATGACTTTTATTTTCAAGAATATTACCGGTTTAGGGACAACTGCCCATCTTCATATCAAATTTATTAAGTTACAGAGTAGCCTGTCCTGTGATGAACGAATGTTCGTTACTCTGTAACTTCATGAATTTGATCTGAAGATGGACAGCTGTCCCGAAACCTGTAATGGTCTAGAAAATAACAGATTTGGAGACTGATATTCAAGAATTTTATTCATATGACGATCGCAGAAACTCCCTCGAGACCCATAAATCTTGCTTTGATTTTTCCTAGATGGGGATGGGTGGTGGAATAGATGACCCAAGGAGGCGGGAGGCAGGAGGGGGAGTTGAAGAAATTGGCCCAGAGATGAGAGGTGGAGCTGTACAGTAAGATAGGAGAAAGTTGAAGAGAGACGAGGGGAGGGAAGCTGGACTACAAAAGTATAGAATAACTAAATACCTAGGCGAAGTCGGGTTTTCAACTAGTTACGCAATAAAATAAAATTCTGATTTTTCACTATTTTTCCCTACGTCTGCCATTAACATTAGGCTAACACGGCCCTGTCGCCGCTGTCGTCGCTGCAGCTGATCTGTACGTCCAGCAGAGCCTCGGGCCACCAGCGAAAGTAAGACCTAACATTCTAAATGTGCTATGTACCATTTTTTAAATTGTTTTTTTCCGCTCTAAAGGTGCGAAAAAATTCTAGTCCTATGTAAAATCGATAAGCGGGTCAAAGCCCACTGTCCAGTCACTAGTTGATCATTCCGGGGCAGTAATAGAAGAAAACAAACGGAAAGCTGAAGTTCTAAATTTAACCTTTAAGAAATCTTTCACGCAGGAGGACCGCACAAATATACCATCATTTGATCAACGTACTAATTCCGAAATGGAGGACATAGCAATAGGTATTTCCGGTGTAGAGAAGCAGCTGAGAGAGCTAAATACGAAAAAGTCTGCTGGTCCGGATGGAATACCAGTTCGGTTTTACAAAGACTATTCTGCGGCATTGGCCCCCTACTTAGCTTGCATTTATAGCGAATCTTTAATTCAGCGCAAAGTTCCTAGTGATTGGAAAAAAGCGCAGGTGACTCCCGTGTATAAGAAAGGAAAGAGAAGTGACCCATACAATTACAGGCCAATATCGTTGACATCGGTTTCATGTAGAATTTTGGAGCATATTCTCAGTTCGAATATAGTAAATTTCCTTGAAACGGAAAAGCTTCTTTCCATGAATTAGCACGGGTTTAGGAAACATCGTTCATGTGAAACTCAGCTTGCCCTTTTCTCACATGACATCTTGCGAGTCATGGACGAAGGACAACAGGCGGATTGTGTTTTTCTCGACTTCAAAAAGGCGTTCGACACGGTGCCACACTGCAGACTGCTAACGAAGATACGAGCTTATGGAATAGGTTCACAGATTTGTGACTGGGTGGAAGACTTCCTAAGTAATAGAACGCAGTACGTTGTTCTCGACGGTGAGTGTTCATCAGAGACGAGTGTATCGTCAGGCGTGCCCCAGGGGAGTGTGATAGGACCGCTATTATTTTCTATCTATATAAATGATCTGATGGACAGAGTAAGTTGTAATTTGCGGCTGTTTGCTGATGATGCTGTGGTGTATGGGAAAGTGTCGTCTGTAACTGACTGTAATAGCATACAGGATGACAGACAAAATTTCTAGTTGGTGCGAAGAATGGCAGCTAGCTCTCAATATAGAAAAATGTAAGGTGATGCGCATGAGTAGAAAAAACAATCCTATAATGTTCGAATACAGCATCAGTAGTGAGCTTCTTGATGCGGTCGCGTCGTTCAAATATCTAGGCGTAACATTGCAGAGCGATATGAAATGGAACGAGCATGTAAGGACAGTTGTGAGTAAGGCGGACAGCCGACTTCGGTTTATTGGGAGAATTTTGGGAAGATGTACTTCACCTGTAAAGGAGACCGCGTATAAAACGCTTGTACGACCACGTCTTGAGTATTGCTCAAGTATTTGGGACCCGCAGCAGATCGGTTTGAAGGAAGACATAGAGGCGGTTCAGAGGCGAGCAGCTAGATTTGTTACCGGTAGGTTCGACCAATGCGCGAGTGTCACGGAAATGCTCCGGCAACTCAATTGGGGATCGCTGGAAGAAAGACGACGTTCTTTTCGTGAATTTCTGTTAAGTAAATTTAGAGGGCCGGAATTTGAAGCTGAGTGTAGTACGATCTTGCTGCCGCCTACTTACATTTCGCGTAAAGATCACAAAGACAAGATAAGAGAAATTAGGGCTCGTACGGAGGCATATAGGCATTCTTTTTTTCCTCGTTCAATTTGGGAGTGGAATAGGAAAGGAAATGCCTAGTAGTGGTACAGTGTACCCTCCGCCACGCACCTTACGGTGAATTGCGGAGTATGTATGTAGATGTAGATGTAGATGTAGATGTAGATGCTACATCAATGCGAGTATATTACACTAAAAGCGCTTAGTCATATGACAAATGTAAGAGGTTGTTACAGTCACCGACAGACGGCATTGGTGTTAACTCCACGGCCTTCTTCGTTCTAAATGTGCTCGGCAGCCAACCAATAACGTGTTTATGGCATGAGGGTGAGGGGCCCCGATGAGTTAACAGCATAGCATCATGTCTGTTCTATGTATTGAATTGCACTAAAAGTACTGTCAGTGCTACTGGTAACAAAAGGAAACTTGTGATTTGGAGTGACAACTGCCGTGGATAAAATAAAAACCGTGTACTTATATACATGTACATGTTCGCAGTGGCTTGTGGTCTATTTGACTCTACAGTGAATAAGTATCTGGTTTCAGGCCACAGTTTCCTATCTTGTGATAGATATTCTGCCTTAATATAAAAGCGCAAGAAGGTAGTTAAATGTTATGTACCTGATCATTTACAAGAAGTAATTACTTCAGGACGCCCTTCTCTCTCATTCAGAACACACAGAATGGAAGAAAAGGACTTATTGACTTCCAGGCTGCTGCTGATAAAGTGATCAACACAACAAAGCTACACATCAGTTCTGCTGTACAAATTAAAATCATGTCACCTGGAATAGTGTAGCTTCATGAGAAGGGCATTCAGTAAAATTGAACAGTGGGAATGTGTAAACATCCTAAAGAAAGGCAAAACTGTATATTTCATGCATACACAACCTTCAGTGTTGTCTGTTGTCACGAGTTCCAAAATTGTCTACTGAAAAAAAAAGAGGACTTGCTTGCTACGGCACCGTTTATATACCACATCGTCATCGTTAGTTTTTTTACTGATTTGTGTAATGATGCTGCAAACTGAAGGTATTTCGTTTCACATTGTTTCATTTCCTATTTTTAGATATGTTTCCTCAAGCACTACTGCTCTTGGTGCCTCTGTTAGACTTAGCCCATTTTGTCTGAATAACGCATTGTGTAAGACACCTTTGTAGAAACTTGCGCTGTGATACCAGCACTTCATATTAAAGATAGCGTTCACATATGCTCAAAGTGATAACCATTGCCTTGCATACATAGGGTCACTCTGCGGATGAAGGATTCCCTACTTCGTGCTACTGTTTCCTCTTTGATGGCTGTACAAGCATCAATAATGCGTTGCTTCATGTCCTCTGGTGTTGTTGGTTCATGTCGGTAAACAGCATCCTTCACTTCTCCCCAAAGGAAAAATTCCAGCGATGTAAGGTCCGGAGATCGGGCAGGCCACCTAACTGGGCCACACGTCCAATCCACCTACCAGGGAAATTATGGTTCAGAAGTCGTCGTGCTCTTAAGTCGCAGGGCATCCGTCATGCTGATACCAAATGACCATTCTCCTGTTCAGAGGTACGGTGTCCAAGAGAACAGGAACATTGTGTCGTATAAATCTGGAGTACTGACTGTCATTTTGGACGCCATTTACAAAGAAAGGTCCGATAATGGTATCTCCAATAACCCCACACCAAACATTCACTTTCCACGGACGTTGATGCTCTACCTGACAGCCATTTTGGATTGTCTGCGGACCAATAATGCATATTCCTCATATTGAGAATTCCTTTGTTGGAGAATGATGCCTCGTCGGTAAAGAGAACATCTGCGAAAAAAATTGGATTAGTCAGAAGTTTTTGCTGAGCCCACCGACAAAATGTTACCCTGTTGCTGAAGTCATTTCCATGAAGATCCTGGTGTAAATGAACATGGTAAGGATGAAATTTATGACGTTGAAGAATACGCTGTGCACTTGATTTCGACACAACAACTTCACGTTCAATTTGACGTGTACTGATGTGAGGATTCACAGATACGGTAGAGAGCACAGCAACTTCAGCACGTTCATCTGTGCGTGTTCTAGGACGATGTCTAGGTCTTGGATTTAAGCTTCCCGTTTCACGTAGACGAGATGTGAGACGACCAAACATCCGGCGCGAAGGCGATGGCTTGTCAGGGAATCATCTTCTGTACAGTCGTTCTGCCTGAACAGAATTTCGCCCACCTACAACAGGGTACAGTACAGATATGTAGAGTAGGGTAGAAAACAGACATATGAACGTAATAATCATAATGTTCTCTAACAGTACTATAAACAAGCCATCTAATAACGTATTTCCCGTCAACGTACATTTTCCATAGATCAGCAGCATTTCTACCATATCTTCATGTGTGTACATAAAACAGTATAAGTTCCACAACACAACGTTTATTCACAATGTGTACTACCACCGTGCTGTCACTAGATTACTCTGATGCACGACTACACTGGCAAGCGGTGTACTGCACGCCAAAGCAACAACAAATGGGATGCTCGGTGGGGGGGTGGAGTAGAGGAGATTGCATGGGTCGCAAATCACAAACAAGGCGAAGTGGTAACTGTGGCTGTAGTGGAAAATACGTTGGACACGTGACTAAGTAGAGCTAGGCCCTGGATGAACGAGTGCGCGAAAGGCGCAATGGGTCAGTTAACGCATTCGATAAACCTTATTTTGGGCGTGCACGTTTTTGATTTTCTTCTTCTTGACAATTCTATGCAATTTTCTCTTGACTAGCTCTATAGTTTGTATTAACTGGATGTTAATAAACGGTACAATACTATAAAATGTGTGTATTAATTTCGTATAATAAACTTTTTCTTTTTTTTTACTATATCTCAGAACTTTATTTTTGGTCCTTAGCACGTTTAGAATGTTAGGTCTTTGTTGTTGGCGCGCTGCAGATGCCTCCGCCGCTGGGCTCGGCGCCTGTCTGGACAAGCCGCGGCGGCCTGCGCCAGATTCCTGTCTGAGCTGGCGCGGAGCAAATTGAAAAATGCCGACTCGTTTCCTGCGCCGGGCCCGCGTTTACCGCGGGCCACCCGCTAGTAGCGAGGGGTGCGCCATCCGGGCTGCGGGCTGGGCTGCACCCCCACTGTCTGTGGAGGCAGGCAGGCACATCGTAATGACCGACACGCTCTGCCCCCGCCGGCTCAATGTGGCGGGAACGCCGGCGCCAGTTTGTCACGGGGTGAGCGCTGGCTAATGCGAGGGGCGGGGAGACGTCCGAGGCCGCCCCGGCCGAGATGTATGGTTCCACAGTGCGAGGGTGGAGCAGGGGCCTGATGATCCGGGCACCGGCTCCTCCTGACAGCCCAAAGCAGCGAAATGACACGCCATTAATAGCGTACACCAACCATTCGTCAACGGGAAGACTTCTTCGCCTCTTACAAGCGGTGCAACAACACATTTGGTGTGGATCTCGTGTAAAATCCCTCACCCTCCTCCGTCCCTGAGTAGTTAAAGTGGAGTTTGTTCAAGTTCAAGTGTTTGTTAAGCTTATGGGACTTAACTACGGGGTCATCAGTCCCTAAACTTACAAACTACTTACCAACTACCTTATACTAAGGACGGCACAAATATCCATGCCCGAGGGGGGATTCGAACCCCCGACCGTAGTGGCCGTGCAGACCGTGACTGGAGCGCCTCAGTCCCCGCGGCCACCGCGGTCGGCAAAGTGGAGTTTGTGACACTCGCGGGGAGTGACACTTGCGGGGAAAGGGAATGTGTAGATACTTGCGGGGAGACCCCGACGCTGCAGGTAGTGAACAGGGTGTTCCAGAAGTTCCGAACGAGGTGGAGCAGTAGTGACGGGACGTAGCCTTTTTCTTGAATCTTCCGAATATAAATCTTCACACAAACTTCTTGAGGAGGAGAGTGATACGGATATCTGATTGTAAACCACTGCCTATTACCTTAGACCTTTTTGACTGTACTGAACAGGAGTTCCGCGTATTCCGTAATTTATATTTATACAGTTAACAGGCAATGTGATTTATAACAGCCTATTGGCTACCAATGTCGCTTCATTTTTCCTGGAAGTCTTGCAACTTGTTTCTCCCTGTTGGTTTATGTCAAGTTCGGAATAAAAATGGTTCTATATGACAATGATAGAAAATAGAATTTATCTGTAGCATTTTCGGTCTGTGACATTCCCTTACTCATTCCGTATTTCATACATTTCTTAGATGTGTTTGTAATTCGAATACAGCCAAATCGTTTTGGGGTCTACGAATAAACGCTTCAAGTATGTAAGATACTCATTGACTTATTATTAGCGTTTTTTAATTGAAGGTTTAAGGTTGTGTCTCCTATTAAAAAGCATAGTAGTTATTTTTAAAGAGATGGAAGTTGCGTGATAGTGGGGTTAACACATAGCGCTCAATTACATCAACGTATCTGTGCAGGATGCCTAATATATTTATTGCTTGCGCAGGTGTCTTGATATGCTTAGTGTTCAGAATAATATGCTTTTAGGAGGTATGAATGTGGAAAGTCATCGTCCTGTAGTAGCAGAGAATGCTTTAAAAACTCTCCAAACATTATTACTATTAAAATACTTTTTTGTTTTCAGGAGGAACACTCAACGAATTAATATGTAGTTAGAACAAGTTACTATATTGCTCTTCAGCTTGCAAAGGATTGTGCAATTTCACTGAGTTTTTTGTTATGTTGACAGTGTGGAGACTTGACAACAGCAGTGCTAGACTTCTTGGTGTGCTTGTACCCAGGAAAAGCCATTAGCCGCCCCAAGGGCCCCGGGTTCCCCGCAAGTATCCCTCCCCGCAAGTATCACCCCCCCCCCCCCCGCAAGTGTTCCAACCCCGTTAAAGTGTGCATTACACCAAGGAAGTAGTTCCTATAATCCGATTAAAATTACTTGCAAGTTGACGTTTGTCAGCTGAGGCTACAGTTTGCCACGACAGCTGCCGGCTGAGAGCTGACGCCCCGTACAGGCGGCACTGCGTCGAGTTCTGTCGGCGATTTGCACACGTTCAGTACCGGTAGTTGCTGACGATACTAATTAGTCAAGCTTTAAATGTACTGAGATGACCTTCACAGTTAAATATTGTTAAGAATGTCCACATCAATAATACTGTTTCCAATTACTGTTGAAAATGCGATTTTACAAGGCTATGATGTCAACACTAAAAAGAAAGCATGTACCGCAATTATTTTCGCTGTAACGAATACAACGAAAAAGACGGAAAACTTCTGAGAATGGATGAAAAAAATACGTCTGTGAATGGATGTAAAAGAACAGAGTTGTTTTGTGTTATTTACCGAGTAAAATGTTGACGTGATATATGAGAGAAAAACAAAATTCGTTAATGGGATGAGCGATAAACAAAAATCTTTAATAGGATAAGAGATTAAGTGTAGCGTAACTGAAATTATTGGCGACAGGCAGTTTAGTGCTGCAATATCAGCCAACACAATTAGCAAAACTGTTATTAAAACCAGTGAAGTAATTATAGTTGGCCGCAATGGAGTAGCCAAACGGTCTAAAGCACCTCGCTGCGGAGCGCGCGGTTGCTCGCCGTGGAGGTTCGAGTCCTCCCTGGGGCATGGGTGTTTGTGTTTGTCCGTAGGTTAGTTTACCTAGGTTTAAGAAGTTTGTAAGCTACGGACTGATGACCACGTAGTTTGGTCCGATAGATTAACAAACATTTTTTTAATTATAGTTGGGCTGCAACGATACAGTCAGGTAACAAACGTAAAAAATATAAAGTTTTACACTTTTCCGCAATCTGATAACGCTGATTCATATTTATCAGTCACTGAATATTTACATATATACTGCAGGGAATTCCATGTTTACAAATTAATAAAGAAAGACATACCATAGCCAATACGCCGTTCACCACTTTAAATTGTTAATACGACTACGGTTCCATAGTTTTATTAAAACTGTCCAGAGTTTAAAAGACCCCTTGATAAACTGAATCTGACAGTCGGTATACTTAGAGATTAAGTGAAATAGTGAACACACTACAGCTGTATGGCTGGTTCATGAAACTTTTTCAACATCTGAATATAGAATGCCTTCAGCTTCTCAATACTCGACGATTAAGTGTAACATCTACAAGCAAATTCGAAACAGAAGTCAATCCTAAAAACAAACTATGATTTTCGCCTTAATTAGTTATATGAAACTGTCCTCAATGAGCTGACGCGTTACAGCTTATAGGCGACACAGTCACGACACATACATTGCAAAACGAAGCCCACCGTTTAAAATTAACGAAATTTTCCGTACCTTCACCGACTGATAGCTGCAAGCTGTTGCATCAGCGGAAAGAGGGTAGTTACCACTCATGTCCGAATCATTAGAAGTTTCCGAGGCGGATGAACCGCTGAAAGTAATAAGTTCCGTCACACTGTCTTCCAGAAGACCTTCATTTTTCCATGCTTCAACTATTACTCGCTTTGTATGCATCACAACAACCCTCCAGACATTACGACGACACCAAATAACAACACACTCGCACAACTACAGCAACGAAAACGGTTCCTAACGTAAGACGCACGCTTCTATACAGCACTAGCCAAACAATGGACGCGAGCTGTCCGCCTCTAGCGGCAGCTTCGCAACAGGGGGCAGTCTGGACGTGACGATGAGCGCTCTGATTGGAGGAAGGTAGCTCCAGCCCGTGAACTGTCAACTAGCAAGTAATTTTAATCAGAGTATAGGGTAGCAGAGCCCGTGTTGATTAAGAGCCATGCTGATTCCTGACAGAGCAGCACGCGGATCAACAGAACGGACAAAGAAAAAGTTAGTATAGTATGCAAATTAAAACACAACTTTGTGTTTGTTCTACAGGTTTGTTAAAAAAATGTTCAAATGTTTGTAAATCTGTGGGCCTTAACTTCTCTGGCCATCAATCCCTAAGCTTAAAAAATACTTTAACTTATGCTAAGTACAACAAATACACTCATGCCTGAAGGAGGACTCGAACCCCCGACGGCGAGCAGCGGCGTGCTCCGCAGCTAGGCGTCATGGTACGCTCGGTCACTTCACCCCGGTAGGTTTTTTTATTATGTGAATCGAATTTCGGCATCTTAGGCCATCATCAGACATTTAGTCCAGGAACACGCGTTGTCAACAGATCGGAAGAGATGTTACATGCAGAGAAACAAATTATCGTCTTTGATGGAGCAGTTACTACGTAAATAAATATTTGAATGAAATCTGTAAATTAATAGTAGTCAAAGAAGGACATTTTAACACTGTATCTCGAGAAACAGTGCATACACAACAATTTCATGCCCATAATGACTACAGTGAATAAAATTAAATGGGAATTTAAAGGTTGAGCGGTTGTTCAAAACACAAGGTGATACAAAACCTATGAAATATAGAACAAATATTAGAAACCTGGAACACTATCAGAACTAAATAAATTCACAAAAATGGAGAGATGTGGAGGAAGGGTATAGGTGGGATACATTGGAGAATTGTGAAGCTTAACAAATCGAAAGTATGCACTCGAACAGGAAAACGGTGTACGTAAACGTAATCGATATAGTGATAATAATTTATTAAAGAATTAATCCCAGAACAGAGTACAGATTAATTTCTAATGTCTGTACTAACAAAAGTATGATACATGAAAGGTGTAATGCATTGGGTAACTGGACTGATATTAACTTAGAAAGTCGATGAACAGTGGCTGTGCCAAATTAAAATTAGATTTTCAACTTCATACTAGTAAAGTATTGAAACCTATTGCATACAGATGCTAATTCAAAAACAGAGTAATCTAAAATAAGGATGTAGCATCGGGAATATTGGATGACTCTGTAGCTGTGGCGTAATAAAGAAAAAATGGGAAAATTACCCTTCAAAGTGTCTAAGACTATCATTGTTACCTGGCAAGCAACTCACCTGCAGATCTTCTGTCCCAGGCGGTTGGACTTTGTCTCTTACAGCAGGGGTTTCAGCGCCTGGTAAAATACAAAAAGGGACAGTAAGGGAAGCTATAGAAACATTGAAGTTGGGATAGCTAGTCGAAACATACATTAACATCAAAGAACATAGAGGCGGTGTAGCCCTGTCACAAATTTCCATAAACCCTAACACACTGAATGCAGCCACTGGGCGTGTAATAGACTTACTGTAGACCAAGTCGCAAAATACATACAAAAGTAAGAATATAAATAAGAACCAGTCCTCAGAGAGAGTATAAAACGAGAGGTAAGAAAATAGCCATGAGTTCGCGCACGATTACAAGAACAGGGATCGGATCTAGGCATCGAGCAAGCTATATACCGGAACAGCAGTTCCAGAAAAGAAGGTGCAAATGCAGAAGCAAAGCGATCTCGTCCACGGAAGATGCGAAGTATGTCGCATCGGTGATCATCTCGAGTCCGGCGCGGAAATCTAGGACAGGCTGCTTGCTCCCAAGGAAACGGGAAGCAAGTGTCACTAAACGACGGTAACTGCCGTACGCTGAACTCCCGATGTCGATACCTCCAGGAACTGCAACGGAATAGGGCTCTGGAGCTGCTCTCCAGGCTATTTAAAGAAGTACCCAATACACTGGTGTGCACATCCGCGCTTGGCGAAAAGGTTTCTGTAGCCAACCTAACAGAGGAGAGAGGACTAACCGTTACCTATCTTGTGGTCGCCGGCAGTGGTGGAGTTCCAACCGTCACGTTGGGTGGCCTGAACTGGTGCGGATTCGCAGAACTCGAAACTCATCTCCCTCCGCCACCACATGCTACAACGACGGTTTGAAATAACGGCCGAAGGGAAACTAAACATTTCGCCATCTGTACTAATTAAATGTACAGTTCATAGGTCCATGTGATGAATGAAAAATTTAATATATTCGTTAGTATTTGAAAACTGTTTTCCTCTAAAAGTAACTCATATAAAACCTTGGTTTACACAAGTAATAAAGATTTCCTGCAAGACAGAAAGAAAAACGTTTATTCCAACCAAGAATAGATCCAATGCTGAAGATTTAGATGAATAAATGGAATACTGTTAAATATCAAGAAAAGTAGAACAAGAAAGGAACAGGAGCAGATAGCTTTATGGGTAGATGATACATTAGTAGCTGATGGGCATTGCGTGAAAATATATTTAACAGGTACTTTATATCTGCCACTGATAGTATGGGATTGTCGATGTAACGAAGCATGTTGGTATTTATTCTCATCTGCTTGTATTACTCACCTTCCGATATCAATGTTGCATAATAACAGGAAGGAATGTAAGTAGTCTATTATCATGTTCTTTTCCAAAAATTTTTGTATTCTTTTTTCTAACGTGATTAGTTGAAGATATTTTCTATTATTTGATGTGACGGAAGTTGGTTTAATTAGCAAATATTAATTAGTTCATGGAAGGAGCATATTGTTGTAGGTCATATATTAGGCTAATTACTATCTCTGACAAAACTAATTAAATTCTTTTCTCATACTATTAAAATAGATTTTTGTATGTTTCACAAGTAATGTCTTAAAATTTGTGCCCTCATTAGTTTCTGTATAATTACCGTTTATTACGAAAGTATTGTTGACAACCCTATTAAATTATAGTTAGATTTTAAATATTATTAATATAATGGGAACTTGTTTATCAATTTACTCAGTTTTATTTACGCTCCCTTTTACTGCAGCCAGTTGCATGTAATTGTTAACTTTTTCATTATAATTAAGTTAATGGACTCAATTAACAATACATAATTTTCAGTGACATAGTTTCTATGATATAAATAGGATGCTTTCGCACCATGTATATGAGTATTGTTTCGAGTCTGAAAAATTCGAACCATTATAGTAAATGTTCTTCAGTATTAGATTTGTTGAAAGTGTTTCCACTGTATTATGATCGGACTATTAATATTCGAACCACACTACTTGCACACCTCGAACTTTTGTATTCCACACAAGAACTGTGTAAATTTGTATTATTGATGTGTGGAATGTGTATATTGGGTTGTAGTTATTGTTATTAATGATACTTGTACACTGGCCATAAATTGGGCACAAATAATTCATCAAAATGTCAATGAACTTCAATTCTATGTGTGGCCAACATTATTTGAAGTGAATTAGATTTGCCCCATGAAATTACAGCCAGCCATTACCGAGAGCGCCGATCAACAAGAACTTCAAGAGGCAACGAGCTATGATCTGGTAACGTCACATCGTGATCAGTAAATAATGCCCTTGAATAACTAAAGCTAGCATTTTAAACAATTTCAGTTTCATGAATATTCACTCACTTTACCATGAGGAGTAACGTCCACAGTAAAATAATTAAAACTTTCAGTTTAGCCCAATTTTAGGTTATTTGCATAACCAGTCTATTATCACTGGAATATATCCTGATTGGCAAAAATATGCGGATATTATACCTATAATCAAGCAAGAAGATAAAGAGATAGCATCAAACTTCAGGCTCATTTCACTTGTATCATCATTCTCGAAAATTCTACAAAAGGTAATGTGGCTTCTCAGTCACCACAAATAATACAGTGTGCAGGACACAGTTTGGATTTCTGAAAGGTTCGATATCGAGAAGGCTATTTACACCTATAATAGAATGTACTTAATTCATTAGATAATAAACTACAAGCAGCAGGTACTTTCTGTTATTTGTCAAAGGCATTTGAATGTCTGAACCACAACATCCTTTTATAAAAATTCAATTCTATGGTGTCATGGGCAATGCTGCAAATTTGTTAAAGTTATAAATCGCTAACAGGATAAAAAGATGTCACTACTAGGGACTAGTGAATTAATCCAGCTGTCATCATCAGATTGGGAAGAAACTACATGTCGTCCCCACAAGAATCCATGTTAGGGCCTTTGCTTTTTCTTGAGCACATTAATGACCTCTCGTCGGTTACATTGCAGTAAGTACTATTTGTGGAGTAAATTCACATGTGTCCAGTAGAAGCGACTTCAAAGACCTGGGTATCTTAATTATGCTTCTCAGTATATTTATTTCTTAATAAACAATAAATACCTGTTTTCAACAAACAGCTCAATTCATACATGCAATACTAGGAACAAAAACGATCTACCCAAGGACTTGAAATCGCCTACTATCGTTAAGAAAGTGTCCACTACTCTGGAATACACTTTTATAATTTACCAGCAACGATAAAAATTTAGCTATAAATGAAGATTAGTTTAAGAGAATCCTAAAAGGCTTACCAGTGGCCAACTCCTACGCCAGCGAACCAAATGATGTATGTGTTCAATGATGTATATTATTGAGGTCTTCAGTCCATAGACTGGTTTGATGCAGTCCTCCACATTACTCTATCCTGAAGAATCCTCTTCATCTGCTCATTCATTTGAATTTCCTTACTATATTCGTCTCTTGATCTCCCTCTGCCATTTTTACCCCACACACTTCCCTCCAATGCTAAATATACGATTCATTGATGTCTAAGAATGTATCCTACCAAGCGATCCCTTTTCGTCAAGCTATGCCAAAAATTCATTTTCTCCCCAGTTGTGTACAGAACCTTTTCATTAGTTACGCCTTCTATCCAACTAATCTGCAGCATTCTTCTGTAGCACCACATTTCAAAAGCCTGTATGCTCTTCCTGAATCAACTATTTGTCGTCCTAGTTTCACTCCTGCACAAGACAACACTCAACACCAACGCCTTTAGAAAGGACTTCCTTACACTTATATTAATATTCGATGTTAGCAAATTTCTCTTTTTCAAAAACGCTTTTCTTCCCGTTCCCATTCTACATTTCATATCCTCTGTACTGCGGCCGTCATACGTTATTTTACTACCCAAGTAACAAAACTCATCAACCACCTTTATTGTTTCGTTACCTAATCTAATTCCTTCGGCATCGCCTGATTTTCTAAGACTGCATTCCGTTACCCTTGTTTTACTGTTATTAATGTTCGTTTTATACACTTCTTTCAAGACACTGTCTATTCCATCCGGACGCTCTTCCAGGTCCTTTGCTGCCTCTGACAGAATTACAGTGTCATTAGGAAAACGCAATGGTTTTGTTTCTTCATCTTGAACTCTAATTCCTTCTCCAAATTTCTCTTTGCTTTTCTTCACAGTTTGTTAAATGCACAAATAACACTGGAGAAAGGCTGCAACCCTTACTCCGTTCACAACCACTGCGTTCATTTCATGCCTTCAACTCTAGTAACAGCTGTTTGGTTAACGTACAAGTTGTAAATAATCCGTTCCCTATATTTTACCCCACCTAACTTCAAAATATGCAAGAGTGTATTCGAATCAACTTTGTCAAAAGCTTTCCGGCTTCTGGTTAGAAGCGACATATAATATTTTGATTTTTGTCTGCGTATTTTCGTTTCAGTTTGTAAATTTATACTGTGTTCTCGTGCATATTAGATTCAAATTCGCGTTTTAACAAACAGTGTAGTCTTCCTTTGAGTGCATCGCGATAGTAGTTTTGTTTTCTGGGCACTGCAATCATGAATAAGGACTGTGACTGAGATGCAGTGCGGATGCAGTCTGAGCTGGTGACACTTCGCTCCCAGCTTCAATCTCGGTTTCACAGTTGGGCATCGTTGTTGTTGGCCGGTTGTGGGGACCTAACGGACTCCCGTCGTCTCCACCGATGGGCCTGCGGCAGCGACACTACCTGATACCGCCACCATAGAGACAGACACCGTACCCGTGGTTGCGTGGGAGGTTGCTCCAGTGAGTGACAGGCAGCGCAAGACTTTCCGGGCGACTGATCGTGAGACCGATCGTGAGACCTCCCTTGCGAACAGGTTTAAGCCGCTATCCGTTCAGGACAACGTTCCTGAGCCGGATGGTGTCTCTCAGCCTGCAAGAACCAGGCTTTCACAGAGGGTGGGTTTGCTTGTAGGTGGGAGCTCCAACGTTAGGCGGGCGATGGAGCCCCTCAGATGGCTGCTAAGGAGTGGAAGAAGGTCAACGTGCACTGCGTGTGTTCCAGATGTGGAACGGATGCCATGAGGAGTACAGGGTGCAGCCATCTGTAGGTGGTGGCTGACATAAGTACCAATGATGAGTGTCGCTTCGGATCTGAAGAGATTCTTTCAGTTTTTGAGCGGCGTTCTGAAGTAGTAAAGACTGTCAGTCTTGCTTACAAGATGAATGCAAGGCTCACCATCAGCAGCATAGTTTACAGGACCGACTGTGTGGAGGGTCTGAATCAGAGGCTCAGACGGTTCTGCGACCGTGTAGGCGGAAGATTCCTTGACTTGCGCCATCGGTGGTGGGGTCTGGGGTTCTGCCGAATAGGTCAGGAGTCCACTACATGCAGGAAGCGGCTACATGGGTAGCGGGGGCTGTGTGGCGTGGACTAGGCGGATTTTTAGGATAGAGGACTTTGCGGAAACAATAAATGGTCTGTCTCAAAGGGTGCTGGTCGATCACAGGAGAAATACAAAATACAGATCTAGGAACTATCCGTATAACAGTAGTAAACTGTCGTAGCTGTGTCGGGAAAGTACCAGTATTCCAAACGTTAATAGAAAGCACTGAAACACATATCATTATAAGTAGCGAAAGTTGGCTTAAGCCGGAAACAAGTTCAGCAGAAGTATTTCCAAAAGATTTTACTATATCCAAAAAGGACAGATTAAACAAAATAAGTGGAGGTGTGTTTGTTGCCGTTAAAAGTAGTGAAGTTGAAGTCAATAGTTCCTGTGGGTAGGTATGTGTAGAGGTAGAACTCGAAAATCGTAAAAGTTAATAATTAAATAATTCGCAGAGACTGTTGCGGAGACTGCGAATTATTTAATTATTCAACACTGTTGCTGCACCAGCCGCCACCACCACCACCATCATGGAATGGAATGAAAAGTAAATAATTGGTTCATTTTACTGGCCCCCCGACTCTGACGATACAATAGCAGAAAGTTTCAAAGAAAACCTGTGTCTAATTGCAAATACGTATCCCACTCCCACAATAATACGAGGCGGTGATTTTAATTTACCCTCAATCTGTTGGCGAAATTATATTTTAAAATCAGGAGGTACGCATGAAACATCGTGCGAAATTGTATGTACTCAACGCATTCTCTGAGAATTAAAACAATTAGTTCATGAGCCAATTAGAATTGTAAATGGATGTGAAAACACACTTGATCTCTTAGCAACAAATAATCCTGAGCTTATAGCGAGCATCAAAACGGATACATGTATTAGGGAACACAGAGCTGTCGTATATTTGTTGAGGGAAGCAGATAGAAATACAATAGAAATACAATACATTGCTTCTTGCTCCTTCCTAGCACTAAACGTTAGTGTAGACTAGATGTGGCTCAAATTCAAAGAAGTGGTATCGACAACAATTAGCAGTTTTATACTAAATAAATTAATAAAAGGAGGTGATTCCCCTTGGTACACAAAACAGTTCAGAACACTGTTGCAAAAGCAACGGAAAAGGCATGCTAAATTTAAACTAAATCCCCAGGATTGGCGATCCTACACAGAAGTTCGAAATTTGGCGTGGACTTCAATGCGAGATGCCTACAGTACTGTCCACAACTCTTTCTCGAAATTTGACTGAAAACCCAAAGAGATTTTGGTCAAGTGTTGAATATACTAGGGGCAAAAAACAAACATACCCTCACTACGTGATAGTAATGGCGATCCAGGCGATGATAGCGCTATTAAAGCAGGGTTACTAAACATAGTTTTTAGTAACTCTTCACCAAAGAAGACGAATCCAATATTTCAGATTTCGAATTACAAGCAGAGGCCAGAATGAGTAACTTTGAAGTAGAAGGAAGGAAGGAAGATTAGTGTTTAACGCCCCGTCGACATCGTGGCCATTAGAGGCAGAGCTAACGCTCGGGTTGTTTGGGTAAGGATATGGAAGGAAATCGGCCGTGCCCTTTGAAAAGAACCATCCCGGCATTTGCCTGGAGTGATTTAGGGAAATCACGGAAATCCTAAATATGGATAGCCCGAGGTGGATTTGAACCACCATCCTCCCGAATGCGAGTCCAATGTGTTAACGTTGAAGTAGACATCCTCGGAGTAGTGAAGCACCTTAAATCACTTAACAAGAACAAGTCTTCTCGTCGGTGTTGTATACCCACTCGATTTCTACCTGATTATGCTGAAGCATAGCTCCTGACTTAACAGCCATATACAACCGCTCTCTCGGAGAAGGATCTGTATCAAAAGATTGGAAAGTTGCACAGGTCACACCTATATTCAAGAAAGGCAGTAGGAGCAACCCACTAAACTACAGGCCTATTTCATTCACGTCAATTTGCAGCAGGGTTTTGGAACATATCCTGTATTCAAATATTATGAATTATCTCGAACAGAATGATCTATTGACCCAAGGTCAACTCGGATTTAGAAAATATAGTTCATGCGAAACATCCAGCTCTTTACTCACACCAAGTGATGAGTGCTATCGACAAGGGTTCTCAAATTGATTCCGTATTTCTTGATTTCCAGAAGGCTTTTAACACCGTACCTCACATATAGCTGTTAATCTAATTGCTTGGATATGGTATATCGCCCCTTATTTGCGACTGGATAAGGTACTTCCTGTCAGTGAGGACACAGTTTGCAGTAATCGATGGTAAGGCATCGACTGAAACAAACAAGCGTTCCACGGGGAGTGTTATTGTCCTCCGCTACTCCTTATTTACATAAACAATTTGAGAGAAAATCTAACCACATCTCCTAGGTTGTTTGCAGATGACGCCATCATTTACCGTCTAGTAAAATCATCTGAAGATCAAAACCTACTGCAGAAGGATCAAAATAAGATATCAGTATGGTGCAAAAATTGGCAATTGACTCTAAATAATGAGAAGTGTAAACTCGTCCACAAGAGTACGAAAAGAAATCCGTTATAATTTGTTTACAAGATAAATCAATCAAAAGTGAAGGCCGTTAACTCCACAAAATATCTAGGAATTACTATTACTTCAGACTTAAAATGGAAAGAACACTTAGATAATGTCGTGCGAAAGGCGAACCAGAGACTGCGTTTCATTAGCAGAACCCTTAAAAGATGCAACGTAAGTACTAAAGAGATTGCATACACTACGCTTGTCCGTCCTTTTTTGGAGTATTGCTGCCAAGTGTGGGATCCCTATCAGGTGAGGTTACACGGAGGACATCGAAAGAGTCGAAATGACAGATGGCTTTGTATTATAACGATACGGGAGATACAGCGTTACGGAAATGATACAGAATCTGGGATGGGAATCATTACAACTACGGTGCTTATCGCTGCGGCGTGGACTACATACGAAACTCCGATCGCCAACATTCTCCTCCGAATGCTAAAATATATTGTTGAGCGCTACTTACATAGGTAGAAAAGATCATCAGAATAAAATTCGAGAAATCAGAGCTCGAACAGAGAGATTTAGGTGTTGTTTCTTCCCGCGCGCTATTCGAGAATCGAATGGGAGATAAACAGTACAAAATTTGTTCGATGAACCCTCTGCCAGGCACTTAAATGTTATTTGCGGAGTATCGCATGTAGATGCTTCTCTAAATGTACAAAAGCTAGAAATGTAGGTCTGCCTTTCCTTAAACCATCTTCTCAGTATTGCCTAACGCGTTCCTACATTTCTCCTGAGTCCGAACTGATCTTCCCCAAGGTCAGTATCTATCAGTCTTGCCATCCTTTTATCAATAATTCGTATTAAAATTATGAAAATATAACTTAGTAAACTGATGGTTCTGTAATTTTACACCTCTCTGCGCCTGCATTCTTTGGGATGGGGATTATTACATTTTTCTTAAAGTCTGTGGGTATTTCGCCTGTCTCATATATCTTACTAACCTGGAGAAATAGCTTTGTCACGGCTGGTTCTCTCAGAGCCTTCTGTATTGTGAGGGAAGGTCTTTCAGTGCTCTATCAAATTCATCTCTCATTATAGTATCTCCTATTTCATCTACATTTACTTCCTCATCCCTTCCAACAATATTGTCTCGAAGTTTATTCCCTTTGTAGAACCCCTCTACATAATCTTTCCACCTTTCAGCGTTCTCTTCTTTACCCAGAAGTGGTTTTCCATTTGAGTTCTTGATATTCGTGCAGCAATTTGTCTTGTCTCCAAATGTCTCTTTTATTTTCTTGTAGGCGGTATCTATTATTCCTTAGTTATACATCCTTCTACAGATTTACATTTGGGTTTAAGACACTCCTGCTTAGCCCTTACGTACTTTCTGTCAATCTCATTTCTTAGTCGTCTGTACTCCAGTTTACCTGCTTCGTTTACTGCAATTTTCCCGTTTTGAAGAAGAATCTTCGATCTCCGACATCTGTCAGTTGCAGAATTCTGGAACACGTTATATATTCAAGTATTATGACATTTGTGCTGATCAGAAATTTCCTCTGCAGGTATCAACATGATTTCCGAAAGAAACGATCATGTGAAACCCAGATCGCGCTCTTCATCCATGAGATACAGAGGGCATCAGATACAGGATCATGTTTTTAGGTGGCAGTCTACAGCCGCAATGTACTCTGAAAAACTCATTCTTATGCCAAAGCAGTAAAATATTTTATTTGTTATATTCCACCAATTTCGTCAGTTGCTACCATCAACAGGAAATCAACAAGCTACATGGAAGAGAAATACATGACAGTTACAATTACACAACATGGAGTCACATATATAAATTTTGAAAATATTGTTGGTACTTACATATTACACATGAAAGTCAACAAGACAACATGTTTACTCAGTACAGTAACATCTAATTTACAATAAAATATTGTGATTGTCTCTAAAAGCCCTTCCATTTTACATCATGTAGTAGGTATTCCTTTAATTAATCTTTATCTACTACAAATGAGAAACTAACAATAAGTACAGACTCTAACAATATGTACATAGATAGATAATTTTCTATAGAAGATATGTGGACAATTTAATTATTCAGTTCACTGGTGATGATAAAGATATACTTGATCTATTAACATTTTTTTTTAATTTTATGCATCCTAAATTACAATTTACAATGGAAATAGAAAAAGGAGGCGAAATCAATTTCCTAGACTTAACAATATATATATATATATATATATATATATATATATATATATATATATATATATATATATATATATCATAGAAAAGAAGTATGCCTTTAAAAACTTCAGGAAACCAACAACAATACTTCATGCCATCTGGCTCAATACAAGCAAGCCTATTTTCATTCATTGCTTGAGAGAGCATTAAGGACAAATGTCAGATGCACAGATACAGACAGAATTAGATACACTGACATATGTAGCTACAAGGAATCGTTTTGACCCCACTTTAGTTGACTAGATATTTAAGAAAAGGATTAAAGAAAGACAATTTAAAGATAATAATACAATCAGTCTTTCGAGAATCAAAGTCAAGAGAAAAGACAGGTATGTCAATTTATCATATATTGATAACATTTTGAATACCAATGTTTCAGTTGTGTTTCAGACAGTAAAGAATATTAGTACTGTACTGAAAAACAGATTAGATAAATAATCACTAATAGAAGAAGCTGGAGTTTACAAAATAGACAAATGTGAAAAGTTCTATATAGGCTAAACTGGGAGGCATGTGAAAACAAGGTTTCATGAACATATGCACCAATCCAGCAATTCACCACTAAGTACACACTTGAGAACATGCAAACATGTGATAGGCCAGTCAGACAAAAACTTGTGTCTAATACACAAACTTAATAAAGAATATTACATGGACATTGTAGCTTACCTGGTCGTACATCGAAATTTCTTGATGTTGTTGACTGGTGCTCTTGATACTTGCTAGCTGAAATTTCATGGGGTAAAACTAATCCACTACAGATAATGTAGGCAACACATAGCATTGCATTTTAACTATATATTATTAGTACCCAATTGTCCCCATTTATGGCTTCTGTACAAATCTCATTAATTACAATCACTAGGACCAGGTAAGTAGATTCCATACGTGAATAATACAAATTAACACAGTTCGTGTGTGGAATACTAAAGTCTGAGGTGTACATTGTGGCACAGAAGAATTTAACTTTTAATCATAATAGTAAAAACACTTTCCACACGAATAATACTGATAAACTTTTACATAACTGTTCTAAATAAAGTTCAAATTGACGTGTGTTGTACCTCAGATACATCATGAAATGAGACCCAAAGCAATATTCGGAACTGGCGTGGATTGTGCATAAGACTAGGATGAAACAATACTCAATTACATGGCACAAACGCATCCTATTTATATCTTCCAGACAATGTCACTAAAATTATGTATTGTTAATTGAGTTCATTGCATTAATTATAATGGAAAAGTAAACAATTAAATGCAATATAGCGTAAATACTACAGAGTAAACTGCAATACAAATTTCTGTTAAGTTAGTAGTATTCCATATTCATATACTATTTAATATGGTTGGCAACAATACTTATGTAATTAACGGTAATTGTACAGATGCTAATGAAGGCAAAACTTTCCTAACATTACTTGTGAAACCCAGTGATACCTACTTTAACATTATGAGAAAAGAATTTATTTAGTTTCAACAGAAATACTAATTAGCATACTTCCAGAACTTTAACAATATACCTCTGGCATTAACTAATTAATATTTGCTAATTAAACTTTGGCAACACCAAATAATATGACTTCAGCTAGTCAGATTAAAAAAAGAATATCAAAAGTTTTGGAAAAGAAAATGATGATAGACTTATTACATTCATATCTGTCATTATGCAACAGTGCTACTGGGAGGTTCCGTAATGCAAGCAGATGGGAATAAATCTCAACATGCTTCGTTACAACATGCTAGAAGAAATTGAACATTTTTGCCACTAAAGCACAACCAGAAAATATTCTAAAGGAACAGAAAGATCTTAAAAACAAAAACTTCTTAGAGTATTTCCCAGATGTACTATAGCCCAACATGGCCATGTAGTTTAAATACTACAGGGCATCTGTATATATACTGCCTCCTGATTGTATGAATAAGACTCAACACTAAATCCCTTAAAGATATCTTCATATCACTGACATATTGTTAGAGAGATAAAACTCAAAGTAACCCAATATTTCAACAAGTTTAAAACAACCTTGTAGTTTCGCTAATCCATATTTATATCCCCAACCCCCCCCCCCCAAAGGTAACATTGTCAATATGAAGAGTTGCTTCAATGTAAGAATAAAACGTGTAGCTTATACAAGTGAGAATGTGGAGGATAATATCATGTATTGGGAATATTAGGGCAAGAAAATTATTTTAAATTTTATATGCAATTAATTCAAGAATTTTATTATTTAATACCAGCAGTGTTATACTAATGACACTTTTAAAACAAACATATGTAAGCAAAAGTTAACAGTGCATGTGTAATGACTAAACAAATTATAAAATCTATTATTTTAAAGTGACATTAGTTTTAGTAATTTAATAAGTGATATGATTTGAAACATTTGTATAAATGTAATGGCTAATGGGTTTCCAATCTGTAGCTTCAGAGTGGAAATGATGTCCTTATCTCCATAACAGTATTAAAAAAATAAAAATAAAAAGTTGTAATACATTCTGATGTACAAATTTATATGTACCTAATTATAACACAGTAGGTGACCTAAGGTTTATGTTCTCTCTCTATCTCTCTCTCTCTCTCTCTCTCTCTCTCTCTCTCTCTCTCTCTCTCTCTCTCTCTCTCTCTCTCTCACTCTCTCTCTCTCTCTCTCTCTCTCTCACACACACACACACACACACACATGCACATGGATACACACTCACACACACACACACACACACACAGAGTTACTTACACACTTTAACTGTTTCAAAGGTACAAAGTTACACACACACACATACAATAGGCATCATCGAATATATTACTTTAGAACACTTTCAATGTTGGCCAATATTTTACTTGAATCTTTAACGATCCTAAAAACTGAACTAATTGGAAAAGTTTCTATGACTGATATGCAACAAATAAATTGTGATATCTGTTTAACAGAGTGATTTGTAAAATGTAACAATGGTGATAACAATATCCCTTAATTTAGACATATTTTGATGTACAAAAGTTAATCACCTAGAAACTGTCCTGAGTGACCCAATGGGCTTTATTGAAACATACACACATCGTAAGAAAACTTAGCAACATATAAGGTTTATGTTTCATATCAGATTTTTTACGATCACATGATATTTTATCACTGTGCTTGACAGTGGCTGTACTTTATATATACGACATGGTTGTTTTTATATTTTTATACTTTTTATTTTTGTAGTTTTCAATGACAAGTGGCTGATATAATTTCTAAAACGATAATTCTTCTATTTTTATGTAATGACTTTTCATATACCTTCATGTTCCAACTACATAGACGCTATTTCCACTGTTTACAAAACTCTAACCAAATATTGTAGAATCAGTGGTAGGATAAATTAGAATTAATATCTGAATTTCTTTGATAAACTTTCATGTGTTCCAATAATGTCATTGTGCATATTGTTAGAGTCTGTAACAAAAGAATTTTCTCATTTATAATAGTTAAAGGTTAATTAAAGGAATACCTGTTCCATTATGTAAAATGGAAGGGCTTTTACAAAAAATCACAATACTTTATTGAAAATTAGACGTTGCTATACACAGCAAAAGTGCTATCTACTTTGATGTAAAATATGTAATTACCAACAATATTTTCAAAATTTATATATGTGACTCCAAGTTGGTTTCCTGTTGATGGCAGCAACTGCCAAAACCAATAAAATATAACAAAAATATTTTGCAGCCTTGGCATAAGAAGGATTTTTCAAAGATACAAGATCGCTGGTAGATTGCCGTATTTCTTGACTTCCGGATACGGTTCTGTACCATCATGGAATATGAGACCAACTGCGTGGCTGGATTGTTTTTAGCTAACAGAACTCAATATGTCAGTCTCAACGTCTCAACAGAAAGAAGTCTTCAGATCAAAATGTTCAAATGTTTGTAAATCTATCAGACTCAACTGCTTGGTTATCAGTCCTTAGCTTACAAACTACTTAAACTAAGGTAAACTAACCTAAGGACAATACAAACACTAAAGCCCGAGGGAGAACGGCTGCGCGCACTGCAGCACGGCGCCCCGGTATGCACGGCTAATCCACCGCGGCAAGTTTTCAATCTGGCGTGCGCCAGGGGCAATGCTATAAGACAGTGCTTTTCAGATACATACGACCTCGTTGATAACATCGGAAGCTGAATCAGGATTTTTGGAGTTGATGCTGTAATATATCGAGAAGTCGCAGTACTTGAAGAGGATAGTGAAATGCAGGAGTATATGCAACGTTAACTACGTGTGGTGCAAGCAGTGGCAAATGACCCTCAACTTAAACAAATATCAAGTACTGTGGTGACATAAAAAGAAAGATCCTTAATTACATAACTACGCAATAGGGAGACAAACATTAGAAACAGTAACATTCATAAAATATCTGGTAGTAGACGTAAAAAGCGATTTGAAATGAAGTTACCACAAAAATTGTGGGTAAGGCAGATGCCAGACAGATTCATTGAAAGATTCTCACGGGGCGTAGTACATCAACAAACCTCCTAAGGGGCTCACAGTTCTTTCGTGAGTATGTGCATGGTGAGCACGGGACCACTAGCTAATGCAGTCTTCCTTCCTTCTTCACTTCCCATATTGAATTTCCTTTCCTCCTCCCCTCCTTTCCTATTGTGACTCCTTCCCCTCCCCACCCGGTGACTGATAAGCTAAGTAGTATAATCCCCCTATCCCAACCAAACAATCCATCCAAACAACCCAAACACAACCCATCAAAAAAGGAGGTAGTCCGAAGGTTGAATATTGCTCATAACTGTGAGGTCCATACCATGTAAGCTTAATAGAAGACATAGAGAAGGTCCAATGGAGAGCAGCATGCTTTGTTACAGACTCATTTTGTACGTAAAAAAGCTACACGGAGATGATCGGGAAATTCCAGTAGTAGACGTGGCAAGAGAGAGACTTTCAGTAGCGCCGTATTGGACTTCTGTCAAAGTTCCGACACCATACGTTTCTCAAGGAGTCAACCAGTAGTTTGCTTCCTCCTCACAACAGTCTGTGTCACGTCACACTGAGTAGGCCGCTAGTGCGCAGCCAACACCGTCAAGATACAAGGCGTCACAACAAGTCCGTGTCACGTCACACTGGTAGGCTGCCATCGCTAGCTGACTGTTTGGCCGCTGGGGCTGGGGCTGGGGCTGCGGCCAGTCAGTGAGGTGGCGATCACGGCGTACTTGCTGTGACGTGACACAGACTTGTGAGGCCTTGTCTCCAGGCGGTGTTTGATACGTGATTGCGTCGTACTCTGTGTGATGTAACACGACAGCGTAGGGCACCTGGATATAGGCGGGCCAGCGCGTAACTTCTGCTGTAGCAATGGCTGCCGCTGCCATTTTTGTTCCAAGCGGTAGTAGTGTGAGCATATGAAAGATGGAGGTTTTTTGTTATTGCTTAGAAATAACGCTTGCATCATTTCAAATATGTCTAAAGACAAATAAAGATGTGGATTAAAAATTAATATGGTCGTAATAAATTCTTTTAAAATGGTTTCAAAAAATGTTAAATATGGTTTCTGGAATTTGCCCTCCTGGGTGCATATTCAAATGTTCAAATGTCTGTAAAGCTATGGGACCACACTGCTGTGCTTATCAGTCCCTAGACTTAAAACCAAATTAACTTACTAAGGACAACACATACACCCATACCCGATGGAGGACTTGAACCTCCGATGGGGAGCAGCCCTGTGGTTAGATTTTCTGAATAATTTATTCGCATTCTGCTAATTCTTGTTGGATGCCAGATGCGCCACCTAAGCTCCGCTCCGTTTTCGAGCACCATTATACATATTATCAGTACTTACCTGAAAATTTCGAATTTTATTTTGTGACTGTTCATAGACTTAAAAACATGACTTATCTCATTGGTCATTGAACGGTTAATCGTGGCGAGGATTAGGAACACTGAAAATCATCGGTATTGCTTACAACTTCAAACGTTTCCAACTATCAGCTCTATTTTGTTCAAATTGAGTGTCTTCAAAATGACTCTAAAATTGGTATATCAAGAAATTAATAATAAAGAACGCAGATTTCAAAATGGTTTTCATTTACACTATTAACATATAGACTACGACTTAAGACAAAAAAAAACCTAAGTAAAACCGATTACCTTCAATAGGCGAAAAAAATTGTAATGGGAACTTAAGACGCTTTACAAGTAAATCACAAGAGTGCTATGTATGTTGAAGGCTCACAGAATCTTGTGTTTTAACATTCCCGTAGCTTTAAACATCGTTTACGAGTCATATGAGCCACTATAATTAGTAAAAAACGGTATGCATTATTTAAAAGTAATTAGTAGTGTTATTGTATATACGTAGATATTGATTAAAATTGATTGAAACACAATGTGTTACTGTTACCAGTCACTTTGTTTTCTTGTGCCCACAATGCGTTTCAAAGGTTTAAGCCCCCATCATCAGTTGGAATAACATTAATCTGTGTATATGTAGGTTAAGTTGACCTGTTGCACTGGCAATAAGAGAAAATTCTATGTCAGAATGTAACTTTGCACAATTGTTCAACGGAAGTTAAATGTAGACAATTTAATTATCATACCTTCAGTGCTCACAGGTCCCTTGCCTTGTCTTAACCACACTTATGTGCAATAAATCACAGCCATCATCTTCATTTACTTCTAACAGAAGCAAAGAACTTACACTACAAACATAATGCATCAAAGATGGACTCAAACATTATACTTTAAATGGCGACAAACCGAAGGCCAGTATACAATGCACACTATAAATTAATATACATATACACAATTTGGGGGTTAATATAAAAACTAAAAAAACTAACATTTTGTACAGAGATTGTCATTCATTCAATAAGAGCTTTAAAAGAACAATGTGTAAACAGATGAATGGTTATGCTTTAACTGATTATGATCCGATGACAAATATACAGTGCACATTATATTACATATATACATATATCAATATATAATGTGCATTGTTCATTTGTCATCAGACCATAATCATTTAAAGCATAAACATTCACTTGTCTACCCATTTTAAAGCTCTTACTGAGTGAATGACAATCTATGTACAAAATTTTTATATTAACCACCAAATTGTGTTCATTGTATACTGCCCTTCAGTTTATTCCACCTGATAATGGTGTTTTAAACCTTTGAAAACAAAGTGACTGGTAACAGTAACATCTTGTGTTTCAATCAATTTCAAACATCGGTCACAGTAAAGGCTATACCAAAATGTTTTCATTTAAGGTAGATATTGTTTGTTGTCGCCAATATATGTGTAAATAAAAGTGTGTAACGAAAGGTCATAACTTGAAATCACTAAAAACCATGTGTTGAAACCTGTCATTTACAACATGATTAAATTGTACATAACTACAAATGATTTAACCCGCTTTCCATAGTTTTGAAAACATTGTCGGTGTCCATTTGTTTTCACGACGACAGTTTACTACTTATGTTACACGCCCTTCAGGATGAACCCTTCTCTTCAGGTGGTACCGAATCGGCACGCCAGTGTATAGTGTTTTCAATGTGTGTACACTTTTTCCCAACTTATGTTGGCTGCAGTGTAACAAAGCAACAATGAAACCGTTCCCCAAACTATCAGAACAATTCGGAACTGCACAGCCTACCATGCTGAAAACATTTACTGACTGCCCTGTACAGATCTGTCGCGCGTAGACGCGAAGGAACAAAAATGGCGAATGCGCATGCCCGACCATATACAGGTTCCCTACGAGATCGTACAACCCTTCACTTCAGGTGGTACAGAATCGGCACACCAGTGTGTAGTGTTTTCAATGTGTGTACACTTTCTCCCACCCTCTGTTGGCTGCAGTGCAACAAGGCAACAAGGAAACCATTTCCCGAACTATCAGAACAATTCGGAACTGCACAGCTTACCGTGCTGAAAGCATTTTCTGACTGCCCTGTGTAGCTCTGTCACGTCGCCGCAAAGGAACAGAAATGGCGGGTGCACACGCTCGTCCATAAACAGGTACCCTACGAGAGCATACATCCTTCTCTTGAATCGGCACGCCAGTATGTAGTGTTTTCAATGTGTGTACACTTTCTCCCACCCTCTGTTGACTGCAGTGCAACAAGGAAACCGTTCCCCGAACTATCAGAACAATTCGGAACTGCACAGCCTACCTTGCTGAAAACATTTACTGACTGCCCTGTACAGCTCTGTCGCGCGTCGACACGAAAGAACATAACCGGCGGACGTGCATGCCCGTCCATATACAGGTGCCCTACGAGAGCATACAGCCTTCTCTTGAGGTGGTACTGAATCGGCACGCCAGTGTGTAGTGTTTTCAATGTGTGTACACTTTCTCCCACCCTCTGTTGTCTGCGGTGCAACAAGGCAACAAGGAAACCGTTCCCCAAATTATCAGGACAATTCGGAACTGCACAGCCCACCGTGCTGAAAGCATTTACTGACTGCCCTGTGTAGCTCTGTCGCGTCGACGCAAAGGAATAGTATTGGCCGGTGCGCACGCTCCTCCATAAACAGGTACCCTACAAGAGCATACACCCTTCTCTTTAATCGGCACGCCAGTATATAGTGTTTTCAATGTGTGTACACTTTCTCCCACCCTCTGTTGGCTACAGTGCAACAAGGCAACAAGGAAACCGTTCCCCGAACTATCAGTACAATTCGGAACTCCACAGCCCCCCATGTTGAAAGCATTTACTGTGTAGCTCTGCCCTGTGTAGCTCTGTCGCGTCGATGTGAAGGAACAAAAATGGCGGATGAGCATGCCTGTCCATAAACAGGTGCCCTACGAGAGCGACAACCCTTCTCTTCAGGTGGTACTGAATCGGCATGTCAGTGTGTAGTATTTTCAATGTGTGTACACTTTGTCCCATCCTCTGTTGGCTGCAGTGCAACAAGGCAACCGTTCCCTGAACTATCAGAACAATTCGGAACTGCACAGCCTACCATGCTGAAAACATTTACTGATTGCCCTGTGCTGCTCTTCAAAAATGTTTAAATGTTTGTAAATCTATCGGACCAAACTGCGTGGTCATCAGTCCGTAACTTACAAACTACTTAAACCTAGGTAAACTAACCTAAGGACAAACACACACACCCATGTCTCAGGGAGGACTCGAACCTCCACGGCGAGCAACAGCGCGCTCCTCAGCGAAACGCTTTAGACCGCTCGGCTACTCCACCGCGGCCATACAGGTGCCCTACGAGATCGTACAACCCTTCTCTTCAGGTGGTACTGAATCGGCACGCCAGTGTGTAGTGTTCTCATTGTGTGTACACTTTCTTCCGCCCTCTGTGGGCAGCAGTGCTTCACTGTGCTGTATATTCGTTCGGCGTCGCAGCCCACGTACCGCCTGGAGAGCTGACTGCCCCTGGTTGCCAAATTGGCGGCTGGGAGCCGCCTCTGGCCCCGCGGCGAGATATGGCGGCGGTAAACAAGCGCCCCCTGACCGTGGCTCGCCTCGCCTCGCGACCAGCAAACGCTGTCTCCGGCCGGCGGCCTTAAAAATATCGCTAAATGAAGCGGTGTGCGCCCGCGCAAACGGCCCGGAAAAACTGGCTGTTCTCGCGAGCTTTAAGCGCCGCCTGGGGAGGGGCGGGGGCGGGTCTTATCTCCGAATATGGGGCGGAATGCCCCCCCCCCATACCTACCGGCTCCTGCAGGGGGGGGGGGGCGACTTTTCTGCCCCGAGGTAAACACGCAGGTCTGTCGCGTACCAAATGGCCTGTGCCAAAGTCCCCCAACTGCTCTGCAGACTCAAAACGCCGGAACGAGAAATCATTAACAGCACTGGCAGGGGACAGTTTCCGCCGTTTTACGAGTGGTGACAGGAAAATGTAGCCGCTCGGACCTTTCCGCGTTCGTCAAAGTTATCGCGGGATCGTGCGGGAAATTGTCGCAGCCGGGGACAGTAAATTTTGTCATATGTGACTTCGTACTGAAAGCCGTCTACCGCTGACAGGAAGTTAACCCAAGAGGAAGATATTGCCCATATGCTCGTCACTTACCTCTAAGGAATGTTTCCACTTCCGTTTTTCTGCACAGCTTGCGCAAACACCTCTCTACAATCATGCTACTGTTGCGTATTCTTTCTTTTATCTTTCCAGGAAATGACAACACAATTTAGGAGCCATAAGTTGCCGAATAAAGAAGCTCAGAATCAAAGCTTAATGATTTTTTATTTACTAACTTTTTTATCTTTTCTCAGATATTATTTGTAGATCCACTATAAATATTGGATCCTGTATAGAAGTGAGTTTGCGAAAAGTAATATCACGGTTTAGGAAAAAATAGTATCACATTTTTAAACTGTCACAAAAAGTATTTAACAACTTCAATGTAATAAAATCGACGTTAACTAACCCGTAGAAGAAAGTCAAGTTTGCACAATTCTGGTCGTAAAAACCAGCTGAAGGATTCGCGTGAACAGAATCTAGTTACCTGGCCCATAATTTAGAACTGATTCAAAATTTACTTTAGCAGCAGGAAGACAAAGAACGGTGGCCAACACACATCGTAGATCACAAGAATTACACACAATTATTAATATACAAGCCACCCCGAGCTAAACCACTACATGAAGATGGCTGTGAGAACATTTATGTAGCAACGGGATTAAAAATATGATAATATGCACCTGAATTTGTTCTCAGCAATGGTGAAAAACAACATTAAATAAAAGGGGAAGGTATTCATTAACAAATATTCATAAGAAGGATAAAATTTTACTGACAGTAAATTATTTATTCGGTTCAAACATACGCAAATGGGGGAACCAATTTTGTTAAACAATAAAATGCTTCCCACATTGAAAAATTGAATTAAAGTAATCTGAACTGAACGTCATCGGGGGGAGGGATTTACAATCAACAAGCATTCAGCCACTCACGCGCGAAGCAAAGCGAAACTCACCCCACTCAGCGTGCTGATACGAAGCAGAAGCAGGCGCCGCTATCGTAGGCAAAATTCAGCGACCCAGGATGTACCACACAACACAAGGAAAATAAACTTCGTAGGTGGCTACGTTCTGTCTTTCTTTACTTGAGATGGTACGCGATAATGGGGAGATTAATTTCCATTAAAATCAAACCGAGGGCTTGCAGACATATAAGACACGGCACGTGTCTGCTACATTACATATTCGCACCAGACTGAAGGCGAAGTGCGTAAAGATTGTATTCATATCAACAAAAATCAACGGAATCATAGATAAAGAATCAAGAAATTCGCAATGGTAAGGCACTGGTATGTGAGCAGTGGCGAGAACTCAAGTGACTAGTTATAAACCCCTGAAGTCGGAGTCCGAAGCACGTGGTTTCAAAAACCAGTAAAAATACAAAAATTCAATTTCCGAAAAATAAAGAAAATTATCTACGGAATGCAACCCTTAGAAATGCGTAGGATATCATAAGCAAGCTAAAGAAACACAGTTAGACGCGAGTGGGAAGGTTTTACACGGATGGACGAAGTCCAGTATTCAAATATCAGAAAAGTTGAATAAATTCAAAGTCGGAGTAAATCAACTAAGAAATACGGCATGCAGCCCCTAGAAATACGCAGTATTTCATAAGCAAGCTAATAAAGGGGGTTGTACAAGGCCAGAAGAGAATTTACTGGGGGATTCTGAATGCAAAGTACAAGTTTGGAAACGAAACAACAATTTAAAATAGACGGAAAGGAGATCGCGAGGTACTAACGGAAATAAGAAAGATACATGCATAATTTCTTGCCTGAAGGGCATAGAAACAGCTGAAGGCTTTGTTCTGAGGACACACCACGTGGAGTACACCTCACTCACGGAAGGAAAAAACGGAAAAGAATATTTCACATGTACTATACAGAAAAAAAAAATTCCCGCTAGAAAGAAATTAAACCGAGTTCGTACACGCCACCTAGTCTCACAAAGGTTACCGATTCTCAGCCGTTATACTACCGAATTAGTTACATATTCACCGCATTTACCTACGCAAAATCACCGAAATGAAATTGAATACACTTCCTTACATGGTCGGAGAACTTATTCCGAAAATTGACCCTAAGTTCTGAAATCTAATTTGAACATCAGACAAAGAATCGCTACCATCCCAAGGGAGGAAAGAAAAACAGAACGTCTTACTAGCTCAAAGCACAGCCACAGGGTGTCCACACGGCCCACGAAACCACCACCGGCGACCGGAAATCGTTAAAAAAAAAAAAAAAAAAAAAAAAAAAAACCAAGAAAATCCGCGATGATGGGGAGAGCTTAGACTATATATACATGTGGCGCCTGTTCCGAGAGAACAGACATCACTTCGGATCCTGCAGTTGTTATTAATCAACATTCATAGAATATATGACATCAACTGCGATTGGGCAAAGCCGAAAATGTGTACCCAGCCTGGACTCGAACCCGGGTCAACTGCTTTCTAGGCAGTTGCGCTGACCCCTACACCACTGGGGACACAGTGATCACCGCACCTGCAAGGACTACCTAAGCACGCCTCCCGTCAGATACAAATTCCCAGCTTCGCCCTGCCCACAGTACTCAAACTCGTAGTTATGAACTAATTCCCGTAAGAGTAAGGGCTTCAAACTTTGCCCACCCCTCCCCACTAACGATAGGATCACTGCCCGTCACCGGCATATTATATATATATATATATATATACATGTGGCGTCTGTTCCGAAAGTGGAGTGGGGAGGGGTGGGCAAGTTTGAAGCTCTTACTCTTACGGGAATTAGTTCATAACTATGAGTTTGAGTACTGTGGGCAGGGCGAAGCTGGGAATTTGTATCTGACGGGAGGCGTGCTTAGGTAGTCCTTGCAGGTGCGGTGATCACTGTGTCCCCAGTGGTATAGGGGTCAGCGCAACTGCCTAGAAAGCAGGAGACCCGGGTTCGAGTCCAGGCTGGGTACACATTTTCGGCTTTGTCCAATCGCAGTTGATGTCATATATTCTATGAATGTAGAGCTTAGACTTACGCGCCCTGATAGGCCCGCAAACTGGGCTTTGCCAACCCAACTTGAAAGCAACGGGTGGAGGAACCTCTTTGGTAGCATCAAAAGCAGAAGTTGGGAACGACTACCTATCGAAGCCAGAGTTTCAAAGAGCGCAGCCAGCAGCCGACGTCGAAAATTTTCATACATACACATGCTAGAAGATACTCATACATGCACATACAGAATAAAGCAAGTACACATTCTCACAGGGACAGTGGCGTCACGGAGAAACCGTTCATCTTGCCACATTCATAGACACAATGATAAATTATTAGCATAATAAAATCCCAGCAATATTAAAACAATATTATAGAAGAAAACATTTAAAAACATGCCTCTGAACGAAAGGGGTTCTCGTTTAGCAATAAAGCCCGTCTAGTGAAATTACAAAGTTAAAAACCTAGGGAAGACGGCAGACAGCCTCCTTTCAATATTAACATGTAATATTCTATGAACTAAATGATTCTATTTTTTTATATAAAACATTAGTTGGTTTCAGTTATTATACAGTGCTGTTAACCCTTTCCCTCCCAGTGTTGCCATGTGGCAACATCACCTTTATCTGTTGCTTAGCCACAACAATTTGTCCAAAGATTGTAAAAAACACTGCAAGACTTTCCAGGAATTCATTGTGACCAGGTTCTCTACCATTACCTTGAGAAAATAGAGCATTTAGGCTACAGTTCATTGTCAAAATATGTATCGTTGCTTGATATCTAAGCAGCAAGACTTTCAGATAACTATATCAAGGAAAATGAAACAAATAAATTAAAAACTTTCATTACTAAAAAATTGTCCAATGTCTAGTAGTAAACAGTTTGAAAATGTTATTAGTTATGATAAAGGAAATATCCTGCTTAATGATGTCATATGTAGTCATCCCAAATTTCCCTCCAAAGACTAAAACTAATTAAAAAATTCTGTCAAATATACATTATCGAATCATTATGTACGCAAAGAAATACTTTTGTTCATAAATTAATAAAATGAATTAATGAAGTTTTATCTCATGCCTGGATTTTTTTTCTTGTGGTTTTAGGGCGCACAACTTCTCAGGTCATTAGCGCCCGGATCGGAACAGAGATTCGCTAGATCTCGAAAAAAATTATAAATGCCAGAAAGGAGAGTATCAAGAGGAAGCTAAAACAAGGATTTAAAAAATCAAATAGAAGGGTTAAATATCCTTTGATAAATTAGCCATGTTGATAAAACACAAAACTCGAGCAGCTGCTCGTGTGTCATCAGCTAAAAGTTCCTCCAGAGCAGACGGCAAATTAAGAGCTACACGGAGATGATTAAAATTAAGACAAGACAGTAAAACATGTCGCACCGTCAGCAATTCACCACAGGAGCACAGCAGCGCAGGGTCAGCGGTTAGCAAATGACGGTGGCTGAAACGGCAGTGACCGATCCGCAACCGGGCCAAGATGACCTCCTCTTGCCGAGAGGGGCGTGAGAAGGTCCTCCAAGCGGTCGGGATCGGCTTTACAGTTCTCAATTTATGGTCGTGGAGTGAGAACCACGCACTGTGCCAGGACGACACAATACTCCGGCGAAGAGCCCGTTGAATATCGTCTGATGGGACGCAAAAGGTAGCCATACGAGGCAAAACAGCTGCTGCCTTGGCTGCAATGTCGGTAGTCTCATTCCCAGGCACACCCATTTGGCTAGGGACCCACAGGAAGGAAACGTGACAGCCGTTATCTTCTAGCAACTGAAGGGAGAGTTGAATTCAGTACACGACAGGATGGGTCGAGAGGGGGTCCCTAAGACTCTGCAGGGCACTAAGGAAGTCAGAGCAGATGGCAGAAAAGGGATGGAGACGACGACGGATGTATAAAACAGCCCGGTGGAGGGCAAAAAGCTCAGCCGTGAAATTTGAGCACCGGTCAGGGAGCTTGTATTGGAACAGGTCGTCCCCAACGACGAAGGCAGATGCGACACCGTCGCTGCTCTTAGAACCATCAGTGTAGATAAATATGGAATTATCGAACCACAAAGTCTCGAGCAATATACCAAATCCGGAGTGCTCTCCTTGTGGAGCGAACTAAGTTCAAGGTGGGTGTGAACCTGGGCCTGATGCCACGGTGGCAATGGGTTCTCGTTCAAGCGAAAGGATGAAGGAAGGGTGAAATAGAGTCGCTGAAGCAGGCAGCGAAACCGAACTCCAGGTGGAAGCAAGGCTATCGCAGACAACCGATATTGGCGATCGAGGGAGTCATCAAAGAATAATGGGTAAGATGGATGGTTGGGCATCGACAGCAGTCGGCATGCATACCGACACAAATGTCACGCCGAGAGGCCAAGGGTAATACAGCAGCTTCGGCATAAAGACTTTCAACAGGGCTGGTATAAAATGCACCGGTCGCAAGGCATAATCCATGGTGGTGAATGAAGTTGAGCCGGCGGAGAAGGGACGGCCGTGCAGAAGAGTATACAAAGCTTCCGTAGTCCAGCTTCGACTGAACAATAGCCCGGTAAAGGTAAAGCAGCGCGGTACGATCCGCTCCCTATGATGTGCCAATGAGGACACGAAGAAAATTAAGGGATCGGGCACAACGGTCAGCCAGGTAGGACACGTGTGGAGACCAGGAAAGTTTTCGATCCAACATTAGCCCAAAGAATTTTGTTGTCTCCACGAATGGGACATCAACGGGGCCAAGACGTGGAGATCGTGGAAGTAATTCCTTGTATCTGCAGAAGTTTATACACACCGTTTTCTCAGTGGAGAAGCGGAAACCGTTCGAAATGTTCCAGGAATATAGGCGGTCAAGACAGCGTTGAAGACAACGCTCCAAGAGACATGTTCGCTGGGCGCTGCAATAAATTGAAAAATCGTCTAGAAAAAGGGATCCGTAAACGTCGGCTGAAAGGCAATCCACGATCGTATTGATTGCAATGACAAAGAGAGCCACCCTCAAAACGGAGCCCCATTCTCCTGGCGAAAGGTATCTGACAAAACAGAGCCCACCCGTACCCGGAACTTGCGAACCGCCAAAAACGCTTGAATAAAGAGAGGGAGGTGGTCATAAAGGCCCCATGCCCGCCCTCCAACAGGTATCGTAAGCCTTCTCCAAGTCGAAGAACACTGCTACCGTTTGACGCTTCCTTAGAAAGTTATTCATAATGAAGGGCGACAAGATAACGAGGTGATCAGCAGCAGAGCGGTGTCTACGAAAACCACATTGAACATTAGGAGGCGTTGATATTCGAGGAGCCAGACCAACCGAGCGTTAATCATGCGTTCCATCACATTACAAACGCAGTTCGTGCGAGAAATGGGGCAATAACTGGAAGGAAGATGTTTGTCCCTCCCTGGTTTGGGAATGGGGATATATACCTGGATTGTGATGATGATGACGTTATTTCGAAACGCGTAAATAAACGTAGAGCCGCATCACCAACTGAGGCCTACATATTTTCAGCAGCGTGATTAACAGCATGAAGGAGGAAAAAGAATGATTATCCATATCCTATCTTACTTCAGTTTGTAACCCCTTTTCGAACTTTCTCACATATTATGGCGAACTCCAGGTTAATGAGTTTTAATACAACTGTTATTTTACTTTACTATATCTTGTTCCAGAATGAGTATATAATTCAGCTTTTGACGTGTCGCTCTTTGTCACTGAACATGTTTCTTAGCCTGAGTACCCGAGGCATTCTAACCTGAAAATGCAAAAAAGATCACACACAAAAGAGATCACACATTTTTGACCGGAAGGTACTTCTAAAAATATATTTTATCAGAGAGTTACGCCTCCACTATAACAAAAATTTACACACCACTACCAGTATAAGTAACCATTCCTTGAGAAATTGTAATAATTGAATAACTGTTCCGTCAACAGCTGCTGTTCAATGTGTGAAATAATGAAAAATGAAAATACATCAGAAAACTATCGATATATTAGCAATGCATTTAAATCGAGCCGTTCACACATGAACTGGAAGACAACAAAAAAATCACCACAGAACACTATGCGATGAAAGCAGCTTCTACGCATTATAAAACAAAGTTCTCCCTGCGAGTCTGTCTGTCTGTTCACGATAAACTCAAAAATTGCTGAACGAATTTTCATACGGTTTTCACCAAATGACGGTGTAATTCATGAGGAAGTTTTAGATATATAATTCATACATTATGTGACGTAAGAACTTTACCATACATGCGAAAATGCGTTTATTGTTCCATAGGCTTACAATGATTTCGTGTTCAAGACACCAAAACCAAAGTTTTTGATCTCTCTGCGTATTTTCTTCAATCAAACTTACAAAAAAAAATGTTCAAATGTTTGTAAAGCTTATGGGACTTAACTACGGGGTCATCAGTCCCTAAACTTACAAACTACTCATGAACTACTTACGAACTAGGACGGCACAAATATCCACGCAAGAGGGGGGATTCGAACCCCCGACCGTAGTGCCCGTGCAGACAGTGACTGAAGCGCCTCAGTCCCCTCGGCCACCGTGGCCGGCAATCAAACTTTATAATGGCCATTAGAACATCTGTATTATCTTAGATCTGTCGCAGTATAGTATAAGGTGTGTTCAAATGACTAGGTACGAAACGACTTAACCAAACCGGTTGAAATTTGAAAATGCCGTTTTGGGAAAACGTAGTCCGACATCTAGGGACGCGATATTCGCTAAAAATTATAAGGCTGTCTCCTCAGCAGGCCAGATTATGCTCACCGACTTTTTTCGACTTCCGAGGTCCGTTACTAATCGAATTCCTCGAGCTCGGAAAAACCATTAACAGTGACGTGTACTGTGAGACACTAGCCTACGCAAGCGCGTCAAATGCAACGGCCTGGGCTGCTCACGAAGACTGTGATTGCGCTCCATGATAACGCACGTCCACACGTCTACAGGGTCACACAGTCTACTGGCAGAGTTCAAGTGGCAGCAGCTTGTGCATCCGCCTTACAGCCCGGACATACAGCCCAGACATGTCGCCCTGTGACTTCCATCTGTTTGGTCCCCTAAAACAAAATATATCTCAAAGGGAAGCGCTTCATGTTGTTGTTGTTGTGGTCTTCAGACCGGAGACTGGTTTGCTGCAGCTCTCCACAATACCCTCTCCTGAGCAAGTCTCTTCATCTCCACATAAGAACGGCAACCTACATCTGACTGAATCTGCTTACTGTACCCATCTCTTGGTCTTCCTCCGCGGTTTTTACCCCACACACTTCCCTCCAACGCTAAAGTCACAATTCCTTGATGTCTAAGAATGTGTCCTACCAATCGATCCCTTCTTTTAGTCAAGGTATGCCAGAAATTTCTTTTCTCCCCAGTTCAGTACCTCCTCATTAGTTACGCGATCCACCCACCTAATCTTCAGCATTCTTCTGTAGCACCACATTTCAAAGGCCTCTATCCTCTTCCTGTCCGCACTGTTTATCGTCCATGTTTCACTCCCACACAAGGCCACACTCTTCACAAATGCGATCAGAAAAGACTTCCTTAGGCTTAAATCAATATTCGATGATAACAAATTTCTCTTTTTCAAGAACGCTTTTCTACCCATTGCTATTCTGCATTTTATATCCTCTGTACTGCGACCATCGCATGATATTTTACTACCCAAGTAACAAAACTCATCTACCACCTTCATTGTTTCGTTACCTAATCTAATTCCTTCAGCATCGCCTGATTTTCTAAGACCGCATTCCATTATTTTTGTTTTGCTCTTGTTAATATTCATTTTATACGCTCTCTTCAACACACTTTCCATTCCATTCAACTGCTCTTCCAGGTCCTTTTCGTTCTCTGACAGAATTACAATGTCATCAGCAAAACGCAATGTTTTTATTTCTTCCCCCTGAACTTTAATCCCTATTCCAAAGTTTTCCTTGCTTTCCTTCACCGCCTGCTCGATGTACAAATTGAAGAACATCGGAGAAAGTCTACAACCCTGTCTTACTCCCTTCCCAACTGATGCTTCCCTTTCATGCCTTTCGAGTCTAATAACTGCGGTCTGGCTTTTGTTCAATTTGTAAATAACCTTACGCTCCCTATATTTTACTCCTGCTTGCTTCAGAACTTGAAAGAGTTTATTTCAATCACCATTGTAAAAAGCCTTCTCCAAATCTACAAAAGCTAGATATGTAGGTTTGCCTTTTCTTGATATATCTTCTAGGACAAGCCGTAAAGTGAGTATTGCCTCCCGTGTTCCTACATTTCTTCTGAACCCAAACTGATCTTCCCCGAGGTCGGCTTCTACCAGCTTTTCCATCCTTCTGTAAATAATTCGTGTTAATATTTTGCAACCATGACTTATTAAACTGGTGGTTCTGTAATATTCACACCTGTCTGCTCCTGCTTTCTTTGGAATGGGAATTATAACATTTTTCTTAAAGTCTGAGGGTACCTCGCCTGTCTCATACATCTTACACTCCAGGTGAAACAGTTTTGTCATGTCCGGTTCTCCCAGAGACTTCAGCAGCTCTGAGGGCCTTGTTTCGACTTCGGTGTTTCAGTGCTCTGTCAAATTCATCTCTCAGTATAGTATCTCCTTCGGACGAAAAACTGAAGGACACACTGGCTCTTGTCACTGCCCCTGTAATTCTGGGACCTGGGAATCCCTCGGCTCGTAAACATTGGAATAGTTTTGCTCAGGCCTCTGGTGATTGCTTTTCAATTATACGCACAGTCGTTTCGTACCTTAGCATTTGAACACCCACCGTAGGAAAGTTTGAAAGACGAACCGATGCTGGCGCCAAGGCAAATTACGCGAATCGAATAATTATTTTTGCAAAAGATGTCAATTGGGCTGTCATGTGCAGATTTCGGATATTATTTGTTTTTATGTGCAAAAGCACGTCACTTGCACCCTTTAAATTTGCACGGATCGATTCAAACTTTGCACGAAGACAGATAAATGGTTAAAGTCGAAACGATGTTTTTATCGGATAATCACTATTCGTTATCGAGATGATATTGTTTTAATTCGAGCTAAATTTATCACCAGGAAATGTTGATACTATTTTTTTGTATGAAGACTCCATGAGATGTGTACCCAACCACCACAATATAATAAAAAGAATAAACAATTCCGTTTGGTGGTTGTAAAATATTTATTTTAAAATATAGCATATGGATTTCGTTCATATAATGAACATCACTAGTGCATTTTCAAGTTCCCTTCTCACACATCATTTTATGGACTTTAACTGTTGAAAAAATTTTATGTGGTGTACATGAGTCCCCTAGACTTGAAACTGCGCTGAGGATCTTTATTCAATGACCGAAATAGATGTAGCACATTGTTCACATGTTTGTAGAGCTTATGGGACTTAACTATGGGGTCATCAGTCCCTAAACTTACAAACTACTTATGACCTAGCTTATACTAACGACGGCACAAATATCCATGCCCGAAGGGAGATTCGAACCCCCGACCGCAGTGGCCGTGCAGATTGTGACTGGCGCGCCGCAGAGTGCTCGGCCAACGCGGCCGGCTAGCACATTGTAAACAAATATTTTATGTCACCACAAAACAATTAGGAGACCACTTGAGATATCATGCACGATATACATATGGTAAAGTATTTTACACAGATATTGTTAACAATTGTGATTTGTGTGTGATACAGCAATATATTTTGCTTACTCACATCTTTACTTGAGGTTTGCATGGTGTTTCCTTAGGCCGGTATTAAACTATGAAATTATTAGAAAAAGAATTGGACGAAAAAATATTGATCCTATTCTTTGACAAAGATATTGGATGAAACGCTAGAGGGGGTATTACACTATCATCATGTATTTTGTAAATTTGTTTCAAAATGACAGTGTTATGTTCAGCTGTTGGGTATACTACAGTTGTGTTGTGTGTGCATATAGAACAGGAGGAGGGAAAAAAGAAAAGGAAACGCACTTCGATGAAACCGTGGGTGTCAGGGCGAGATAAATAAAATTTATTACGGGAACCGGAGGATTTTTTCGTCGTCGGCAGTATAGCCGGGCCGTAATTCATTGCCAATTAGCCTATTTTGTAGTTCTCCATTCTTCACAATTTGCAATAGATTAACAGAAAAGGGTGACGCAAACGAATAAGATCGTAGGTCGATAAAGCAAGTTTCATTAAATAACGTTTTAAATGAATAATGTCAGCACTGCGAAAAAGGAAAATCTACATTGTTTATGACGTTATTAACAATGTAAGGGGGGAAACATATTTGATAAAGTAAATAGGATATATTCAATGCCTTACAAATAATTGTGTAGCGTATTTATGTGTATATATTTTCGCTTGCAAACGATGATGTTTTGAAAGTTGTTTCACTTCCCAGCACTTAGCACACGAAGTTGATCAAAATCATACATGATAAAGTCAGCCTTGGCCGTAAATAAGATTTAGGAGTGTTACTTCAATTTCGATTGTATATTATGACTTTTTACATCACGGACTGTAACTCAACCTCACTTTCACCACAGGGTATTTGACTACGCGAATTGACGTAACAGGCAGTGTGGATTGGCCTTGTCGCCTGTTATACAACGGCCCATCTGATTTTTACATTCATATCAATTTTTTGTTGTTGAACAACTCTACACAAACTTGCCACTACTAGCCATGTTTAAGATTTCGAAAGTTATGTCATTTAACCTCCAAATGAAACAGCTGTAGTGGCAAATGGAAATGAGTGTATGGCTTTCTTGGCCGGGAGATCCCTTGCAGGATTGTTCGGCCGCCTTAGTGTAAGTCTTTTTATTTGACGCTGCGTGGGCGACTTACGTGCCAATGATGATGAGATGATGATGATTAGGACCACAGACAACACCCAGTCCCTGCCGGGAATCGAACCCTGGCCTCCTGCGTGGTAGTCAGCGACGCTACCGCTGAGCTACGGAGGCGGACAGCTGTAGTGGCAATTGGCAAGGAGGCTGTAATACTACTAGCGCTCCAAACGGTCACATTTCCCACTGCTGGAAACAGAAGACGAGCGATTTCTTAGATCACATCTGAGCTGAGTCCTTAGATTTGATGAAATATTAGACGACGTTCACATTACACCATGTCCAATTTTTGTTTGTCCAGTTCTTTGTCCAATAATTTGATAGTTTAATACCAGACTTAGAGCGAGGCACCATGGGGCTACAATAATAGTGAAAAGGTCATTCTCCATGCACTCTAATATGGTGTGTGATAACCTCGGACGGTCGGTACAGTTGCACACCTGCGTGGCATGGACAGTATGAGGTAATCAATCAGCTCTGGAGGGATATTTGGCCATTCTTCCAACAGTGAAACACCTAGCTTTGCAACTGTTATGGGAGGTTCTGGTTTGGTTAAATGCGTCTGCGAAGTGCATCCCAGATCCGCTAAATCGGTTTTGTGTCTGGTGAACAAGCTGGTCGCTACATTTGTTCAATTCCCTCAGCTTCAAGCATGTTGTCCACCAGTGCAGCTCTGTGGCGACGAGCGTTATCGTCCACCGGAGGGAACCCATCTCCTACAGCATCAGCGTAGGGCATACGAAAAGGTCGAAAGATCTCTATATCTCTGGGCAGTCTAAGCGCCATTCTGAACGGCAAAGAGGTCCGTACGTCTGCCAATACTGACTCCTGCCTACACCATTCGCCCACCGCCATTATGCTCATAAGCAGGATTGTTCCACGTTCTCTCCAGATAACGGAACGACGATTGTCAGGCTGAACACAAAATCTTGACTCATCTGTGAACAGTACCCGGCGCCAATCGTTACGACTCCAATCCTGATGGTCTGCCCAGTTTCTGCGGGATAAACGGTGTCGTGGTTTTAATAGGACACACACCATAGGCATCCGCCCGTACAGGCATTTCCGAAGGCGATTTCGTACTGTTTGTGTCTTGCATGGAGGGTACGTTGCCTATCTCTTGCTGGTGTTAACCCGTGGACAACCTTGCCTTCTTTTAACGTTTCCTGTTGTCTGAAATCGCGTCCAGGTCTTGGAAATTACACTTTGGCACACTCGAATAACTGTAACCACCTACCTCCTTGTCTGTCCCGCTTCCAAGCTTCCTATGGCCCTCTATGCCATAGCTTCGGATACGTCACGATGTTGAATTACCTGTTCACTACACTATATGAACCGAACTGCTTGTGTGATTAATGTAGTAGAGTAACCACAAGTCAATACCAAACTTCTGTTATTACCAATATCTGGGTTGCCGTAATTTTTTTGTTTTAACTCTTTAGAACCGACAGAAAGGCATCGAAACATTTTAGTTTATTCTGCTGAAGACAATACTTCAGAACTTGGACGTATCACTGTTTTCTTAATTGTTTATACCGGTGTATTTCCACAGAACCTGAAATTGTTAGTCGCGGCGGAATAGTCGTACACCGTGGGGCGCCGTGCTGCGGTGCGCGCGGCCGTTCGCCGTCGGGAGTTCGAGTCCTCCCTCGGGCATTGTTCTACGTGTTGTCCTTAGGTTAGTTTAACTTAGTTTTTTTTTTTTTTTTTTTTTTTTTTAACTAAATGTAAATCTGTCGGACCCAACTGTGTGGTCATTAGTCCGTAGCTAACAAACTACTTAAACTAAGGTAAACTAACCTAAGGACAACACAAACACCCATGCCCGAGGAAGGGACTCGAACCCCCGACGGCAATCGTCCGCGCGCACCGCAGCACGGCGCCCTAGTCCGCACAGCTAATCCGCCGCGGTTATCTTAGTCTAAGTAGTTTGTAAGCTAGGTACTAATAACCAAGCAGTTAAGTCCCCCAGATTTACAAACATTTGAACATTTGATTTTTGTAATTGTTATAGGAGATTAAACCAGATGACAATTCTAAACGCACTGATTTGCAGCTGTAATATGTCGTGTGACTTTCACTATTAACTACCCATGATTGATTAATTTGAGAATTATGTAGATAACCGAATTTAGTGAATTAAATCTTAGATACAAAGCCGCTATAAACTTGCGCTGTTTTGAAGGCGGTGACGTGTGGTTGCTGCTATTTTAAACGCCCCAAAACATTAGCAGGATACTACCGTGTACAACTGCTCCTTTATTTTTTATGTCGGTCGTGTAGATTAGACTGATTTAATACTTATTCCATAGATCATGAATACGACACTTCGTAATGATGTGTGCATGCAGTAGTTGTTTAAAAATTAAAGGTTATAGTGCTCACATTAATAACGCTGTGACTGGAAGAAAATTTCAAACGCTTTTGTTTCCCTGAATGTGTTTTTGATCGATTAATACATGTAGTAATATGTTTTTGTTTATTCATCTTACGTATTCAAGAAGAGCCACATGTAACGTGAAAGTGATGCCTGTTTAATTCATTTAATTCCTTTTTATATTTTTTTTCCTATATTTACGTCGATATTCATAGCTGATAAAGTTGGAACGCTCATAGAAATGTTTGTTTGCTTACTGGTGGAAGTTCTTATGACTTGTTTTTTACATTTTCCTACTACGTCTGCAAAACTTTACCTATGTTTCGTTTCCGAGTCCAAAAATATATGCATTGAGGAAAGAAGCAACTCATAGTATCATGCATTTTGACTGTGAACTGCACTTGCAAATAATATGTGATTCCTTTAAATTTTAAAATGCTATCAAAAAAAGATCACTACAATTGCATACGATACAAATTGTCATGTTTGATAATAAACTACGACTGCTAACTATCAAAGTGCAAGGAGTTATATCCTTTCTTCTTCGTTTTTCGTAAGTTATCAACAGAAAGTGTTATAACTGGCAAATGATTCCGGTGTAGTTCCCAATTTGCCGCTACCAATGAGGAGGTAACTGTGAAAAAAGATTGAATAACTAACAAAGTGAAAACTAGATCGCGGATATTTAGTTCAAAACCTATTTTTCCCCGAGTAACTTGTAGTTAAACGTTTCATGACTAATTAAAACCGAAACTACTAATTTTGTAGCACCTAAAATAACTTATTTCGACGTTAACGCTAAACATTGCGTATTTCAGCTTTAAAATCGTAAAAGGCGCCTGTTTGTTCTATTTCCAAGACATCTGACTTCTTTCGAAGAATCAGTGATAGAAGCATAGTATTCAAATTTTTGGGGGGAAAAAAGAAAATAAAAGAACTGGTATCGGTCTCTAGTGGTAGAGTCAAAGTTGCGTAAGAATATGTGGACTCAACATATACGGATGCACTACATAGAATTCGAAAATATATTGAGGAGTTTTGCCGTATGGATTTCTGTAGTTTCAACGACAATCGCGGGGGTCACATTGAAAAACTGGATGTTAGCAAGCTGGACCCAGATGCGACATGTATAGCTTATATGTTTTTTTTTTTTTTTTTTTTTTTTTCAAATCAACTCGCAAAGAGTAACCAACAAACAATCGCACACTTCAACTATGGGTTGTGGGTGTTATATTCAAATTGCGTAAATGAAAATAAAGTTCTTTTGACTGACAGATGCCGCTGCACATGTGGTGTAGCGTTTCATTTCCTCCAAGTGCTCTACTCTTTGATGCTGCGTGTAACTTGGGTAGCACAGGTATCAACCGTGTAGCACAGCAAGTAAGCCTAGAGTTCTCTATTTACTAATCTCCGCGGCAAAGAAAAGTTTTTGGTAAGGCACCGACAAGGGTACGGACATTCAAAGAACAATTTCCAGATGTTCCCTTGCCACCTGAATATGTTACTTTCTGGGGCACATAGTTAGCACAGCAGAATACTGCAGTAAGTACCTTCCAGAAGTCCAGAATTCCAAATCTATTGGCGGTTGCCGCTTCTGTAACTAAGGCAATACAGTGACTGAAACATCCTTATGTTCGAGCGCAGTACATATTTATGGTGAGTGTTATTTCCGAATTAAGAGGCTCAGGTAAACCTATCCACGAGAACATTGCTTTGCTGGTGGAAGTAAAAAAGTAAATTAATAAAGTTCCGGGTTAATTCGTAGAGAAAGTACGGGAAACAACTGGAACAACTCTGACCTAAATAACCTTTGCGTGGCAGCATCCATACTTTAGCGAGAAAATCCAGTTACACTGAATACAGGATTTCTGCGTAACTTGTGCGGAAAGTGAATTACGCCCCTGTCACGTCCACTGATGTAGATTTTCGGCATAAGAATTAATACTAACGGACCAGCGCAGTGGCTTTTCTCTGGAAAACCTACAAAAGCTTTCACTCGCATACTGTACAGGTGACTATGTATGTCTGAAACCACTGATTTATTCAGTGTTTATTAAATTATATATGTGTATTTCAACATATAGCATGCCACCTGCATTATATTGTTATTTTTGAACATTGTTTGCTGTGTTGTTCAGCTGTGCACGTTTTCATTTTCACTACTAGAAACAAATCTAAATAGAGTGAGCTACCACAAATTTACATATTCAATTTATTATATATAATTTTTATTTACGTGTGTTCTTAGATATACTGATGGTGATGTATTATGAGTGGTTGGAATTGTAATGTATCGTTATCAGATTTGTAAATAGATTTTATCTAAAAGGTAATAAGACTTTTCTGAAAAGTTATTTATTCAATTTCATCATACTTATGAACAATTTGCGAATGCGGGAGCTTAGTACATCGGACTATGCTTTTTTGTGTGTGTGATAAACAGTAATCGATCCTTTCGCCGAAGCATAAGAATTATGCACTTACAGACTTTGCACACTCAGTCAACCGAGGGACTAAGTTTTCGAGCTATTTGAACTACAGATAATGTTTCAGGAATCCTGTACGTCGTAGTGGTGTCTTCATTTCTCAACGATAAGGCGCTGAGCTGCATGATTGTTAAAGAATTTCTACTTTTCACGTCTTCATTATTTTTCGACACTGACATTTTTCTTTGCTGAAAGATATTGACTAACTGGAGACGACATTCTTTACTAGGTACATTACGAACAGTTTCAAGTGTAAAGTCTTACCAGCATTAGGTTGAACACAAACTTGAGATATTAATTTTAAAACAGTAATTTAGGCGGTCAAAATGCTATAAAGGACTTTCAATAATTTTTCCCCAACTAATAATAAATACAAATGAGTTTTAATTTATCCCCACCCTTGTCAGACGTTATATTATAAGAGGCATCTATAATCTACAGAGGATTGTCTAAAGGTATGTACAAGAGTAATGTACAGTACTGTTATTGTTGCAAGTGAATAGTGTTTGCACAGTTCTTTTCCCTTAAGAAAACTCGTTTATCTAAAATACTGTAGTATGGCATTCCAATCCCTTTTTCAAACTCCAAACCTACGCCCTTCCTATTAATTACGTCCGCTTCATCGCTTCCTCTCCTCAGAGACTAACCACCTACAGCCGTAGGGAACACCAACTCATAAACACGATTAACATGGCAAACCCCTGCAAAACAGCAATCTGACTGGCAATGCCAGCTGACCCCACAGCCGACCTACAGGCAAAGCAGGGAAACCATATCCATCGCACTAAACACAAACAAACCTAAACAGTCCCGCACACTTAGCCAGTTCTATGACCGAACTGCCTAACTACCTTGACAGACTTGGCTATCCAGAATGAAACTTTCACTCTGCAGCGGAGTGTGCGCTGATATGAAACTTCCTGGCAGATTAAAATTGTGTGCCGGAACCGGGACTCGAACCTGGGACCTTTGCCTTTCGCGGGCAAGCGCTCTACCACTGAGCTACCCCGACACGACTCACGATGCCGCCTCACAACTTTACTTCCGCCAGTACCTCGCCTCCTACTATTCAAACTTCACAGAAGTTCTCCTGCGAAACTTGCAAGACTAGCACTCCTGGAAGAAAGGATATGGTGGAGACATGGCTTAGCCACAGCCTAGGGGATGTTTCCAGAATGAAACTTTCACTCTGCAGCGGAGTGTGCGCTGATATGAAACTTCCTGGCAGATTAAAATTGTGTGCCGGAACCGGGACTCGAACCTGGGACCTTTGCCTTTCGCGGGCAAGCGCTCTACCACTGAGCTACCCCGACACGACTCACGATGCCGCCTCACAACTTTACTTCCGCCAGTACCTCGCCTCCTACTTTCCAAACTTCACAGAAGTTCTCCTGCGAAACTTGCAAGACTAGCACTCCTGGAAGAAAGGATATGGTGGAGACATGGCTTAGCCACAGCCTAGGGGATGTTTCCAGAATGAAACTTTCACTCTGCAGCGGAGTGTGCGCTGATATGAAACTTCCTGGCAGATTAAAATTGTGTGCCGGAACCGGGACTCGAACCTGGGACCTTTGCCTTTCGCGGGCAAGCGCTCTACCACTGAGCTACCCCGACACGACTCACGATGCCGCCTCACAACTTTACTTCCGCCAGTACCTCGCCTCCTACTTTCCAAACTTCACAGAAGTTCTCCTGCGAAACTTGCAAGACTAGCACTCCTGGAAGAAAGGATATGGTGGAGACATGGCTTAGCCACAGCCTAGGGGATGTTTCCAGAATGAAACTTTCACTCTGCAGCGGAGTGTGCGCTGATATGAAACTTCCTGGCAGATTAAAATTGTGTGCCGGAACCGGGACTCGAACCTGGGACCTTTGCCTTTCGCGGGCAAGCGCTCTACCACTGAGCTACCCCGACACGACTCACGATGCCGCCTCACAACTTTACTTCCGCCAGTACCTCGCCTCCTACTTTCCAAACTTCACAGAAGTTCTCCTGCGAAACTTGCAAGACTAGCACTCCTGGAAGAAAGGATATGGTGGAGACATGGCTTAGCCACAGCCTAGGGGATGTTTCCAGAATGAAACTTTCACTCTGCAGCGGAGTGTGCGCTGATATGAAACTTCCTGGCAGATTAAAATTGTGTGCCGGAACCGGGACTCGAACCTGGGACCTTTGCCTTTCGCGGGCAAGCGCTCTACCACTGAGCTACCCCGACACGACTCACGATGCCGCCTCACAACTTTACTTCCGCCAGTACCTCGCCTCCTACTTTCCAAACTTCACAGAAGTTCTCCTGCGAAACTTGCAAGACTAGCACTCCTGGAAGAAAGGATATGGTGGAGACATGGCTTAGCCACAGCCTAGGGGATGTTTCCAGAATGAAACTTTCACTCTGCAGCGGAGTGTGCGCTGATATGAAACTTCCTGGCAGATTAAAATTGTGTGCCGGAACCGGGACTCGAACCTGGGACCTTTGCCTTTCGCGGGCAAGCGCTCTACCACTGAGCTACCCCGACACGACTCACGATGCCGCCTCACAACTTTACTTCCGCCAGTACCTCGCCTCCTACTTTCCAAACTTCACAGAAGTTCTCCTGCGAAACTTGCAAGACTAGCACTCCTGGAAGAAAGGATATGGTGGAGACATGGCTTAGCCACAGCCTAGGGGATGTTTCCAGAATGAAACTTTCACTCTGCAGCGGAGTGTGCGCTGATATGAAACTTCCTGGCAGATTAAAATTGTGTGCCGGAACCGGGACTCGAACCTGGGACCTTTGCCTTTCGCGGGCAAGCGCTCTACCACTGAGCTACCCCGACACGACTCACGATGCCGCCTCACAACTTTACTTCCGCCAGTACCTCGCCTCCTACTTTCCAAACTTCACAGAAGTTCTCCTGCGAAACTTGCAAGACTAGCACTCCTGGAAGAAAGGATATGGTGGAGACATGGCTTAGCCACAGCCTAGGGGATGTTTCCAGAATGAAACTTTCACTCTGCAGCGGAGTGTGCGCTGATATGAAACTTCCTGGCAGATTAAAATTGTGTGCCGGAACCGGGACTCGAACCTGGGACCTTTGCCTTTCGCGGGCAAGCGCTCTACCACTGAGCTACCCCGACACGACTCACGATGCCGCCTCACAACTTTACTTCCGCCAGTACCTCGCCTCCTACTTTCCAAACTTCACAGAAGTTCTCCTGCGAAACTTGCAAGACTAGCACTCCTGGAAGAAAGGATATGGTGGAGACATGGCTTAGCCACAGCCTAGGGGATGTTTCCAGAATGAAACTTTCACTCTGCAGCGGAGTGTGCGCTGATATGAAACTTCCTGGCAGATTAAAATTGTGTGCCGGAACCGGGACTCGAACCTGGGACCTTTGCCTTTCGCGGGCAAGCGCTCTACCACTGAGCTACCCCGACACGACTCACGATGCCGCCTCACAACTTTACTTCCGCCAGTACCTCGCCTCCTACTTTCCAAACTTCACAGAAGTTCTCCTGCGAAACTTGCAAGACTAGCACTCCTGGAAGAAAGGATATGGTGGAGACATGGCTTAGCCACAGCCTAGGGGATGTTTCCAGAATGAAACTTTCACTCTGCAGCGGAGTGTGCGCTGATATGAAACTTCCTGGCAGATTAAAATTGTGTGCCGGAACCGGGACTCGAACCTGGGACCTTTGCCTTTCGCGGGCAAGCGCTCTACCACTGAGCTACCCCGACACGACTCACGATGCCGCCTCACAACTTTACTTCCGCCAGTACCTCGCCTCCTACTTTCCAAACTTCACAGAAGTTCTCCTGCGAAACTTGCAAGACTAGCACTCCTGGAAGAAAGGATATGGTGGAGACATGGCTTAGCCACAGCCTAGGGGATGTTTCCAGAATGAAACTTTCACTCTGCAGCGGAGTGTGCGCTGATATGAAACTTCCTGGCAGATTAAAATTGTGTGCCGGAACCGGGACTCGAACCTGGGACCTTTGCCTTTCGCGGGCAAGCGCTCTACCACTGAGCTACCCCGACACGACTCACGATGCCGCCTCACAACTTTACTTCCGCCAGTACCTCGCCTCCTACTTTCCAAACTTCACAGAAGTTCTCCTGCGAAACTTGCAAGACTAGCACTCCTGGAAGAAAGGATATGGTGGAGACATGGCTTAGCCACAGCCTAGGGGATGTTTCCAGAATGAAACTTTCACTCTGCAGCGGAGTGTGCGCTGATATGAAACTTCCTGGCAGATTAAAATTGTGTGCCGGAACCGGGACTCGAACCTGGGACCTTTGCCTTTCGCGGGCAAGCGCTCTACCACTGAGCTACCCCGACACGACTCACGATGCCGCCTCACAACTTTACTTCCGCCAGTACCTCGCCTCCTACTTTCCAAACTTCACAGAAGTTCTCCTGCGAAACTTGCAAGACTAGCACTCCTGGAAGAAAGGATATGGTGGAGACATGGCTTAGCCACAGCCTAGGGGATGTTTCCAGAATGAAACTTTCACTCTGCAGCGGAGTGTGCGCTGATATGAAACTTCCTGGCAGATTAAAATTGTGTGCCGGAACCGGGACTCGAACCTGGGACCTTTGCCTTTCGCGGGCAAGCGCTCTACCACTGAGCTACCCCGACACGACTCACGATGCCGCCTCACAACTTTACTTCCGCCAGTACCTCGCCTCCTACTTTCCAAACTTCACAGAAGTTCTCCTGCGAAACTTGCAAGACTAGCACTCCTGGAAGAAAGGATATGGTGGAGACATGGCTTAGCCACAGCCTAGGGGATGTTTCCAGAATGAAACTTTCACTCTGCAGCGGAGTGTGCGCTGATATGAAACTTCCTGGCAGATTAAAATTGTGTGCCGGAACCGGGACTCGAACCTGGGACCTTTGCCTTTCGCGGGCAAGCGCTCTACCACTGAGCTACCCCGACACGACTCACGATGCCGCCTCACAACTTTACTTCCGCCAGTACCTCGCCTCCTACTTTCCAAACTTCACAGAAGTTCTCCTGCGAAACTTGCAAGACTAGCACTCCTGGAAGAAAGGATATGGTGGAGACATGGCTTAGCCACAGCCTAGGGGATGTTTCCAGAATGAAACTTTCACTCTGCAGCGGAGTGTGCGCTGATATGAAACTTCCTGGCAGATTAAAATTGTGTGCCGGAACCGGGACTCGAACCTGGGACCTTTGCCTTTCGCGGGCAAGCGCTCTACCACTGAGCTACCCCGACACGACTCACGATGCCGCCTCACAACTTTACTTCCGCCAGTACCTCGCCTCCTACTTTCCAAACTTCACAGAAGTTCTCCTGCGAAACTTGCAAGACTAGCACTCCTGGAAGAAAGGATATGGTGGAGACATGGCTTAGCCACAGCCTAGGGGATGTTTCCAGAATGAAACTTTCACTCTGCAGCGGAGTGTGCGCTGATATGAAACTTCCTGGCAGATTAAAATTGTGTGCCGGAACCGGGACTCGAACCTGGGACCTTTGCCTTTCGCGGGCAAGCGCTCTACCACTGAGCTACCCCGACACGACTCACGATGCCGCCTCACAACTTTACTTCCGCCAGTACCTCGCCTCCTACTTTCCAAACTTCACAGAAGTTCTCCTGCGAAACTTGCAAGACTAGCACTCCTGGAAGAAAGGATATGGTGGAGACATGGCTTAGCCACAGCCTAGGGGATGTTTCCAGAATGAAACTTTCACTCTGCAGCGGAGTGTGCGCTGATATGAAACTTCCTGGCAGATTAAAATTGTGTGCCGGAACCGGGACTCGAACCTGGGACCTTTGCCTTTCGCGGGCAAGCGCTCTACCACTGAGCTACCCCGACACGACTCACGATGCCGCCTCACAACTTTACTTCCGCCAGTACCTCGCCTCCTACTTTCCAAACTTCACAGAAGTTCTCCTGCGAAACTTGCAAGACTAGCACTCCTGGAAGAAAGGATATGGTGGAGACATGGCTTAGCCACAGCCTAGGGGATGTTTCCAGAATGAAACTTTCACTCTGCAGCGGAGTGTGCGCTGATATGAAACTTCCTGGCAGATTAAAATTGTGTGCCGGAACCGGGACTCGAACCTGGGACCTTTGCCTTTCGCGGGCAAGCGCTCTACCACTGAGCTACCCCGACACGACTCACGATGCCGCCTCACAACTTTACTTCCGCCAGTACCTCGCCTCCTACTTTCCAAACTTCACAGAAGTTCTCCTGCGAAACTTGCAAGACTAGCACTCCTGGAAGAAAGGATATGGTGGAGACATGGCTTAGCCACAGCCTAGGGGATGTTTCCAGAATGAAACTTTCACTCTGCAGCGGAGTGTGCGCTGATATGAAACTTCCTGGCAGATTAAAATTGTGTGCCGGAACCGGGACTCGAACCTGGGACCTTTGCCTTTCGCGGGCAAGCGCTCTACCACTGAGCTACCCCGACACGACTCACGATGCCGCCTCACAACTTTACTTCCGCCAGTACCTCGCCTCCTACTTTCCAAACTTCACAGAAGTTCTCCTGCGAAACTTGCAAGACTAGCACTCCTGGAAGAAAGGATATGGTGGAGACATGGCTTAGCCACAGCCTAGGGGATGTTTCCAGAATGAAACTTTCACTCTGCAGCGGAGTGTGCGCTGATATGAAACTTCCTGGCAGATTAAAATTGTGTGCCGGAACCGGGACTCGAACCTGGGACCTTTGCCTTTCGCGGGCAAGCGCTCTACCACTGAGCTACCCCGACACGACTCACGATGCCGCCTCACAACTTTACTTCCGCCAGTACCTCGCCTCCTACTTTCCAAACTTCACAGAAGTTCTCCTGCGAAACTTGCAAGACTAGCACTCCTGGAAGAAAGGATATGGTGGAGACATGGCTTAGCCACAGCCTAGGGGATGTTTCCAGAATGAAACTTTCACTCTGCAGCGGAGTGTGCGCTGATATGAAACTTCCTGGCAGATTAAAATTGTGTGCCGGAACCGGGACTCGAACCTGGGACCTTTGCCTTTCGCGGGCAAGCGCTCTACCACTGAGCTACCCCGACACGACTCACGATGCCGCCTCACAACTTTACTTCCGCCAGTACCTCGCCTCCTACTTTCCAAACTTCACAGAAGTTCTCCTGCGAAACTTGCAAGACTAGCACTCCTGGAAGAAAGGATATGGTGGAGACATGGCTTAGCCACAGCCTAGGGGATGTTTCCAGAATGAAACTTTCACTCTGCAGCGGAGTGTGCGCTGATATGAAACTTCCTGGCAGATTAAAATTGTGTGCCGGAACCGGGACTCGAACCTGGGACCTTTGCCTTTCGCGGGCAAGCGCTCTACCACTGAGCTACCCCGACACGACTCACGATGCCGCCTCACAACTTTACTTCCGCCAGTACCTCGCCTCCTACTTTCCAAACTTCACAGAAGTTCTCCTGCGAAACTTGCAAGACTAGCACTCCTGGAAGAAAGGATATGGTGGAGACATGGCTTAGCCACAGCCTAGGGGATGTTTCCAGAATGAAACTTTCACTCTGCTCTGGTAGAGCGCTTGCCCGCGAAACGCAAAGGTCCCAGGTTCGAGTCCCGGTTCCGGCACACAATTTTAATCTGCCAGGAAGTTTCATATCAGCGCACACTCCGCTGCAGAGTGAAAGTTTCATTCTGGAAACATCCCCTAGGCTGTGGCTAAGCCATGTCTCCACCATATCCTTTCTTCCAGGAGTGCTAGTCTTGCAAGTTTCGCAGGAGAACTTCTGTGAAGTTTGGAAAGTAGGAGGCGAGGTACTGGCGGAAGTAAAGTTGTGAGGCGGCATCGTGAGTCGTGTCGGGGTAGCTCAGTGGTAGAGCGCTTGCCCGCGAAAGGCAAAGGTCCCAGGTTCGAGTCCCGGTTCCGGCACACAATTTTAATCTGCCAGGAAGTTTCATATCAGCGCACACTCCGCTGCAGAGTGAAAGTTTCATTCTGGAAACATCCCCTAGGCTGTGGCTAAGCCATGTCTCCACCATATCCTTTCTTCCAGGAGTGCTAGTCTTGCAAGTTTCGCAGGAGAACTTCTGTGAAGTTTGGAAAGTAGGAGGCGAGGTACTGGCGGAAGTAAAGTTGTGAGGCGGCATCGTGAGTCGTGTCGGGGTAGCTCAGTGGTAGAGCGCTTGCCCGCGAAAGGCAAAGGTCCCAGGTTCGAGTCCCGGTTCCGGCACACAATTTTAATCTGCCAGGAAGTTTCATATCAGCGCACACTCCGCTGCAGAGTGAAAGTTTCATTCTGGAAACATCCCCTAGGCTGTGGCTAAGCCATGTCTCCACCATATCCTTTCTTCCAGGAGTGCTAGTCTTGCAAGTTTCGCAGGAGAACTTCTGTGAAGTTTGGAAAGTAGGAGGCGAGGTACTGGCGGAAGTAAAGTTGTGAGGCGGCATCGTGAGTCGTGTCGGGGTAGCTCAGTGGTAGAGCGCTTGCCCGCGAACGGCAAAGGTCCCAGGTTCGAGTCCCGGTTCCGGCACACAATTTTAATCTGCCAGGAAGTTTCATATCAGCGCACACTCCGCTGCAGAGTGAAAGTTTCATTCTGGAAACATCCCCTAGGCTGTGGCTAAGCCATGTCTCCACCATATCCTTTCTTCCAGGAGTGCTAGTCTTGCAAGTTTCGCAGGAGAACTTCTGTGAAGTTTGGAAAGTAGGAGGCGAGGTACTGGCGGAAGTAAAGTTGTGAGGCGGCATCGTGAGTCGTGTCGGGGTAGCTCAGTGGTAGAGCGCTTGCCCGCGAAAGGCAAAGGTCCCAGGTTCGAGTCCCGGTTCCGGCACACAATTTTAATCTGCCAGGAAGTTTCATATCAGCGCACACTCCGCTGCAGAGTGAAAGTTTCATTCTGGAAACATCCCCTAGGCTGTGGCTAAGCCATGTCTCCACCATATCCTTTCTTCCAGGAGTGCTAGTCTTGCAAGTTTCGCAGGAGAACTTCTGTGAAGTTTGGAAAGTAGGAGGCGAGGTACTGGCGGAAGTAAAGTTGTGAGGCGGCATCGTGAGTCGTGTCGGGGTAGCTCAGTGGTAGAGCGCTTGCCCGCGAAAGGCAAAGGTCCCAGGTTCGAGTCCCGGTTCCGGCACACAATTTTAATCTGCCAGGAAGTTTCATATCAGCGCACACTCCGCTGCAGAGTGAAAGTTTCATTCTGGAAACATCCCCTAGGCTGTGGCTAAGCCATGTCTCCACCATATCCTTTCTTCCAGGAGTGCTAGTCTTGCAAGTTTCGCAGGAGAACTTCTGTGAAGTTTGGAAAGTAGGAGGCGAGGTACTGGCGGAAGTAAAGTTGTGAGGCGGCATCGTGAGTCGTGTCGGGGTAGCTCAGTGGTAGAGCGCTTGCCCGCGAAAGGCAAAGGTCCCAGGTTCGAGTCCCGGTTCCGGCACACAATTTTAATCTGCCAGGAAGTTTCATATCAGTGCACACTCCGCTGCAGAGTGAAAGTTTCATTCTGGAAACATCCCCTAGGCTGTGGCTAAGCCATGTCTCCACCATATCCTTTCTTCCAGGAGTGCTAGTCTTGCAAGTTTCGCAGGAGAACTTCTGTGAAGTTTGGAAAGTAGGAGGCGAGGTACTGGCGGAAGTAAAGTTGTGAGGCGGCATCGTGAGTCGTGTCGGGGTAGCTCAGTGGTAGAGCGCTTGCCCGCGAAAGGCAAAGGTCCCAGGTTCGAGTCCCGGTTCCGGCACACAATTTTAATCAGCCAGGAAGTTTCATATCAGCGCACACTCCGCTGCAGAGTGAAAGTTTCATTCTGGAAACATCCCCTAGGCTGTGGCTAAGCCATGTCTCCACCATATCCTTTCTTCCAGGAGTGCTAGTCTTGCAAGTTTCGCAGGAGAACTTCTGTGAAGTTTGGAAAGTAGGAGGCGAGGTACTGGCGGAAGTAAAGTTGTGAGGCGGCATCGTGAGTCGTGTCGGGGTAGCTCAGTGGTAGAGCGCTTGCCCGCGAAAGGCAAAGGTCCCAGGTTCGAGTCCCGGTTCCGGCACACAATTTTAATCTGCCAGGAAGTTTCATATCAGCGCACACTCCGCTGCAGAGTGAAAGTTTCATTCTGGAAACATCCCCTAGGCTGTGGCTAAGCCATGTCTCCACCATATCCTTTCTTCCAGGAGTGCTAGTCTTGCAAGTTTCGCAGGAGAACTTCTGTGAAGTTTGGAAAGTAGGAGGCGAGGTACTGGCGGAAGTAAAGTTGTGAGGCGGCATCGTGAGTCGTGTCGGGGTAGCTCAGTGGTAGAGCGCTTGCCCGCGAAAGGCAAAGGTCCCAGGTTCGAGTCCCGGTTCCGGCACACAATTTTAATCTGCCAGGAAGTTTCATATCAGCGCACACTCCGCTGCAGAGTGAAAGTTTCATTCTGGAAACATCCCCTAGGCTGTGGCTAAGCCATGTCTCCACCATATCCTTTCTTCCAGGAGTGCTAGTCTTGCAAGTTTCGCAGGAGAACTTCTGTGAAGTTTGGAAAGTAGGAGGCGAGGTACTGGCGGAAGTAAAGTTGTGAGGCGGCATCGTGAGTCGTGTCGGGGTAGCTCAGTGGTAGAGCGCTTGCCCGCGAAAGGCAAAGGTCCCAGGTTCGAGTCCCGGTTCCGGCACACAATTTTAATCTGCCAGGAAGTTTCATATCAGCGCACACTCCGCTGCAGAGTGAAAGTTTCATTCTGGAAACATCCCCTAGGCTGTGGCTAAGCCATGTCTCCACCATATCCTTTCTTCCAGGAGTGCTAGTCTTGCAAGTTTCGCAGGAGAACTTCTGTGAAGTTTGGAAAGTAGGAGGCGAGGTACTGGCGGAAGTAAAGTTGTGAGGCGGCATCGTGAGTCGTGTCGGGGTAGCTCAGTGGTAGAGCGCTTGCCCGCGAAAGGCAAAGGTCCCAGGTTCGAGTCCCGGTTCCGGCACACAATTTTAATCTGCCAGGAAGTTTCATATCAGCGCACACTCCGCTGCAGAGTGAAAGTTTCATTCTGGAAACATCCCCTAGGCTGTGGCTAAGCCATGTCTCCACCATATCCTTTCTTCCAGGAGTGCTAGTCTTGCAAGTTTCGCAGGAGAACTTCTGTGAAGTTTGGAAAGTAGGAGGCGAGGTACTGGCGGAAGTAAAGTTGTGAGGCGGCATCGTGAGTCGTGTCGGGGTAGCTCAGTGGTAGAGCGCTTGCCCGCGAAAGGCAAAGGTCCCAGGTCGAGTCCCGGTTCCGGCACACAATTTTAATCTGCCAGGAAGTTTCATATCAGCGCACACTCCGCTGCAGAGTGAAAGTTTCATTCTGGAAACATCCCCTAGGCTGTGGCTAAGCCATGTCTCCACCATATCCTTTCTTCCAGGAGTGCTAGTCTTGCAAGTTTCGCAGGAGAACTTCTGTGAAGTTTGGAAAGTAGGAGGCGAGGTACTGGCGGAAGTAAAGTTGTGAGGCGGCATCGTGAGTCGTGTCGGGGTAGCTCAGTGGTAGAGCGCTTGCCCGCGAAAGGCAAAGGTCCCAGGTTCGAGTCCCGGTTCCGGCACACAATTTTAATCTGCCAGGAAGTTTCATATCAGCGCACACTCCGCTGCAGAGTGAAAGTTTCATTCTGGAAACATCCCCTAGGCTGTGGCTAAGCCATGTCTCCACCATATCCTTTCTTCCAGGAGTGCTAGTCTTGCAAGTTTCGCAGGAGAACTTCTGTGAAGTTTGGAAAGTAGGAGGCGAGGTACTGGCGGAAGTAAAGTTGTGAGGCGGCATCGTGAGTCGTGTCGGGGTAGCTCAGTGGTAGAGCGCTTGCCCGCGAAAGGCAAAGGTCCCAGGTTCGAGTCCCGGTTCCGGCACACAATTTTAATCTGCCAGGAAGTTTCATATCAGCGCACACTCCGCTGCAGAGTGAAAGTTTCATTCTGGAAACATCCCCTAGGCTGTGGCTAAGCCATGTCTCCACCATATCCTTTCTTCCAGGAGTGCTAGTCTTGCAAGTTTCGCAGGAGAACTTCTGTGAAGTTTGGAAAGTAGGAGGCGAGGTACTGGCGGAAGTAAAGTTGTGAGGCGGCATCGTGAGTCGTGTCGGGGTAGCTCAGTGGTAGAGCGCTTGCCCGCGAAAGGCAAAGGTCCCAGGTTCGAGTCCCGGTTCCGGCACACAATTTTAATCAGCCAGGAAGTTTCATATCAGCGCACACTCCGCTGCAGAGTGAAAGTTTCATTCTGGAAACATCCCCTAGGCTGTGGCTAAGCCATGTCTCCACCATATCCTTTCTTCCAGGAGTGCTAGTCTTGCAAGTTTCGCAGGAGAACTTCTGTGAAGTTTGGAAAGTAGGAGGCGAGGTACTGGCGGAAGTAAAGTTGTGAGGCGGCATCGTGAGTCGTGTCGGGGTAGCTCAGTGGTAGAGCGCTTGCCCGCGAAAGGCAAAGGTCCCAGGTTCGAGTCCCGGTTCCGGCACACAATTTTAATCTGCCAGGAAGTTTCATATCAGCGCACACTCCGCTGCAGAGTGAAAGTTTCATTCTGGAAACATCCCCTAGGCTGTGGCTAAGCCATGTCTCCACCATATCCTTTCTTCCAGGAGTGCTAGTCTTGCAAGTTTCGCAGGAGAACTTCTGTGAAGTTTGGAAAGTAGGAGGCGAGGTACTGGCGGAAGTAAAGTTGTGAGGCGGCATCGTGAGTCGTGTCGGGGTAGCTCAGTGGTAGAGCGCTTGCCCGCGAAAGGCAAAGGTCCCAGGTTCGAGTCCCGGTTCCGGCACACAATTTTAATCTGCCAGGAAGTTTCATATCAGCGCACACTCCGCTGCAGAGTGAAAGTTTCATTCTGGAAACATCCCCTAGGCTGTGGCTAAGCCATGTCTCCACCATATCCTTTCTTCCAGGAGTGCTAGTCTTGCAAGTTTCGCAGGAGAACTTCTGTGAAGTTTGGAAAGTAGGAGGCGAGGTACTGGCGGAAGTAAAGTTGTGAGGCGGCATCGTGAGTCGTGTCGGGGTAGCTCAGTGGTAGAGCGCTTGCCCGCGAAAGGCAAAGGTCCCAGGTTCGAGTCCCGGTTCCGGCACACAATTTTAATCTGCCAGGAAGTTTCATATCAGCGCACACTCCGCTGCAGAGTGAAAGTTTCATTCTGGAAACATCCCCTAGGCTGTGGCTAAGCCATGTCTCCACCATATCCTTTCTTCCAGGAGTGCTAGTCTTGCAAGTTTCGCAGGAGAACTTCTGTGAAGTTTGGAAAGTAGGAGGCGAGGTACTGGCGGAAGTAAAGTTGTGAGGCGGCATCGTGAGTCGTGTCGGGGTAGCTCAGTGGTAGAGCGCTTGCCCGCGAAAGGCTAAGGTCCCAGGTTCGAGTCCCGGTTCCGGCACACAATTTTAATCTGCCAGGAAGTTTCATATCAGCGCACACTCCGCTGCAGAGTGAAAGTTTCATTCTGGAAACATCCCCTAGGCTGTGGCTAAGCCATGTCTCCACCATATCCTTTCTTCCAGGAGTGCTAGTCTTGCAAGTTTCGCAGGAGAACTTCTGTGAAGTTTGGAAAGTAGGAGGCGAGGTACTGGCGGAAGTAAAGTTGTGAGGCGGCATCGTGAGTCGTGTCGGGGTAGCTCAGTGGTAGAGCGCTTGCCCGCGAAAGGCAAAGGTCCCAGGTCGAGTCCCGGTTCCGGCACACAATTTTAATCTGCCAGGAAGTTTCATATCAGCGCACACTCCGCTGCAGAGTGAAAGTTTCATTCTGGAAACATCCCCTAGGCTGTGGCTAAGCCATGTCTCCACCATATCCTTTCTTCCAGGAGTGCTAGTCTTGCAAGTTTCGCAGGAGAACTTCTGTGAAGTTTGGAAAGTAGGAGGCGAGGTACTGGCGGAAGTAAAGTTGTGAGGCGGCATCGTGAGTCGTGTCGGGGTAGCTCAGTGGTAGAGCGCTTGCCCGCGAAAGGCAAAGGTCCCAGGTTCGAGTCCCGGTTCCGGCACACAATTTTAATCTGCCAGGAAGTTTCATATCAGCGCACACTCCGCTGCAGAGTGAAAGTTTCATTCTGGAAACATCCCCTAGGCTGTGGCTAAGCCATGTCTCCACCATATCCTTTCTTCCAGGAGTGCTAGTCTTGCAAGTTTCGCAGGAGAACTTCTGTGAAGTTTGGAAAGTAGGAGGCGAGGTACTGGCGGAAGTAAAGTTGTGAGGCGGCATCGTGAGTCGTGTCGGGGTAGCTCAGTGGTAGAGCGCTTGCCCGCGAAAGGCAAAGGTCCCAGGTTCGAGTCCCGGTTCCGGCACACAATTTTAATCTGCCAGGAAGTTTCATATCAGCGCACACTCCGCTGCAGAGTGAAAGTTTCATTCTGGAAACATCCCCTAGGCTGTGGCTAAGCCATGTCTCCACCATATCCTTTCTTCCAGGAGTGCTAGTCTTGCAAGTTTCGCAGGAGAACTTCTGTGAAGTTTGGAAAGTAGGAGGCGAGGTACTGGCGGAAGTAAAGTTGTGAGGCGGCATCGTGAGTCGTGTCGGGGTAGCTCAGTGGTAGAGCGCTTGCCCGCGAAAGGCAAAGGTCCCAGGTCGAGTCCCGGTTCCGGCACACAATTTTAATCTGCCAGGAAGTTTCATATCAGCGCACACTCCGCTGCAGAGTGAAAGTTTCATTCTGGAAACATCCCCTAGGCTGTGGCTAAGCCATGTCTCCACCATATCCTTTCTTCCAGGAGTGCTAGTCTTGCAAGTTTCGCAGGAGAACTTCTGTGAAGTTTGGAAAGTAGGAGGCGAGGTACTGGCGGAAGTAAAGTTGTGAGGCGGCATCGTGAGTCGTGTCGGGGTAGCTCAGTGGTAGAGCGCTTGCCCGCGAAAGGCAAAGGTCCCAGGTTCGAGTCCCGGTTCCGGCACACAATTTTAATCTGCCAGGAAGTTTCATATCAGCGCACACTCCGCTGCAGAGTGAAAGTTTCATTCTGGAAACATCCCCTAGGCTGTGGCTAAGCCATGTCTCCACCATATCCTTTCTTCCAGGAGTGCTAGTCTTGCAAGTTTCGCAGGAGAACTTCTGTGAAGTTTGGAAAGTAGGAGGCGAGGTACTGGCGGAAGTAAAGTTGTGAGGCGGCATCGTGAGTCGTGTCGGGGTAGCTCAGTGGTAGAGCGCTTGCCCGCGAAAGGCAAAGGTCCCAGGTTCGAGTCCCGGTTCCGGCACACAATTTTAATCTGCCAGGAAGTTTCATATCAGCGCACACTCCGCTGCAGAGTGAAAGTTTCATTCTGGAAACATCCCCTAGGCTGTGGCTAAGCCATGTCTCCACCATATCCTTTCTTCCAGGAGTGCTAGTCTTGCAAGTTTCGCAGGAGAACTTCTGTGAAGTTTGGAAAGTAGGAGGCGAGGTACTGGCGGAAGTAAAGTTGTGAGGCGGCATCGTGAGTCGTGTCGGGGTAGCTCAGTGGTAGAGCGCTTGCCCGCGAAAGGCAAAGGTCCCAGGCTCGAGTCCCGGTTCCGGCACACAATTTTAATCTGCCAGGAAGTTTCAGACTTGGCTATGTTACAGGTATTCTGCCAGAGCCGATGTTAACGGGTAAACTGCCGCAGCCGACCCAGGAGGCATCATTGGAGCTCAGCTGCAGCAGAACCTCGCTTCAAAACGGACTGATTCTTTATGACGAACCTAGCAAAGTTAATGGTACTGAGAAAATACCCATTACTAACATTACCAACCCTTGCATGATCTGTCGCAGATAGCATACCGCTACTGCCCTTCATACCTCCCCCACTGTCGCAGAGTTTTTTTTCCCTTGGCTCTTGCCTTGGCACTTTTTTTCCTCTGCCCTTACATACCTTTACCCTTCGTATACCTTTCGACCAATTCTATCTCCAGATGCACCGTATTAATGGGTGATCGCGCCCACACGTACGGATAACATCGCGGGTCCCACATCCCGTGATCCACCTTAGCAAACTAACTTAATTACGGAGGTGACAGTAGAACTTTTGTGATGGTCACCACGTTGGTATGGGCGTAGAGGGGCCCCATCCTTGCCTTGCCGGGCCGTTTAAAAAGCTTCCTTTCTTGCCCATCGCTCGTCCTATGTCACTATCAACAATTGTAATTTCCGTTTTCCTACCCATCCCCCAACTGGGGTGCCCCAGGACCCTGTCCTTCCCCTCCCCCCCTTCCTCCTCTACCTAATTTGTTTGACAAACATGCCACAAACCAAGCCTCGCTCACTTACAACACCTGCTCAAGTCTACCCTCTCCGATTTCCCCACCTGGTGTAACCAGTCGCTCTTTACTGTCAACCATGTGTGAGGGGGCTGATATGGAGCCGTTTATTTCGCTTATTAGGAGTTAAAGAAGTTTTCTTGGTTGGAGAAGGGTGTGACGCAATAGTAGAAAGGGTGAGAGAGACAGTAGATGAGCTTGTATCCCGTGGGAAAGCTCAGCGCCTATTGCAAGTTGAGATCTAATTGGCTACCGAGCGAGGTGGCGCAGTGGTAACGCACTGGACTCGCATTCGGGAGGATGGTGGTTCAAATCCACCTCCGGCCATCCAAATTTAGGTTTTCCGTGATTTCCCTAAATTACTTCAGGCAAATGCCGGGATGGCTCTTCCTAGCCACATCAACACCTCTTTTAGCATCACTTCAAGTTCAACGGATGTGCGACCTGTGTGCTTCACCTGCGCAATGGGACATCAACTACGACAGAAGACACAAGGTTAGTAAAAGAGTGATTTTAGATGTGCACTGAAGTTGCATATCGACACGGCACCTCGCGTGCAGTACTGCCCCGTTTACAAACCAGGACACTGGAACGAAGTGCGTTGGTAACATCGCCGAGGGAAGGCTTGAAAGAGGGGAGGTGTTTAAGGGACTTTGTCAACTATGCACTGAGCTTCCTTCCCCGCCGTACATACCAAATCCCAGGTAATAGTCATTAGTCTCACCACCTGTTCCTTCCGCCACCAAGATCTTTACCTTACTTTCCATGACCGTCCAGTTTCTCAAACCAGAATCCTTATATACCTTTTCTGGAAACATCAAACGGTCCCCCAGAAAACCTTCTCCCTCTTTAACCTACTTGAGCTCCTTTCTGGCCGGATATGAGGACTCAATGCCTCCACCATCTTATATACCTACCACACCTTAATACATCCCATCTTGTGTAGTTTCCAAGCTGCTTGGGTTTTCGCTTCCGCTTCCAGTTCCTCCAGATCCTTGAGCGTCACGCCCTGCCCCTCGCTTACCGAATACGCCTCCCTTCCCCCACGCGGATCCTATACGACCTCATTCCTTTCAAACACCTACTCCGATTCCTGAAGCACATCTGCATCCTCTACATTTCTCGAAAGATAGAGTCCCAACCCCCTCCAGTTTCCCATCTCCTCTTGAATCCCGGGCATTTGCCACACCGCTACCAAGTCATCCCTCCCTCCCTCCACTTGCACACTCACCACATCCTTTCCGACGGTTCCTCTCCCGAGTATGACGCCCGCGATCCCGAAATCTATCCTTCCTATCAGCCTTAATCCTTCCCCATATATTAATGCCCCCCTCTCACCCCCTCCCCTTCTCTCCTCTCACACTTGGCTCACCCTTTTCTGATCCTCTGGAGTCCTTACACTCTCCCACCTCCCCTCTCTCCTCCCCCTCCCCTCACATTCCCGCACCTCAGCGCCTCCCTTCCCATCCCCATCCCCTGTGAGGTTTCAGCACTTTTTAAAAGTGCACTGTCAATAGTCGTGTCAGTGTTGTGTTCGTGTGTTTCTAAGACTTCAGCAAGAGCCGAACAAATAGAACAGTGTTGCTGTGTGTTTCATCTGTATCTCCGTTATCGTCGCCTTTTCTGTCTAACATCAGTTTTCAGTTTTAATACTGAATGTGTGTTTTTAAAACCACCACTTCATTGTATATTATACACAACAGAGGGTGGTGGTGGAATGCGGTGGGCTGTTGATGGGTGAAGTTAAGCAGGCATACTCAGTTCAGTTTATATATTGATGTTACAATCAAAGGCTGAAGGTTTAACAAGACAGTTCAGATAAATGATGCAAGGCAGGAGGTCAAGTTGAGAAAAGCAATTTCTGATAGTTTAATAAGGCAACACCAACAGATAGAACGCCAAGTTACAACCGCGGGGTCGCGATGCCTCACGGACGGAAAAATTTCTGCAACGAGAAGATAAAAAAAAAAAAAAGAAAGTTATACAATTACTGTCGGAGCAGATGCGAGCTAGCAGAGGGGCACAAAACAGATAGCCGGCCGCGGTGGCCGAGGGGACTGAGGCGCTCCAGTCACGGTCTGCACCGCCACTACGGTCGGGGGTTCGAATCCCCCCTCGGGCATGGGTATTTGTGCTGTCCTTAGGATTAGCTAGTTCATAAGTAGTTTGTAAGTTTAGGGACTGATGACCCCGTAGTTAAGTCCCATAAGCTTTACAAACATTTGAACAAAACAGATAAATTCCCCAGTTACGTTAACCGAGTTAATGTATACAGAATATATGTATATATGTATAGTGCAAAGAGAGAAGAATAATTCAATTCAGCCGAACTAAAGGAGCGATATAACACATGAATAAACAACTAACGAGGTAGACACAGTCAACGACGGCCCCTGGGGAACGACCACGACAAAATCACACCCACAAATTTTCGGAACAGGAATGTATCAATCACTTAAATTATTTGCTTCTTTCTCCACGACAAGTGCAGGCCCCCTCGCGATGATGTAGGAGGAGGGTGTCAACCAACGCCCGGAAACATTTCTTACATTCCAGATAAAAAGCGACTGGAACGACGCGAGGCGCAGCCGGGGCTGAGTGCGGAGTACTCTAGCAGTTGTTGACAGCTCTGACGCTTGGCGAGGGACGGGGGTGGTGTCGCACGGCCACTAGGAACGCGACCTCATAGCCGGGAGACGAGGTGAAACGCCTGCACCAAGCTGCTGTAATAACCTGACAGAAAGGCCTCTCCGAATCAACATCTTCAGCTCATGGCTTGCATGGCTCCTCACGGACAGACGAAGTGCCACGGAACAACTTCTATGCACACGCCGGGTCCGGACTTAAAAGGCCCCTTTATCTAAATAACTCGACCCTGGCGATGCCATGCATCGTATCAAACTCACTGCATTATCCTCTCTCCACGCAGCGACTTACTCACTTCTCTCTCCAACTGCATAGGCCCGCCACGGTAGCGCCAACCGCGGCTAGGAAAACACATGTCAGAAGACAATTAACGCACGATAGATGAAACAGCGCCACGAGCGGTGGAAGCACAGGGAGATCGGTAATGCTTGCGCCAGTAATTAAATCAAGGGCAGGGTCAATCGAAGAAATAGGAGCCGGGACGGCTTTTCCCCCAATTTTATCAGCTGTTATATTTCTGAGGTAATCTTCACCATTAGTATTGTTATTTCTCTAATTGTAATAATACGTGGGTTGAAGAGCGACGTAAGATTCTGCTGCCGGCCTGCCAGTATGGGCATAAAGTTTACAATAAAGGAAAGAAAATCTGAAATCATCATTCTCCCAACATGAACTGAAATTTCTCAATTTTATAAACATTGCTAAACCAAAGCAGGTATTAGTTTCAGTAAGGGCGTAATTTATCAGCAAGTTACTTATTATTTACTAGTTAGACAGATGCGATGTAGGTTTACATTTCTTTTGCAGTTTGAAAATATAATCAAACAATCTTGAAAACGTGATTTTTGTAACAACAGAATAAATACTAATTGATTCTTCCGAACCCCGAGAAGTCATAGTATTTACTGAAAATGCGAAGATGAAAAACTCGCGAAATGGATAAAGAAAAAAAATCACGAAATGGATAAAACTCACTGTTATATGTAATTAACATAATTTTGCAGAACATATAGCTGTTATATAAAGAAGAAGTGTTAGATCGCATTACAAATGCAAACGCTACGACGTTAAAAAAAGAAGATTTATGCAAGATTCAAACCACCAACACTCAGCTCACCACACAGTTACCTCTAACCACAGGACTACACTGAACATACGGAATAGGATGATTATAATCATATTCATTAATATTTACTTATATGTTGAAAGACGACCATCTGTCGTCTTCCATATATCTTTTGCATATTTCTGTAAAGTTATAATTTATTTAATGTTGCTAGACTATCATTTTGTTAAAATTTGAACCCCACTCTTTTCAAGGCTTGAGGAATAAGCATTATTATTTCATGTGTTAAAATATTAGTTAATATTGCTAGGTTTTTCGAATTTTTGTTATGTTAACAATTTACTATTATATTAATTAATGTGGCATAAGTACGGCTTCTCTGCTACGCCACTGTCCTTGTGAGAATGTGCAGTTGTTTTACTTTTAAGTGGGTGCGAGAATCTATGGCTGTCTGAATGTAGGGAGTGATAGCTCGCTTTGCATCGTTCTCTCTGGTTCAGAGTCGATAGCTGCTCGTGATACCACAGAAGTTTCCACACCCTTTGGTTGCGGGCTAGTCTGTGAGCCTTTCCTCCAGCGCGAGTCTCTCTGTCCGTTCCCACCACCGCTGTTTCTTGGATCTTCCGGCTTCTGGTGATTTCTGGGCTGGTCGTCTGGAGAGGTAAGGTTGGTTCTACTCTTGTTACTGGAGATGGTAGCGTTTCATTGACTAGCACGTTTAACTTAGATTCGTAAACTTAGAATCTTTTTTTTTTTTTTTTTTTTTTTTTTTTTTTTTTTTTTTTTTTTTTCTTCTTCGATCGAGTGCGAAAATGTTTTCTCGTACTTCAATTCAGTAATGTCCAATAGATAAACGCGGTGAGTGTGTTCTAGTTTCAGTTTGATAATGGCCTGAGATGTTAAAACCTTTTGTGATCATGTGGCGGGGTATGAACTCAGTGTAAATACTTTCTAGCTTTGTGGGGCCCGATTTCTAATAGGTGATATGTTGGTTTTTGTTCAGTGCATGTAAAAATCTTCTCATCCTTTCCTTCCGTGAGTGATATGTGTTCCACGTGGTTGGTTCATAGTACAAAGCCTTCAGCTTCTTGTTTGTTCCATGCCCATCAGTCAAGTTACTATGTCGGTATCCTTCTGATTTACGCTAATATTGCGCGATATTCTCACCCGCCTATTTTAATTTCGTCGTTTTCTTCTCCGACCTGTAGTACGCACTCTGTCAGTAATTCTCTCTGAGCCTTGCATAACCTCCAGTAGCTTCCTTACGTAATTCTAAACATTTCTATGCATTGCATGCTGTAATTCTTAATTTTATTTTTCCGACTGTAATTATCTCACTTTTACGAGTTTGAGAGACTGGACTTCATCCGTCCTATCGCGTGTAGCTGCATTTCTTTCGCTTCTTCATGTAATTCTAAACATTTCTATGGGTTGCATGCCGTAATTCTTATTTTATTTTTCCGACTTTGTAATTATTTCATTGTTGTGGTTTTTCTGAGACTGGACTTCATCCGTCTCTAATCGCCCCCTATCGCGTGTTGCTGTATTTCATTCGCTTCCTTACATAATTCTAAGCATTTCTATGGGTTTCCTGCAGTAGTTAATTTTCTTTATTTTTGGGAAACTGAATTTATTCAATTTTACCGGCTTTCGGAACCACATGGGTCCGAGTTCCGACTTGCGGGGTTCGCAGCTAGTCGCCTGAATTCACGCCACTTCTAATATAAAACCAATACCTAGATCAATTTCTAACAGAATGCAACTGAAGAATCCACCGTGATTTTGTATAATGAATCCGATTTTCAACCATTCGCCTTCAGTGGAGTGCGTTCATGTAACGTAGCCGTGTGTCACCGTTAGCGTGCTTGCTCGCGGTCCAATTCAGATGTAATTTAACTTGATTATACACACGCACCATCCCAAAATATGCACGACAGACCAGAGCCAGCTTGAAAGTGTTTTTGTATATTGTGCTTTGTGCTACCTCCGACTTTCTGAATTTCGCCTACGATTGCGGCGCCTGCTTCCGCCTCGTCTCAGCACGCTGATTTTGATGAGTTTCGCTGTGGCATTGCGTGTGTGTGATCGAATGAGTGTTGTTTGTGAATCCTTCCCCGCAGTAACGTTAAATCATGTATAATTTAGGCTAGGCACCGTCCGCATTAATCCATGTAAGAGATACATTTTGATTGTGTTAAAAAAATTGGTTCCCCATTTTGCTTGTTTTCTATCTGAATAAACAAGTTTAAGTTCAGCATAATCCGTAGTTGCCTATAAATTGTAGTTTTAGAGCACCTTTCCTCTTTTGTTTAATATTGTTCTTCACAAGTGCTGAGAACTAGCTCAGATGCAATTTTTATGTCTAAATTCCGTTGCGCCATAAGTGTTTTCTTAGCCACCTTTCTAAGATAACTAATTGTGGTGGCTTGCTTATTAATGTCTGTGTGTAATAACGTGTGAGCTGCTATGAATATTGACCACTGTAGTATTAACTTCCGGTTATTGAAGTAATTTGAAACGATTCATTTCTCAGTTTGAGCTAGGGAACACGGTTTTATAGCAGGAAGTAACCGGTAGTTCACACGGACCTTATTTACTAATTTTAGTGATAAAACAAAGCTCTTGTTACGTACAGTGGTCGACTTTTAATGTAATAACATGTGTTTATTACAAAGCTGCAATGACTTGTTTCTTACAAACGGTGTTTTGTCATAGAAGGGAAGTTATATACGGAGATAATCCAAACAGTGCACTAAATACGGCGATTCAAAAGCAGTGATGGCTGGACGACACGTAACGAACTGACGGGGTGGTGGGTCGGGGAGCAGGACGCAGGGTGGTGTTTGCTGTACAGATAGCAGAAAAGAGTGTGGAGAATTTTCACAGGAGTCACAGGAGGTAACGTTGCTCTCCCACAGCACACCACTGCAGACCACAGTCCGGAGCCATCTGCTGTCCAACAGCCTCCTTAACCCCTTAGCGACCAAATTATTTCCAGGAGTTGTAGACATTTTATGAATACTATTAAGCCATACATAAATCATAGTTTAAATCTTGACACTGACAGTTTAGCCTATGGGTATAAAAAAAAATTAGTGGGGACTATTTTCATACTAACCTTGTGATACTGTATCTTTCTCTTTACACTAATTATTTAAGTATGTAACATTTTTTTCTCTGTATAGCTTGCTTTATTTTGATTTCTGTGCCTTTGGGGACACATCAGGGATTATGGGCTCCTGAGATTGTAGTACATTCTATGTTTATATAAAATTTCGGGATTTTAATGTTTATTGGCGCAGCTAGGCTGCTAAAAAGTGGTTTTCCATGTTGGGTACGGTCAGGCCGCGCAGAGCAGAGAAGCTCTTGGAGGTCCCCCCTCCCACCAACTTTCGCTCGCCTTTGGGGAAGGACGAGAGGGGCTGGCTTGACCTGCTCGGCGCCAACGCTACGTCCGGCGGGCGAGTGGGACGTTTTACACAATGCTGGACCGCTGTTTACGGTGGCCGATAGCAGGGACTGCCTCTTTAGGCATTCGGCTGATCCGCAAGAGCGGAATTTACCGGATACAAACAAAAGCAGTGTGCTCTGGTGTCCGGGATGTTTATGGAGACGTATTTCCCTTGGTCTTTATCTAAAAAAACTTCCTTGAAGGCAGCAGAGTTTGATCATAGTGTGACGAATGGTTAGGTTGAGAGGAAAGCTTTCTGCCCGTCTGGCACCCCAGGTGTTTGGCTCCAGCGGCTGTATATATAGCACAACGTTAACATTTTTAGGTCGTGTGACCGTAGCTAGGAGCAAGCTGAAATTCCTTGAAGGCACTCACCCTGGGAACGGTGAAATCCGCGAGAAGCTTTGGTGGCGTGGGCGGAGCCTCTTGGCAGGCGCAGAGAACGCGTCCTGACACGGCAAATTATTTTAGTATGACAGCTAAACAATTTGTCAACGGCACTACACCATCCGATTGGTCTGACTATTAGCCGTTATCAGAGATTGGTGCATCTTTTACGCGTGGGTGTAGCCGCCCGTCACTTGCCGTGAGCTGCGGCAGAGCGCGAGGAGGCACGTGGACTCGTGTTTGAGCGTCCGAAGTGTACGGACCTAAGGAGACACGCAAGACTCCGTTTAGATTCGTGGGGAGGAAATCGTCTTAAACGGTCCTCTGGTTAGACTTGTGTTTGATTACGAAGATTCGGACCTTGTAGAACTTGTGTTTACTTCAAGAACGTTACATTGTCCGTTGGTTACGCTGTGAGCGGCCACAGTTTAGTTTTCGTTTTGCTAGTTTTCTCTATTTGAGCATTCGCGCCTTTGCGAATCGTGCACTGTTTTTACAGATATTATTACGCAAGTGACTGATTGATTTGTGCCAAGTGGCCTTCGTGTCACCTATGCAAAATACTGATTAGTCTGCTAGTGTGATAGAATCGCACAGCAACTGTCTAGCGACGCCGACGCTAGTGACGCTGTGTTAAGTTACATGTCGATCCTGCTTAACATGTCGCAGCGATTACGGTCGGATAAAAATTTCAGCTCATCCGCTCCCACCGCCTGCTGCCTGCGAGCCTGAGACGCTGCCGTCAATGATCATCTGTGTGGGTAAGGTGACGCACTGGCTGGGGGGGTTATATGAATCAGACTTGTTGGATTCTGTCCCTTATTTTATTCTTTTGAGATCTGCCTATTTACTCTGAGGAGCTTAGGGCTAACGATAATTTCAAACCCCTGTGTAGCCAATCTAATAGCATTCTGTTTTGCAAAACCTCCGACCTTTGACTCAGCCAGTCATTTTTGTGTCTCAATATTTTAACATTTGTAAAAGATTGTTTGAATTCCATTATCTGTTTTACATGATAGGAAATGTCATTTAGTGTCAAGATAGGATTTTTCAAGCGTCATTATAATAAATTGATTTTGAGCAGATCGTCTTTCATTTAAGAACATTCCTTTTTCACTATTTTGGAGGGGAAACAGAATAGTTAAATTCCACAGTGTACCAATCATTTTTCAAGTACATTTTTTTTGTACGACTGATACATTGCAAGAGAGTAAGAATAATTGTTATATGTTTTAAAATATCTATGATCACATCATAGCTGATCAGTAACATTTTAATTTTCCGTATTTTGGAGAAATATGGTGGCGACCCAAGATATAACAAACGACATAGTTCACACTGTTGGCAAATGAGTTCCAACTTTCGCCAGACGAATATAATCTGAAACTCCAGACACGTCACTTTTTGGTGTCGCTTACAACTTGAGAAGCCAGAGATGAGTGGCCTTGCCAAATGCAATCTAAACATTAGCTGGTCTGCTTCTGTAACTTCTACATAATGTAGACATTGACAACTGACAAAGATAGAAGAAAGAAAAATAGTGCCGCCACTTCCCTGAACGACGACCTACAGCATACCATTCTCTCAGTTGTTCAAATCGATCCACCCCTCCATTACTTTATTGTACTCTGCCACAGCCAATGGACAACATACTTCTGCTTCCATCTTTTGTTCAAATTCTGCGAAGTGTTTGATGACTCAAAATCTTCACCAGAGTCAGCATCGACATCTGTATCTTCTACATCTTGTGGTAAAGTGTACAAAATTCTCAAAATCTCTTGTGGCATGAATCCACGCATTCTAAACAATACGAAACAAGCAATAACGACAATACCTATTGCACAGCCACACCCACTGCAGCCGGCCGCGGTGGCCGAGGTGACTGAGGCGCTCCAGTCACGGTCAGCACGGCCACCACGGTCGGGGGTTCGAATCCTCCCTCGGACATGGATATTTGTGCCGTCCTAGTTCGTAAGTAGTTCATAAGTAGTTTGTAAGTTTAGGGACTGATGACCCCGTAGTTAAGTCCCATAAGCTTTAAAAACATTTGAACATTTTGAACACAATGCACTTCACACACGGTCAGTGGGAAATATAGTTCTCACTAACTTACCTTTTACTATTTATGTAATTTTCATTGATATCCCGTAAATACAGGTTGGCGCAGGGGAACGTCATTTCTGTGAATAAATTCATGAAACTAGTAATTTATTAACGAAAGTGAATGTATTCAGTATCCCATTATTAAGTATGTCTTTACAATCAAAATGTCCAATAGTGTCTCTTTAGTTTTTAAAGATGACATCGGAAAGATGTGCCCCCATTCGGCGTTCACACTCTTAACAGCCTGTTATGAAAACTCTGGAATCCGCGGTGTAGCAAATCTTGGGGAATGGCAGTGATTTCGTTTTCATTGTTCTCCTTCAGTTCATGGATTGTTGCAGGACGTGTACGGTACACCTTGCCTTTAATATATCCCCACAGGAAGAAGTCGCACACACTAAGATCAGGGGATCTCGCAGGCCATGCAATGTCACCGTTACGTGAAATAATGCGTCTTCCAAACAATTGATGAACTGCTGCCATCGATTGTCGAACAGTGTGTGTCGTGGCTCCGTCTTGCTGAAACCACATGTTTTCGACGTTAAGATTAAGCTCGTACAGTCTCGGTGAAAAGAATGTTTGAAGCATTTCAACATATCGAGTGGAAGTTACTGTCACTGCGCTACCATCCTCACGTTCAAAAAAATAAGGGCCGATAACACCATGACATATTGTAGTGGTCGCTGGTGAAACTCAGATGGCTTGTCATGTGCCCAATAACGAAAATTCTCTTTGTTCACGAATTCGTTCAGGTGGAAATGGACTTCGTCTGATATCCACAAGTTACCAAGGAAATTCGCGTCCTCGTTGATTTTAGCCAATATCTGGCTACTAAACTCCATACGTGACGCTGGGTCTCGTTCATGTAATTGTTGCACAATCTGCAACTTATAGGGATGGAAGTCTAATTCGTGCAATATTCTTTGTAAGCTTCGTCGCTTAATCCCTTGCGAAGATGCATGCTGCCGAACGGAGCGGCGAGGACTTCTCTCGATTGCAGCTCTAGCAGCTGCAATGTTCTCTGGGGTACGTACCGTTGGAATGCCACCTGGAGGTTTCTTTTTCAAGGCAGATCCTGTTTCTTCAAAATTACGCACCCACGTTGTAATTTCATGCGCAGATGGGACACGTCCATGACGTCCAAGCTGGTAATGATGTCGAAATGTTCTCTGCGTGGCAGTCGCACTATCACCATTTTTGTAAAACGCTCTCACAGCTACTGCAAGTTTCGCACCAGTCCAATTCTCCATGATTACTAAATGGCAAAGCGTTCACATCAGATGTGCAAAGTTTTTAACATCTGCCGGCGCTACAGTGCTGCCAACTGTAACGTTCAAAATTTCCCGTTCCCCTGCGCCACCCTGTATAAAACTGCGCTTCTGCATTGACTAACTAACACTAGAAATACAACCACTTTTGTGCGCCTTCTGACAATCTATATATAGTTAGCACACTCTAACAGAGATCGTAGTACACTGGTAGCACAAGTTAGAAATGTGAACGCTGAACTTGTAGCGAAAACAAATAAGTGGGAACTATAGTTCCAACTGGTCACTGCAGGGTTAACCCTCTCGCTTCCAACGCCACGCCGGCCGCGGTAACAGAGGGGACTGAGGCGCTCCAGTCACGGTCTGTACGGCCACTACGGTCGGGGGTTCGAATCCCCCTCGGGCATGGATATTTGTGCAGTCCTTAGTAATAAGTGCAGTCCTTAGTAATAAGTGCAGTCCTTAGTTCATAAGTAGTTTGTAAGTTTAGGGACTGATGACCCCGTAGTTAAGTCCCATAAGCTGTACAAACATTTGAACATTTTTTCCAACGCCACTTCCGCGTGACCGACGGATCCAACACGGCAACGAACACAGCACTCCACGACCGGCCTCACGCCTCGTGTTGGGTGCGGTCAGTTGCTAACCCGCGGCACGGCTCAGAGACGATGGCCAGATCGCCGCCAGGGGTAGAGGCTGCTGCAGAAGAGACGCTATGCACAATTGGCTGGTGCCCAATTTCCGCGACTTTACTTTTCCAGAAGAGTAAACCAATATACTTATTTCTCCTACGTACCTTATAAGAGGATAAGACAACAATGAAAGCATAAAAAAGCCACACCAGATATAATACATAGACTTACCTTTAAGGTTACCAGACGTCCTCTCTTTTGCATTCTACAATGATCCGAGCGGGTTTTTAGAAAAATGGAAATATTTTCAATGCGTCATATGGCTTATGATTTTGAGCATAGGTTGTCTTGAAAGCACCGGCTATAAAAGCTTTTGTACTTGAGATATATTTGCTTCAACTCCAGCTGAGGCGTTGGCCTACCAAACTTCTTTATTTCACACTTGTCTTCCAAGTTTAAAGCTGAGTAATTTGTTTCCTAAAGATACAGAACGTTGTTCATTTCTCGTAGATAATAAACACCAAGAACATACGAATATACACATGAACACTAAAACACAGTAAGTAACTGATTACACTGTTAAGTGACTTTAACAAAATGAATCTGTTTCTATGAAGAGATAAGCTACCTTCGGGTCACGTGACACTGTTCAAATGTTTGTACAGCTTATGGGACATAACTAGGGGTCATCAGTCCCTAAACTTACAAACTACTTATGAACTAGCTAACACGAAGGACGGCACAAATATCGATGCCCGACGGGGGATTCGAACCCCCGACCGTATCGTGACACTGTAAACAGCACCCCCTCCTAACCTTATGCTTGCACAAAGGCTGCTCTCGCCCACATATTTTCAAATAGTTACATATTTGTTACAACGAAGAGTATAAATGTCACTTACCCTCAAAATCGTGACATTTGCAAGAACGACCAAAGATGTGTGGCAGTAACAATACAAAAGTCATTTTTGTTTCCTTATCTGTTAAAAAGAAGATTGTGTTTAAGAAAACTGCTCGCAATCGGGTTTTAACCCAATACCTTCGACAACGCAGCGCGATGCCGTTAAGCACACGACTATTTTTGCAAGGTGGAGAATTGTAATTTCATTATTATTCATGATTGGATCTTCTGAAAGATTTTTCAGTCAATGCGTCTTTTATTTACAGTTATTTCACTAAATACCACGAGTTTTTGATGAATGTTCAATGCGCCAAAAACATATTACCTTCATGGAGAATTTGTGCATGCGCAAGACGAGGTGCGCAGTTGCCCTATTGTCTTGGTTCTGGGCCATTCGAGCTTAACCGCAAAGAGCTCAAGTAGTCATGAGCTGGCGTCTCTACCAGCTCCAACGCCGATGTTAAAAGCGGCGTTTCCCCTCGCCCCTCCCTGCCGCGTGAGCGCCCATATGCTGTCTCCAGGGGGTTCAGAAGAGAATTTGAACCTAGGCCGCGCATGCGCATTGCAACTTTCTGCCGCCACTGCCGCCTATGTTAAGCGACCACACTACGACTCGCATATGTGCTGTCTCCGCGACGTAAAACATTTCTCATGCGATAAAAATACTTTGAACGTGCATATAAAATTATCTGATAGAAGAATGAACCCAAGATTTATAGTTTAAAAATACTTTTATTTATTTACTTTTTTTCGCGAGCTTTTTTCCGGGGGTTCACTTGAACCAGTGAACACATAGGACGCGTCGCCATTGATTGTTATATAACTGCTTGACTTTGAAGTGCAGATATACAACTCCTCAACTCACGATTTTTGTTTTCTGCCGAGTTACGAGATTTATCTACGATGATTAACTAATTGCACCAGCCTAGGGGAGACCGGGGCACGTTTTCCACCATTTTACATTTTTATTTTTGTACTTCTTATTTTTATCGATTTTGCGGTAAACAGCGGATCATTATATTTCATACACCTTTATTTACAGTCTTGTACAGATATTTTTGAAAATAGTAAATATCATTCTTGGTAGCAAATGGTTTTGTCTGACCATGTTGCGTTGGAAAATTTGCCCCGTATGTACAGGGGCAAATATTCCAATTATACTTTCAATGTTAAAACAGAGATAATTATCTTGATTTCACTGAATACGTATTTTTATCATGAATTTACAATACATTACAAAAGAGGATAGTAAAAATAGACACATTAAATAAAAACAAATGCTATTTAATGGTTTTACAAAATATGTGACTTAAATATTTTACAAATACAGACATTTTTCACAATACTTATACTGATTGTCTGAATCACAATGTAAGCAAACAAAAAATGGAACATTCCCTTTCGTACAGTCTCCATGCGCCCATTTCATGCACTGTACACACTTTTCATTTGCTTTAGACTTGGCGTAAGACTCAAAGCAATAAGGAATGTGTGCCCCATATGCACTCGGAAAACATGCCTCGTCGCCATATTCGGAACTATAACACTACGTCCATGAGTTACAGTGTAAGCACGTGAAGAAAGAAACCCACTTTTAGTGTGTACAATGTCAAAATAATAAGTTTAACGCTAGAATGTTTAAGTTTCAATAAAAACGCGAAAGTTTACTCACATTTTCAAAAATGACGAAAACAGCCCTGCCGACGTTGGGACTGCTGGTGCAACACTGAAACTTTCGTAAGTGAAGCTTGCTTTGTTGCTACTTCCTTCAGTATCGCCGATGGTAACATCTAGCGGTTTGTTTCGAAAATAAACGGATTTGGAAAACTTGCCCCTATGGAAAATGTGCCCCCATCTCCCCTACTCTTGCTTTAAATTCTTTGCCGTGCTCTGAATTCGCTAGTGGCTATTTATATACATGAGAACTAATCTTGTTTCTTATCACGGTTGGTAGAAACACGGTAGGGGTCACGCGCAGGCAGGCTATGAGCGATGACGTCAGAGCGCACCCTCTCGCCGCGCCGCGCTGCGTTCAGCCGTATAAGCGCAACAAGCTTAACTCATGCACAGGTTTCAATGTGTTCGAGATTACCTATGTTTTCGTGTATTATCATCATTGTTACAATTATTAAGCTCTATATTAGTTAGACTATTTTTTATGATCGGTGAAATGCTAGTTTAAAGCCTCCGAACCACGTCAACCTCTTTCACCATATCGGAGGGCGCTGCTTTCTTTTTTTTTCCTGGGGAAAGAGGCTCCCACAGGCTTAGACCATATAAACCTGAGGTACGGAGAAAAAACCCGATAATGTAATATTAAACTATGATCACAACAGATGTATTTCTCAGCATTGGCCGTTAATGTTTTAATTTAAAAAAAAAAAAAAAAAAAAGCCGATCAAAAAGTCCCTCCAAAAGTTTAAAAAACTTTGACACTGCAATTTTATGTTTACCGTTGCAGTTACATTTAGGGCATTCATATGCTTGTTTGAAGAACACTGAAGATGATCACTAGGTGATTGAAATCGATCTGTGTCTTTATATATATATATATATATATATATATATATATATATATATATATATATACGGGTACGGAGAAAAAACCCGAGAATGTAATATTAAACTATGATCACACCAGATGTATTTCTCAGCATTGGCCGTTAATGTTTTAATTTAAAAAAAAAAATAAAAAAAAATAAAAACGCAGATCAATTTCAGTCACCTAGTGATCACCTTCAGTGTCCTTCAAAAAGTCCTTCCAAAAGTTTAAAAAACTTTGACACTGCAATTTTATGTTTACCGTTGCAGTTACATTTAGGGCATTCATATGCTTGTTTGAAGGACACTGAAGATGATCACTAGGTGATTGAAATCGATCTGTGTCTTTATATATATATATATATATATATATATATATATATATATATATATATATATATATATATAAAACATTAACGGCCAATGTTGCGAAATACATCTGGTGTGTTCGTCATCGTGTGGTCGTGGAGCATCTCCAGGAAATGGAATCAAACCTCATATTAAACTCTATTAATTTATTTGCGTTTTGTACTCGGGAAAGTTACCTCACATCTTTTTTTGCAGTTTTTGTCTTTGTTCGCTCTCAGTTCGCTTATTACTTTTGCAATTTTTTTTTTCTTGTTGAGAGATTTCATTCTGATGAAGATGCGTGTTCTTACGAAACACATTACGGCAAAGTCCTCCATTCCTGGATACTTCACATTTATAATACCCTTTAGCCTTCCAAAAACGTCTGGCGTACGGCCAATGTAACAGCCGTGGAATTGTTGGAATTCTCTTTCCATTTTCAAAACGAATTCCATAAAACTTTCAGTTGGCTATATTAAGTATCCCCTTGAAATTGTTTGAAGTCAGTTATTTCCTGAAACATTTACATGATCAGTCATTTTACCAAACAAATGTGCTAATTCAGGGTGTTTTCGTTTAACTCTGTAGGCAACATATCCTGCAATAATCTCTAACAGCTCAACATTTTCCTTTAAATTTTGAACATTTTCCCCTTGGTATTCGACGTAACCCCAAATTTTCTGCTACCTCTGAAACAATCTCTTCCACTTCCTTGCTGTCGCTTTCACTTTCATGTAGACAGTAAGTGTGTTGCTTCTCAGATGATGACAGATCTACGGTCGTATCTTCGGTTTCCGACAGTATGTTAGCACTTGAAGTATTACATTCCTTCTCAGTCTTACATTTACCACCTGATAGTATTTCGTTAGCATTATGGCTCAAAATCAAAGACTTTATTCTTTGGGAGACGGTGGTAGGCAAAGGGAGGTCGTAGAATCTTCCCAGTCCTCTTATTTTGGAAAAGTAGCTCTCAAGAATATCTTGATTGCATCTTGAAGACATGACGTACTTGTAGCCTTCCAGTGTTAGCTCCTTAAATAAAGAGCGTAGATTGTTTATCGACATCCAAAACCCTTTCTGGAATGGAAGCAAATCATCAGTAGGGTTTTTTTCCTTCATGTTTTTGGGTTTGCTCCTTCCTTTTTTCTTACATCCCTGGTCAATTTTTCCTTTTTCTTTTTTCTCTCTCTCTTTTCTTCTTCTTATTACTCTCATTGTGAGAGTGAGATCGTACAGTTCTTCTAACGCTTTATCGTGATCCGGTAAATAGCTTCCGTATGCACTTTTTAATTTGTATCCATCAAGAGGAGTTCTCGAGTTCAGTACATCAAATCCATTGTTTATAACTTTTACAGCTTCACCAACATGACTGAACTCAGGAAGGTTGTGACAAATAGCTTGTTCTACAGTGAGAGAAAACAACTCGGCTGTTTTCCTCACGTTTTGCCTTTCCGTACCAGCAAGAAGCAAATGTTTCATTGTTACTTTATGGGTATATTGTAAATCTGCGCCAGTGTTTTGAAGTTCATCTAACCTAACGAACGGTTCTTTTGTGACTAAAGTACCAGACTTTAGTCGATAACCATCGTCAAGCAGATGGTTCCTTGACAGTTTTAATGCATGAGGCACGTCACAAAAATACCATACTTTCCTCTTTGTATTTGATGGATTTTCAAATCTAGAATTATCAAATGTAACATTTAGAGTATCTATAAGTTTTCTGTTTGATGGCCCCATATCCCACACAAATGCTCTTACTTTAAATTCAACATTTTCTATTACTTCAATTGTTTCAGACAACAAGTCCTTAGAAACAGCTGTGTCAAAGTTATAACAAATGGGCTGCATCCATTTTCCTACAAAACTTCTGATGACCATAACTTGAACATTGTTGTGTGGTCCTCTGATAATCTCTGCCTGAACAAAACATAAATCATTGTTTACTTTCATTTTGTCGAAGCTAAGTATTACATCTTTTTCGAATTCTTCTAATAATTTGGATTGGGTTTTCAGAACACTTAAGACTTAACCCATTTCTTCCCAAAAATAGAATTTGTGAAAAAGTGTTATATTTAGTCATAAGGTTCTCTTTAAAATAATTGAAATAACATTACAAATATTACAAACTAGCAGTATGTGTTGTAATTTGCACCACCCATAATGTTGCGCTGTTTCCTAGTAAAAAAATAGAAAAATTTAGTTTTTGTGATCACATTCTTCTATTCGTTCAAACTGAGCAATATTGTCTATTATATGATAACTCTGACTTACATTGATTCTATCACTCATTAAATATTGATAAACACCCTGTGTGAAACTGAACTTGACATTTCTTGTATATGTAGATCGTCTGACGTTTGTAAATCTTGCATCTTTTTACGAAGTGTTAAGGTAGTTGTGAAACTTTAAAACATATACAGAGAGCTCGTGAATGCCTTTTAACACATGTGTGGTGAGTTTTGTATAGTAAGTCCATTTCGACTGCATTTTGTAAGGCTAAATTTTGTGTTGCGTGTACGCAACACTGGGAAGAAATAGGTTAAATCAATGAAACCTGGGGGAACGCTAAATTGCCTGAGTCTTCTTTTAATAGTGGCTTCACTAGGAAGAGGGTATTTCAATACGTCCCTGACAAAAGATAGCGCTTTATAAGACAGGCAACGTAAAGTTGTAGCCTTTGCAATATCTTCACCTGACCAGTTAGTACAACGTCCTTTCGTAACTGCTTGCTGTTGACAGGCAGAGAAAGAACCTCTAATAGCATTCTGAAATTGTTTCAATTTCTGTAACTCAGCGCTACATCGAAAGAGACGCTCTTGTAAATCAGCATTCTGTTGCCTAATGCCTTTTATTTGTCTTTCCATAACTTCTAATTGTTGGCGTAAGCACACATTGTCGAATTCACAACATTTTTTCTTTTCAGTGCTAACGATTTGTCCAGTAGTAACATCTGCATTCGATGGTAATGTACTTACTTGTAAAATATCTTCAATTACTGCCGACCGCGGTGGCCGAGGGGACTAAGGCGCTCCAGTCTCGATCTGCATGGCCACGACAGTCGGGGGTTCGAATCCCCCCTCGGGCATGGATATTTGTGCTGTCCTAGTTCGTAAGTAGTTCATAAGTAGTTTGTAAGTTTAAGGACTGATGACCCCGTAGTTAAGTCCCATAGACTACACAAACATTTCTTCAATTACCTTACGGTTGCTTCGTTTTTTTGCCCTGATACTCCTCTCTTTATAAGGCTCATTGCTGCGCCTTAATGGAGCACTGGAGGTTGGTAGGTGCAGAGATGGAAGAGCATCAGCCTTCAACTTGAGTTTCGGAGGAATATGCAGCAGTTCACTTTTCAAATCCCTTTCATAATCTGCACGTTTACAAGTATTTATCCATCTTCTTTTCATTTCAGTGTCTTTAGGAAACACGTGAAACACAATTCCTTACTTCCTCGCTTGTCTACTGTGGTTAGTACAACTGGCGATGGCACAGCAAACCATTCTTTTCCACTTAAAGGTTTACTGTTAAAAAAATACCCTCACTACAGTGATAATTACGAGAATACTCTCAATCTACAGTCACTAAAAACAATTCACACTGTCCTAAAAACTGTGTTCTCACTTGTAACCGCAACCGATACAATACGCACAATGGAAGCTAGCACGCCGCGGTGGAGTAGCCGAACGGTCTAAGGCACCTCGCTGCGGAGCGCGCGGTTGGTCGCCGTCGAGTCCTCCCTGGAGCATGGGTGTGTGTGTTTGTCCGTAGGTTAGTTTACCTAGTTAAGTAATTTGTAAGCTACGCACTGATGACCACACAGTCATCATCCCAGTTTGGGCCGATAGATTTACAAACATTTGAACTTTTTTTTAAAGTCAGTACGCTACTGAGCGCTGCGAGGGTGCGCCGTGACGTCAGCGGCGCGGCTTGCTACTGCGCATCCACCTCGTGATCCCTACCGTGTTTCTACCAACCGTGTTTCATATAACAACGGAAGAGTCCTGCCTCTGTTCTTGTACCCGTTCTGCACCTCTGATTTCTAGGTATGACCTGCAAGCTATTCCTCTCCTCATTAAACACTTTTTCATCGACAGTTTTAACAGTGTCTTCATCTTCTCGCCAATCTCTTACCATCTTCTCTGTTATATCTAAACCCCGTTCCACAGACAGTTTTTGAATTCTTTAGCCTGTGGTACGACATTATGAATTTTGTTCCATATTTCCTTCTTTTTCTGCGCAGTTGTACCAATTGTTTAGTAGTACAGAGCGAGTATGTTCTAATTCTGAATAGCCAATACAACGCATTTATAATTACTCAGGGTCATTACCTCAAACACTGTATCGAATTTATACAAGCCATTGATAGTTTGTGCACTGACTTATACCACGAACATCAGGTACAACTATATATCTTTGATGAGAATTTATACCTCTTCTTATCTAAAAGTTGTCTTATCCACAAAGATATGCATTAAATCTCGCGAAAAGATCACAAGGATAAAATCAGAGATATTAGAACAAACTAGAGGCAGTGCAGTTTTTTCCCGTATACGCCTGAGTAGCTCTCTTAGACTGTTCGCGGATTATGCTGTCATTTATCGGTTAGTAAAGCCACCAGAAGATCAAAAACAACTGATAGATATCTGCATGGTGCAAAAATTGGGAACTGATCCTTAATCATGAAAAGTGTAAACTCCTCCATGTTACCAGTAAAATAAATCCGTTAAACTTCACTTACACGATAAATCAAATCTATAGGCTAGAAATTCTACTAAATACCTAGGAATAACAATTACAAACCAGAGGCTATGTTTCACTGGCAGAACTGAAGATGCAACAGTTATACTCAAGAAACTGTTTACACCACACTTCTGCGTCCTATTTTGAAGTATCGCTGTGCATTGTGTGTTCCACACCAGGTGGAACTGAAAGGCGATGTACAGAAAGTTCAGAGAAGGGCAGCTCGTTTTGTATTATCGCAATATAGATGAGAGAGTCTCACGGAAATGATTCACGAGTTGGCGTGGAAATCATTAAAAGAAAGGTGTTATTCATTGCAGCGAGATCTTTCTTTCTCTGTTCCATGTTCCTACACATCCAGGGTCGGCTTTGTTAAATCCGGATTTGGCGTGAAGGGGAGGGGGGTGGCAGATGTCCTTCCTGTCACCACCCCATACCCTCCTTGTAGAAAATGTGTACCCCAAATGTCTGCTTATTATGTCATATATGTGAAAGTGTAAAGTGTTAAGAAATGATTACGACTCGTGTAACTGAGGGGGGGACTTGGGGACCAGCCCGCTATTCACCTAAAGGGGGTGTGAAAAACCGCCTAAAAGCCACATTCTCATTAAGGGTGGCTGACCTTCGTTCATCCGTCAGACAGATTCGAACCGGGGTTGGTACATTTCCCCTTCTCGGAAAGCAGTATGTTAGACCGCACAACTAACTGAGCGGGTCATTGCAGCTAGATCTATTTGCGAAATTTCTTTCACCAGCTTTCTCTTCCAAATGGGCACATATTTTGTTGGGACCGACCTGCGTAGGGAGACATGATAATAATAGAAGAAATCAGATCGAAAACCTTTTTCCCACAAGCTACTAGAGAATTGAACTGTAGAGAAATATCATTAAAGCGGTTTGATGAACTCTCTGCCACGCACTTCCATGTGACTTGCAGAGATGTAGATGTATACCGTGGTGCAACTGCGGCAAACACACTGTGTTCTAGCTTGTGGAACATGGATGCACATGTAGATGGTCATTCCATAGCACAGTGTAGGTATAGACTGTGCTGTCCTAGAGTATCCAATGCACACCGACCACCGAAGCAACACCAGAATGAGAGTTTAGAATGCGCTGCAACTTGGGCTAGTTATGACAAGACACACAGCCACATCCACGGCCGCCATGAAGAGCAGCGACCTTTCTGATACTGGTTTAACCAGGCGTACTTGCTACACTTGCCCAGACAGTCGTCCTGCATAGAGTCCGCGCACGATAAGGTGGATGATATGCAGAGTCGAGTTTTGTCCAAAGCGCCAGGCAAGTTCATTCCTTCGTACGGAAGGGGAGGCCGCGCTAGTCCACTTCCGCCAGCCGGCCAGTGAGCTGGGCACTTTCCCTCCAGCGCTCGCTCACTGCTCGGACTGCTACTCCCACCACTACGGCTCGTTCCACGCTTGCCCAGCCATCTGCACATCTACCAGCCAATCTATCCTGCGTGCACTCTACCCGTCAGTAGCGGCCAGAAGAATCAGCAAGAAGAATCTAGCGCAGTCTGTTTGTTTGTTAGCATTATTCAAAATGTCAAATGTTCAAATGTTTGTAAATCTATCGGACCAAACTGCGTGGTCATCAGTCCGTAGCTTACAAACTACTTAAACCTAGGAAACTAACCTAAGGACAACACACGCACCCATGCCCCAGGGAGGACTCGAACCTCCACGGCTAGCAACCGCGGCGAGCAACCGCGCGCTCCGCAGCGAGACGCTTTAGACCGCCGGCTACTCCAGGGCGGCTTCAAAATGTCCAAATGTTTGTTATGCTTAAGGGACTTAAAAGTGGGGTCATCAGTCCCTAACTACTTATGAACTACCTTATACTAAAGACGATGTAGTGTCGCACAAGTATGAAGTGCGCGCCACGTACTTTCGCCGCGCGCCGCCATGCACGCACAGCGCGGCGTTGCTTACGACGTCTGCCACGAGCGCCCTCTGATGCAACTCCGCTCGTGGCCACGACTGCTGCCTCGACCACTTGTGAATCAGCTACGCACCAGTTAAGACTTGGCTATCGGATAGGCACTAGGAATCATCAGTAGGCAGGCCTCTATCTAAACTATGTATCAGAATTCTGCAGTCAAGAACTATGTAAAAGTTAAGTATTACCAAGACTCCACGAAATATATATATATATCTTGTTCTAATTAGCCTACTGTTCTAGTTTCTGATGTCCCACTGGCTGGTCACCTCCACACCTGGACAGGCGTGCATCCTTTATTCCTGTGTCGGTCTCTTTCTACTCGGCCACCGACACCTACGACAACCGGCGGAAACGAGACACAAAAGACGATCCAAACATTCGAGGGCGGATTCGAACTCCAGACCGTAGCGGCCGTGCAGACTGTGACTGGCGCGCCGCAGACCGCTCGGCCACTGCGGTCAGTGACATTCTTCCTGTAGCCCAAGACCGGATAATTTATGTATTTGCTTTGTTATGTAAATAAATTCTGGTAATTATTTCAGCAATCAGTCGTCAAAAAATAAATTTTTTATTTGTTTGCAAATATAGAATTCGACCACTGTGTGGTCATTATCAATGCTAAAATAAATACAAAACGGCCAGTTAGAATAACATACATGTCACATTATAAGCCAATTGTACAAGTTTCAGTTATAGTCAATGATAAAAATACATACCTTAAAACCAATTAAAATATTTAAAATATCTCGACCTCCATGTTGGAGGTTGCGTTTGTACTGACGCAGCTGTTACAATCCTTACAAAGTTGACGTCAGCGTGAGTCATTTGCGACTAATGCGCCCTCTTTAAAGTTTCATATAAATAACAAAATTATATGATGTATATTTATGGTAGAAAAAGTGATTATGATTTTGATTGCGAACAAAATTATTAACAGGTCATCAGTTTTATATAAAATATTTTAAAAGAGTTGCTATATATATTGTAAGACACCAATTAGCATAAATTTTTACTACCAATTATATATAAACAGTAAACGGGACTCATTAATAAAGAACAGTTTAAAGTTAAAATTCCTGCTAAAATTACAATAAAATATACATCATATAATTTTGTTATTTATATGAAACTTTAAAGAGAGCTCCTTAGTCGCAAATGACTCATGCTGACGTCAACTGTGTAAGGATTGTAACAGCTGCATCAGTACAAACGCAACCTCCAACATGGAGGTCGAGATATTTTCAATATTTTAATTGGTTTTAAGGTATGTATTTTTATCATTGACTATAACTGAAACTTGTACAAATGGCTTGTAATGTGACATGTATGTTATTCTAACTGGCCCTTTTGTATTTATTTTAGCATTGATAATGACCACAGAGTGGTCGAAATCTGGATTTGCAAACAAATAAAAAATTTATTTTTTGACGACTGATTGCTGAAATAATTACCACAAATCAAATATAGTCGTGGAATCAAGCCTGGTAAATAAATTGCTCTATAAATCAGTATGGCTGTTATAGTATTGTATAGTATAGTATCCGCTGTGAACACCACCTTGGACAGCGCTACAGCTAAGGCAGAAAGCCGAGAAGCCGCCGTGTCAGCGCCCCGTGGCGCCTCCGCCCCCGCCGCCCCCGCAGGTTGAGGTCAAGGCGGCGCCGCCCCCACGTCCTGCCCCCCCTAACCTCTCCCACTCCCACCCCTCCTCCTCCTCCTCCTCCTTCAGCTCAGCCTCCGCTGGTGGCTCGTTAAACATTGAAGACGAGGCGCGCGAGGCGCCTGCATGTTTCAGCAGCAGCCTGCAGGATTACTCGGCCTGTAATTGCAGCCACCGCAGGGCACGGCCGTGTCGCCACCTGCCCTGCCTTGCCACTATACAGGCCTCCTATACAGCCGCCTCGCACGCCGTCAAACATGCATCAACCTCCGCCCACACCTTCAGTCGATGAGTCTTTTTTTTTACCAGTTGTGAGTGATGCTGAGTCTAGAGGTCTGTATATCGAGTATTATGCTCTCTAGTTCTCGGTCGAGTGCGCCGTGCTCAGTCTTGGCGAGTTTGAGCATGAATGCTGGGAGGACGGCTGTGCTCGATAAAGGCGGGGAGGGCAGAGACCGCCCATTCTAAGTAATAGAACACAGTACGTTGTTCTCGACGGCGAGTGTTCACCAGACAGAGTAAGTTGTAATTTGCGGCTGTTTGCTGATGATGCTGTGGTGTATGGGAGGGCGTAATAGCATACAGGATGACAGACAAAAGTTCTAGTTGGTGCGAAGAATGGCAGCTAGCTCTCAAAGTAGAAAAATTTAAGGTGATGCGCATGAGTAAGAAAACAATCCCATAATATTCGAATACAGCATTAGTAGTGGGCGTCTTGATACACGTCGTTCAAATATCTAGGCGTAAAACTGCAGAGCGATATGAAATGGAACGAACATGTAAGGACAGTTGTGAGTAAGGCGGACAGCCGACTTCGGTTTATTGGGTCAATTTTGGGAAGATGTACTTTATCTCTAAGGGAGACCGCGTATAAAACGCTTGTACGACCACGTGTTGAGTATTGCTCAAGCGTTTGGGACCCGCAGCAGATCAGTTTAAAAGAACACATAGAAGCAGTTCAGAGGCGAGTAGCTAGGTTTATTACTGGTAGGTTCGACCAACGTGCGAGTGTCACGGAAATACTCCGGCAACTCGATTGGGGATCGCTGGAAGAAAGACGACGTTCTTTTCGTGAATTTCTGTTGAGGAAATTTAGAGGGTCGAAATTTGAAGCTGAGTCTAGTGGGATCTTGCTGCCACTTACTTTCATTTAGCGTAGTGATCACAAAGACAAGATAAGAGAAATTAGGGCTCCTACGGAGGCATTCTTTTTTTTTTTCCTCATTCTATTTGGGAAAGGAATAGGATAGGAAATGCCTAGTAGTGGTACAGTGCACCCTCCGTCACCTTACGGTGGATTGTTGAGTATGTATGTAGATGTAGAACTGTACTCACATCCATTCAACTGTGCCATTCGTGGAAGTTGCACAAATAAAAATAAAACAATGAAACTATTTGAAACATTCAGTTATCACGTTATTTGTTAAAACCTCCCCGACAGTTCACTGTTGCATTCGATTTTACGCAAAAAATACATTAATAAATAAAATAAAAAATAAAAAAATTAAATAAAATTTAAAAACATCAAATCTCTGTAAACTTCTGTAGGCATGAATTCTCGTGAATTCATGCAATATGAGCCTGCAAGACGAGAGTAAGAAATGGAACGAAATAAATACGTTAAGGGCGATTTGACCACTTAAAAATAAAATTATATAGTCGTAAATTCAGAAGTAAATACACTCATGGATATAGCAATCATTAATAGCTATAACCCAGAACTAGTCAATAATCTGTATAACTCGAAATTAAATTCAAAATAGAAAAGGATTAAAGATGAAATCACTTTAACAAAAACTGAAACAGGAAAGAGAGACAAGTTTGTAATACTGGCATACTGGGGACAAATTTCAGACAGAATAAAGTATGTCCTGAAGAACACAAATCTTAAAATAGGCTTCTACACCAACAATGCTTTAGGAACCAATAGCGTACATAAAATAGAAAAATCTGATCGCTATAGTCAATCTGGAGTTCACAAAATCGAATGCAGAGGCCTACATGGACAGACAGGCAGACCTTTCAAAATTAGGTTTAGAGAACACATAAATACAAGTGATAACAATGTCTCAGCATTCGGCACACACCTCGGAGAAAGTAAATTCGCCTGGAAGTATAGAAGAAAATCTCAAAATTTTGCATATCGTATGCAAAGGACAACTAATGGACGTTTTAGAAGAGTTACAAATTTATACCCACATGACTAAATACCCAGAATAAATGTTAAATGAACAAACGGAAATGCGCGATAAAAATTCATCGAAAATTTCCAAAACACCTTGACCACCATATAAAGTACAATCCATCCTACCGTAATGTACTTTCAATTGTGCAACAAGACGCGATAAATTATAGTAGCACAGAACATTGTCCTTATATTACAACCTAATACACACTAGAAATTTATAACACTTAAAATAGTTCGGAATGAAAAGTAAAAATTAATTGTAAGAATTTTTGTAATGGAACTGCTTATGTCACGCTTCATAAAACCAGTGATATTGCCACAAACACCACAAACAAAAAGCAAAGAATATTTAAAACTTAGCAAAACATCTTTGGTTCAAAAACTTAATAAATTATACCGAAGTAATTAAAACAAACAGCGTATCTACGCAGTATGAATGTAAGTAATTACAGCTTGTACATACAATGTAACATTTACATATTCATGTATCTTCCTCTAAAACAAACTTTGTTCTCTATAATAGATGGCTTGAGAAAATTGGCAAATCCCGAAACTAATCAGCATTTAAAATAAAAGCAGCTCTGTACAATATAAAAACGTCTTTACGCTCACTTATGGAGAGCCTATTTCTCCACTTCTTCACGTCTTCCACACCGGTAGGACGCGCACATCAACGATGAGACAGGAAAGACTAGCTAAAGGACGCGAGACACTTAGAACTGTACAAAATAGTTAGGCATGGATGGCAGCTCACAGAAGAAAGATCAAAGTTACGTAATTCTGTGTCTTTTATATTAATAAAATTTGTGTTAAACTAACTTTGTCTAGAGTGATTTCAGCTTTCCGTGCAGACTGTCCTAGGATAAATAAAGTTGTAGCCACATAAAGCTACAACACTATCATCATCGACGTGAAGCCCTAAGAAACGTCACACAAAATTGTAAAACGGCTAGGTGGATTTCTTTCTGCAACGTAACAAACTAAAGAATGAATTTTTCTATGTTATTACGTAGCTACCATAAGCATATCATTCTCCACCGCAAATGGACGTCATCGATGAAAAATTCGGTTAAAATCAAACGAGGTTCCAATACCATGTTCTGCACTAATAGTAATCCTTCAATGTTTTATACTATTAGGTAAAGTCGCTCCTATTCCGATGACTTGCGAACCCGACATTGACACCATTGTAGAACAAGTCTTTACTTACGAAATGCTATAGATACCACAGTCTGTAGTATTTGGAAAACACTTCCGGAGTTATAGCTACATTTCACTTGTAGTAATGCGTAATGTAAATCGTAGTCATCAGTAAGCTACAAACTGTCCGAAGTTTCACTGTAACAGAATGTGCTAGGAAAACTGAATTATTTCACAAAGACTGTTACGAATTATGGAAAGGCTAATGGTTTATTGAAAAGCTGATATTTCAAATTAAAATGTATAAAAAATAATCAGATTTTTTACCGTTTACATTATGTAAAATCTACTGAGAATCATTACTGAACTAAAAGAGAGAGAGAGAAATGAAAACAATTGATTTTTTTTCCTGAAGGGAATTGAATGCTTTGGTACAAAAAGCACGTTCACAAAACGATGTGGCTTAGTCTTATAGCTTCCAATGTTTTTAAAGCATGAAAATTGGAGGAATAGATGTATCCCCTTTCTCAGAGTACGCCTATGCTGTAGGACATTTTGAGCAGAGCATGTTCGAACGAGCACGAGGAAAATCGAATGCAGTCGACTGTTGCGTGCCAAGTGATTACACTGATATCTACTGGACAGTGACGGAACTACGTATGTATTCAGTTCGAGCGAGAATAGGCGCGCGCTGCAGATCTCTAATTTTGATAACGAATATGGTAAGTGGAATGCAAGATGAAGCCTTACTCTGAAATACGGGGTTCTTGTGTAAAAGATGTTTACTGACAGTTTAACGCTTTGGAGTTATTAGAATATGAAGTTTTTACAAAAGTATAACTGTACATTTTACTATGTTATTTTCTTCTACGTTTGATTAAATACTCGAACATTAAAGAATACACTGAAAAGGTTCAAAAGTGGAAGTTTTTTAATGGCACACATCATGTTATTCGTGGTTGTAAAATGTACACTATGTGATCAAAACTACCGGACACCTCCAAAAGCATATATATTAGGTGCATCTACTACCATCTACTGCCACATTCTCCATATCAGCGACCTCAGTAGTCATTATACATAGTGAGAGAGAAGAATGAGGTGCTCCACGGAACTCACGGACTTCGAACAAGGTCAGGTAATTTGGTGTCATTTGTCTCAGAAGTCTGTACGCTAGATTTTCACACTACTAAACAATCAAGGTGACCAACTTTTGATCACGGGTTTAAGGGAGATGACCAAAATATTATCATGATTGTAAGGAAGAATAAGGGAGATTTAGTCACAGTAAGTTTCAACGGCATAATTATACATATTTCCTTGGAATTGATAACAAGGGGGATGTAAACATTTAAAAAATGAGATATACTTTCCTTATTTTTAATCATCTATCATATTTTGGGGTAGCTCTACAACATGCATTTTTAAGAGAGAAATGGCATTAATAAGACTCATTTGTGGAGCAAATTCAAAAACAGTGTGCTAAAACCTATTGGATTTGCATTTGATATATCAATTTTTTGTTATAAAACTATTTAAGCAGTGTTAGAAGTTAATAATATCATCTCTGTCTCATTTTTCTACTGATGTATTTAATCTGTTAAAAAATTCAATGGTACAAAAGAACTGTCTTTAATCTTCATTTTTAATTATAAAGCACAAAATGAAAACCTATTTAGTTTAAACCAAATGAAAATACACACGAACATTAACAGTAAATATTACGTGAAAACAAAGAAAATGGTCCAAATAATTCGTGCAAACTGTTTCCGATAGCTAACAAGCGATCCATTAGTACTGCTTCTTTCGAAGCATTGCGAAATATTGTGAGAGTCGACTGAGAAATAACTAATGATACGCTTTTGTTTAATTTCTATAATCCGCTTTCACGAGTCATTTCTTCCGCGTGTTGTCATGGTATGAAAAAGTTAACTGCTTATAGGTACGACGCGATTGCATCCTTGAGTTGAGCATTTCCTCACAGTCCCATGCATTCCAAAGGCTGTAGAAGCACGAACAGAAATCGGTAATAGTATTATAATGAAAGTTTTTCAGTATATCTCGCTGAGAGAATTTCAAGTATCGGTAGTACTCCACGGGTTTCAGGCATACAGTGATCACTGACGAAATATACTGGATAAAGAGGCAGAGAATACGGGAGACGGGAGAATTAAAAAATAAGTGCTAAAATACGGAGGAACCCGTATAATACGGGAGAGTTGGTCACCCTAACTGAAGTGGAAACGTGAAGGGACACGTACAGCACGAAGTAGTACATGCCGACGTCGTCTGTTGAATGACAGAGAGCGCCGACAGTTGAAGAGGGTCGTACAGTGTAATAGGCAGGCATCTATCCAGACCGTCAAACACTCCAAACGCATCAGGATCCACTGCAAGTACGAAAGGTGAGAAAACTTGGATTTCATTGTCGAGCGGCTGCCCATAAGCCCTGCATCCCATAGGTAAACACCAAACGACCACTCCCTTGGTGTAAGAATCGTAAATCGTAAACATTGGACGATTGAACAATGGAAGAACGTTGTGTGGATTGACGAATCACGGTAGACAATGTGGCGATCAGATGACAGGGAGTGGGTATGGCGAATGCCCGGTAAACATCATCTGTCAGCGAGTGTAGTGACAACAGTAAAAATCGGAGGTGGTGTTATGGTGAGGTCGTGTTTTGGGAGCTTGCACTCCGTGTTGTTTCGCGTAGCACTGTCACAGCACAGGCCTACGTTGATGTTTTAAGCACCTTTTTGCGCCTCACTTTTGAAGAGCAATACCGGGGTGGCGATTGCATCAACACAATCGAGCATACCTGTTCATAACGCTCGGTCTGTGGAGGAATGGTTAAGTGACATTGACTTTCCTGTAATGGACTGGCCTGCATAGAGTCATGACATCCTATAGAACACGTTTGGGACGTTTTGGAACGCAGACTTCTTGCCAGGGCTCACCGACCTACATCGATACCTCTCCTCAGTGAAACACTCCGTGAATAATGGACTGTCATTTCCCAAGAAACCTTCCAGCACCTGACTGAACGTATCGCTGCTATATTGTAAACTGTCAACCAGGCTAAGGGTGGGCCAACACAAATTGAATTCCAAAATTGCCGATGCAGAGCGCCACGAATTTGTAACTCATTTCCAGACACGTGTACGGATATTCCTGATTACAGAGTGTAGATACCATCTCATTCGTGACATTACGAATATTTACTTGCCACAGCAATACTAACACTATGAAATTAGTAGATAATAATTTCAGACAATGTATTCATATTAATCATACCATATAACGTAATTAAATTTAATAGGTTTGACAACTGAAAACATTTTCCACTTGGTTGATAAAATGCTCCATTCTTTTGGACAAAGGACCCTAAGTTGGCATGCAATAAAATTTCGGAGAACGTCTTGTGCGACCAGGACATTCTAAGAAATTTTATTGCATGCCAACTGAAAAGATTAATAGCGCTTCCACAAGTCACTTTCACTGCCCTCGTCATTTGCTTTTGATTGTACAGAAACTATTAATGTCTTGAAACTTCCTGGCAGATTAAAATTGTATGCCGGAACCGGGACTCGAACCTGGGACCTTTGCCTATCGCGGGCAAGCACACTACCGACTATGCTATCCCGACACGACTCACGATGCCGCCTCACAACTTTACTTCCGCCAGTACCTCACCTCCTACATTCCAAACTTCACAGAAGTTCTCCTGCGAAACTTGCAAGACTAGCACTCCTGGAAGAAAGGATATGGTGGAGACATGGCTTAGGCACAGCCTAAGGGATGTTTTCAGAATGAAACTTCCACTCTGCAGTGGAGTGTGCGCTGATATGAAACTTCCTGGCAGATTAAAATTGTGTGCCGGAACCGGGACTCGAACCTGGGACCTTTTAATAAGCAGGAGGAGGAGGAGGACGAAGCTTAGGGTTTAAAGTCCCGTCGACACCTTGGCCATTAGAGACAGAGCTAACGTTTAGAGCTTTTTGGTTACGGATAGGGAAGGAAATTGGCCGTGCCTTTTCAAAGAAACCATCCCGTCATTTGCCTGGAGTGATTTAGGGAAATCACGGAAAACCCAAATATGGATGCCCGGAAGTGGATTTGAACCACCATCCTCCCGAATGCGAGTCTAGTGCGTACCACTGCGCCACCCCGCTAGGTCTTGTAATAAACATTACGTACTTGGTGTATGTATGGTAAATAAACCAGACAGCATTCAGTTTGTCTGCATCAATGGGTTGTGGACGTCTGTGTAAGAAGACACTTGAAACCTTTGAGGAAATGCAGAGAACGACCTTTTCCCTTAGTAATAAAGTATCCATTTCACCGTGATACTAACATTTTTCTCGGATTCCTGTCTTGAAAACTCCATCTTCACAACATTTCTAAGTTCAAATTTTGTATATCAATTATCACATGTTAACTACAATACATGCCTTTTTTACATACAAAGGCAAATGCGACCTTAGTGACAATTCTTACCTTATTTTCTTCGTTACTTTCAGTACTTTAATTTTCTATGTCTTGTTAATCTGCATCTTTATCATTGTCATCTAACTCATAATCATCACTGAGTAGCTATTCCAACATCGAAGAATGATCCACGTGCATCTCGCCACCAAACTCGAACTTCCTGGCGAAAATTATTTTATTGCCGATAACATGTTACACATGCAGTCGCTAGTTTTCAGGAAATAGTAGACTCCATTCTACTACCATCTGTGAAGATTTTTCAACATTAACTTACGAACTCTGAATGCAACATACTACTATACGGCAGATGTTGAAATAAATGTCAAAGTGATAGAAAAGCAATTGAAATCGCTCAGCCGCGTTGGAGTAGCCGAGCGGTCTAAAGCGTCTCGCTGCGGAGCGCGCGGTTGCTCGCCGTGGAGGTTCGAGTCCTCCCTGGGGCATGGTGTGTGTATTTTGTTCTTAGGTTAGTTTACCTAGGTTTAAGTAGTTTGTAAGCTACGGACTGATGACCACGCAGTTTGGTCCGATAGATTTACAAACATTTGACCATTTTGAAATCACTCAGCTGAGGAAAGGCCGCTGGATCTGATGGGATACCAATTCGATTTTACACGGAGTATGCGAAGGACCCTGTACCCTTCTGGCAGCAGTGTACTGAACGTCTCTAGAGGAGCGGGAACAACGCGCAGCTCATTTCCTTTTACAAGGAGCGTCGTCAATTAGATACGCAAAACTATAGGTAGAGGTCTGCGCGGATGCGGATATCCGCGGTAATTCGCAGTATTTCTTACTTTGCGGATAAAATTGTGAGCGACGCTGATATCCGCATGATATATGCGGATAAAGACCGCCGGCCGCGGTGGCCGAGAGGACTGAGGCGCTTCAGTCACGGTCTGCACCGCCACTACGGTCGAGGGTTCGAATCCCCCCTCGGGCATGGATATTTGTGCCATCCTTAGTTGTAGGTATTTCATAAGTAGTTTGTAAGTTTAGGGACTGATGACCCCGTAGTTACGTCCCTTAAGCTTAACAAACATTTGAACATTTTTTTTTTTTTTTAAGAGCGAGGTATCTGCCCAGTACGTCTGTCGAAATGTTAGCTGAAAAGTTCAAGCCTGTGGACATCCTTGGAATCCTTGCACGGCCAAGGCAGAGCGGAAGTCTGTTGTTCTCATCCCCTGGCCACAGCGGACGTAGCTGTCTGTACCCGACGCACCTGCGTCTGATCGGTTTCGCGACCGTGTCTTATCTGCGGCCTGTCAAGTGCTTTCTGGGTGGCAAACCGGCCCTCTGCCCACCAGAGGTGCCATGCTTTCCGCTGTCTTCAGTTAGCACTTTGTAGAGACCGAGTGACAACGTATATCGTATTGAATACAGTGACAGTTTACTTAAAATGAACACGGCATCAATGGATACTATATCGTGTAAAGTTGAAATAGGTGATTTGACATTAGTAAAGGAAGAAAAATTGAAATCGTCAATTTGGAAAAACTGGCAAGGAAAAGAGAAACGATAAAGTGCCCTGTTTTGCGTGTACTTAACAATGGACAGAAAAGTGGAACTTCAAGTTTGTTGAAACATTCGTGTGAGGCAGGACAAAGTACCATGATTACTTACCGTCGCGAAACTGCAAGCAATATGTTAGCAAAGTTTCATCACAACCGAATGAACGGTGCGGCCGCGCATAAAATGCGAACAAACATGCAAACAAACATTCATGTTTATGTATTTGATAAATGGTGACAGAAGTAATAAAGATTGACAATAGCATTTTATAGCAACTTTCATAGTGAGATACGGTATACAGTGAAAGTAACGTATTTAGGAAGGTACACAATGTTAGATTGTATACTCTGGCCGTAGCTGCAGCCGACATTGTATCTTTTTGCTGACAGTTACCAATTCGAAGTGATCACAGTTTTAACACTTGAAATAATATGCTTTTCTTTGCGTCACATAACCTCTTCTGCGTTAATATGGAGAAAATAAATTTTTTTAATGTAAACACAGTAAAATCTCCTCTAGGCCGATCATTTTTAATCACTGAAATTTAAGAAGATGCCTGTATTAAACAGCTGACGTAGTTGTCCGACGACGCGAGCTCCGAAGCCTTACTGTGTGTGTCCGGAGCGCTAATGTTTTCCTGTTTGGAATAGCCTGTTTTGGAGAAGGTACAGGACAGTTACCATGAGTCGAGAAGTCAAAAGTAGTTGTCGCAGAAATGGCACTCTAACAATAATTATATCATTACATACCATTACCCATTCAAAACTTTAATACGTCTGGATGCGGATAACAAACTTGCGGATGCGGATAAGGTGCCGCGGATGCGGTTGCGGATATGGACCTTGCGGAGACCTCTAACTATACCCCGTTCACCGAAACGAAAGACAGACTGTAAACAGACCGAGGCGCGTGACCAGGGGTGGACAAAACATTGGGCGCTCGGTCAATATCGCTACCTATTTGTCAATCGAAGTGGTTCCATGTTGTAATGGAATAGGGATTGCGGCTGTTGGTCGAGTTTTAAGTCCAAATTATTAACTTTCCCGCCAACAGCCGTAAAGTTTGTGTTATTTAACGACTGGTGTCGGTATTACTTTAGTTCTTCGTTATATTTTGTATGACATACGGACAGCATCATGTTAAGGATACAACGCTGATTTGCAACTTAATTTGTATAGAGCCTGAGGATGACATTAACCAATACCGAAACCGGTCGTTAAATAAAAGAACATAAACTTTACGGCTGTAGGTGAATAAATTAATAATTTTGACTTAAAACATGTGTATCAGGTGTGAAGCGGTTGTATGTTTTACTATATAGCAATGATATTAGGCGCCATAGACTCTCTGAAAATTGACCAGATCTGCATTTTCGTCTACGTCGGTAAGAACTATGTCAAGAAAACAACAAATCATGTACTTTCGTTCGTATCACATTTCTGTGAAAGTCATCAACCCTTCCTGTAAGCTTCTGTCGTGATGATTTTTTGGAGACTTCAGTGTGTGGCCTTGTTATTAAATACCATGTGATAAACTGAGGAACAACCAACACCCGTAGATGCAGCTGGTTTTTATAACAATATCTGTCATTTATTGTTTCGCACACAAATTGATCGCTTCTTGCGTGATTTCAAAATGTGGCATGAAATAATGAGTTTACACTTGCGCGATACAGACGAGAAAGAGAAATAGAATATGAAAGCTCAATACTTATGTTGTTATTCAGCAACTGGTCCTTTAAGATGAAATTTCTAGCCAGCTTTAATAGCACAATAATAACACAAAAGCTATACACCTGAAGCGGATACAGCGACATTGAGCGAGCGCCTCTGTTTTGTCCACCCCTGGTCACAGTCTGTCTCTCGCTTCGATTAACGGTGTACATAGGCTTATGTCTCTGACATCGGTCAGTTGCAAAATTTTGGAACACATTTTATGTTCGAATATTATGTCACTTATGGCGATCGAAAATCTGCTATCTGGGAATCAATACATTTTCCGAAAACTACCATCACGTGAAACGCAACTCGCGCTATTCATTCATGAGATCCAGAGGACAGTAGACGCAGGAGCGCAGCTAAATGCCGTGTTTGTTGACTTCCGCATGGCGTTCGATACCGTCGCCTGATAAACAAAGTGCGAGCATGTGGAATGTCATACCAACTGTGTGAGTGGACAGGGCGTTCCTAGTTAACGGAATGCAGCATCTCATACTCAACAGAGAAAAGTCTTCACGCGTTAATGTGATGCCAAGTGTACGCCAGGTAGGTGTTACTGGTCCGTTGCTTTTCACAAGATACATAAATGGCTAGTAGGTAACATAGGAAAGTCAATGAGGCTTTTTGCAGATGATGCAGTTATTTATCGAGAATTGACAAAGAAAAGAGTAACAGAATGCAGGATGATCTGCAGCGAAGCGACGCCTGGTGCAGGGAATGCTAACTGAGCATCAACATAAACAAGTGTAAACTGCAGGACAAACATTGAAAACAGTTACTTCCATAAAAATCTGGGAGTAGACATAACGGGTGATTACTGTTTTACGAAAAGCGATCTTTACTTATGGGCGGGTAGTTACACAAAATAATGCATTACGTATTACCACCTTTAAATCTCCACTTATAGGCATAATGTACTTCATTATTTTCAGTACATAACAGCAGTGTCAACGAGAACATCAGATTATTAACAGTAGGTACTTTCTTGTCTTCTTACCGTTGCGGAATTGTTGCATTAATTCGAGTCTCGAACCAAATTGAAAGTCCTTGGATACCGGACTATGTACGGACTGTACTGCCAGATCTACTGACGACCTATTATTATCCGCAAAAATAACCACACGAACTGGATTGCTTTCCGCCTGATGTTCATGCATCACAATAAAAATATCTGTCTCGCAGGTACTCTAATCGCTTCGTGGTTTATATATTCTTTTAGTAACTGAAAATTGATCGTCTAGCATAAACAATGTACGTATCTGTCTCGCGGGTACTCTGCTTCATACATATATATATATATGTATATATATATATATATATATATATATATATGTATGTTTTACTATATAGCAATGATATTAGGCGCCATAGACTCATATATGTATATATATATATATATATGTTATCGTGGCGCCACGATAACATGCAGCAATCAGTTGCTTGTAGTTATTTATTTTTTAAGTTTAATGACCGGTTTCGGGCGCTTGAGTGCCCTTCTTCTGGTCTCTATACAGACAAACAAGTGCATTGGTATACAGTAAAGGCTATGGAACGTACAAAAGTCGGTTACAGAAATTTGAAGCAGTTTCAAACCAATAGATTATTACAATCTATTTGGTTCGAAACTGCTTCAAATTTCTGTAACCGACTTTTGTACGTTCCATAGCCTTTACTGTATACCAATGCACTTGTTTGTCTGTATAGAGACCAGAAGAAGGGCACTCAAGCGCCCGAAACCGGGCGTTAAAGTTAAAAATAAATATCCACAAGCAACTGGTTGCTGCATTTCATTAATTTATAATCTTCGGATTGTTGACTGCTTTACCTTTTATTGCAGTTAAATGGAAACGTAATTTATTAAGTTCTTAAAGTTTGCTAACTCCACTTTCTTATAAATGCTGACATGAAAAATATTACTACACTCATTCGACTATGATATAACTAAATATTTCACATAAAACATTTAGTAATCCTTTATCAACGTTTGATATACTTATGAAGAACAGATTTTACGACAGTATAGTATTTCCTAAAGTTCTATAAAAATAAGAAGTACTGTTGCTCTCTAAATAGTTTTCTTACAACTGCGAACGTCGTTCCGGTGGCCGGCGGCTTTGTATTAACCGATTAGCGAACTAACCAGATAATAAAAACTCTACGATCAGCAGTGAACGCTCGATAAAAACTTCAGTATTAACTGAGTATGATGATACGACGAACCAGTGGCGGATACAGAATTATTTTCTGGGAGGAAGGGGAGGGGGGGTGGCAGAAGACCTAAAAGGTTGCACTTCTCCTTAAAGGCGTTGTGAGACTCTCTCTCTCTCTCTCTCCCTCTCTCTCTCTCTCTCTCTCTCTCTCTCTCTCTCTCTCACACACACACACACACACACACACACACACACTCACTCACTCACACACACACACACACACACACACACATATATATATATATATATATATATATATATATATATATATATATATATATATATATATACGCTGGCCATTAAAATTACTACACCATGAAGAAATGCAGATGATAAACGGGTGTTCATTGGACAAATATAGTAGAACTGACAAGTGATTACATTTTCACGAAGTTTGAGTGCATAGATCCTGAGAAATCAGTACCCAGAACAACCACCTCTGGCCTTAATAACGGCATTCATACGCCTGGGCATTGACTCAAACAGAGCTTGGATGGCGTGTAGAGGTACAGATGCCCATGCAGCTTCAACACGATACCACAGTTCATCAAGACTAGTGACTGGCGTATTGTGACGAGCCAGTTGCTAGGCCACCATTGACCAGACGTTTTCAAATGTTCAAATGTTTGTAGAGTCTATGGGACTTAACTACGGGGTCATCAGTCCCTAAACTTACAAACTACTTAGGAACTAGCTAATCCTAAGGACGGCACAAATATCCATGCCCGAGGGGGGATTCAAACCCCCGACCGCAGTGGCAGTGCAGACGTTTTCAGTTCATGAGAGATCTGGAGAATGTGCTGGCCAGAGCAGCAGTCGAACATTTTCCGTATCCAGGAAGCCCCGTACGGGACCTGTAACATGCGGTCGTGCATTATCCTGCTGAAATGTAAGGTTTCGCAGGGATCGAATGAAGGATAGAGCTACGGGTCGTAAAATATCTTAAATGTAACGGCCACTGTTCAGAGTGCCGTCGATGCGAATAAGAGATGACCGAGACGTGTAACCAATGTCACCCCATACCATCAGTCTGGGTGATACGCCAGTATGGCGATGACGAATACACGCTTCCAACGTGCGTTCACCGCGATGTCGTGAAATGCTGATGCGACCATCATGATCCTGTAAACGGAACCTGGATTCTTACGAAAAAATGACGGTTGCTATTCGTGCACCCAGGTTCGTCGTTGCGTACACCATCGCAGGCGCTCCTGTCTGTGATGCAACGTCAAGGATAACCGCAACAATGATCTCCGAGCTGATAGTTCATGCTGCTGCAGATGTCGTCGAACTGTTCGTGCAGATATTTATTATCTTGAAAACGTCCCCATCTGTTGACTCAGTTGTATTTGATATATATATATATATATATATATATATATATATATATATATATATCAAATACAACTGATATTGGAAACATCCTAAATGTGCTCCGAAGCCACTGTCGCTACTTAGAAAAAATTATTTCTTAATGTCTAGGAAGAGAATCCAGAGTGATCAACTGAATAGCGAAAACACCTGAATGCGCCAGCTTGAACGCAGCTCTAGAAATTCACGATTATTTTCACTTAGTTAAATCCTTTATTGAATAATACGTACACAATATCTCATATATCTCCCAAGCAATCGCAAAACAATAAACGAATTTTATTTAGTTTTATCATAAATTACTGACAAAAAAGGAGCAAGAAACAATTAAAAGGAAGCATAACACAAAAAGTCGATTTACGTTATGCTAATTACAGGGATTTTGCTTTTTTGAACTTACAGATACATGCCGTCTCTAAATAAAAGTTAATTATTTTTAAGCTGAGATTCTCTCCCTCCCTCCCTCCCTCCACCCTCTCCCCCTTTCCCTCTCTCCCTCGTCTCCCCCCCCCCATTTCTCTCTCTCTCACTTTTTTTTTGTAGGCTGTCGGGGGGGGGGGGGTTTGCACGTGCCCCTGTACCCCCTCCCCCCCCCCCCTAAATCCGTCGTTGTGACGAACTACCTTGTTCTAGAATCAAGCTAATCATCTGCAAATCAAACAAAGCTTTCTTGTCTTATCGATACTCGATCACGATAAAGATTTCCATACATTTCCAGACATTAAGATGTGTGAAATATATGGAGTTATCGCTATAAATATCGGAACGCAAATCTGACCATGTAAAATGACGATCCCAATTTCTTTTCACAGAACCAGAATAGACTTCCGTACGATACGAGGCCGCTCCCACCGGAAGTTCGAGTCCTCCCTCGGCATTGGTCTATGTGTTGTCCTTAGGTTAATTTACGGAGTTCGTAGGCCTAGAGACTGATGATGAATACGGTTGTTTCGTATCACAGATTTACAAACATTTGATTTGGAGTTACATACCCAGTACCTAATGGATAATAACTAAGCAAAGTCAGATGTTAATTAACACAAATGTTATGCACAAATAGACGTTAAATATCAAATGTTAACAGGGATGAAGATGCGTGTGTATCTCGCTATCTACTCCGTCACCTATCGTTGTTATTGATAATGCATGAAGAGACGTTAAAATTATTTTTACTAGTAGTCCAGTGTGCTCTATCTGGGGCTTCAAATTAAATTATCAATATTTTGGGCTGCGTCTGAAATCTAATCCATATACGTATCTTTCCTGGAGACCTAGAGGTGTGGGTAATCTCTGAGAAAGCAACGAAATGATCCTACTATGTGATTCCGAGTGGGTAGTAGTGTCGTGCAGAATATTTGAGCCTAGAGTGAACACACGTGAATCTGGTAATCTGCGGTTAAGAAATTGTACGCCATATTCTCAACAAGATATAGCAGCGTGTCCATTAGAAAACGCATATACAAATACCATAAACGACACACAACTACAAACGGCATGTTTACACGCCACACTGTAGTAGACATGGGCAACAAGTTACAACAAAAAAGAAAGCTCAATCTGAACATCAACACTCCACTGCTGACATTCGATAACTACGTCTATAGCAGACGCTGTACAAACACACTAAACGAAAATGCACTGAACTCAGCTGTACCTCTGTACTAAAAAAATTGGACACATGTTTTATTGCAATTTCTCTACTTTCATACTTGTAACATTTACCATTCCTCCTGAAACATCCTGTATATTTCTCTGCCGTGTGTGAGCAGTACTGACGATATTACAATATTCTTGCCAGTATCTTGCTTGCTACACTTATTGTAGAGCTTTGTATCTTTATGTTGAATATTTCTTTAAAAAAAGAAGAAACAATATTATTAGAGTAATTCGAATTGTATAAATGATTACCAGAAATGTTTGATGTTAAAGCCGCAACAGAGCAAGAACAAAAATTTTGAAATAATGAATCTATGACCCGCTGTTAGTGGAAAACATGAAGTGGTACTATACAAGTGAGGAAGGTTTGGAAAATCATATCTGGGTAACAGATGTACTTCAAATGTTTTATTTCATTACCGGTTTTGGTCTGTTTCAGATATCATCTGTCGTATGTTTTGTCATGCTAAGTGTTACACAAACATAAATCCAGTCAATAACTTTCCAAATCTCAGCTCAGATTGTTACATTTTTTTGTTATAAACTTTATTATAATGTGAGCTGAAATACATTATATATGTGATAGTGTGGCTCAGTTCCCATTTTACAACTTTTTTGGCTCCTCACACCCTGCGGCCACTCACGCGTTTCTACACTCGTTGTAAATATGATGTTCCAAAAGGACGTCTATTAACACTAGAAGGAGCATAGTCAATAAAAAGTTTCAGGGTTTTTGGCCGCATTGTCAATATACAAAACTCCGACGTTTCTGCCATTGTTGCAAGTGGCAAAAACGTTGAATTTCAAATGTTGACAAAGCGGCCAAAAACCCTGAAGAATTTTATTGACTGTGACAATGGCTGCGGAAGCCTTCGTTTACATAGAAGGAGCATAATTAAAAAATTAATTACAACGAAATTATAAATGACACTATACGTAGATATTTACGTACGTGTATACATTTCTCAGTCCGCCTCCACAGCAAACTCTCAGCGTCGCCATCAGGCGGAGGACCCGAGTTCCATAGGCGGTTTTCCCCTTTTTCTGTATAAACGCGATAATGAAATGGCTCACCAAATCAGGAGTATGCCTTATATAATTCTCCTATGTTAAAAATCCGGTTCCATTTGTTCTTGTTCTGAATTATTACAACGTACAATTAGAACTTTCGGTCATTAAAAAGTATTTTATTTTTATTAAATTAAAGCCGAAAAGTCATAAAATTTCAAAATTAGGTGACCTGATCGAAAACGCTTTCTTGTCTGAAGTTCTGGTGACGTCATACAACACGAGGAAGACGAAGCTGTGTGTGTGTTACGGCAGTGTTAGCCAAAGTTACTAGATTTTTCCCTACTTTTTGTATGATGAAAAACGCATTTACAACTTCTATGTAGGAATGGAAAATAATTTTGCGATGGCTGGTAGTGAAAAGCCTTCCGAAAGTTGATGCTAGATTTAAGGCAAATTGTATATTTATTTATTTATTTGTGTCAAATGACGGACTGGTCGCAAGGTACAAACAATTGTACATCATGAATGTGTGATTTAAGTATTATGCCTTAGAGTCAGTCTTCGTTATTGTTCCAATTGCATTTCACATTAAAATTAACATTTATTGTGGCTATGTAGACTTTCCCGGCGTATTAATTGATTAATTTCTTCAAGGGTATCCAGCCGGAAGATTCTGTCATATGCACACAATATTTCTGCAGTCCTACTGGCCGCCATCATCAGGTGATGAAGCTAAGCCGCTCTCGCCGTGACTGAGCGGCTTAGCTTCCTCACCTGATGATGGCGACCAGCTGGACCGCAGAAATATTGTGTTCAGATGACAGAATGATCCGGCTGGAAACCCTTGAAGAATTCGAACACTGTTATTAAGGCCACCGCAAAAGTTACATGGTAAGTTGCAGTACGGTTTCAGATTAATTCATGTGTAAAGGTATTTTAATCTTGCGCACTAGTCACTGTGCATTTATCGTTATTCGTTCCTCTCGTATTGATTGCTTACAAAGAAACTTTTCAGGTTAACTAGGGAACACAAGGTGCCAACATTAAATACTTTCCAAAAAAACTAACGGTTGAAGTTTTGAATTTACTTCATCTGCTTCATAAATGCTAGGTAGTACAAGGGTTACAATCGTGGTTTAAGGATTTTGCGTTCCAGTCATGCTCAATCGGGTTAAAGTCCGTTCGATTTCCTCAGCTTCAAGCAGTTTGTTCCCAGTGCAGATCTGTTGCGACAAGCGTTATCGTTCCCCAGCAGGAACCCATCTCCTATGGCACCAGCATATGACACAATAAAAAGTCGAAGGATCTCTACACGTCAGAGCAGTCAAAGCGCCATTCTGAAAGACAGAGACCTGTACGTTCGCCAATATTGACATCTGCCCACACCATTCGTCCTCCACCATGGTTTTGCTGCACATAAGCAGGATTGTTCCGAGTTCCACGTTCTCTCCAGATGAGGGAACGACAAACAAAAATTAAACCAAGCGAAATGTAACGTCAGGAGGGCTATGAGAGAAGCGTTCAACGAGTTCGAAAGTCAAGTTCTATGTACTGACTTGGCTGAAAATCCTAAGAAATTTTGGTCTTATGTCAAAGCGGTAGGTGGATCAAAACAAAATCTCCAGACACTCTGTGACGAAAATGGCAGTGAAACAGAGGATGACACTCTAAAGGCTGAATTACTAAATGACTTTTTCCAAAGCTGTTTCACAGAGGAAGATTGCAATGTAGTTCCTTCTCTAGATTACCGCACAAATTACAAAATGGCAGATATCGAAATAATTGACAGAGGGAAAGTTAAAATCGCTCAAAAGAGGAAAGCCGCAGGACCAGATGGGATACCAGTTCGTTTTTACACAGAGTGCGCGAAGGAACAACTCCCCCCCCCCCCTCCTACTTGCAGCGGTGTACCGTAGGTCTCTAGAAGAGCACAGCGTTCCGAAAGATTGGAAAATGGCGCAGGGCATCCCCGTTTTTAAGAAGGAACGTCGAACAGATGTGCAGAACTATAGGCCTATATCTCTAACGTCGATCAGTTGTAGAATTTTGGAACATGTATTATGTTCGAGTATAATGACATATCTGGAAACTAGTAATCTTCTCTGTAGGAATCAGCATGGGTTTCGAAAAAGGCGCTCGTGTGAAACCCAAATCGCGCTATTCGTCTACGAGACTCAGAGGGCCATAGACACTGGTTCTCAGGTAGATGCTGTGTTTTTTGACTTCCGCAAGGCATTTGATGCAGTTCCCCCATAGACGTTTAATGAACAAATAAGAGCATATGGTCTATCAGACCAATTGCGTGATTGGATTGAGGAGTTCCTAGATAACAGAATGCAGCATGTCATTCTCAATGGAGAGAAGTAAGAGTGATGTCGGGTGTGCCACAGGGGAGAGTCGTGGGTCCGTTGCTGTTCACGATATATATAAATGACCTTGCGAATAACACCGGAATTTCACTGAGGCTTTTTGCAGATGACGCTGTAGTATATAGAGAGGTTGTAACAATGTAAAATAGTATTGAAATGCAGGAGAATCTGCCTCAGTGCCCTCTGTAATAAAAAAGCTGAGCCAACAACACACGAACAATAAAAAACGATCAGCGTCCGCAACGAAGAGAACTACCCATAGAACAAAAAAAAAAAAAATATCCCGGCTGGGTACACATTTTCAGCTTTGCCCAATCGCAGTTAATGTCATATATTCTGTCAATATTAAAGAATAACAACTGCAGGATCAGAAGTGACGTCTGTTCTTTAGGAACAGACGCCACATGTATGTATATAATATGTCGGTGACGGGCAACGATCCTATCGTTAGTGGGGAGGGATGGGCAAGTTGGAAGCCCTTACTCTTATGGGAATTAGTTTCATAACTACGAGTTTGAGTACTGTGGGCAGGGTGAAGTTGGGAATTTGTATCTGACGGGAGGCGTGCTTAGGTAGTCCTTGCAGGTGCGGTGATCACTGTGTCCCCAGTGGTGTAGGGGTCAGCGCAACTGCCTAGGTAGCAGGAGACCCAGATTCGAATCCCGGCTGGGTACACATTTTCAGCTTTGCCCAATCGCAGTTGATGTCATATATTCTAAGAATATTAAAGAATAACAACTGCAGGATCAGAAGTGACGTCTGTTCTTTCGGAACAGACGCCACATGTGTATGTATACTATGAAGAATAGCTTTCGAGATTTGTAGGCTCCAGGACGACAGGGCTCTAAAAATTGGTGAAAATTGATACCCTGAAGGAGGTGAAGATTATTTTATTATACTATGATTATATTTGTATTCTTACTTTACATCAGGTATATTTTTGCTGCGTAAGTACTCTCTTGCTCCAGGATAGTGGACTAAATAATGATGTATTATTTATAATTACACTGCACAAAATAATACCATTTGCATTTCTTATTTAAAAAATTAAGTTTGAGACTGTTATGTTTAATTTCTGATTATTCCATAATGAGAAGAAATTACATTGTTATACTACATTTGGCATATCAGATACAACAGATATTTATGAATTTTGTGGGTTATTTTAAATTGATCCTTTACTGTTCCTTGAGATGTCTCATTCCCTCTGTTACCTATCCTTACTGTATTTCCTTACTTGATATCTGATGACTTGTTTGAAATGATAGTTTTTGAGACACACAATGTTGTTCAGACATTTATGCTGAACCTACATCAACCCAACTTTTTATGTGCCATGACGATTTTAACATTTATTACAACAGTATCTGGAGACTTAGATTAAATGCTACCGAGATTACTGGTTGTTCTTACTGTAGATATGTCCTATGAGTGATATCATTTTGCTTGATACTAACTAATGTCATGCTGTTAAAATAGAAGTCTAATTTATAATAATGAACCACTGCACTGGGTTTCTGCCTGCAGTACGAGGCTTCAAGAAAAGTAATTCTACAAAGAATGAAGAAGATTCCACTATTTTATGATTATTTTTCCCACATTAACTTCGTTTTATATTTGTGATTTTAGGGATTTGTCTTGTACTTCTACTCAGTACGATGAATTGGTACCTATGATATGGAGGATTTTGGATATTTATATATATATATATATATATATATATATATATATATATATATATATATATATATATATATATATATATATATTGTTATCCTAGTATCTTATATTGTTGTACTTATGATAGCTTTGAACGCTCTATAGATTATGTTATCACCACTGTCATTATGCACTTGAAGTATTGATGGTAGCCATGGGCTACACATTACTGATATCTCACAATTATTCATTCAAACCACAGCCTACTAGAGCTGTTGGACGAAATGTAAGACTGATTATATCCTGAATTCTATGTCATTATCAGGTTTACTATTAATATTGTACTCTTGGTAGACATTGTTGTCTGTCTATCTCTCTTTGGCCCTTTTCCTGCACATGCAGGGTCGGCACTGTGTTAAACGCGGATTTGGCATGTGTTAATATTTACAGGGTGGCAGGATGCCCTTCCTGCCGTCACCCCATGCTCCCCAGGAGCAAATGTGTACCCCAAATAGTGCGTATAGTGTTAAATATGTGTGAAAGTGTAAAGTGTTACGAAATGTTTGCGAATCGTGTAACTGAGGCGGGACTTGGGGACCAATCCGTATTCAGCTAGGCGGATGTGGAAAACCGCCTAACAACCATCTCCAGGCTGGCCGGCACTCCGACCCCTTTCGTTAATACACTGGGCGGATTCGAACCGGTACGCCTCTCCGTCTCGGAAAGCGGTGCGTTAGACCACACGGCTAACAGAGTTGCTAAAATGTTTCAAATGTTTGTATAGATTATGGGACTTAACTGCGGGGTCATCAGTCCCTAAACTTACAAACTACTTATGAATTAACTAAGACTAAGGACGGCACAAATATCCATGCCCGAGGGGGGATTCGAACCCCCGACCGTAGCGGCCGTGCAGACCGTGACTTGAGCGCCTCAATCCCCTCGGCCACCGCGGCCGGCACAGAGTTGCTAGACATTGATACTGTGTACTAATTCTGTCCCATAATAGTGGAGCCATTTGTGCTTTCTGGTGGATTATCTCCAATGTCACTACATTTAATACTATGATAGCTAATTAAGCTTTATTATTCTGTAATTTACTCAACCAATTCTCCAGCCATTGAGCTGTGTCTTATGTTACTATACTTGTATTTAATCTGAAACTTATACTTATTTCATAAATACTTAAACTTAATACTTATACATGACTTATATATGACTTATTTATTTATTTATTTAATGCCCAGACATTTGATACATAGTCATTAGTCTTCTAACTTCGCAATACAATTGACCATCTGACATCCCGTCACAATATTGCAGTCTTTCGCAGTTTCTGAGATGCTCCCAATTCATAATGGTGTCTTCTCTTTACATATAACACACTTGGGTGAGGGTAAGATTCCAATATGGGCAGGTGTTCCGCAAGGCAGTCGTGGCCAGTAATTCTTCGAAATGCTGCCACAGTATATATGACTTAAAACTACAAATTTTATCATGTCTATCACTATGTTCATTTAAAATGATGTTCTCATTACATTGCACTTTTCAAATTTTTTTATATGCCTATGTATATACCTAGTTTGTAGAATTCCAGGCCGGCCGCAGTGGCCGAGGTGACTGAGGCGCTACAGTCACGGTCAACACGGCCACTACGGTCGGGGGTTCGAATCCCCCCTCGGGCATGGATATTTGTGCCGTCCTAGTTTGTAAGTAGTTCATAAGTAGTTTGTAAGTTTAGGGACTGATGACCCCGTAGTTAAGTCCCATAAGCTTCACAAACATTTGAACATTTTTTTTTAGAATTCCAGGGAGATTAGCTCCCATTTGGACCTAACCTCCGGCAAAATTCTAGTCAGTGGGTCAGGGGCAAGCGTGTCCTTCGTCAGTGATGTAATGTCAGTACGGATCCGGTTGTTTAACTCATCCAGGTCCTGTGGGGATGGTGGAACATAAACGTTACCTTAAAGGAAACCCCACAGGCGGATGTCACAGGACAGGATGTCAGATCTCTTGACCATTGAGCACAGCTGACACATGCTGAGTCATCAGCTCCTTGACGAAAAATACAACGGTTCGGTAGAGCTTCATTCGCGTATTCATACAGTAATGGGGTGCCCCGTCTTGTTGAAAAACGAAGTAATCTTCGTGCAGCCTCATGACGGTTACCAACAAGCAACACAGAAGACAACTGAATCGCGTATCTCAAAAGCGACATAAATCCATTTATATGACATTTTGTGCAATCGATATGTGTTCTTTAGGGGGCGACTCATTGTTGAGTTAAAAATATACAGCGGAGAAACACTCGATTTCAAAAGAGCAACATTTTCAGTACATAGGGCACATTTCCTCTCAATAAATCTGAACAATAACTCCATCTGCTTTATTGAGATTCTTTCACAAAAGGCGAGATTGTCATTGTCGTAGAGCAAGTCGTCATAATGCGATAAGTCTCTCCATAGTATCTTATATCAATATTAGTGAATCATGAAAGGTATAGTTATGGTGTTGTGTTGAAAAATATAAGTAAGGAAGAAGAGAGGAAGGACGGTATGCAAATGGAGTATGCAAATGGTTTGTTCACTTGATATTAAAGCATAGGTGTGACTGACCCTCCATTGATCAATTAATGTATTTATGCTGTTATTACCAAGTAATAAAACCCTTCCAAAATTGTGTAAATGGGCTAACTAATTTGAATGATTTGAGTAAAGCAATTTTTTTACTTGTTTTTTTTTTTTCTCTGAAGTCAAATGAACGTCAGAGCAAAAGTTCACATACAATTCAACACCGATCAAATTTTACGAATTTACCAAAATGAATAAACTCTCTTGCAGCAAGTGACTGGTAAGTCAAAGATAATTTTATTTCATTCTAATAAACACTTGTGACAACTCACATTACATTGGAAATTGTGGCGTAATCGAGAGTAATAATCCGATACCAGATTACTGTGAATTTACCCAACGTTTTCAACAGTCCGAAAACATAAATACCCCTTGAAACACTAGCAAATGCACGTAAAAATTTACCAAAATTGTGCTGGCTGGCGATGTCAACAACCGACGGCTGTGTGGCGGCTGTGTGCGTCGATAGCTGTAAGTCGCGGACCTGGAGATAATTCAGATTCATATTCCAGAAGCGATATTTGACGAAAATCAGACAACTATGAACCCAGCGGATCTTAGTCCCTGCCGCGGTGGAGTAGCCGAGCGGTCTAAAGCGTCTCGCTGCGGAGCGCGCGGTTGCTCGCCGTGGAGGTTCGAGTCCTCCCTGGGTCATGGTTGTGTGTGCTTGTACGTAGGTTAGTTTACCTAGGTTTAAGTAGTTTGTAAGCTACGGACTGATGACCACGCAGTTTGGTCCGATAGATTTACAAACATTTGAACATTTGATCTTAGTGCCTATGATCTCACTCGTTCGGCTATGTCGTGCCACTACAGACGATTTACGTGTGATACACGAATGTACTGTAGGCAGAGAGTGACACCAGAACTGTGACAATCGGAATCAGCGCGTCGGTGCGTCTAATATCAGGCAGGCTGATCTTGCTCTCGGCTTACCAATACTCAGCGCTATTAGCACAAGTTTTGGAGCAACTCCAAAAGTTGTGCCACAAACTCTAGCTGCTCGTCGACAAGTATAAACCGACTGCAGAAGAGAAGCGTCTGCTCGCCTCGGCCGCTCTATCACCAGTTCTCTCTCTCTCTTAAAATCTCCGTCTCTTCTCCGCAAAGCCTCCAATCTCCCCCTATATCTACTGAAACACCAATCCACAGCGAAGCGTCAAAGTATGGCCAATGACTGCTTGCGTTCGGGAGTCGGACAGCCGAACCTTCTTACTATAAAACAGCAGCCAATGGCCACGGTAGGGGCGGATGGCCTTCAGGCACCTTCGGAAACGGCCAGCAAGTTGTTCCCAGCGAACGGTCAAACTCCCTCGCTAATGTATAACTGCGGCGCCCGCCAGCTTGGCGCCAGAGACGTACAGTGTCCTAGCGGGTGCCACCCTGGCGTTCGCCAACTCGGCGCCAGACGTCTTAGCTCTCCCTTCGTAAAGCACCGTACACCACCCGTGGAGGCATATGGTATTGCTCCAGACGCTTTCGGCCAGATGACGCCAGCATCGATGGCACTAGCCAGATTAAAGACTCACGCCGCAGTCCTATCTGCTTTGTCCTTCGGCCGTAAGGCGTCTTCCGCGAACCGCTGACCCTCCGAAAAACAGAGCCACCCTCGTGCTCTCCACCGGTCGCCGTGTGTTTTTCCCCCTCCTACAGGCCTCTCACAACCAAGTAACACAACATTTCTCTTCCGCCACAAGTTATTACATCGATAACCTACGAATAATCTAATACAATTAAAAAGGTTACGTTGCCATTTTACTGTTGGGAAGTAATGGGGCAATACTGGAATCTCTCAATCTGATAGTGAAGTTGAACCTATCTATAAGAAAAAATGGAGGAGAGGTGTACATCATCCTGAGCAATAGGAATGTAATATAGTCTAAACTGCTATGGACCATACCAATAAACGCAGTAAGCTGATACTAGCAAAATCTGCTAGGTAACCTCGTTTATACAGTTCTAAGTGTTTTGAAACCATTACTCAAGATGATCAGTTATCAATTCTAGCACATTTTCTAGCTCTGAATAATAAAGATGACCAAGATCTTTCACCTTCAGAGTCTAATCAAATGTTCAAATGCTTGTAGAACTTATGGGACTTAACTACGGGGTCATCAGTCCCTAAGCTTACAAACTACTTATGAACTAGCTAAGACTAAGGACGGCACAAATATCCATGCCCTAAGGGGGATTCGAACCCCCGACCGTAGTGGCCGTGCCTCAGTCCCCTCGACCACCGCGGCCGGCCAGAGTCTAATACAGGCAGAAAAAACGACATAGATATTGGAAGGAAAAAAATCGAAGCCAGGGGGTGTGATTTCCAATATTGATAAACAGTTGGTTTTCATGGACAGATTTTGATAATTTTTAAAAGAAGTCTAACACTTACTAACATGTTCCTTAAATAGTTTGTGTTATGAAAAGGTTTTAAGATATTTACTTCTCAATTATTTTAGAGAAGCCCTATGTCCGAGAAAAATATTACACTCTGTTCAATAAATGGACACAATATTTGATTATATAATATAAGAATGATTGTTAAAGCGGAATCTCTCACGTGGTCACTGCAAACAGTTAAGGAAAATGCCCTGGAAACTGTAAAAACACTTTTTCCACTTTTTTCGAAACTACGTCAGATGGACATAGGACCCTTTTGAAATAAGCGATTCAACTGATCTCTACCGGTTATTAATATAAACTAGACTACGTATTCGTTTCTCCAATAGCCGAGCCGAGGCGCACTGATCGATAGTTTGCACAAAATAATACTTCGTAATTAGTATATTATTTTTGAAAAGCCCTGTAGTTTTAATTGGACTAGAGTCCCCTTACATCTACATCTACATGGGATACTCTGAAAACGACATTTAAGTGCCTGGCAGAGTGTTCATCGAACCGCTTTTATACTACTTCTCTCTCATTCCGTTCTCGAATAGTGCGCGGGGAAAAAAAACACCTGAATCGCTCCGTTCGAGCTCTGATTTCTCGTATTTTATTCGGATGATCATTTCTGCCTATGTAAATGGCAGTGAACAATATATTTTGGCATTCTGAGGAGAATGTTGGAGATTGGAGTTTCGTAAGTAGCCGACGCCGCAGCGATAAGCGCCGTTGTTGTAATGATTCCCATCCCAGATCCTGTATCATTTCCGTAATGCTGTCTCACCTGTATCGTGACAGCACGAAACGAGCTGCCCTTCTTTGGACTCTTTCGATATCCTATATCAAACACACCTGATAAGGATCCCACACTGGGCAGCAAATTTCCAAAAAAGGACGGACAAGTGTAGTGTATGCAGTTTCTTTAGTAGTTCTGTTGCATTTTTAAGGGGTCTGCCAATAAAACGCAGTCTCTGGTTCACCTTTCCCACGACATTATCTACATGTTCTTTTCAGTTTACGTCTGAAGTAATAGTAATTCCTAGATATTTAGTGGAGTTTACGGCCTTCACTTTTGATTTATTTATCTTGCCAGTAAAGTTTAACGGATTTCTTTTAGTACTCACGTGGACGACTTCACACTTCATCATTTAGAGTCAATTCCCAAATTTTACACCATAGTGATATTTTATTCAGATCGTTCTGCAGTTGATCTTCAGATGATTTTCGTAGAAGGTAAATGATGGCTTTATCTGCAAATAACCTAAGGGAGATGCTTAGATTTTCTCCCAAATCGTTTATGTAAATAAGGAACAGCAGAGGACCAGTAACATTACCCTGTGGAAATCCTGATATCACCTCTTAGTTGATGCCTTACCATCGATCACTAAAACTGTGTCCTTTCTGACAGGTAATCCCCTATCCAGTCGCAAATTTGGGGCGATATACCATAACAAAGCAATTTGATTAAAAGCCGTTTGTGAGGTACGGTGTCAAAAGCTCCTGGAAATCAAGAAATATGGAATCACTCTGGGAACCCTTGTCAATAGTATCACTTTATGTGAGTAAAGAGCTAGTTGTGTTGTTCACGAACGACATTTTCTAAATCCTTGTTGAGCTTGGGTCAATAGATCATTCTGTTCAAGGTAATTCACAATATTTGAATAAATGATATGTTCCAAAAACCTGTTGCAAATTGCTGTCAACGAAGTAGGCCTGTAGTTTAGTGGGTTACTCCTACTGCCTTTCTTGAATACAACTTTCCAATCTTTTGGTACAGATCCTTCTTTGAGAGAGCAGTTGTATGCTGTTAGTAGCTATCGCTTCAGCATAATCAAATTGAAATCTAATGGGTGTACAGTCTGGACCAGATGACTTGCTCTTGTTAAGTGATTTTAGTTGCTTCACTACTCCGATGATATCAACTTCTACGTTACTCATTCTGGCCTCTGTTCGTAATTCGAAATCTGCAATATTGGTTTCGTCTTCTTTGGTAATGAGTTTCTAAAAGCTATGTTTAGTAAATCTGCTTTAGTAGCGCTATTATCGACAGGATCGCAATTACTTTCACGTAGTGGGGGTATTGTTTGTGTTTTCGTCCTAGTATATTTAACATATGACCAAAATCTCTTGGGGTTTTCAGTCAAATTGCGGGAAATAGTATTAAAGTCCTTGCTCTGTGTGCCTACAGACAAGCGACTGGACGCGTGTAGCGGGTTGCCTGCCCCAGCGGCGTGTCTGACGTCACGCGTTTAGCTGGCTATAGACGCGCATACGCATCCGCCATTTTCGTTCCCTCGCTTTGACGCTCGAGGGTAGAATAGGGCAGCCATTACGCTCTCCTTATGGTGGGCTGTGCCGCTAGGAATTGTTCTAATCGTTCAGAAAATTGTTATGTATATTTTCTTTTCCAGTGGACCCCGTAAGGCGCAAAATGTGGTTAATAAACTGTTGTCGTGACAAGGTTTTCAGAATTATGCGATATGGGTTAATTCATTCATAGTTATGCCCAATTTCTACACGTTATAAACGACATGTTTCAACACGTGTTTTTTAGCGAAGGATCCGACGATACGACCTACTGTAACAGACTTTTATTTATACATATATTGGCGATAACACATAATATCTACATTTAGTGAATACCAATACTAATTACTTTTGGACTGACATATACTGTCTTTTTTACTAATTATAATGGCTCATACTGCTCAAAACGATGTTTGAAGCAACTACAATCTTAAAATGCTCAAACATCTATGAGCCTAAGTAGATTACTACATTGTAGATTACTGGCAAACCTTCCTACCTTTACATTAGATCTTTTTATTGGCCAATTGAACAAAATCGTTTTTCACTTACGTGCTTAAGTCGTGGTCTGTATGTTTCAACTTAAAACCTTTTTAATCGTCTACGTTGTTTGTTGTTAATTCATTGATAAAACTGTTTTTAGATTCATTTTCAAGACAGTTAATTTGAAGAAAATAGAGCTGATGACAGTAAAAGATTGGAGTTCACAGCCAAACCAATCATCTTCAATGTTCCTAATCTTCCACCACCGTCAACAGGTCAAAGACTGTTGAGAAAATTATTTTTCAGATGAATGTAAAACAAATATTGGAATGTAATTCCTCACTTGGCAAAAATTATGTAAATTATGTTTTACATGAATCTAAAATGGTAGTGATTCTAGAGTGCTGTCAACTAAAAAGAAAACTTGTAGAGAATTATTTAACAATTAGATGCTATGGTCTTAAAAATTACATTTCTAGTCAATTCACAAAGTGTTAGGCAACAAAATTAGATGAAATGTATAGATGTGTAATTTGAAGGATATATAACTTCAAAATTAAGATTTGTTCGTTCTTAATAAATATGTATACACTCGCATCGAAAGAGAAATTGTTAAATGATAAAATATCACATATTTGTAAATCTTTTACTGCGTCCTGGTTTATCATGGTGATTGACTTTCATATCTTCTGCATTAAAAACATTTTATATGAATTCTGAAGAAAACTCAGTAAAAAAAGTAACGACCTGGGAGTGTATTCTAATGTATCGTATTAGAAAATGGAGAGTTCCTGCATATCAGCGAAGCTTTGTTAGTGCATTCGGCCAGCGTCCCATAAAACTGAGATGTCGAATGCGAAAAAGTTGCACACAATACACACCCAGGTGTGCAAAATCCAGATAAAACATTTAACGATTTTTCAAACCATATTAAAATAATTTATTACCACGAGATTAAATTTTAATCTAAATATCTATTTTCATTTTGATATGTGTATTACATATAAACTAAGCGAGAATCCAAAGCCGTCTACAGGGTGGTCCATTGATAGTGACTGAGCCAAATGTCTCACGAAATAAGCATCAAACGAAAAAACTACAAAGAACAAAATATTTCTATCTTGAAGGGGAAAACAGATGGCGCTATGGTTGGCCCTCTAGATGCCGCTGCCAGATGTCAAACGGATATCAACTGCATTTTTTAATAGCTACCCCCATTTTATTACATATTCGTGTAGCACGTAAATAAATATGAACGTTCTATTTGGAACACTTTTTTCTCTTTGTGATAGATGTCGAAGTAATATTCATAAACATATTGCTCACAATTTTAAATGGACAGTGGGTAATAGGTAGGTTTTTTAAATTAAAACACAGAACGTAGGTACGTTTGAACTTTATTTCGGTTGTTAAAATGTGATACATATACTTTTGTGAAATTATCAGACATTATCAGAACACATGCTGTTATTGCGTGATTACCTGTAATTACCTCATGACTTCAATAAATGCTCAAAATGATGTCCTTCAACTTCATTGCATTTGGCAATACATGTAACGAAATTTCTCTCAACAGGCAATTTTTCGCCTTCAGTAATGTTCTTACATGCGTTGACAATGCGCTGACGAATGTTTTCAGGCGTTGTCGGTGAATCACGATAACAAATATCTTTCAATTTTCCCCACCAAAAAAAAAAAAAAAAAAAAAAAAATATTCGGTGATGTAAGATACGGTGAACGTGCTGGCCAAGGTATGGTGCTTCTACGACCAATCCACCTGTCATTAAATATTCCATTTAAGACCGCTGCAACTGCACGCGAGTCATGTGCCGTACGTCTTGTTGAAAGTACATCGTAGTTCTGTCATGCAGTGAAACGTCTTTCAGTAAAATCTGTAGAACATTACGTAAGAAATCAGCATACATTGCATCATTTTGATTGCCATCGATAAAACAGGGGCCGATTATCCTTCCTCCCATAATGCCGCACCATACGTTAACCCGCCAAGGTCGCTGATGTTCCACTTGTCGCAGTCATCGTAAATTTTCCGTTGCTCAATAGTGCATATTATGCCTGTCTACGTTACCTCTGTTTGTAAATGACGCTTGAAACGTGTCCATAAAAAATTATTTTGTAAGAAAATGTCCAATATTGTGCCTCCTGTTTTGTATCGAGTAACTTACTTGCAAGAAAATGTATAATATCGCTTCTACACAGACATGACCTGATGACTTGAACCTCTTTTGATATTCTCACGAAACTACCCTGATGTGTTATACCTCAAGGCAATGAAATATGTAACCCAGTTCAGACAAAAGCCTGGCCATGGCAACATATGTAATTTAATTGTTATAATTTGGTAGTAACGCAATCCCCACCATAGTGACGTATGTCAATTTAATTGACTAGTGGTAATTGGAATGTCAAGTTATTTGAAGTGGCTTCACGTTAATTGCTCTAATTATGACAAAAAAATTTACTTTACATGACCTAATGCCAAATTGATGACAAGCACCCGGAATGTATTTCATACGATTATGTGTTTGTAAAGTAATATGTACATAGTATGTAAAGCCTTATGCCTATATGAAATGACACTAATTTTGTAGATACTCTAGTATAAGAATTAGATTACTCATTACTATTCAAAGGTATCCGTCTTCAAGACACTACTTGTAATGTAAAAATATGGTTTAATAATCAACGACTTTTCTTTCAGTGTAAACTGAAATATCATGACTATGTTACTAATTTGTGTGTAAAATGCTTTATTTCATGTACTTTGGACACGCATGGGAACTGGCGACTTCGCACACGAGATTCCATAATGCACACAGAACAATGGACGTGTTATTATACACCACTGATTTTGGGCCTTTTAATGAAGATGTTTTTTGGATGATGTTTGGCCACATAGTACTGTCCATTGCAGCCTTGGCCAACCACCATAATTTTGCTCTAATTTTGGCTATGCGGATGCAGTCTGCTAGTAGCCCCGTTGGTTGGAGCACACTTGGTTGTCGAATTGCATGGAGAAATACATCAGAACCTTTTCCCCATGACTTCAACTTTAATGCAACCAGCCAGCTCGCCTACAGTGTGGTGTAATCTTACAGTGTTTTGTGTTCGTGTGCAGACCTAAAATGAATGTTAGGGAATAATTGGCTATTCGTGTGAAGACCTAAAATGAATGTTACGAGCTAATGTGCTATTCGTGTGCTTATACTATTCAGTGCCTCCCATTGCAAACGTTGTCCACAGGTTCATTACAAGTGTTTAGGTATATTTCATGGTTCTTTTACATTGAGTGACCAAAATAAAATTGTGCTCTTGATAGATAAATATGCTTTCAGAACTATAATGAGCCAATACACTTTAGTCTGAACTGTCATTGTAACTATTCAATTGACAAACGTAATATTGAAATCCTATTGTGCCGAAGCAGTGACATTATTTTGTAGATGATCAGAAACCTATGTAGTCAAAAATTTTACATGTATGTTCTAGCATCCATGGAAGTATGGCATCTTAAATGCATCACAGAATACAAAATTGACACTTTATATTATACTAAGTGCACTAAAAATTTACATAGACTACATTGTGCACAAGATACAAATGTTCATTTTATGTTCCCAAAAATACTGATCTCTTGTACAAAATTTAGACGCATGGAACTTACACTACTGTGTGTATTACTTGTAATTACCTCATTTTCTTTAAAGAATGATGACATTAGTTAAACTACCTTTTGTAAAACTTTGTATATGTTCATGTTTATTATTGTATTTTTTTTCACTTGTCTGTTACTTCTAGCTATCTCATTTTCTCCACTATATCATTTGTCAAACTATGTTCTCTGAAATTCTATATATACTTATGTTTACCATTATGTATATTTGTCATGTATTGCATGCATTTATGACTGTAACATTTTTTAAATTTTCTATGAACTTCATCTGTTGTTTTGATCCTGAACATCTTGTATAAAAATGTTTATCAGGTTTTCATATTTTTCATGTTATATTTTGGATGTCATTAATGGATTTTTGGACTTGAAATTCAGTAATTTTGCTGGCTAGGCAATGCCATTGGCATCACCCACCCTACAAAATTTTAATAGGTAGGAGGGGGGTGATGAAACGTGTCCATAAAAAATTATTTTGTAAGAAAATGTCCAATATTGTGCCTCCTGTTTTGTATCGAGTAACTTACTTGCAAGAAAATGTATAATATCGCTTCTACTGTATGTATCGATATGTGTCCTTTATGAAGTTTCATCTTTGGCAAAGATCATGTATTGCATAGCATTGTAGCTCGCTCTGAGAGAGAGTACTAGTAGTGGTTCAGCTCGCTTAGAGAGCGGTTGGGTTGTGTGTATGGCTCCTATGTAGAGCAGAGGCTGCTTTGCCAGCAAGTCAGAAGTTGTATTATGTAGGTAATGTAATGCTGATTATTAATAATAAGTAACTTAAACCTTCTTTCATCTCTCATTTACGTAGTTAGAAAATTAACCTACTTCCTTCATTTGATAATCAATTATTAGTGGATTTAAAGTGCAGTATTGATGTGAATAATATTGTTGAACGTATTTCATTATTGATGCCATAGTAAATGATAGTTAATTGACTATGATACTAAATTGATACTAAATTTCAATAATTAGAAACTGATCTGCATAAAATTCTCACAGTCAAGCATTAAGAAAGTGATTTGTGGTTTTTTTTTCAATATCTTTCTCGCAGTCAAAATTTTTGAATATAGTCAGTGTCTGTTTCAAAAGGCTACATGCCACAGTTGGTTTTGTTAAAAATATCCGTTGCGCACATAATCAGTTTAATTCACTGTTTCTTATTTAACAGTATAATTCATTATCAGGGCCATAATTAAACCAAATTGCTGTGTCAAGGAACAATTTGTTGTCTGATCTAACGACAGGTTCAACATCCACACAACACACGTACAGCTTTTACGCTTCATCACTAAACAGTACGCGTGAAACAAATCTGTTATCGTCCCGTAATTTATTTTGTGACCAGTGGCAGAACTGTACACGACGTTCAAAGTCTTCGCCACGCAAATGATGGTGCACAGAAATATGGTACGGGTGAAATTTATGTTTATGTAGAATTCTCAATACGTACGTTTTTCAGATTCCCGATTCTCGCTTAATTTGTCTGCTACTGATGTGCGGATTAGCCGTAACTGCAGCTAAAACACTTACTTAGGCATCATTTGTTGCAGGTCGTGGTTGACGTTTCACTTGTGGCTGAACACTTCCTGACTCTTGAAATAACGTAACTATCCGACGAAACGTCCGGACACTTTGATGATGTCTTCCAAGATAACGACCAACGTATATAGCACAGGCCCGTTGGGTATTTTGATCACAATAGCCATATATAAATACTATATCGACCTTTTCTGCAATTGGTGAACGGTACATTTTAACACGAATAACGTATCACGAAGCAAATACCGTCCGCACTTGCGAAATGTTATGCAATACCACGTACTTGTACGTTCGTCAATATTACAGCGTCATTTATCACAAAGTGAAAAAAGTGTTCAAAATGATCTTACATCTTATAAAATAGGCTGTATGTATGTTTGTACATATGAATGTATGTATGTTCCACATCTGCTTCTAAACTACTGGACCGATTTCAACCAAACTTTGTACACATGATCGTTACTATCAGACAACAATCACTGTATGGGTAAGAACGACCTATGACACCTACGTAAGGAGATATGGCGTCATAAAGAATGATAGTCGTTAAAACGGCCGCATCATGCGATAATATTCTACATCTGCTCCTTAAGTATTGGACCGATTTCAACCAAATTTGGTACACATATTCCTTATGTGAGATAACAATTTCTGTAGGAGATATCATCGAAAACAATAAGAATTGCAAGAAACTGCCACAAAATGCGACGATACTTTATGAATACACTATATGAGAATGGAAGTACTTAGCGACTTGCAACAAACTTTGAACATAATTTCAAACCTGTATTAAACTTTTTCTCGCTGACAACCATAGCAAAATTACGAAAGGAAAAACTTTTCGCTAACATATTAGTAAAAAAAATTACTGACAAATTTTCATGCGGTTATCAGAGGAAACTTGAACTAAGATTAGGGCAACATATAGGCATGATTTCATCAAAATCAGATCACGGAAAAAAGATACATCGTAATCTTAAGTGTTTTCAGTAACTGGCTGTTCATCTATTAAAAACACCTAATCTCCTAATCTACTTCACGAATTTGCATGGAGCAACTTCGTTTCTCGATCACAGAAAAATATTAAGATGTAGGCTATGCTTGAAGTATGGATGGCATAGTACAGCAAACAAGCGATAGAGGCACTGTAGTGCACCAAAGAACTAGTAGACTCCGCTGCTGTGAAATGAGTATGGGTTAGTGCAGCAAGGAAGCGAATGTCTGTGATAGAGTTAAGCGATCTTATCTCTGCGAATACCACGAACATTGAACATAATACAAATAAACAATCCCTGAGACGGATTTTCGTCTCGAACGTGTCAAAGACATTATTAATACATCTGAAGCATTGAATTAATATTTTTGGTGCGGCCGGGAATCGAACCCGAACCTCCATGCTTACTAGGCAGACGTCTTAACCGTTAGACCACCACACCACTAACGATTAAAGCGCCTTTGGAACACAGAAGCTGAATTAAAGATTGTGACGTGGAAGGAAATCGTACTTAGACTATTCCAGGGCGCATTAATCGTTAGTGGTGTGGTGGTCTAACGGTTAAGACGTCTGTCTGGACTTAAATATTTGTACAGTTACTAATTTACACCTGAGGAAGGTTTTAGGCACGGTTGATAGATATTTAGTAATTTGAAGAATATAACGTGAAATGCAGAACAATAATTACTCTTTCAAAATTATATTTACTCTTTGGTTTTATTGGTTGCATTGTTGCTTGAGGGTTGATTATGATAAAAGGGTGGAGTATATTGGGATGGAAAGTTATCGGTGTATAGTATAAAATTCTACGTGTGTGAGCGCGCTAATATTTCGCTCTAGAGCGAAAACTACAAAACGCAAACGAATGGTCTGTGTGTAATTGTTGTTCGAAATCTCCCGTTGTACACCATAGCAGTTCCACGCCGATAGCTATAAAGGGGTGGAAGATATGTTGGTTGAAAGTCGTCAAAGTATAAAAAAAAATTCGGATTGAAGACCAGCGATGACGTTTGTGACTATAACAAGGAGGTTACATACAGCGAAACGTGATGCCACAGACCATATCTTTGTTCTATGCGTGCTACAATGTCTTCAGGTCTCTCTCTGTAAGGATAAGCATAGGAATAAGGAAATATAAGAATAAATAAATAAAGCAGTAAAAAAGAAATTTCTTTTAATACCTCTCTTTAAAAAATCGATTTGACGTTTCGCGCATTACATCAAGTGATCGATCCGTGACATTAATACAGTCATTATTGTTGAATTTCGTGATTGTATTCTTCGAAACGAGTGCGTTTTTACGTGCGATTTGATCTACACTACTTACATTCCTGATAATGTTGATTAAAAATGTATGTTTCTAAAGAAGGTATTTCATACTTCAAAACCAGTCTCATAGTACACAACTGAAAGATAGCTTATCCTCCTCAGTCCTGTGAAATTTTTTGTCAATATTATTGCATTTAGTTTGTATATCATTAGTAATAATATTCCAAAAAGGCTTCAAAAATATTTTAAAAATTCCTGACTCTTCATTAACTACAAAAACTCCTATCCTCTATAGATGCCATCAGGACACTAGGTACCACAACTGTCAGTATGGGGCATGATATTTCACTATGCAGTTATGTTAATATGCTTCGTATTTACTTATGTTATTAATAGTATAGGTTGATTTTACATTAACTAAAGAGTTCCATGGAAATATGAGTGCTCACATAGCCAACAAACCGCCTTTCCATTCTATCAGCCATTTTAACACTACTGCAGAGTGAACAAATGGTAAGGCAGTGTATCTTTTTCAGTTCCACGATGTTCTGCCACCTTCCGTTTGTGTGTTGAGATGCCTTAGCACTGCAACCAACATTTGAATATTGTCACCAGATTTATTTTCTTTTATGTCCCTTACAGGGGACGCAGGGACTGAGGAGGTTATCTATCATAATCAACCAACACGCGAGCGGAGCTGCGGGTTTAAGCTAGTATGTAATAAAAATGGGGGTACCTATTTTTGAAAAATGCAGTTGACATCCGTTTGACCTATGGCAGCGCCTTCTAGCGGGCCAACCATAGCGCCATCTGTTTTTCCCCTTCATGCTAGAAAAGTTTCGTTGGATGCTTATTTCGTGAGATATTTGGCCGGTCACTATCAATGCCCCAGATGCCGTACGCTCAGCCACTGTGTAGTGTGCTGCGGCGGCGGCGCCGGCAGCTGTGGGCAGAGCGGAGGGTCCGGCAGCCGGCAGCAGCGGTCATCGGCCTGGTGTCCGCGCGCTGTGCCGATCAATATCGGCGCGTCCATCGCCGGTCAGTCCATGGGAACGTCCGAGGGGCGGTCCGCGCCACCTGTCGCCACGCCAACTGCCAATACAGACAGCCACCGACACTTGACGGTACAGCGGTAGGGAAAGCATTGCGGGCCTACGACTGCGGGATGGCTACTGCGAATGCATAAAAACTGTCTAGCACCCGCCCCGCGCCACGTGTCGTCACGTTAACTGCGAATCCAGGGAGGCACCGACACTTGACAATACAGCGGCAGGAAAAGCATTCCGGGCATACGACTACGGGATGACTACTGCGATTGCATAAAAACTGTCTAGCATGACAGCATATTTATAAAATCTGGAGAACGACTAGGATCATCGCCATCCAGAAATTCGGAAAGCCTGCTTGCGATACCAAGAACTTTCGCCCTGTATCTCGCCCTTTACCAGCTCTATGAAGTCCTCGAAAGAATGCTTGTTACTCGTCTTAGCACAACACCGAGCCACAGCTTATCTTACAACAAGGTCGATTTAGACAACGCCACCTGGATACAAGGCCAAGAGTAGTCATAACACAAGCAAACTATTTGTCTTACGTGGCTTTGTGATTAATTTGGGAATACGTACACATTGCACAGTGTGTTGCAGGAGGTTCTTAATGTGGTGTCGCACAAGTATAAAGTGCGCGCCACCTAATTTCGCCGCGCGCCGCCATGCACGCACGGCGCGGCGTTCTTACGACGTCAGCCACGAGCGCCCTCTGCTACAACTCCGCTCGTGGCCACCACTGAACGACATCGTTCACTTTGGACTGAGACAGGAACCAGTTAACACTTCGGAATCAGATAGGCACCAGTGAAAACTTGGCTATCGGACAGGCACTAGGCAGGCCTCTAGCTCAATTATGTATCAGCATTCTGCAGTACTGAGCTATGTAAAAGTTAAGTATTACTAAGTCTCTAAGAAATATATATCTCGTTCTAATTTACTCTAGTGTTTCTAGTTTCTGCTGTCCCACTGGCTGGTCACCTCCTACCTGCACAAGCGTGCATCCTTTATTCCTGTGTCGGTCTTTCAACTCGGCCACCGACACCTACGACGGAAACGAGACACAAAAGCGGCGACGAGGCTGGGACACAAAACGTAATGTTACTTATATGATTCCCCACGCAGATTTTTGCTGTCATGAGACAAAATGTCTAATATGAATCGTCCGATGACAATATCGATAAGATATCTTACTATCAGCTCATAAATATCCCATACCAACACAAATTTTTCTGTAAATCACGTAAATAACATTAAGAACATTCCAAAACACAGTGTGCAACGTGCACGTATTTCCAGACTCAGTAGGGCGCTACGTAAGACAAAGAGTTTGCTTGTGTTATGACTACTGTTGACAGGCAGCGTACAGGCCTTGTATCTAGGTGGCGTCAGTTGTGCACACGTGCGAGTGCGCTTCACACGAACACAATACCTGCCTGCCCCTGGTCTAAACCAACCTTGTAAGATCAGTTGTGGCACGATGGCAAGGCTAACTAGGGGGGGGGGCGCCAATTGTGAAATTCAGATTCGATTCATACTGCACATAATGAAAGCTCATGGCCAGAGATGTAATTTGGCAAAGCACCAAGATGCACTTCTCAGTCGTTGTCGAGAAAATCGACAGTAAAAAAAAAAGCCATTGCGTGAAATACTCTCTACGATTTCTATGATTAGTAAAACTGTACAGAGGCGTGGCGTAGCGGTAAGCCCTCGGGTCCATAATCCGAACGTCGCTGGATCGAATCTCACGGCATGCAACTTTTTTTATTATTTGTATTTTGCAATTTAAATGTACACACACACACACACACACACACACACATACATACATATATATGAAGACAATAACATTCGATTAATAACATTTGATGTTCTAAGTCGCCAGTTTTCTCACGGCAAACGAGTTTCAAACAACTTATTATATGCAACTGGAGACTTCGAACATCATTATGTTTTCCGCAAACAAAGTTGTATTTCACGAATGTTATTAATTGCCTTCATAATGTTTACCATGTACAGTTAACGGAAGAAGTATAAAAGATATTCCGAAACGAATACATGTAGTGTAAGTCAAACCTGACGAACGATAGAACAAGTTTTCAGAATGTCAATCAGGTGTGTTTCCCAACAGACAATTAAAAAAAAATTGTTCTTGTAAAAACGCATCGTTTATCAGATGTGCTGTTGTCTGCTTTCCATATTTCTATGACAACTATCACTCTGGTTCGTGCGGTATATATATATACATATATATGAGTCAGCAATCTCCTTTTTTTCAATAAGGATATATATATATATATATATATATATATATATATATATATATATATATATATATATAAAATAGAGAGGAGAGGAGATGGCGGGAGGGGTTCCCAAAATATTTTTATTTGGAAGGGGTAGCGTAGTCAAAAAGGTTGGTAAACACTGATCTACAGTAATGATCAGCCACGACCTCCTAACACAAAAAGCTTTATCTACTCTGACGATTTGGCACTAATATCTCAACCGACATAGATCGAAACAGCAGAGACGCTTCTAACATATGGACTGAAGATTCTGGTCTTACGCACCTCGCATGGCAAACACACTTTCATTATTCTACTAAAATAACTACGTGAAACCGAATACGGCTAAAACTCGATTATGCGCTTCCCGTGTCCGAAACAAAGACGCCAACAGAAAATTAAGTCACGTGGAACGGCACAGAGCTGGAGCACTGCCACAATCCATAATATCTGGGAGTCACACTGGACTTTGCGGTGAAACTCAGAAAGCACTGCCAAAATACAAACTGTATCCATCCTTCTCGAAACAGGCTAAAATCTGGGAAGAGCTTCCTAAAAACTACTGGCAATTGCAGTACATCACGACAAAACCTGTGGACCACCAGAAATGTCGATATCGCATCAAGGGTTCCATCTTACGAGGCCCTTCCTCAGTCGAAAACCTGCAATGGAAAACTTGCAGGTCCCTTAAAAGACTAAGAAGTGGGAGGCGGGGTGGGCCGAACAAAGAATAATGTGGTTAGATGGAACTATCTTGAGGACATATCAACTCACTGAGAATGTGGAGTCGAACAAACCACCAAGCAATAAGGGCCAAGGAAAATGTCGTCGAGGTTGCTAATTTTGGTCTGATTATATTTAATGTTTAGTAATTTGTTTATGTACCTCTTTTGTTTCTATTACATATGTATCCCTATCTTTTACGATTTGTATACAACACTTTTGAAACGAATAAAAACCACGCTAAGGGTTCACTACGCATCAGTTGATCCCGCCATTCCCAAAAGGCTGTTTGCGTCACGTAGATCAACACATTTCCCTGTCTTAGATCTGTCTTGCGACAGGATTGGTTTTACCCTATCTACATCCATAATCCGCAAACTACTTCACAGTGAGTGACAGAGGGTAATATGTATACCATTGTCACTTCCTTCGATTACAGTTGCGTATGGTTCATGGAAAAAAATAATTGCCTATATGCACCCGTCTGGGTCCTAATCTCTCTATGGTCCCTTCGCGAGATATGGAAAACAGGATATACACACAACATGAAGCAATATTTCGACTCATCATACAACGTGCGCTGTCGGAACTTTGACAAAAGTCCGTACCGTGATACAGAACGTCTCTTGAAGCGTCTGCGGCAGGAGTTTAAATCGTTTACGTGACTTTTGCGCTTAATAACCGAGCCGGTAATCAAGCGTACTACTCTCCGTTGTATCTTCTATACGTCCTTATCAACCCCACCTGGTATGGATATCATACTGATGAAAGGCAGTCGAGCACAGGCCGAGCGCGTGCCTGCTCGCCTCCCTTGGGCAAGGATGTATGATTTGTCCTTAGGTTAGTTTAAATTAAAGCACATTATTGGCCATTAAAATTGCTACACCAAGAATAAATGCAGATCATAAACAGGTATTCATTGGACAAATATATTATACTAGAACTAACATATTACATTTTCACGCAATTTAGGTGCATAGTTCCTGAGAAATCAGTACCCAGAACAACCATATCTGGTCGTAATAACGGCATTGATACGCCTGGGCAGTGAGTCAAACAGAGCTTGGATGGCGTGTACAGGTACAGAGGCCCATGCAGCTTCAACACGATACCACAGTTCATCCAGAGTAGTGACTGGCGTATTCTGACGAGCCAGTTGCTCGGCCACCATTGACCAGACGTTTTCGGTTGGTGAGTTATCTGGTGAATGTGCTGGCCAGGGCAGCAGTCGAACATTTTCCGTATCCAGAAAGGCCCGTACAAAACCTGCAACACGCGATCGTGCATTATACTGCTGAAATGTAGGGTTTCGAAGGGATCGAATGAAGGGTAGAGCCACGGGTCCTAACACGTCGGAAATGTAACAGTCACTGTTCAAAGTGGCATCGATGTGAACAACAGGTGGCCGAGACGTATCACCAATGGCACCCCACACCATCACGCCAGGTGACACGCCAGTATGGCAATGACGAATACACGCTTCCAATGTGCGTTCACCGCGATGTCGTCACACACGGATACGACTATCATGATACTGTAAACAGAACCATAATTCATCCGAAAACGTAACGTTTTGCCATTCGTGCACCCAGGTTCGTCGTTGCGTACACCGTCGCAGGCGCTCCTGTCTGTAATGCAGCGTCAAAGGTATCCGAGCTGATAGTCCATGCTGCTGCAAACGTCGTCGAACTGTTCATGCAGATATTTGTTGTCTTCCAAACGTCCCCGTCTGTTGACTCGGGGATCGAGACGTGGCTGCACGATCCATTACTGCCATGCGTATAAGATGCCTGTCATCTCGACTGATAGTGATACAAAGCCGTTGGGTCCAGCACGGCGTTCCGTATTGCCGTCCTGAACCCACCGATTTCATATTCTGCGGTCATTGGATCGCGACCCACGCGAGCAGCAATGTCACGATACGACAAACCGCAATCGCGATAGGCTACAATCCGACCTTTAAAAAAGTCGTAAACGTGATGGTACACATTTCTCCTCCTTACACGAGGCATCAAAACAACGTTTCACCAGGCAACGCCGGTCAACTGCTGTTTGTGTATGAGAAATCGGTTGGAAACTTTCCTCATGTCGCCACCGTCGCCAACCTTGTGTGAATGCTATGAAAAGCTAATCATTTGCATACCAAAGCATCTTCTTCCTGTCGTTTAAATTTCGCGTCTGTAGCACGTCGTCTTCATGGTGTAGCAAATTATATAAACACAGTAGTTAAGTCCTATAGATAAAAAAAAATTAAAAAAGCACTGGCCGAAAAATAGTTTAGTACCTACTTTTTTTGTTGAAGGATTATACTTCCTGAGGATTCTTCCAATAAATCTGACTGTCATCTGTCTTACCCACGATTAATTTCATATGGTTGTTCCACTTCAAATCTCCTATTATGTCTTATTTAAGACATTTTATGGAAGTAACTGCTCCCAGTTTTTGTCCTGCTGTTGCGCGGTTATATAATATGTAAACGCAGATCGTTACACTTGATTACGTTGAGATTCAATGGCCATTTGCATCATGCAGTGAGAGTCAGTATAAAGCATTTTGTAGATTTTGTAAAAAGCTTTTCTCCACCGCTGATGGAGGACGAAAGTTGCGAGACACCATGATACAAACAACACTCAGTCCTCTACCGGGAAATGAATACGGCCCCTAGCATCAGTAGTCAGCGACGATACAACTTTTTTTTTTACTATATCTATGTATCGATTGGATTCAGTACAAAAACCACTGAGCTACGGAGACGGGCACATTTCAGTGTTTTATTTTCACTCTCTTCCTAGTTACGAGAAACTATTTACTTCACGGTCCTAAGTAAATAACAGTATATGGCGGTACTGCGTGTTCCCATCTTGGACAACGGGAGAACTACTCTTGTGGTCGTACTTGGTTAGTATTTCAATACCTGCCTATTATAGACAACACAAAAAAATTCTAAATTATGATTGACCGTTTGCATTGGTCGCATCATTTCGTGCCATTCTCATCTGTTGCGAAGAATACCACTCTAGGCGCCAACATGGTAAATAAAATTTAACTGAAATTTGTAATCGCTGTATTATTGGTTACGGTTTTATTTAAGTTGGATCGAATTAAATTTAAGTATTTGGTTAACAGAGATTATGGTATTTTGTATTTGATTTTTAGGTTCATTTTGCTGAGCTTATGGAAGTCATCCACTGTGTGAAACACAGTCATACAGTGCAGTCGACTGTTAGATTATTTATTTGTTCCGTAGATCCAAATTGAGGGGATCCTCGTGGATGTGGAACATGTCAAGAAACAAAATTTACAAGTTGAATAACAAATAATACTAATAATATAAATACATACACTTATAATATAAATACAGATACACAATTTTTAAGGTTTTTTTGTGATAATATAATAATACTAATATAGTATGAGTGCATGCATCATTTGGTACAATTTAGAAATTCACTAATGGAGTAGAAGGAGTTGGCCACTAGAAAGTCTTTTAGGTTCCTCTTAAACTGATCTTTATTTGTAGCTAAATTTTTTATACTTGATGGTAAATTATTGAAAATGTGTGTTCCTGAGTAGTGGACCCCTTTTTGAACTAAAGTAAGTGCTTTTAAATCCTTGTGTAGATCATTTTTATTTCTAGTATTGTATGTATGAACTGAGCTGTTTGTTGGGAAAAGGGATATATTATTTATGACAAATTTCATTAAGGAATAAATATACTGAGAGGCAGTAGTTAATATACCCAGTTCTTTGAAGAGGCTTCTACAAGACGTCCGTGAGTTTACTCCACAAATAATACGTATTACACGTTTTTGGACTCTGAAGACTTTTGACTGACTTGAAGAGTTACCCCAAAATATTATACCATATGACATTAAGGAATGAAAGTAAGCAAAGTATGCAAGCTTTGTTATTTTTATGTCTCCTATGTCTAATAACACTCGTATTGAAAATACAGATTTGTTGAGTCGTTTCTGCAGTTCTGTGGTGTGCTCCTCCCAACTAAATTTATTATCAAGCTGTAATCCCAGGAATTTAATTCTGTCAACCTCTTCTATCTGCTCTTCTTCATATTTAATGCATATGCTGTCAGGAAATCTCTTACATGTTCTGAACTGCATGTAGTGCGTCTTTTCAAAGTTTAATGACAATGAGTTGGCTTTAAACCATTTATTAATGTTCATGAAAATATCATTAGCAGACTTTTCTATCACTATACTTGACGTACTCTTTATTGCAATACTTGTATCATCTGCAAACAAAACGAACTCTGCTTCTGGTAGTGTAACTGATGAGAGATCATTAATGTACACAAGAAAAAGCAATGGCCCTAAGATGGATCCTTGTGGGACACCACATGTAATTTCTTCCCAACCCGATGATGACTGTTGGCCTAATTCACTAGTCACTTGCACTGACACCCTTTGTTTCCTGTTAGTGAGGTACGACTTGAACCATTTTGCAGCATTTCCCGTGACCCCATAGAATTCTAATTTACTTAAAAGGATGTTATGGTTCACACAATTAAATGCCTTTGACAAATCACAGAAAATACCTGCTGCTTGCAATTTATTATCTAATGTGGGAATAAGCTGTACCATTACATCTTTGACTATTCAAAGATAGCCGCCAAAGTAGCTTGTGGTAGAACAAAAGCAGAAGCCATTGCGGAAGGAATTCTTGCCCGTTATGTGGTGAATAAGGTGATTTAAAACTGTAAGGTATAAATTATTTTTCAATAGCTACAGACATATCAAACAAACGTAATCGTAAATTTCATCCTATATGTGTCGTGCGTTTTCTGTGAACGACGGTGTTGTGTTAAACTTAATGCAAGAAGTGTGTTGAGGACACTTTGAACAAACATGGTCGTTCAATCAATTGCATGTCACCATATTGCCGCAAGACCCTAAGTTATCCGACTTCATCAACTGGAATAAGTACAACTACCACTGAGCTACGGAGGCGGGCACATTTCAGTGTTTTATTTTCACTGTCTTCCTAGGTATGAGAAACTAATTAATGGCGCACTGGATAGCGTCACCGATTGCGATGCTGAAGGTCGCCGGTGCAGTCCCGTCCACCGGCAACAATTTATATGTTTCTTATGTTCACTTGTAATTTCTACATGTTTCTTATGTTAACTATTCTTTTAATTTCTGGTACATTCTGTCTATATATAAATAACAGAGCACTCTTCCAGAGAGGCAGTCAGTGTTGCGTGTATGTTTCAGTTCGAAATAAACCGGCTTTCAGTATAAGTACTGTCTTTAGTTGACAACCCTGCCTTCAAAGTCAAGCCTGCTTCCATTTTAACGCGACAATATTGTGAAGACAACACAAATGCTAATTTTGGAAAATACATTCAGCATTTGTTTTGTTGAAAGAAAAGAATAATAAATTTATAAAACTAGGTTGCCCTTCACGTGTTAATAATGCTTTCAAACATGCTTTGGTTGCCTTATTAGTTGATGTATAAAGTATTTTTTAAGGTATACTCGCAATTCTCAAACTTAGCAGTTCTTGGGGAGGAAGTGAGAAATATAACTGAATTTGTAGACGAAGAATGACATGAACTTGTAAAACATGTGACAGCTGTACCAAGAGCTTTGAGAAAGTAACTAAACATTAATGACTGTGACAGTGATATAAGCCAATATAACTATGATGATGTCGTTTTTTTAAATATTTTGAAGCAGCCTGCAAAAAATTGCAAATGCAGAGTTCAATAGCCATTGATGCATATGAATTAATGCGTAGTGAGAGAACGGTTAAGTAACAGAGTCTCATGTAAGTTTTTGGGTAGTTTTGTTTCCGATGCGTTTATGGAAATCACCCCTGTGAGAAAGAGGAGGACTACAAATAACTTCGTACAGTTTATTCAAACTGCTTTAATTATTCGCAACAATAATTTGACTTTTCTGATGAAAATGCTGTAAACTCTATAGAATATTTGTCTCTACTAAAGCAGGAATCGTTTGATAAAAGTAGAACCATGTTATGCAGTTGAAGTTTTAAACCTGTATTTACACTGATAAGCTGTGTAATGAATATTATATTACAAAGTTTACAATGTCATTTTTGTTAGTAATATGAGTGGTATGAATTTAAGTGAGAAACGGACAATGTTTTAAAGCTTGTTGCTTTGTGTTCAAGGATCCCTGGCTCAAATGCCTTTGTAGGAAGAGTGTTTTCCTATATGAACATTAAATGGTCTGTTTAAGAAACAAATAAATACTTTCTTCTGTATCAGAGGTAGCTTTCCCCTCCCTGTGACTTAATAAATAGTGCTGCTCTCAGTCCTCCAGTCATGACTGTAAACAACTATCCCATAGTTGTCGTTGTTGTTGTGGTCTTCAGTCCGGAGACTGGTTTGATGCAGCACTCCACCCTACTCTATACTGAGCAAGCCTCTTCATCTTCTCATGAGACCTGCAACCTACATCTATTTGAATCTGCTTACTGTATACAACTCTTGGTGTCCCTCTGCGATTTTTACCCCACACATTTCCCTCCATTGCTAAATTTAATATTCCTTGATGTCTAAGAATGTGTCCTCCCAATCGATCCCTTCTTTTAGTCAAGGTATGCCAGAAGTCCCTTTTCTCCCCAATTCTGTTCAGTACCTCTTCATTAGTTATGCGATCCACCCACATAATTTTCAGCATTTTTCATCAAATTTCAAATGTCTCTGTCCTCTTCCTGTCGTCATTGTTTATCGTCCATATTTCACTCCCATACAAGGCCACACTCCTCACAAATGCCTTCGGAAAGGACTTCCTTACGCTTAAATTAATGTTCGATATTAACAAATTTTTCTTTTTCAAAAACGCTTTTCTTCCCATTGCCATTCTGCATTTTATATCCTCTGTGCTGCGACAATCGAATGTTATTTTACTGCCCAAGTAACAAAACTCATCTACCACCTTTACTGTTTCGTTACCTAATGTAATTACTTCAGCATCCGCTGATTTTCTAAGACTGCATTCCATTAGCCTTGTTTTGTTATTGTTAATGTTCATCTTACATGCACCTTTCAACACACTGTCCATTCCGATCAACAGCTCTTCCAGGTCTCTTGATGTATCTGAAATAATTACAAAGTCATCGGCAAAACACAAATTTCTCCTTTCTTTTCTTTATAGCTTGCTCAATGTACAAATTGAATACCATTGGACAAAGGCTACAACCCTGTCTTACCCCCTTCCCAACCTCTGCATCCCTTTCACACCCTTCAACTCTGATAACCGTTGTCTGGTTTTTGTACAAGTTGTAAATAACCTTCAGTTCCCTATATTTTACTCCTGCTGATTGCAGAATTTGAAAGAGTGTATTCCAATCAACATTGTCAAAAGCTTTCTCTAAATCTAAGAAAGCTAGAAATGTAGGTTTTTTCCTTTCCTTAATCTAAGCCATAAAGTGAGTATTGCCTCCCGTGTTTACCACAGTTATGATTTTCATTTTTCGACTTTTGGGCAGCTTTTCGAACTTTTCAGACCAATTTGGGCCGGCTGGATGTGTGTGTCAGGGGCACGCGAATCTTGAAGGTTTTGGTCAGTGTCTGGCAAACCTGGCCCTGAGCCTGTGTTGTGTACCAGATTTCTATCAGGAGAGTTGTGGCACTCGCAATCCGTCACTGATAATGTGGCGGGTTGTAACGGTTTGCACAAGTACATGGCTCTTGCTAGCTGGTGACCTTGTATGACATCAATTGGCTTGTGATCCGGGGCACTGTCCACGCGTCTCGGATACATCGGAAATCTGAATACTGTGTCCATCCCACTGCCAAGTTCCCGCAGTTACGTCACCCTGTCACTTGAAGTTTTACAATATTTTCCATCTGGTGCCTACTATATTACCTGTAGTTTAGTCCAGTGTTTTTCGACCTTTGGTTCGCGATCCAAAATACTGCTGGGGAGGGGGTCGCGTTCACTGCAGGAAGTAACTGCACCATTAGTCCAGTAGGGTTAAACCTAAAAATTAGACAAATCGGAAATAATTGTTACAAAAGGTTTTATTGTTTTAATGACTTCATTTTTATTCCAATATGACTATCCTAGGTTTTCCCCCTCGGCAGAGTTGTGCGTAAGTGTTGGGGGGGGGGGGAGAAAATTTACCCGGAAAGGGGGTATTTGTTCGGTTTTGTGATTATATCTCGTAAATCACTCACAATATCGAAAACGTAGTGGAATTAAACGTTGTAGGACATGAAATTCTGCACTGAATGAGACCATCCGCATAGTTTTTGGATCGCTCGTTTCCATACTAGTGCTCTTCAAAATTGGACTAATTTTACATGTTCATGAAAAATGTTCGGTTTAACCTCTGCTCTTTGGTAGTATCGTTGAAACTAATCCATCTATCAATAATGTGGTTCATAAAAAAGGTGTAGAGAAAGAATTTCTGCGTTTGATGAAACCAAAAGTGAAATGGACCACCCATTTCTGTACGGCTAAGTTTGTACTTTCATTGCTATGCATGTGCGGTACTTCACAATTACAAATCTAGATCGCTAGATCAGTTTTATGCAGAGAACTCAAAAATAACATTATCATGAGTAAAGTGTGAACAGTATTTTTTTTTATCAGGGGTAAATTCTGTGACAAGCAATATTAGGTTATAGTTGGCAATTCCTTATTAAACGGCAAAGCCTTTTTACACCTTGTTACTCTGCCTTTGTCTATATTTTCTGCCTGGCAAGCCATTATAATAATGACAAAACTGTATCATTTGTAATTCCTAAGGTAATGGTCCAGAGAGTTGACCAAATTTGTAGGTAAATAAATTTAAATAGGTCACCTCTGATTTTAATTTAAAATGCACCATTAGGGAGAGCAGCTTTTGCTTTACTGGTATATTGTGCATAACGTGAGTGTGCAGTTATCATGTGGTAGTTTCCTGTGTCAGCCCACTAGGCGACACAGTTTATTGGCCTATCAGGACGCCTGGCGCCACCCGTGGACAAAAAGACAGGTCCGAACAGGTAAAAGCTTTTTCTGGGCGGATGTCGCCAGTTCCCACCTTTCTCGTGGGGTGGACGCACGCCAAATGACAAAGAATGGTGAAACATTGCAGTTACTGCTAACCACATCCGTTGAATATCTAAAAAGATACTACAGCCGAAGTGCGACAAATGTGGTGTTCGATGGCTACCCAGAAGCCCTGCATACCAAGAGCATCAAATATTCTGAGCGCTTCCCCCGAAGCAAAAGACACACTACTCCTGAGGTCATCTTTACCGAGTTAATGGTGGTGACTATGAGTGAAAAGAAATTCCTTTGCGATGATAGATATAAAGCACTTCTCATTAGCTTGCTTATTTTGAGGCATGAAGATGAAGGCTTCTCAGTAAAGCAAGCTAATGAAGACGCAGGCCACCTGATTGTTGTGAAAGTGCTTGAGGTATCACAGGAACACGAGAAGGTTGTAGTAGATCGTGAGGATACAGACCTCATCAGCAGCAAATTTGTATTTCTTGAAACCTGGAAGGGAAGACCTCAATAAAAGTATTTGATTCAAGCAGTTTCAAACTGGCAAACAACATCAAAAGACCACTCATATTTCTTCATGTCATTAGTGGATGTGACACAACTTCAGCACTCTTCAGTCAGGACAAGAAGAAGGTGGTCAATCTACTGGTCAAAAGTAAATGTCTTCTGGGAGGTAGGAAACCATTCTTCGAGCATGACACTCAACCTGAAGCTATTGTCGAAGCTGGCCTCCAATTTTTAACGACCCTCTGTGGAGGCAGAGCAAGAGACACTTTAGACAAATTGCGACTCGAACTTTTCCAAAGCTATAGCGAAATACATCACTACCACCAACGTCGAAGCAGCCCACCAGCATTGCTTGAGGACCTACTTACCAAGTACAAATGTGGACAGGACACCAGATGGATACGCCCCTCTGGAGATGGCAGGTTTCAGAGTTTGGGCTTGGCCCCGTTCCACCTCCCAGGAACCATCTCCACAGACTCTTCACCCAACAATTTCCTGCAAACGCAACAAGGGCTATGTTTTGGGTGTCGGAAGGCTGGTATAGAGCGTTCATTTATTCATTTAAGGTAAACTCATGCACTAACTCCCTCCAACAAGATGAAACTGACGAAGCAGATGTTGACGAAGATCTGGACTGTATATATCAATGATGAAAATTAGTGACTTCGAGGAGCCGAGTGACGGGGCGACGGACTCGGAAATCACAGACTTTGAGGAGCCGAGTGGTGCAATGACAATAAAACGTCCACGTGTGCGACATTTGTACATATACCTACTTTCCCCTTTTCATCTCATACCTTTATGTAAAATTTTATTATTACGAAATATAATAATCACTACTTCATTTCAAGAAGTGTGTCTCTCTTCCTACCTCCTTCATATCAGTTGAATGGATGTCACTATTATATATATTATATATGAAAAATGTTTTTATATTATTTTTCAAATATTCCAAAATTTTAATATTTTATTCTATAACTAAGTACAAGACAATGGGTTTCTATAGTTCTGTATTTAAACGGGTGTACATAAGAATTACTGAAGAATGATATTTGAAATAGTCACCATTGATGATAAGAAATGGTTTAATGAGGAGCTGTACACATTTGGGCGGTCCAATTAATTCACTTTTGGTTTCATCGAATGCAGAATTAATCTCTCTATATCTTTTCTACATACCACATTATTGATAGATGGGTTAATTTCAACGATATTACCAAAGATCAGAGCTTAAAACGAAAATGTTTCATGAACATGTTAAATTTATCCAATTTTGAAGAGCGCTAGTATGGAAACGGGTGATCCAAAAAGTATGCGGATGGTCTCATTCAATGCATAATTTCATGCTCTACAGCTTTTAATCCCACTAAGTTTTCGATATTGTGAGTCATTTACGAGATATAAACACAATACCGAAAAAACACCACTTATGCACAACTCCGCCGAGGAGGAAAACCGAGGACAGTCATACTAGGACACAGGCGAAGCCATTAAAACAATAAAACGTTTTGTACCAATTAATTCCGATTTGAATGCTAATTCTACTGGACTACATAGAATAACCATCCCTGTGCATATATGGGTACTAGGAGGTTCAATATTACAAAACACATGACTATTAGAAGTGAATGTACTGTATTTTACATTGGAATTAAGTAACTCCTTGTTAACATTAACTTCAAATTTAATAGAACGTTCTACATCTGTTTATAATGAATATAGTGTTAACGATATATAAACTCAAAGCCTGGCAACTTAAAATAAGTAATTGTTTATAAATTAGCAGAAAACCCTATGTACTTCTTTAAAATTGACCACAATAGGATGCTCCTAAAATGAAAAACACATGTAATACAAAATGAACTTCTGTCGAAAATCATGTAAAGGTAGCAAGTAATCTATTCCAGTAAATAAATAAAACAACAGCAATTCATTCTATAAAATATACTGTAAATCATTTTTTCAAGAAAGATTAACAACAGAAAAAATGACACTCGTTGGTTTGAGATCTCTGAAATAGTAGCGTCATGTCTTGGGTTGAGGTGGGGGGGGGGGGGGTCGCTGAACGTTTTTTCTTCGCAGGGTGTTGCGCATTGGAAAAATGTTGGGAAACACTGGTGTAGTTCATAAGCGTATTTATTTCATGCTTGTTGTAAAGAATTCTGTGTTTCAGGTATTCTGTTGATGCGTTAATGAAGTGTAAAAGGCCCATTGGCAACTGTTGAGAAAGGAATACGCAAGAAGTGGTGGGGTATATGTATAACCAATAAAATATCCTAGAAACAGAACGACCATGTGTATCTACTTTTGCCAGAGACTGACAAATAAAGAGTCCGAAATCACCCCATGGACTGGGGTGATTTCGGACACACGTGTATTTTCAAAGTCTGTCCAGTGTTTCTAGGTGTATGGGGTGATATCGGACACAAATTGAAAATTTTTTTATTCATTTACCTACTGAGAGAGTGGACACCACTTTCTACCTGCCCCGTTTCATACAATGATCGATCGATCGATCGATTTAGAAAGTAAATTTACAAAATCTGTAGGCTGTTTTAGACACTAGATTTACCAAGTAAGGCATTTAAGATAAAAGTAACCCGTCAATAGACATGATTTTTTGTTTAAAAGCACGAATACGAAGATCACGTAAAATGACGGTATGCAAAATCTGGTTTTCGTCATCCGGAAGATGGGTCGCTTGTAAACGTTGTGAATGACAGATAAATAGAATGGGGAGGCTGGATGAACCCTCAGCCAGGAACTTCGATTTGCAGAGTAACGATGCAGATGATGTAGATGTGGACCAGTAGGTGAAATTCAACGTTTATTTCTTGACTAACAGAGAAACTCTCCCCATTTTGTCTTCTCCTCCCCAATGTCTCATACAAACACCTCCTCCTATCTGTCAATCTCTTCCTCATATGTCTTTCCTCCTCCTCCATATCTCTCTATTCTGTTTCATTCATATCCAACTCTCTCTTCCTTTCCTATCTCTCCATCTCCTCATCCCCCCTCTTACTATGAACATCTCCTACAGCCAAATCTATGTTCATCGTCTCTTCCTATCCTTTCTGTCATTCCATCTCTTCCTCTTGTTTAAGCATCTTCCTGTCGCTACTCTCTTTCTCCATCCCTTCTCCTCCCCCTCTCTTTCTCCCCCTTGTCTCCTTCTCTCCCAACCTCTCAGCCCGCTTCCTCTATATTATCTACTCCCCTCACTTGTCTCTGGACATCTCTCTGTTTATCACCTGCTGCCCTTCTGTCTGGCCCTCTCCCATCTACCAGATCTTCCTCATTCTTTCTGTCCATGTCGTTCACTTTTCCACTCGTATCTTTGTCCTTATGGGAGTTAGGCGGTTCCCCATGGCGCTAGTTCTCGTGTTTTAAGCAATATGTGTACCAAATTAGGTCGAAAACGATCCGGTATTTTCGGAAGAATTTTGGAACATATGTAACTGGTGAAGTTTTTCTAATGAAGATGAAACAAGAAGGGTTGTTGCCTATCGCCTTTCCTCTCAGGAAGTTAGACTCAACTGCTGATCTGCTGTCCTTGGACCGTAAAGGCGTCGGACTTCTTCTCTTGGCAGACGTTTCGTCGCCTTATTGAAAACTCATTAATTGAAAGGAGGACAGTAGGAAAGTTACATAACAACTAGGCAGAAGTGTGGTGAAATCTATATTCATAAAGATATGACGAAATTGAGGTAGCCCTGTTGCATGTTTAATATTGTGTCACAAATAGCATTATTTTGCCGCGAAACCACCTTACTGTAGGACAAGGAACTACTAACCATAGTTAATATATAAAGACACTTTATACAGATCCTTTTGCAGTCCCTAAAGAGAGCGGAGAGTGGTTGGATCACAGAGAATGTTGCTAGCCATGAAGTCGTAATACTAGAATCAGAGCAGAGGCCAAAAGTTCAAGCTTACCTCACTGCAAACTGAATGGTAAGTGTACCGGATGCTTCCACTCGCCCATCATTGTAACAGACGCGGACGGTCCTCAAAGCCACACTTTACTAATATGGCGGTAACCTCCGCCCTAGACTGTCCGCGAGGTGGATACCTAGAAGCTCTGAAACCGAATGGCGGTGCGTGGCAGTTCGCCGGGCACGGCACCGCAGTGTGCTTCCGCTGTTCTACAGTAGTCATTGTAGCCAACCTTACAGGTAGGAGAGAGATACCTTTGGGGAAGCTTAGCCCTTTCGGGCGGCACTGTGTCGCGGACACTCAGGTTGGGACACCTGTTTGCAGCGCGAGACAAAGCTGGTATGCCTCCGCCTCGGCGTCGCTTCCGGTCGCTTTAAAATTTAACGGCTACAGGAAATTCTCCATTTTGTTGCAATTTCTAGATTAACCAAACGGGGAATGTAAAAATTACTCTGTCCCTTCCCTCCGATTGTCCTCTAAGTAAGCGATCATTCTGTGATGCTCCTTGGTTGGTCAAAATTAACAAACCGTTCTAAATTAATTGATTTAATTTTGCTACTTTGTAATTAAGGACCCGTGCGGTATCCGGGACTTCGTAATTTTACTGGCAACTCGAATCCGCGGTGGGAATAAAATAGTTAATTTTATTTTGCTCTGATTTCTTTATCATGGTACAGTCGTTGCGGCCGTGCATTGTGTGCCCTCAAAAAAGTCTGTGTGTCACACATACACACAAACATACAGCCAATTTTTACAATATACCTAGACTGATGTGAGGAAGATTTTCTCAGGATGTGAAAATCCCACTTCACCTTGTTAGTTTAGCGTTTGGCATAGACAGTTGTTGAGATGAAATTTTCTAGAACAAAGTGGTTTCAAGCTACGGAGATAATGAGGTCGGTTTCAGACTATTTGCAGAGAAGAAAGCGGCAGAGGCAGCTGTGAGGAGCAGCCGTGTTGCGCTGTCGGGCAAAGGTCAGGAGTTCAGGTGGGAAGGCGGGCGGTAGCTCCCATAACGAGCCGCCGTGTGCTGCCAGCGGCGTCGTCTTAAATTCTGAATGACGGCGCGCCCAAAGCCACAGGTCGCCTAGGAGCCGCTAGAAACAAAAACTACAACACTCTACTGGGCAGTCGGGTCATCACTGGCAAGAGAACGCCATGATCATTCATACAAGCAAATACTCACTGTGCGATCAGAAGGTAAGGGATTAACTCTTTCCGCCCGGCAACATATTCACCTAAAATATGGAAGAAAAAGATACTTACTAAACCTGTCTAGGCCGCTGAATTTGTCGTGAGCTGTTGAGAAGCAACCATTCATAAAATTTCTCTCTACATGGGATACTCTGCAAATCGCCGGCCGCGGTTGCCGAGGGGACTGAGGCTCTCCAGTCACGGCCTGCACGGCCACTACCGTCGGGGGCTCGAATCCCCACCTCGGGCATGGATATTTGTGCCGTCTTTAGTATAAGGTAGTTTGTAAGTTTAGGGACTGATGACCCCGTAGTTAAGTCCCATAAGCATACAAACATTTGAACTCTGCAAATCACATTTACGTGCCTGGAAGAGGGTTCATCGAACCACCTTTATACTATTCATCTCCCATTCCACTCTCGAATAGTGCGCGGGAAGAAAGAACATCTGAATCTCTCCGTTCCAACTCTGATTTCTCGTATTTTATTCAAATCCGAATGGGAGACTATTTTACCTCAGGAATATTTTACCCAAGAAGACACCATCATCTTATATTCATACAGTAGAGCTGGATGTCCTCAGGACAAGTAACGACTGTAGTTTCCCCTTGCTTTCAGCCCGTTCGCAGTAACTGCATGGCGAAACCATGTAAGCTGATGTTACAAGGCCAGCTCAGTCAATCATCCAGACTGTTGCCCCTGTAACTACTGAAAAGTCTGCTGCCCCTCTTCAGGAACCACACGTTTGTCTGGCCTCTCCACAGATACCTCTCCGCTGTGGTTACACCTACGGTACGGCTATCTGCATCGTTGAGGGACGCAAGCCACTCCACCTCGGCAATGTTCAAACGTTGAAATGTCTGTAAATCTATCGGACCAAACTCCGTGGTCATCAGTCCGTAGCTTACAAACTACTTAAACCTAGGTAAACTAACCTACGGACAAACACACACACCCATGCCCCGGGGAGGACTCGAACCTCCACTGCGAGCAACCGCACGCTCCGCAGCGAGGTGCTTTAGACCGCTCGGCTACTCCACAGCGACAACGTATTGTATACTGATGATCTTTTCTACCTATGTAAGTGGGAGTCAACAATATATTTTCGCATTCGGAGGAGAATGTTGGTGACTAGAGTTTCGTAAGTAGCCCACTCCGCAGCGATAAGGGCCGTTGTAATGATTCCCATCCCAGGTGCAGTATCATTTCCGTGACGCTGTCTCCTCTGTATCATGACAATACAAAACGAGCTGCCCTTCTTTGAACTCTTTCGATGTCCTCCGTCAAAAACACCTGATAAGGATCCCACACTGGACAGCAATACTCCAAAAAATGTCGGACAAGCGTAGTGTATGCAGTTTCTTTAGTAGTTCTGTTGCATCTGTTAAGGGTTCTGCCAATAAAACGCAATCTCTGGTTCGCCTTTCCCACAACATTATCCAAGTGCTCTTTCCAGTTTAAGTCTGAAGTAATAGTAATTCCTAAATATTTTGTGCAGTTTACTTCCTTCACGGTTGATTTATCTTGGAAACAAAGTTTAACGGATTTTTTTTTCCTTACTCATGTGGACGACTTCATACTTCGCACTATTTAGAGTCAATTGCCATTTTTTACAACGTAGTGATATCTTCATCTGCAAACAACCTAAGAGAGCTACTTAGATTTTCTCCCAAATCGTTTATGTAAATAAGGAACAGTAGAGGACCAATAACACTACCCTGTGGAACGCCCGATATCACCTCTGCTTTATTCGATGCCTTACCATCGATTACTACAAACTGTGTCCTTTCTGACAGCAATCTATTCGGTACAGACATAATTAATTGTCCCAACCCTCCTTCCACCAATCTGAACTTTTTACTGACTTGTTACTCAATGTATTTTGATATCAACGTACCAACAATGCCGCGCGGGAGTAGCCGAGCGGTCTGGAGAGGCACGCAGCGGTTCTGGCGGCCTCCCGCGTCGGAGGTTCAAACCCTTCCTCGGACATGGATGTTCGTGTTGTTTTTAGTATCAGCTAGTTCATAAGTAGTTTGTAAGTTTAGGGACTGATGACCCCGCAGTTAAGTCCCATAAGCTTTACAAACATTTGAACATTTTCATACCAACAATTAAACATTTTCAGTGAGAACTGCCTGAGCTTTCATAACTATCGCCTCTAAATATCACTGCTACTCTACTCATAAATTACTTTTATCCCTTTCAAACTAAAAGTAAGGTGAATCAAAGGATTTTCACGACACAATATGCTTTATCCAGTTTATTACAAAAGAACTAAGTGCTTCCTAACTTTGAAAATATTATTAAAAAAATAAAAGATCGATGTAAATTTAATAAAAAGACACACAAATAACACCTAATTATTAAAAGGGTTAACAGATACAGAAACACAGACGGTATCACTGTCCTAAGACAATTATGGGGGTCCCTAACCAGTATGTATCGTTGTTGTTGTTATGGTCTTCAGTCCGGAGACTGGTTTGATGCAGCTCTCCACCCTACTCTATCCTGTGCGAGCCTTTTTATCTCCTCATAAGAACGGCAACCCACATCCACTTGAATCTGCTTACTATACGCGTCTCTTGGTCTCCCTCTGTGATTTTCACCCCACGAACTTCCCTCTAATGCTAAATTTACGATTCCCTGATGTCTAAGAACGTGTCCTACCAAGCGATCCCTTCTTTTAGTCAGGATATACCAAAAATTCCTTTTCTCGCCAATTCTGTTCAGTACCTCTTCATTAGTTAAGCGATCTACCCACCTAATCTTCAGCATTATTCTGTAGCACCACATTTCAAAAGCCTCTATTCTCTTCCTGTCCGCACTGCTTATCGTCCATGTTTCGCTCCCGTACAAGGCAACACTCCACACAAATGCCTTCAGAAAAGACTTCCTTACACTTAAATTAATATTCGATGTTAGCAAATTTCTCTTTTTCAAAAATGCTTTTATATCCTCTGTACTGCGACCATCGCATGTTATTTTACTACCCAAGTAACAAAACTCATCTACCACCTTCATTGTTTCGTTACCTAATCTAATTCCTTCAGCATCGCCTGATTTTCTAAGACTGCATTCCATTATTTTTGTTTTGCTCTTGTTAATATTCATTTTATACGCTCTCTTCAGCACACTGTCCATTCCATTCAACTGCTCTTCCAGGTCCTTTGATGTCTCTGACAGAATTACAATGTCATCAGCAAAACGCAATGTTTTTATTTCTTCCCCCTGAACCTTAATCCCTATTCCAAATTTTTCCTTGCTTTACTTCACCGCCTGCTCTATGTACATATTGAATAACATCTGAGAAAGGCTACAACCCTGTCTTACTCCCTTCCCAACTGATGCTTCCCTTTCATGCCCTTCGAGTCTAATAACTGCGGTCTGGCTTTTGTACAAGTTGTATCGTACCAGAACAATTCTCACGAAATAGTACGTCCTGATGGGAGCAACTCTTTACCTACTGTCACTCAAACACGTTTCCACAACTCAAGATAAAGCCTGCCACAGTGACCCTCGCGCAAAGCAGGCGTTTATTCATGTCAGCTTCTGCTCTCACGTCAGAGGAACAATGTCTAGCAAGCCGACTGTTTTATAAATGTAAATGGAGTTATTACTTATGTTAACCGCAATCATTTACAATACTTTTTTAAATAAAATTAAAAAGAAATTTAAAAGTATTCAAAATTTTCAGAAAAGAGAAAAAGATAGTCTTGGTTTTTGTACAAGTTGTATAATTTTTCGTTCTCTACATTTGTACCCCTACCACCTTCAGATTTTGAGTGTATTCCAGTCAACAAATCTACAAAAGCTAAAAACTTATGTTTGCCTTACCTTGGGCTATCTTCTAAGACAAGTCATAATGTATTGCCTCACGTGTTTCTAAATTGCTTTCAAAAGTCCAGCACAAACGGCCCATTTTTAGAGTTACTAACATATTATTTTGTCAGAAATATTTGAAAAAGAGACTTTCTGGTCGATGGCGTTCAAAAATTACGACTGTAAAATTTGGTTCCGATCGGGTTGAACGGAGCGACCTAAAAGTGGCGACACGTTATAGACAGGCTGACGGACGGTGTCAAATCGCCGTTATTTTTGCAAATATCTCTGAAACGATGCGAGATATGAAAGAAACACAGTAGAGCAATAATGTAGAGAATTTTCTCCTCTACAAATTCGTATATTTAATTTTCTTGTCTGATGAACGTTTAAACCGTTATTTTCATTTAAATTTCGAGCTATCAAAAGGCGATCGTGAACGCTCACGTTTAGTGTTACTACCGTAACCTAAAGAGGGCCAAAAACCGCTGCTGGGATAGGAAGCAATAGTAGGAAGAAGTGTCGGGTACCTAGAAGGGAAGGAGGAGTTGGACAGAGAGACACTAGCAGAGAGGTGGGAACGTGGAGAAGTACGAACAGAATAAATACTCAGCAAACGCGAAGTGTTCATCCAGCTATTTAGATAATTTTTTTTTTTTTTTTTTTTTTTTTCAGGAATGAAGAGACTTGCACAGGAAAGGGTAGGGTTGAGCGTTGCATCAAACTAGACTTTGGACTGATGACCACAACAACAACAACAACAAAGTGAACGTAGATTTTAAAGTGGAAACATCGGTTTAGAGAGGTGTGAATATTTTCCTCTTCTACTTCAGGTGTGTAGGATATGTGCATTTGGCACTATTATAATTACTTTGAGCAGACGGTGATTTATCACTGTTGATAGGAACTCCCCCCCCCTCCCTGCTGATGGTACAATGTATTGTTAGTTTGTCTCCATTAAAATATTTGTGATAGACTGCAACGTTCTGCATGAAAACGACACACACGTCACTGCCGTCTTTTCAGTGATCGAGTGTTATCCCAAGCATCCAATGATGCAGTTTCCAGCACTCGATGTAGGCGGGCGACCGTCTACTTTATTTTAGACCTGCGTTAACTACTTTTTTCTTTTTATAGAGTGCAGAAGACTGCTTCCTCAGCACTTGTTACTATCTGGGTATTTCCTCCTCGGTTTGTCTGTTGCAGTTGATTTCAGATTAATTTTATGATTATCTAGAGCTTGAAACTTAGCTCAAAATTTGATGAAATACGATATTAATTCGGACCGTGCTTGCAGTGTGGGGGAAGGTATCTTTTTTTAATAGCATTCAAATATATTTAGTATTAGTAGGTGCGTGTACATTCAGTTTCAGATATGCTCCGATAGAGCAAACACAATATCTATAACTATTCTCTATTGCACGCATCCATGAATATTCTTTACAAAGAAGTTCGCAATCAGAAATTTTCTGAACCATGTGTATAACGTTAGGAATATTATGGGCGTAGGAGAAATTACTTTCTACTTTAGTACGTTTAAAAAATATATCACATTACAAAGCTCACATTTTATCTAAATAGCTGGATGAACACTTCGCGTTGGCTGAGTATTTATTCTGTTGGTACTTCTCCACGTTCCCACCTCTCTGCTAGTGTCTCTCTGTCCAACTCCTCCTTCCCTTCTTTGTACCCGCCACTTCTTCCTACTATTGCTTCCTATCCCAGCAGTGGTTTTTGGCCCTCTTTCGGTTACGGTAGTAACACTAAATGTGAGCGTTCACGATCGCCTTTTGATAGCTCGAAATTTAAATGAAAATAACGGTTTAAACGTTCATCAGACAAGAAAATTGAATATACAAATTTGTAGAGGAGAAACTTCTCTACAACATTGCTCTACTGTGTTTCTTTCATATCTCGCATCGTTTCAGAGATATTTCCAAAAAAACGGCGATTTGACATCGTCCGTCAGCCTGTCTATAACGTGTTACCACTTTTAGATCGCTCCGTTCAACCCGATCGGCACCAAATTTTACAGCCGTAATTTTTGACCGCCAGCGACCAGAACGTCTCTTTTTCAAATATTTCGGACAAAATAATATGTCAGTAACACTAAAAATGAGCCGTTTGTGTTGGACTTTTGAAAGCAGGAAATTTAATTGTTAATATTGCCTTAACCGTTCATTTGAAACGAAAATTGAATACACGTATTTGTAGAGGAGAAAAATCTCAGTAACTTTGCAAAAGTAGAGCCGTAATCGTATGGTCCATTATTTTTATTTTTGTTATTTTCATCCGAAAAGTTTGTAAAAAATCATAAAACTACAGGAAAACCAAACGTGGGCCGTAAAACATACCAGAACGGTTTTTTTTTTTTTTTTTTTTCGTGCCACAGTTTTTCCTTCAGCCGCCAATCGATTGCCGGGGTTTAGAAGAGGGAAGAAAGCAACAACAATCGATATACAAGGAAAGGTACTCCCCAAATTTCCAACTCATTCGCTGAAAATGGAATGAAGCTTCCTACAGTCCATCAGAGAAGAAATGAAAGATCAAAAAAATAAATTAATTAAATGTGCAAAAGCTATCCACTTTCCTCTGCCGCCTAGTGGTTTTACTCGCTTTTCTATTAAGTACTATTTTGTGGTTACCATATTCTTGCCCACAACCCTTCAATTAATGGAACGGGACTCTTTAGGTATGACTTGGCAAACGATCTGGAATGATTTGAGGAGCTATTAATATCAAAGGGAACTGACACAGGCTGAAAAATAAGATGGGGGTTAGATGTTTTAGCTGTTAGTGTTGTTCCTGTAAGGGAAGAGAAAGGAGATGGAGAATACAAGGTTCACCATTTAGGAGTCAAAACAGGAAGAGCATAGTGGGGTGTGGGGTTTTACATTAATTTCAGGAAGGTATGTAAACGAATGACCGATATGGATGGATTTGGCAATCTCTAACAAGAAAATTAGGATTGTGCAAGTGTATTCGCCCTGTGAAGGTAGTGATCAAGATGAGATGGACAGATTTCATGGCGCACTCATTCATGTAGTTATTACAGTGAAGGACAACAGTAGTGTTTTAATCATTGGCGACTTCAATGCTATGATGGGAAACCGAAGGGTACGAAAAGGTTATGGGTAAGTTTGAAGAAGTAATGGAGGCCAACAAGAACGGAAAACAGCTCTTGGATTTCAGTGCCAGTATGGGCTTAGCTACAACGAACTTTTTTTTTTTTTAGTATAAGTAGAATCACCGGTATTATTAGGAAGGCAGGGGAACCAGATCTGTCGCACTATGTACTAACAGGGATTCAGGAAGACAGTCAAGGACACACATGTTTTCAGAGTATTCTTTGATTATACTGATCATTATTTAACCTGCAGTGAAATTGATTTTGTGTGGCCGAAAGTGCAGAACGTCAGGTCCATATATAGAAGGATAAGAGTGCAGATGCTTCATGAGAAGGAGACCAAGTACCAATACATAACAATGATCTCAGAAAGTGCCACCTTGTTGAATGTAGTCATTTCCAGTCACTGGAAGAGGAATGGACAAGGTACAAACAAATACACAGTGACGGATTCAGAGGGGGGAGGGGGGGGGGAATCTAAGGGGCTCAAGCCACTCTGCAAAATAAAAAATTCCACCCCTGGCAAATCTAAAATTAAACCTGATCGTTTGCTACGGGCTTACGGCCAGACCAGAGAGAACTTGGCATGGCGTCTGGCCTTGACCTGCTGCAGCTAGACCGCATCGTTCAAACACTCGTTACCGCGCACTGTCTGTTAGACGATTTGACGTTGAGGGAATTGGGCCTTCCACTCTGTCCGGCGTCGAATTGTTTCCGAAGACAGATTCGTCCGCTCTGGCGGCACCTGTCGGCGCATTTCACTGCCGATAGCTGAGGGCCTACCGCCACGGCAGTCGCTCTAGATGTGTAGATGTTGATGGCTAGACCGCGGATCTTTACTTTAAACCCTATTATTTTCCTGAATTACTAGTTCGAAATTCTACTTAGGCGTTTAACGTCTAATTAAAACTGAAATACCTATTTTATAGCACCTAAAATAATCTATTTCGACGTAAACGTCTATTTTTGCCTAATTCAACTGTAAAATACTGCCGCGAGAGACCACATACACCGACTGCCGGCGTGGCGAAGGGGATAGCGTCACGGATTGTGGTGCTGAAGGTCGCCGGTTCAATCCCACCCTCCCCCGGCAAAAATTTATTTCTTTGTAATTAACAATTCCAGAATGTTCTAATTTCGGGTAAATTCTGTCTGTTTATAAACAGCAGAGCACTCTGCCCGAGAGGCAGTCAGTGCTGCGTGTATGTTGAGTTCGTAATAAACGTGCTTACGGTATAAGTGCTGTATTCAGTTGCCTTCGAAGTCAAGCCTGCTTCCATTTCAACGCGACATTGTTTGGTGGAGGCGCCGGGTATTCTGTGCAACAGCTGCATCACAGTGGCTACAATTAGGCAAAGTAAAAGCCGTTGCTTACACGGACTGGAACCGGAATACAAGGGATACGCCGAGTACATCCTTCCAAAAGTCCGTATAATCAGAAGAACTATGGAAACGAAACCAGCGGTAAGCCAGCTACACATCAGACACCCATCGGTGATCTCTGGAGACGCTGGACAGGATCCCAATAAATGGCTAAAAGGATTCGACCGAGTCGCCAAGTACAACAGGTGGGATCATATGATGTGCTTGGCCAACGTTTACTTCTATCTGGACGGAACAGCCCAGCAATGGTTCGAGAACAACGAAGACAAGTTGAATGACTGGGAGACGTTCCAGGAGGAACTTAAGAAGACGTTTGGAGACCGCCAGCGACAAATCCGTTCGATGGAAGAACAACTGAAGAACCGGGCCCAACGACATGGTGAGCCGACACAATCGTACATACAGAATGTTTTGGCCCCGTTTAACATAGTCAATCCGAATATGACTGAGGCGGACAAAATCACGCACCTGCTGAAGGGTATTCCAGAAGATATGTACCAAGCTCTTCTGATAACAGACGTTGCTACGACAGTGTATTGAAGAGATGGAACAAAGGAGGGTTGGACGCAAGAAGTATGACAGACGCCCCTATGGCCGTTGTGGAAGACCAGCATGACTTCGCTTCTCTCATACGACAAATTGTAAGAGAAGAATTACAAGAATTTATGACAACTGGGACTGTTAGACCGAGCAAGCATCAGATTATGGCCATGGATGTAAGCACTGTAAGTCACGAGGGAGCCGACGTCGCTGAGGAAGAGGTATTTCAGACATTAGCTCCTGTCTGCCCCGTCCGCGCCAGCCGTTCACCGTCGCCGTACAGAGGTACCAGCCGCTCCCCTAGCCGCTGCACCCAGGAAAACTAAGCGAGGCGACCATCTACGGAGGTGAGGCCGCCGCAGATGAAAATCCTCCATGGACGACAGTCGCTAAGATGTCGGGAAATCTCATCGTCGTCATAATCGACGGCCAACCTGTCCGGGCACTTGTTGACTCAGGAGCGTCTTTCTCTGTATTGCCGGATAATTACCGCCGCACACTAAAGAAGACAATGTTCTGTGATACTGGGGCAACTGTGCTGAAGGTCGCGAATGGAAAGTACGTCCAGCCAGCAGGAACTTGTGTCGCAAGAATGACCATCAACAACAGGACCCAGCCGTTTGAATTTGTGTTAACAGAATGTAGTCACAATGTCATCCTCGGATGGGACTTCCTTCAGGCATCCCAAGCTATCATTGACTGTGGAAGATCTGAGCTGCAAATTGAAGAAGTTGTTCCGACAGATAACGTAATACAGAATTTTCTGGGAAGTTATTTGCCGTTGACAATGTGACGATCCCGCCGTTGACAATGAGAAAAGTTGCTGTCACAAATACAGATGGGCTATTAAACTGTGAAGTTCTTGTTGATAGTAAAAAGTTTATCAGGCTCACAAAAGAAATTTACATACCAGCAGATATCATAAGCATTACGGGTGGTCAAGGAGAGATTTGGATCACAAATTGTCACGAGCAGTCACAACTTATCCCCAAGGGAATGTGTATCGGGACAGCTGAACCAATCCAGGACAGTGAGCTCAACGTCATCAATGAAGACCCATGTCCTGCTGTTAGTACAGACAACACGCTGGAGGAAACAAACGTGGAACTGCCAATAGGGCCTGGACTGACCAAGGAACAACGCCAGCGGGTGATAAGTATACTACGCCAATTTTCGGGTGCATTCACATCTCAGCAGGGAAAACATCAGACGAAAGGGACACGATAAAGCACCGAATCAATACTGGGGATCATCCACCAATTAGCCAGCGTTCGTATAGAGTGTCGCCAGCTGAAAGACGGATAATTCGGGAGGAAGTGGAGAAGATGTGGCGAGTTGACATTATTCAATCTTCGGAGAGTCCTTGGTCGTTTCCGGTGATCTTCGTAAAGAAAAAGGATGGCACGTGGCGATTCTGTATCGACTATCGGCGGCTGAACAGAATCACAAAGAAAGATGTCTACCCATTGCCGCGCATTGACGACACCTTAGACTGCTTGAAAGGAGCTACATACTTCTCAACTATGGACATGCAGACAGGTTACTGGCAAATCGAGGTTGACGAAGCTAACACATTCGAACGCATGACGGACAACTTGCTTCGACACCTTAAGTGGACGACGTGTCTTTGCTATTTAGATGACATTGTCGTTTTCTCGAAAACATTTGAAGAACAACTGAGTCGCCTGTCAACTGTGTGTTCAGGCTGCAGGACTCCGCCTCAATCCAAAGAAGTGCCTCTTCGTCGCCAAGGAGATAAAAATCCTGTGGCACCTAGTCAACGGAGATGGTGTCCGTCCTGATCCAGGTAAAGTAAGGGCAGTCACAGAATTTCTAACTCCTCAGCACATCAGTGATATGAGAAGTTTTCTCGGGCTGTGCTCATACTACCGACGTTTCCTAAAAGGATTTTGTAAGAAGGCACGTCCATTACAAGAACTTCTGCAAGCAGACGCCAAGTTTTACTGGGATGAGACAAAAGAAAGAGCTTTCCGGGCACTTTAAGGAGGCTCTAAATTCCGCCCCAGTGCTAGCCTAGAATGCAGAAACGGAACTTCACACAGACGCCAGTGGTTATGGGATTGGTGCAGTGCTTGTACAAGTTCAGGAAGGTGCTGAAAAAGTGATAGCCTATGCATCAAGAGTACTCTCAAAGTCCGAGATAAACTACTCTACAACTGAAAAAGAATGTCTCGCAGTTATCTGGGCTATCAACAAGTTCCGGCCGTATTTATTCGGCAAACCATTCACCGTCGTGACAGACCACCATTCCTTGTGTTGGCTTACTAGCTTGAAGGATCCATCAGGTCGACTAGCAAGATGGGCACTAAGACTCCAAGAGTACGACGTCACAGTGGTATTCAAGAACGGGTGCAAACACAAGGATGCCGACTGCCTTTCGAGGAATCCATTACTGGAAAACAACAACATGAATGAAATTTCAGCCCTCACTGAATTAGATGACGTTACAGCTAAACAGAGTGAAGATCCAGCACTATTAAAAACGATAGAGGCCTTGGAAAAAGGAGAACCGACCAATGGAGAGTTCCAACTTATAAACGGAACATTATATAACTATGATCCACTGAGCCCCAGCTCATCTTCAGCCAGCTATTCTCAAATATTTCCACGATGCTCCAATATCCGGTCATCTGGGATTCGTGAAGACCCTAGACAGTATCAGACGCAGGTATTACTGGAAAGGTCTCTACAGATCTGTCAAGCACTATGTGAATCACTGTAAAGAGTGCCAGCGACGGAAGAATGTGCTGCAATTACCTCCAGGGCATCTCGTACCGATTCCGCCGGCAGCAGTTCCATTCCACCGAGTTGGGATCGATCTTTTAGGGAGGTTCCCGAAGTCGACAACCGGTAACCGAGGGATAATAGTCTGCACTGACTACCTCACACGCTACGCTGTCACCAAGCCTGTTCCGACTGCAGAAGCTCCAGAGATCGCAAAATTCCTTGTAGAAGACATTATTTTGAAGCACGGAGCAACACGTGTGATGATATCTGATCGTGGAAAAGTATTCCAGTCAAACCTAGTAGCAGAAGTAATGTCACGGTGTGACATTGTCCACAGAATGACAAGTGCATACCATCCTCAGACAATTGGTCTTACGGAACGTTTTAACAAGACGTTAGCCGATATGCTGTCGATGTACGTCGATGTTGAGCAGAAGGATTAGGATACAATTCTGCCAGGCGTGACATTTGCTTACAATACCGCAAGACAAGACACCACAGGCTTCACGCCGTTTTTCCTGCTCCATGGCCGTGAAGCTGAGACGACAGTGGATACGCTGTTCCCTTTCCAACCGGACGACAATCAGGATGACTATGTTAACAGCTCATCACCAGGGTCGAAGAAGCAAGACAGCTGGCTCGTATACGGACACTGGACGCCCGGGAGAAGGACCGTCAGCGGTATAGTGACAAGCACCGACCTGTTGTGTACAGCCCAGGAGATCTTGTATGGCTTTTTACTCCTGTACGGAAGGTTGGACTGTCAGAAAAGTTATTGAAGCTATACTTTGGTCCGTATCGTGTCATACGCCGCCTGTCAGACGTCACATACGAAGATGAGGATTATGAGCCGTCGTCGAAACGACAAAAGCGAAGAGACATTGTTCACGTACTGCGCATGAAGCCTTACTACGATCCTGAAGAGCAGGTAGACGACAATGGCTTCTTGTTCAAGGACGCTAAGGACGGTAATGTTTCTGATGAAGCCACGTCAGGAACGTCTATTGTCGATAATCGTGGAGAAAGGAATGATTTCCTTGAACTGCCATACAGAGGACCTATGACATGGTCAAGATCCAGGACGTTGCAGCTAGCTCCACAGGGAACGTAACAGCGGGTCGCTGTTTTTCCAGGAGACGGAGCAATGCCGCGAGAGACCACGTACACCGACTGCCGCCGTGCTGAAGGGGATAGCGTCACGAACTGCGGTGCTGAAGGTCGCCGGTTCAATCCCGCCCACCGGAAAAAATTTATTTCTTTGTAATTAACAATGTTCTACATCTTTCTTATGTTCACTTGTAAATTCTACTTGTTTCTTATGTTAGCTGTTCTTCTAATTTCTGGTAAATTCTGTCTGTGTATAAATAGCAGAGCACTCTGCCCGAGAGGCAGTCAGTGCTGCGTGTATGATGACTTCGTAATAAACGTGCTTTCAGTATAAGTGCTGTGTTCAGTTGCCTTCGAAGTCAAGCCTGCTTCCATTGCAACGCAACAATACTAAAAGGCACACGTTTCTTCTATTTTAAAAGGACTTGCTTCGAAAAATCGAAGGTAGAAACACTGAAATCTATTTTTAATTTAAGAAATATTCTCCCATTCGTCAGTGCCGGCAGAGTTAACGTTGCAAAAAAAATCTGTCGACTCAACTTACACGGACACACTGCAAAGAATTCGAAAAAATATTGCGAAGTATTGTATATGAATTTCTGTAATGAAACTACAGCACATTCCAAATCTAATCGTTGGCAGTTTAGACCCAGATGCAGCATCCAGAATTTATTTGATTTGTTCAAACAAACGATGTATGATGCCCAGACGCCACTAACAGAGGGACGCCAAATGGTCTCAAAGACTAGATTTTTCTGAATAATTTTAGTTATTTTTTATCGATTGCTGCAAAACATTTTTAAACTGATAATCATTGTAATGTAATTTTTTTTGTTTTATGACTTGTCTGATAATTGTTATAAATAATATTTGCAGCAAATCAATGAAAAATCATTGTATATAACATTTCAATTATCTCAGAACAATAACACTAAAAAAGTAAATTTTCCTGTTTCTATCAAGTTAGCTGGATTTTCAGGTTTCGTTTCAAAATGTTACGGTGATAGGTCCACTAAGCTATGATATTAAACGACTATTTCGACTACCGGTTCGTGTAAGCCGTTATCCGTTCCAGTTGCAGACTTGAAGATGCAACAAAAATTTTGTTCGTTAAAAAAGAAAAAAGTCACCAGTTGCAGATTTATTCACAACCGGTTTCCAGCAATTATTGACCTTCTTCAGGTATCTGTACAGGAAACAGTTTAGTATAATATACAAATACAAGTATTAAATAAAATTCACAGTAGAATCACAGAATTAAAGATGCAAGAAGTACACTGTATATAAAGCTTTATAAACAGTGCACTTATTGCCCCTTTAAATCTATAATTCTAGTGTGAATTTTATTTAATATTTGTATTTGTATATTATTCTAAACTGTTTCCTGTACAGATATTCCATTTGCCCTCCCTTTCCATGACTACTGTCTTCGCTGCGTAGAGTGCTTCCTGCTTAATTCAAATGTTCAAATGTTTGTAAAGCTTATGGTACTTAACTACGGGGTCATCAGTCCCTAAACTTACAAACTACTTATGAACTACTTACGAACTAGGACGGCACAAATATCCATGCCCGAGGGGGGATTCGAACCCCCGACAGTGGTGGCCGTGCAGACCGTGACTGGAGCGCCTCAGTCCCCTCGGCCACCGTGGCTGGCCCTGCTTAATTACTGCGTTCTAAAGCCTTATTTTTGTGTTGCAGGAGACGGTTTTCTTATTGTATATATTTTTGGTTTTCTGGAAGGTTACTTCCATTTTGGTTCTTCTTATTTCCATTGCTTTCCCTTCAAGGTTGTTCCATTCAGTCCGTTCTCCTACGTACTCGTCACAACGTCTATTTTCTGAGGTCCTGCTTTAATTCTCTTAGGAGAGTCCAGTATATTCATCATGATCTTCGTTTGTCGGAGTAATTCTGAGATTTATTTGGCTTCCTTCCACGTTTCTGCGTGTAGCGCCAGGTCGTCAGCAAATGCCAAACACATAATCGTGATTCCCTTATTTTTGTTCCAAGTCTCATGCTCCCTATCGATTTTGCTTTTCATTGCCTCACAACTTTTTCGAGTGCACAATTGAACAACAGAGAAGACACACCATCTCCTTGCCGCACCCCTGTTCTGATCTCAAAAGGTTCTGATAGTTCACCCACAAATCTAACTTTAGATGACTATTCCTGAGCGTCTCCTTAATGATGTTTAGAGTTTTTCTGTCCAAGCCAAACTCCTCCAAAATATAGAACAATGACCCACTGTCAATGGAATCGTAAGTTTTTTGATGTGCTTCTGATGTGCTACAATCTTTCTGAGATTTGAGATTTTTCAGGACAAGAGTTTCCTTTCCTAAACCCTGCTTGATATTCCGCAATTTGGCAATCTAAATTGGGTTCTGCTCTAATTTAATAATTCTATGGATAATATCTTGTAGGTTACATCGACCAGAGAGATCCCTCTGTAGTTGTTGGGATCACATTTAGAACTATTTTTGTGAAGAGGGGGTATAGGACCATTTTCCATTCCTCTTGAATGACTCCTTTCTTCCATATTTCCTCAAATTGTTTTTGCTGTGAGAACATTTTTGCTAGTATACTTCCATAATTCTGTGTTATGTGATTTTCACCTGACGCCTTGAAATTTTCCATGTCAGTTTCAGTTAATGTTGCCTGGATCTCGCTTATAGATGGGGATTTAGAATCAGGATTGGGGGATGAATTCGGTCTGCCGTCGAACGTCATCTTTATTAATTTATTTATTTTTACAAGAAAGTTATAAAACAAGCCAAAATTAAATTCCTTGCTTTAGAAATTACGCATATAGTTGTGCTATGGTTCGGGAACGGGGTGCGAGGTCGCCAAAGGTGGAAGAGGTCGCGTATTCAAAAAGATCAGGAAACACTGGAAAAGTGGATCATGGAGGAATTTTATTAGGGTGATTACAGCCTGTACGCTGAGAGACATCTTCAGTTTTATGTTCCATAGGGCCCGCAGCATGGTAAAGGTCAGCAAGTGACATAATAATAACAATTAATCAAAACGCTGCTATTTAATGATACTTATTTGACCACGACGGACCCGTTTCGGCTAATATTACCATTTTCAAGTGACCTGCGGTATAAATTGAGACCGGAATAGTCGTTCCACGTCGGAGGTTCGAATCCTCCCTCGGACATGGGTGTTTGTGTTGTTCTTAGTATAAGTTAGTTTAATTAGTTTGTAAGTTTAGGGTCGCTAACCACTGCAGTTAAGTCCAAATTTTCAACTGTTTGTAAAGCTTAAGGGACTTAACTGCGGCCGGCCGCGGTGGCCGAGGGGACTGAGGCGCTCCAGTCAAGGTCTGCACGGCCACTACGGTCGGCGGTTCGAATCCCCTCTCGGGCGTGGATATTTGTGCCGTCCTTAGTGTTAGCTAGTTCATAAGTAGTTTGTAAGTTTAGGGACTGATGACCCCGTAGTTAAGTCCCATAAGCTTAACAAACATTTGAACTTAACTGCGGGGTCATCAGTCTGTAAACTTACAAACTTACAAACTACTTATGAACTAGCTTATACTAAAGACGACACAAACATCCAGCACGCGCAGCTAATCCGCCGCCGCCAGTTAGGTCCCATAACTTTACAAACATTTGAATATTGTGTAAATTGGGTAGTTTGAATAAATATTTGCGTTATAGTATAGTATTACAAAATAGAGCTTTACATTTACTTACGGTTATGTCTAGATGCCCTGACATACATAAGACGTCTAGGCGTCTGTATATAGACTGTCAAAATTGGTTGGTACTTTTAATTCTGATATTGTATTTTAACAGTTTACAACCACGATGTCGTATGTTTACAAATAATATAAACGTGTTATTTACGGTATTAGAATTTGTATAATCTTTGGAAGTATTTTGTGTGCTATCAAGAGCATTCTTGAAGAAATTGAAATCTATATAAATATACCAAACCATCCACAAAACGTACTGAATGAGCAAATGGACCTCAAACATCAAAATTATTTTTTGAATTTTTCTTCGATGAATAAGGTTAGGCTCATCATAAAAATCCACAAATAACGAAAGCTAACAGTTACTTCAAGATCTATGCATGCGCATTCTATGGAAACATAAAGGTAACTTGTGAAAATCGAAGACATATATACAAAATCCACCCCCATGAACCACAGACATTGCCGAGGTGGGGTGGCTTGCGTGCCTCAACGATACAGATAGCCGTACCGTAGGTGCAACCACAGCGGATGCGTATCTGTGGGAGGCCAGACAAACGTGTAGTTCCTGAAGAGGGGCAACAGCCTTTTCAGTAGTTACAGGGGCAACAGTCTGGATGATTGACTGAGCTGGCCTTGTAACATCAGCTAATGTGGCTTTGCCACACAGCTACTCCGAACGGCTGAAAGCAAGGGGAAACTACAGCCGTTACCTTTCCCAAGGACATGCAGCTCTACTGTATGAACGTATAATGATGGCATCCTCTCGGGTAAAATATTCCGGAGGTAAAATAGTCTCCCATTCGGATCTCCGGGCGGGGACTACTCAGGACGATGTGATCATCAGGAAAGACAATACTGGATCGGATCGGAGCGAGGAATGTTTTAACCCTTAATAGCGTAGGTAGGTTAGAAAATTTGAAAATAGACATGGATTGGTCAAAATTAGATATGGTAGGGATTAGTCAAGTTCGGTGGCAGGATGAACAGGATTTCTGGTCAGGCTAGTACTGGGTTATAAATACAAAATCACTTGGTGGTAACGCAGGAGTAGCTGTTGATAATGAATAAGAAAATAGGAATACGGCTAAGTTACTACGAACATTATAGTGAACGCATTATCATAGGAAATAAAGACATAAAAGCAACACCGACCACATTAGTATATGTTTATATCCCAACTATTTCTGCCGATGACGAGGACATCGAAGAAATCTATGTTATAAAAGAAATTATTCAGAAAATTAAGGGAGACGAAAACTTGATTGTGATGGGGGACTGCAACTCGGTAGTAAGAAAAGGAAGGAAATATTGTAGATGAATATGGACTGGGGAAAGAAATAAAAGAGCAGATAACTTGGTAGAATTTTGTGCAGAGCATAATTTAGTGATCAACTGTTGGTTTAAACATAATGAAAGAAAGCTGTATACATGGAAGAGACGAGGAGACACTGGATGGTACCAGATTGACTTTATAATGGTAAGGAATAGATTTATAAATCAGGTTTTAAACTGTAAGACATACCTAAGGGCAGATATAGACTCAGATGTAGACTCTGACCATAACTTATTGGTAATGAACTGTATATTAAAACTTACGAGACTGCAGAAAGGTAGATAAGTTAGGACATGGAATCTGAACAAACTGAAGGAACCAGATGTGGTTGCGGTTTCCAGAGGATTGGCTGAATTGGGGGAAAGTAATACAGTAGAAGAAGAATGGGTAGCTCTGAGAGATAGAGTAGTGAAGGCTGCAGAGGATCATATAGGCAGAAGGACAAGGCCTAATACAAATCCCTGAATAACACAGCAAATGCTGGACTTAATTGATGAGAGAAAAAAATACAAAAATGCATCGAGTGAAGCAGGCAAAAGGGACTACAAACAGCTGAAAAATGAGATTGACAGGAAGTGCAGACTGGCTAAGCAAGAGTGGATAGAGGACAAATGTAGAAGCATAGAAGACTGTATAACCAGGGGAAAGAATACCGCCTACAGGAAAATAAAAGAGATATTTGGAGACAAGAAAAGCAGCTGTCTGAATATCAATAACTCAGACAGAAAACCAGTACTAAGCCAAGAGGGAAAAGCTGAAAAGTGGAAGGAAAATATAGAGGGCCTGTACAAAGGAAATAAACATGAAGTCAGTGCCGGCCGCGGTGGCCGAGGGGACTGAGGCGCTCCATTCACGGTCTGCACGGCCACTACGGTCGGGGGTTCGAATCCCCCCTCGGGCATAGATATTTGTGCCGTCCTAGTTCGTAAGTAGTTCATAAGTAGTTTGTAAGTTTAAGGACTGATGACCCCGTAGTTAAGTCCCATAAGCTATACAAACATTTGAACATGAAGGCAGTATTCTAGAAATGGAATATGAAGCAAGGAAGGATTAGATAGGAGATACTGAACACTAAAATATTTGAGTAGAAACAAGGCTCCTGGAGTAGATGATGTTCCGCCTGAACAGGTGTCATCGTTATGAGAGCCAGTCATGAAGAAATTGTTCCACCTGGTATGCAAGATGTATGAGACAGGGGAAATACCCTCCAACTTCAAGAAGCATATAATAATTCCAATTCCAAAGAAAGCAAGGGCAGACAAATGTGAAAATTACAGAACTATCAGTTTAATAAGTCATATTTGCAAAATACTAACACGAATTATTTACAGACGAAAGGAAAAACCTGTGGAATCCAATCTTTGGGAAGAGCAGTTTGGATTTAAGGGAAATGTATGAACACGGGAGGCAATACTCACATTACGACTTATCTTAGAAGATAGTTTAAGAAAAGGGAAACCTACGTCTTTAGCATTTGTAGATTTGGAGAAAGCTTTTGACAATGTTGACTGGAATAAAATCTTTAAAATTCTGAAGGTAACAGGGGTAAAATATAAGGAGGGAAGAGTTATATTCAACTTACAAAAATCAGACAGCGCTTATTAGAGTCGAAGGGCATGAAAGGGACGCAGATGTTGGAAAGGGAGTAAGGGTAGACTTTCCCCAATTTGTTCAATCTGTACATTGAGAAAGCTGTGAAAGGAATGCAAGGAGAAATTTGGAGAGAGAATTAAAGTTCAGGGAAAAGAAATAAAAACTTTGCGGTTTGCTGATGACATAATAATTTTGTCAGCTACTGCTTGCAAAAAAATAAGATGAACATTAACAAGAGTAAAACGAGGGTAATGGAATGGAATGTCAGAAAATCAGGCGATGCTGAAGGAATTAGATTAGGTAATGAGCCAATAAAAGTTGTAGATAAGTTTTGTTATTTGGGTAGCAAGATAACTTCTGATGGCTGAAGTAAAGATGTTATAAAATGCAGAATGGCTATGGGAAGAAAAGCGTTTCTGAAGAAGCGAAATTTGTTGACATCCATTATTAATTTAAATGGTAGGAAGTCTTTTCTTAAAGCATTTGTTTGGAGTGTAGCATTGTATGGGACTGAAACGTAGACGATAAGGAATTCCGACAAAAAGATGATAGACGCTTTCAAAATGTGATGCTGCAGACGAATGATGAAAATTAGATGGGTAGATCACGTAATTAATGAGGAGGTGCTTAACCGAATTGGTAAGATAAGGAGTTTCTTGCATATCCTGACTAAGAGACGGGAGTTATTGGTGGGAGACATTCTGAGACATCAAGGTATTGTCAGCATTAGAGGGAAGAGTCTGGGGTAACAATCTTAGAAGGAGACCGAGGGACGAATACAGTGAGCAGATTCAAAGGATGTAGGTTGCCGCTCGTATTCTCAGATGAAGAGACTTGCACAGGACTGGGTAGCATGGAGAGCTGCATCACACCGGTCTGCGGACTAAAAGCAACTACAACAACATATACAAAATTAATATATACTTATAAAATAAAGTAACCAAAACGCGTCCCTGTTATTATCACCTATAAATTCTTAGCACACAAATGCTTCCAAAGATTATACAAATTCTAATACCGTAAATCATACGTTTACATTCTTTGTAAACATACGATATCGTGGCTGTAAACTGTCAAAATATAAAATCTGAATTAACAGTACCAACGAATTTTGAGAGTCTATATACAGACGTCAAGATGTCTTATTTATTCAAACTAAATACAATCCAGTTCATACCGCAGATCACTTGAAAATGGCAATGTAAGCCGAAACTGTTGTTAAATAGTATGATGTAGACTTTCACGGTCGGATATGTCATGTCCATTAAAATTATCCGGGCTGTTATGCCACGTTCGGTTGAATTTGTTTTTAAACCCATCGTGGGCAACACCAAAAGAACTGTCGCAAAACGTTTGGAAGAGCACAAAGGCAATTGTAGAAGAGGAGAAACGGAACGATCAGCTGTTGCGGAGCATGCTGTCCAACCAGATAACCACCATATTCGGCTTGATTCCATGGTGGAATTTTAGCTCCACGACTGTATTTGACTTGTGGAAAGATTTCAGCAGTCAGTCGTAAAAATATTTATTTATTTGCAGATCTAGATTTCGGCAGCGGACGACGGCCAATTGCACTGACGTCTTCAAAACTCGTGACGTCATGCGTCGGCGCGGAAACGCGGGAACACCGAACTTTGCGGCAGTCAGTAGCGATCTAGTGTGTGTGTTGGATCTGCCGTTCTACAGGCCCCCTTGAAGATGTCCTCCGCAGACGGGGACGAAACGTTGGGTTTTGAAAACAATTTGTAGTGTTATTGCTTGCCTCACTATTTTGGGTGGAAAAAAATAGGCCGTACTAAAGTAATTGAAAGGTTTTTCAAAATAAGTAGTAATGAAACCTAAAGTTTAATTTTAAAAAATGAAAGGAATTGCAATGGTCAAACATTTGTTTGTAAACAGCGTAACTATTCGCCGACATTGGATAGAGGTTCGGAATATTTAGATTCGATCCCCGTGTAGCATAATTTTAATCAAAGTGATTTAATGAATGAAAGAATAGTAATAAATGATACCTACCAACAGTTGATTAGACTTCGGACCGTTCTTTACGTATAAGTGATGTAGGCTCTAAGCCAATAAATATTTTTAAAAAAATTGAATAAATTCAAAGATGCAGTGGCAAGCTACACGAAATACATAATTTCAATATATCTAATACCTAAGCCATCCAAAGTCGTAATAGTTCGCTTTAACTAAAAACAAGCATGATCCATGGGGAACTAGTAAAATAATTCAAATGTTCAAATGTTTGTAAATCTATCGGAAAAAACTGCGTGGTAATCAGTCCGTAGCTTACAAACTACTTAAACCTCGGTAAACTAACCTAAGGACAACACACACACACCCATGCCGCAGGGAGGACTCGAAGCTCCACGGCGAGCAACCGCGCGCTCCGCAGCGAGACGCTTTAGACCGCTCGGCTACTCGGTTTATATATATATATATTGTACAGTAATATTACATTACATATTACTGTGCAATGTATTATATATATATATATATATATATATATATATATATATATATATATATATATATATAATAAATTGCACAGTAATATGTAATGTAATTTAAATATGTGAATCTTGCCAAATACTGTCAAGTAAGTAAAATGTAAAATCAGTGTAGAACATATGCTACAGTGTCAATAATGTTAACACAGTTTTTAATTCATTAATATTTGAAATGTAATGTGTTTCACCCTGTTCACTCGCAAATTACAATGTAAAAATGTTAAGGAGGCCACTGATTACGTGAACATAATTCTGCACGGCAACAGATATTGTTTGTAATTACAACAAATGTCATATCCAAAGACCAAGTAATCTGTGTATTGTATCTTTGTTTTACCATCTTTGAGAACCAAGTAACAGCGTCTTTGTCGACGCTTGTCAACAGTTGTTTACCTGACGATGGCCTAATAAGCCGAAAACTAGTTAGCAAATAAACAAAATTTAGTATAACAAAAACAGTTTGTTTGTTCTCAACCTTAAATATGGAAGCATTCTACCAAGAAGCGACGGAAGAACCAATTTATATAATATTTGTAATGTTATTTCGATTATTTTAAAGAGAACCTGCTGACTAAATATAACACTTTTTCACAATTTCTATTTTTGGGAAGAACAGGGTTTACTATTATTATTGTGTCGCCTAATCAGTATCGGACGATGATCAGAATATTGTTCACAATATTGTTGTTATTGTTGTAGCTTACATTTATCGCGAATCCTTAATTCAGCGCAAAGTTCCTAGTGATTGGGAAAAAGCGCAGGCGACTCCCGTTTATAAGAAAGGAAAGAGAACTGACCCACACAATTACAGGCCAATATCGTTGATATCAGTTTCATGTAGAATTTTAGAGCATATTCTCAGTTCGAATATAGTAAATTTCCTTGAAAAGGAAAAGCTTGTTTCCATGAATCAACACGGGTTTAGGAAACATCGTTCATGTAAAAATCAGCTTGCCCTTTTCTCACATGACATCTTGCGAGACATGGATGAAAGGCAACAAGCGGATTGTGTTTTTCTCGACTTCAAAAAGTCATTCGACGCGGTGCCACACTGCATACTGCTAACGAAGATACGAGCTTATGGAATAGGTTCACAGATTTGTGACTGGCTGGAAGACTTCCTAAGTAATAGAACGCAGTACGTTGTTCTCGATGGCGAGTGTTCATCAGAGACGAGTGTATCGTCAGGAGTGCCCCAGGGGAGTGTGATAGGACCGCTATTATTTTCTATCTATATAAATGATCTGATGGACAGAGTAAGTTGTAATTTGCGGCTGTTTGCTGATGATGCTGTGGTGTATGGGAGGGTATCGTCTGTAACTGACTGTAATAGCATACAGGTTGACTTAGACAAAATTTCTAGTTGGTGCGAAGAATGGCAGCTAGCTCTCAATGTAGAAAAATGTAAGGTGATGCGAATGAGTAGAAAAAACAATCCTATAATGTTCGAATACAGCATTAGTAGTGAGCTTCTTGATGCTGTCGCATCGTTCAAATATCTAGGCGTAACATTGCAGAGCGATATGAAATGGAACGAACATGTAAGGACAGTTGTGAGTAAGGCCGACTTCGGTTCATTGGGAGAATTTTGGGAAGATGTAGTTCACCTGTAAAGCAGACCGCGTATAAAACGCTTGTACGACCACGTCTTGACTATTGCTCAAGTGTTTGGGACCCGCAGCAGATCGGTTTGAAGGAAGACGTAGAGGCGGTTCAGAGGCGAGCAGCTAGATTTGTTACCGGTATGTTCGACCAATGCACGAGTGTCACGGAAATGCTCCGGCAACTCAATTGGGGATCGCTGGAAGAAAGACAACGTTCTTTTCGTGAATTTCTGTTAAGTAAATTTCGAGGGCCGGAATTTGAAGCTGAGTGTAGTGCGATCTTGCTGCCGCCTACTTACATTTCACGTAAAGATCACAAAGACAAGATAAGAGAAATTAGGGCTCGTACGGAGGCATATAGACATTCTTTTTTTCCTCGTTCTATTTGGGAGTGGAATAGGAAAGGAAATGCCTAGTAGTGGTACAGTGTACCCTCCGCCACGCACCTTACGGTGAATTGCGGAGTATGTATGTAGATGTAGATATGTAGATGTATGATGAAACATATTCTCGCTGACTATTCGGCGCCAGTTGACTTTCAGCTGCTGGAAGAGGCCGCTAAGTGGAGGCAGCCAAGCGCTACTGGCGATGTGGCTTGGCGCCTCGGCACAGACGTAAGCAACGCCGCCACGCTGATTGCCACTGGCGCCACACGAGGGTGGAGGGGTGGAGAGGGGGCGGGGAAGCCCCGGCGCCCCACCCCCCACCCCGCCGGCTCCTTCATAAATCAGGGCCGCGGCGTGACGTCACGGACATGAATCACGCGGCCGCTGATTTAGGGCGCGCGGGATCAGCCGCTGAATGGAGCGCCAAACACAAAATTAATGCGCCGCGAAAATTGGCGCCCGCGACGGCCGCGCCGTGCCGCTAATCCAGGGATATTGCGCCGCGCCGCGCCGGGGAATTCCCCCGCTCCGGGGGCCGCATTTCGGGGAATCCCCGACTCTTGGCACACGCGCACCACACACGCCCCGAGGAGCGAATGAGAGTGTGCCGATGAAGACCGCTCCGCATTCGTCGAGTCCACGAGAGGGTGCCTTCCCGTTTGGCATTTTGCTGACGACTTGGCACTGCTCGTAGAAACACGTGAGAGGAAGCCAAAGAACAAATTGCCGAATTCTGCCAAAATAACGAAAATTATGACGAATATACTTCACCCTCCTCAGAAAATTAAAGTAGTAGGCTCAGAAAATAGAGGTGGTGAGAAGTATCAAGTACCTAAGAGAATGTATTGAATGGAACAACCTGAAGGGAAAGCAATGGAAGCAAGAAGAACCAAAATGAAACTAGTGTTGTGGCCACACACCAGACGTAAGAGAACGATCGTGGAGAAGTCAGCGATCGACCAAAAGCCAATCACAAGCAGGCACCACGCATCCAGGAGGGAGTAACCGACAATGCGCGCCCTCTAGGAATACGTCAGTTATAGTGAGAATGCAGACCGTTAGTATTCAAAACTTAGCAGTCACTAGGTCTCATGGCAGCTAGCATCATATGGACGACGCCACGAGAAGCCTCCCCGTTTGGCATTTGCTGACAAACTGGCGCTGCTTGTAGAAACACGTAAGAGGAAGCCAAAGAACAAATTACCGAATTCTGTCAAAATAGCGATGATGAATATACTTCACTCTCCTCAGAGAATTAAAGTAGTAGCTCAGAAAATAGAGGTGGTGAGAAGTATCAAGCACCTAAGAGAATGTATTGAAAGGAAAAACCTGGAGGGAAAGCAATGGAAGCAATAAGAACCAAAATGAAACTAGTATTCTGGCATAAAGTCAGCGGCACACGCCAGACATAAGAGAATGATCGTGAAGAAGTCAGCGATCGACCGAAAGCCAATCAAAAGCAGTCACCACACATCCTGGAGGGAGTAACCGACAATGCACACGCTCGCGCGTCTGGGGAACCACACATGCCCTGAGGAGCGAATGAGAGTGTGCCTACGAAGACGGCGCTGCATTCGTCGAGCTGAGGACACGGCCAGAGTTCACGAGAGGGTGCCTTCCCGTTTGGCATTTGCTGACGACCTGGCACTGCTCGTAGAAACACGTGGGAGGAAGCCAAAGAACAAATTGCAGAATTCTGTCAAAATAGCGAAGATTATGATGAATATACTTCACTCTTCTCAGAGAATTAGAGGTCGTGAGAAGTATCAAGTACCTAAAGTACCTAAGAGCATGTATTGAATGGAACAACCTGAAGGGAAAGCAATGGAAGCAAGAAGAACCAAAATGAAACTAGTGTTGTGGCGTAAAGTCAGCGCCACACACCAGACGTAAGAGAACGATCGTGGAGAAGGCAATGATCAAGCGAAAGCCAACCACAAGCAGGCCCCGCGCATCCTGGACAGAATAACCGAAGATGCGCGCCCTCTACAATCGGCTATATCTTGTGGAACATCTTTTATATTGTTGTGAAATATCATTATATATATATTTTAAATGTTGTTAATGAAACTTAGCAAAGAAGAACTGCAGTCAATATTAATAAACCTCAGAGAAACCGTAGAATAAACTCATGTAAAAATACCGACAGTTTTCAAAATGTCTTCTTATTGTTGATTGCTTCATCACATCTCAGGGTCATTAAGTGGTTCACTTTAAGGCCGAAGTAATGAACTAAGACGAAACTTTTCACTCTTGAAAAGGATTTGTATTTTTGTAAAAACATTTACATGTCAACTGAAAATTTACATAGAAGAAAAAAATGAGACAGCTCATCACTTCTAACTGCTCGAGAAGTCAAGACAAGACTAACTGCTAATTAAAAAGCAAAGATACTGCTCTTCCACCTTTTTTCTTTTAGTTCCACCGATGAATTTTTTTCACAACATTAATTAATAATTGTCAATTATTGTTATTATTAGTAATATTTTTCTCTCTCCTTTTTTTAATAATAATAGAAAATTAAATTAAATGAAATTAAAATAGAAATTCGCTTCTTACTGTTCTGATACCCCAACACTCCATTCCTGGTAACAGCACAATCTAGGCCGACATATGTCTGGACGCTCGTCAGTTACTATACAAGAATACGACAGTTGCTATACAGGAATGCGTCAGTTACTAGTAAGAGCGCCAGCTGCGGTGGCTGAGGGCACTGAGGCGCTCTAGTCACGGTCTGCACAGCCACTATGGTCGGGGGTTCGAATCCCCCGTCGGGCATGGATATTTGTGCCATCCTTAGTGTTAGCTAGTTCATAAGCAGTTTGTAAGTTTAGGGCTGATGACCCCATAGTTAAGTCCCATAAGCTATACAAACATTTTATTTGAACTAGTGAGAGCCCATCAGTTGCTAGTGAGAGCCCGTAAGTTACTCATGAGAACTCAGACCGTTACTATTCAGAGCTTAGTAGCCACTAGATCTCAGCACAGCTAGCATCGTACAGTCGATGACGTGAGAAGAGAGAAGAAACAGACATATGTTCTGAAGTTGAGTATTATACTTCAGTGAATAAATATCTTGTAATACTAACGATATCAATGTTTTAGATGTCAAATAATACTCCACCAGTACCTTTATTGCCAACCAGACCAGGACGAGTACTAAACAAAAAGGCGACGAGGTCACAAGTAGCCTTCCAGAAAACCAAAAACACATACAGTAAGAAAACCCTCTCTTGGAACACGAAAATAAGGCATTACAACACAGTAATTAAGCCAGAATTACTCTACGCGGCAGAGACACTAGTCATGGAAGGAAGGGCAAATGGAAAACCTGGAAATCAAGGAGAGGAAAATTTTGAGGTAGATCATGGGTCCCAAACTCCAAAATAACAAACAAGTGTTTTACACCAACGAAGCCCTCTATGTAAAGTCGGAGCGACTCTCACATACCATGAGGAAAAGGAGGATTAATTTCTATGGACACATACACCTGAATGGACGCTGAGAAGCTAACTAATCAGAGCTTTGTCTTCTTGTACAAAAAGAGAAAAAAAGGACATAACTCAATTCGTTTAAGGAAGTGGGAAAGGATCTGAAAGAACTCCATATTACAGAAGTCATGTTAAGGAACGGTACAGCCAAGACCGTGACCATAGACAAAACTAAGAGGTTCCAAGATAAGATCTCCACTAGAAAATAGATTCAGAGGAGGAAAGGGAGAAGGGATCAGATAAAATGAAGAAAACGAGAGCACAAGCATCTAACTAGTGATTGATCTGACGTACCCCAAAGATGGGTGATTCGAAGAAAAAAGAATACAATATTGTACATCATAGGATAAATTTTAGTCAATTTTTCTGAATGGAACACGCTCTATTGTTATATGAATTACAATAGAAAAAATATGTTGGATAACGACGTCTCGCATTGTAGGTAAAACTCAGAAGCAAATTATGGTCGTGAGCAAGGTACCACTGTGCAGTCAATTTGTAAACGATCTAATTTCTCAAAGTTAACTATCGCCTTTTACCTGAAAACAGTTTTCAGGCTTTCCGTTTACTCGTTGTCAATACGAAGTATTTATCATAAAACAGCATTTGTTTTATTCAACTGATAATTGATGATCTACAAGGAATTGCGTAATTTTAAAATAAAATACCTTTCACTTTTCTTAGGCAATGCAATGGAAGCAAGAAGAACCAAAATGGAACTAACCTTCCAGAAAACAAAAAATACATAAAATAAGAAAACCCTCTACTGGAACACAAAAATAAGGCATTACAACACAATAATTAAGCCATCAGCACTCTTCGCAGCAGAGACACTAGTAGTGGAAAGGAAAGACAAATGGAAAACCTGGAAATGAAGGACACAAAAATTTTGAGGAAGATCATGGGTCCCAAATTCCAAAATAACTAACAAATTTTTTATAGTAACGAAGCCCTCTACGTAAAGTCGGAGAGACTCTCGAATACCATGAGGAATAGCAGCATTGATTTCTATGGATATATACTCCGAATGGACGCTGAGAGACTAACTAAACAAATCTTTGCTTCTTCTACACACAAAAATTAATAAATAAATAAAAATAAATAAATAAAAATCCAGATTACAGAAGTTAAGGACCGTGCCCAAAGAAAAAAGTACAATGTTCCAATATAAGATCAACATCAGGTAACCGATTCAGATATCAGAGGAGGAAAGGAAGTTAGAGATTAGATATTATGAAGAACTTTTAGGAGAAGAGGAGTTCCCAAGCCGATCTGACGTTCCCCAAAATGGATGATTCGAAGAGAAAAATAAATAAATAAATAAATACAGTATGTACATTATAGGATGGAACATAAATTTCAGAAGCGAATTACGGTCGTTGAGCAAGGTCAAACTGTATAGTCAATTTATAAACAATCTAATTTCTCAAAATTACGTCTTGTATCTTGTAAATTTAACTACCGCTTGTTACCTGAAAACAGTTTTCAGGAGTTTCGTTTACTCATTGTTAATACAGAGGATTTATTATAAAACAATATTTGTTTTATTCAACTGAGAATTGATGATCTACAAGGAATCGCGTAATTTTAAAATAAAATACATTTCACTTTTTTTAGACGTCTCTGCATTTCGGAACACCTAGTATTGAGGCATGCTACTAGCTGGTTGTTTCATGGTACAACAGCTTTCTGCTGTGACGGCGACTCCCCAAATGAAAAGTAGCGACATCCTGGGGGTCGAGACTTACAGGTTGAAAGCACTACTCTATTCAATGCTGACAAAGATACCTTGTCTGACGTTAAGAGGAGCCGGAATTTTATATTTCCTCCATGTTAATTTCAGCAAGTCAGGTCAGGTGCTTTGATACCTTCTTCCTGGTTTATCGGGCATACCGCGTACGTTTCAACAACCGATCAGCTGGGAATGGCGAAGACCCGAGGCAAAAAAAAACTAGCATTTCATCTAGGTAGTACAGATTCATTGATTAACACTAGGAGCACCGAATGAAGGCTACCATCTGCAAGGGCCACCGTGACGAAATTAGCCCCACGCTTTCTTCTGTTCGAATGGCCAAACTGTGCAAATATTATTCGTCTAGCTCCATATTTTTTTTTAAATCTACAATATCTGTCAGTATTCTAGATATGGAAGACGGAGTAGAGGAAGTTGAAATAGTAGATACAATACTGAGAGAAGAATTTGACAAGACACTTAAAGATTTGAGTAGAAACAAGACCCCCGGAGTACATTACGTTTCATCTGAACTGCTATTATCTTTGGGAGAGCCAGTCCAAATTTATGGTCCTTGTAGGGCGTGGTGAGAGATGAAAGTGCACCAAACGTTGGGCCATTTGTAGTTACCACTTGGGGCACTTTCGTGTTTCATTACGCCTTACTCGTACCATAAATTTGGACGAATTCGGCGATTATGAGTAAGCATCCTCTCCTTGGATACTTACACAACCTAAATAAAAGCATTTAATTAGCAATAAGTAATACAAGTTAATCGAGATAAAAAATTTCCTATCTTTTAATTTGGAGCAAATCACATACACTGTGCAAAATTTTATTAAACCTTGTGATGTTACCTGACCTGGTGTGTGTGTGTGTGTGTGTGTGTGTGTGTGTGTGTGTGTGTATTGTAACTGTGTACGTATGTTACTATATTCGTATATCGGTATGCAAACGAAAAAGTTAATGGCTCATATTCAAGTAAAAAAAAGACTGTAAATCTGTTGTAGTATTGGGTAGTGATTATTGTCTGTGACAGCAAGTGGCGTATTTAAAGTGTAACACTTGTACACATTTGCTATTCAAAATATCATTCTACTCTGCTGCCGGAATCAACATATTTAATTTTGATTTCTGTTCACTTCGTCAGAGTTTGTAAGTTCATATGGCTACACCTATGAGCTGTCCTTTCACTATTTTAGTCAGTGATTCAGTACACTATTAATTGCCTTTTAGTAAAATTAAGATGTCTTCAATTGAAAACAACATGAAATGTAATATTCACTGATCTCTGTCATTCTTTGACGAAAATGCCCAGCACTGCTTTTTAAGTACATGAGACTCTATCTTACACCCAAACATGTTTTGCTCTCCAGTCAGAAATGTCGCCCACAAAAGATTCGTATTATTCTTATAAAATACGAAGTGAACCGTGCATGTACCTTACAGTCTCCAGTCTGTACTTACTCATTTAGTCACTTAAATATTATTATTTATTAAGTGCCCTGAAATAAAATCTATTACTGCATTTCAAATATTGTTATTTCACTCAAGGTATCGTTTGAGAATGAGGTTCTTTTTGAATTTGCTGCTTGTGCACTTAATGGCGGCTCACCATCTACATCAATTGTTCTTTTATTGTTGGCTAAGACATATTCTTAAAAATATTCAAAGACGTGATAAGTCTAAATACGTAATAAAAGGCGTTACAGTTTAAAGATCCTTCTATTTCGACCAGTAAGCACTTACACTTTTACACAGGATACAGACCTCTGCTATTCTCCATTAATGCCATAATGTTTCATTTATCGATTATATATATATATATATATATATATCGCTCCTTTTTCAGAATCGTCCATACCAAGGACAAATCTAGAATCATCATCATAATAATTACATTCATTGCCATTCGTTTCCAACGTAAGATACATACATACAGTAACACAGCTTCATGGAATTTTATATTAACATAATCTCTTTGCCTCAGACAAAGAATATCTTTGTGCTAAAAACTTCGACAATAGATACTAGTAGACCAGGCAAACAGTAGAAGAGCTATACACGTGGCGTGGTAGCAAGATAGAACCACGTGACTGTTGACAAGCATTAGCTGGATGTAAATAACAGTTCAGCAGTTTTTAAGGAAAGAAATTATTTTGAACTGATAATACCTTGACGTGAAATTTAATATTACTTCAATTCTTACTTCTGTATAATCATAAGCACAGCTGGACGCGATCGATGTTTTGCCAACAGCCACGTTGTCTTGCCACAGAGATAATGGTGCCAACAATGTGATGTCATGCCCTGTCTTGTATTATCTATGGTCGAAGGCAAAAAACCGGCAGATTACCATTCCAATGACGTTTCTAGTAAAAAGAATATTAAGCCTTCAGGAGGACGTTACACCCTTTAATGCATGCCTTTTTATTTTAAGCTGTGAAAACTATCACTATTAATATAGTGAGTATACACTGAGAAAATATTTTTAAAAATTTTCCTTAAATTTATTATGCACTAATAGCAACAAACTGATCATAACTAGACAGCTATTTAGTGCTTCCAAGATGTTCCCGCTGCAGTAAATGTCACTATTTTGGTGCTGATCTTTTCATTAAGTTAAGTCTTAATGCAACGGTAGTATGTGACAAACTACTTTTACATGGCAAAGGAGGTATACCAAAGTAAACAAATGCACATGTTACGAGTAACTCAATGCAGCTAACTGTGAAGTGATTCAGTAGTAATCGGCGATTTATAATTTCTGGGTCGTGCTTCTTGCATACGTAACACAACTACAAAGCAGCTACAAATGAATTTGTGGTAAACTGTTGATCAGTTTGAAAGATAATGGAAGAAATTAGGTATGTAGCTGATCAGCTACATTATGCATTGAACAGTTAAGATCAATTGAGTAGTTTCGCGGTTCGCGGACAAAACGCGGACAAACGCGGACGGAATGTATTGTTGAATTTTATTATCATTTATTTTCTATAAATGGATTCTTCTGTCACTTCTTGGTGGAACAATTCCATATTTCAGGTATGAACAATCAATCTGTTTTTTCTTGTAGTAATTTTTGTTTAATTACTAACAAGTTTTTCGGCTTGTTAGGCCATATTCAGGTAAAATTTCACAGGCGTCGAGAAGAAACGCTATTGCTTGTGTTGCATGAACAAGTTAAGTAAAGGTACAACACACCAAAACTTTAGTTCTTGGCTTATGACATTAGTTGAAGTTGTCAAATTGATCTCTTGCCTTGTAGGTTTATGCTGAAGGTGGGTGTGCAAATTGTGTATTTTTGCTTGTTATTTTTTTGTACCTGTGTGAACGCTTGTTATTATTTTTATCATAAATTAATTATCAATTGTGCATTATGAATTATGACCGAGCGAGGTGGCATTGGACTCGCATTCTGGAGGACGATGGTTCAAATCAACCACCGGCCATCCAGATGTAGTTTTTCGCCGCGGTGTAGTAGCCGAGCGGTCTAAGGCGCCTCGCTGCGGGGCGCGCGGTTGCTCGCCGTCGGAGGTTCCAATCCTCCCTGGGATATGTGTGTGTGTGTGTGTGTGTGTGTTGTCCTTAGGTTAGTTTACCTTAGTTTAAGTACAATGTAAGCTTTCACGGCCTGCGACAACTTCATTTAGAACTTCCGGGCTCATAATCCGTGGTCGATTTGTAAAACTTTCCCCTACCGTTTTATCTTCGCCTGCGGAAGACATCTTCTGTGAAGAGTGGCGAACTGGCTTATGGTCCGATAGATTTACAAACATTTGAACATGTTTTTGTAGGTTTTCCGTTATTTCCTTAAGCGACTCCAAGCAAATGCTGGAATGGTTCCTTTGAAATGGCACAGTCGATTTCCTTCCCATTCCTTCCCAAAAAAATCCGAGCTTGGGCTTCGTCTCTAATGACCACGCTGTCGACGGGATATTAAACCCTACGCTTGCTTCCTTCTTTATCAGTTGTGAATGTACCTGTAATTGTAACATTACTTGCATTGAATTTTTCTTGAGGGTCACCATCATGTTTGTACAAAAACATGGAAATATAAACACTGATCTTATCTGGGCTCAGCGGCATTCAGTTGTGACCTGATCAGACAATAATCTATTTTCTACTTTGTGAGCTGTATGTGCTTCTTCGGTGCACTATTAACTACCTCTACTGCTCATCTATTCCTGGTACATTATTGATTAGATATACAGAATAAACCCCCTATTAAATACAGACGTGGAAACCACTAATAAACCTAGTCGAGACGAATCTCTAGTATAAACAAATGTTCAAATGTTTGTAAAGCTTAAGGGACTTAACTGCGGGGTCATCAGTCCCTAAACTTACAAACTACTTATGAACTACCTTATACCAAAGACGACACAAACATCCATACCCGAGTGGGGATTCGAACCCCCGACAGTAGCGGCCGTGCAGAATGTGACTGGCTCGCCGCAGACCGCTCGGCCACTGCGGCCGGCCAGGAAGGATGTATCTACACACTGTAAAACTTTCAAACATGTAGAATGAAAACTGATTTTTTTTTTAAATAGTGTGCATTTCTTTTATGTGACCCTAGTATTTATGGTGGCATGTGTGTGTCCATGAATTTTCTTGCTCTGAGAACGTTTATTTAGGTAAACTAAAATTCAGATTATTTCGCGTCCTGCCGTAATAGTGGTAGGTCAGGATTTATCGGGTTTCTTAATCTGGGGGTTTGTCTGGCAGATGCCCCTCCATAGTTCGTTATCTTCCCGGTCTCGGTTGTATAGTAGTGTTTTTCCAGTCGTCCTTCCAGTACCGTGGCTGTAGTTTGGCAGTAAAAATTTCCTGTTAATTTGTATGTCCAATCTGTGCCATAGCCTACCCCCCCCCCCTTTTCCTTGCTTCCTTTCTTGCTGTTGTTGCTCACTGGGCCTAGTGTTAGATTTAGCATCTGAGCTTGATTCAACAAATCACTTGAGCTTGGTATAACATTATTATGTCTCATAAGTGCTAAGTGTTGCCAAGCGAGTTCAGTACATCTTGCAATGTCTCCTTAAATTTTAAACAGATCTACTGTTAAGTGGATTTCTGTATACCTGTATCTCGGGCAGGCCAACTTTTGAATTACTTGTTAATCTAGCATTTCTATTAATTTTATATTACCCTGTTATGCAGCTGTTTTAAGAATTGTGTTTCTGTAAACATTTGCCAAAGCATTCCTGCAAATTTTCATGTACGTTTCCCATAAAAATTTAAGCTGGCCATTTTCTTGAATTACCTGTTATTTATATTAATTACGACCTTGCCTTCTTATACAACAGTTAATACTACTTTTATGTTTTTCCCGGAGCTTTTGGTAATATCAATTACAACGCCGCCCTCTTGATTTTCAAGCAGGCCTTCTGTCATAGTCGCGTTGAAATGGAAACAGACTTGACTTCGAAAGCAACTAAACACAGCACATGAACTGAAAGCACGTTTATTACGAACTCAACATACACGCAGCACTGTCTGCCTCTCAGACAGAGTGCTCTGCTATTTATACACAGACAGAATTTACCAGAAATTAGAAGAACAGTTAACATAAGAAACAAGTAGAATTTACAAGTGAACATAAGAAAGATGTAGAACCTTCTGGAATTGTTATTTACAAAGAAACAAATTATTTGCCGGTGGGCGGGAATGAACCGGCGACCTTCTGCACCCCAGTCCGTGACGCTAACCCCTGCGCCACTCCGGCAGTCGATGTTCGTCGTCTCTCGCGGCATTGCTCCCTCTCCTGGAGAAATAGCGACCCGCTGTTATCATCCCTGTGGAGCCAGCTGCAAGGTCCTGGACCTTGACCGTGTCATGGGTCCTCTGTATGACAGTTCAAGAGAATCCTTCCCTTGTCCGCGATTATCGACGACAGAAGTTCCTGTCGTGGCTTCATCAGGAACATTACCGTCCTTGAACACGAAGCCATTGTCGTCTACCTGCTCTTCAGGATCGTAGTAAGGCTACATGCGCAGGACGTGAACAATGTCTCATCGTTTTTGACGTTCGACAACAGCGTATAATCCTCAACTTCCTATGTGACGTCTGACAGGCGGCGTATGACACGATACGGACCAAAGTATCACTTCAATAACTTTTCTGACAGTCCAACCTTCCGTACAGGCGTAAAAATCCATACCAGATTTCCTGTGCTGTACACAACAGGTCGGTGACGGTCCTTCTCCTGTGCATCCAGTATCCGTATGCGAGCCAACTGTCTTGCTTCTTCGACTCTGGTGATGAGCTGTTTAACATAGTCATCCTGAGTGTCGTCCGGTTGGAACGGGATCAGCGTATCCATTGTCGTCTCAGCTTCACGGCCATGGAGCAGGAAAAACGGAGTGAAGCCTGTGGTGTCTTGTCTTGCGGTATTGTAAGCAAATGTCACGACTGGCAGAATTGTATCTCAATCCTTCTGCTCAACATCGACGTACATCGACAGCATGTCGGCTAATGTCAGAACGTTCCGTAAGACCATTTGTCTGAGGATGGTGTGCAGTTGTTATTCTGTGGACAATGTTGCACCGTGACATTACCTCTGATACTAGTTTTGACTGGAATACTTTTCCGCGATCAGATATCATGACACGTGGTGCTCCATGCTTCAAAATAATGTCTTCTACAAGGAATTTTGCGATCTCTGGAGCTTTTGCAGTCGGCACAGGTTTGGTGACAGCGTAGCGTGTGAGGTAGTCAGTGCTGACTATTATCCAACGATTACCGGTTGTCGACTTCGGGAACCTCCCTAAAAGATCGATCCCAACTCGGTGGAATGGAGCTGCTGTCGGCGGAATCGGTACGAGATGTCCTGGAGGTAATTGCGGCACATGCTTCCGTCGCTGGCACTCTTTACAGTGATTCACATAGTGCTTGACAGATCTGTAGAGACCTTTCCAGTATTACCTGCGTCTGATTCTGTCTAGGGTCTTCACGAATCCCAGATGACCGGATATTGGAGCATCGTGTAAATGTTTGAGAATATCTGGCTGGAGATGAGCTGGAACGACCAGTAGCCATTTGCGGCCCAGTGGATCGTAGTTGCTCTTATACAATTTTTCGTTTAGAAGTTGGAACTCTCCATTGGTCGGTTCTCCTTTCTCCAAGGCCTCTATCGGTTTTAATAGTGTTGGATCTTTCCTCTGTTCAGCTGTAACGTCATCTAATTCAGTGAGAGCTGAAATTTCGTTAATGCTGTTGTGTTCCACTAATGGATTCCTCGATAGGCAGTCGGCATCCTTGTGTTTGCGCCCGTTCTTGAATACCACTGTGACATCGTACTCTTGGAGTCTTAGTGCCCATCTTGCTAGTCGACCTGATGGATCCTTCAAGCTAGTCAGCCAACACATCATAGAATGGTGGCCTGTCACGACGGCGAATGGTTTGCCGAATAAATACGGCCGGAACTTGTTGACAGCCCAGATAACCGCGACACATTCTTTTTCAGTTGTATAGTAGTTTATCTCGGACTTTGAGAGTACTCTTGACGCATAGGCTGAACTTGTACAAGCACTGCACCAATCCCATAACCACTGGCATTTGTGTGAAGTTCCGTTTCTGCATTCTCGTCGTACAAGGCTAGCACTGGTGCTGAAGTTAGAACCTCCTTAAGTGCCCATAAAGCTCTTTCTTTTGTCTCATCCCAGTAAAATTTGGCGTCTCCCTGCAGAAGTTCTTGTAATGGACGTGCCTTGTTACAAAATCCTTTTATGAAACGTCGGTAGTATGAGCACAGCCCGAGAAAACTTCTCACATCACGAATGTGCTGAGGAGTTGGAAATTCTGTGACTGTCCTTAATTTATCTGGATCGGGAGGGACACCATCTCCGTTTGACTAGGTGCCATAGGATTTTTACCTCTTTGGCGACGAAGAAGCATTTCTTTGGATTGGGGCGGAGACCTGCAGCCTGAACACACTTCAACACAGTTGACAGGCGACTCAGATGTTCTTCAAATGTTTTCGAGAAAACGACAATGTCATCTAAATAGCAGAGACACGTCGTCCACTTAAGGTGTCGAAGCAAGTTGTCCATCATGCGTTCGAATGTGGCTGGAGCATTACACAATCCAAATGGCATTACTTTAAATTCATAGAGGCCGTCAGACAATAAAAGCCGTCTTCTCCCTGTCAGCTTCGTCAACCTCGATTTGCCAGTAACCTGTCTGCATGTCCATTGTTGAGAAGTATGTAGCTCCTTTCAAGCAGTCTAAGGTGTCGTCAATACGCGGCAATGGGTAGACATCTTCCTTTGTGATTCTGTTCAGCCGCCGATAGTCGTCACAGAATCGCCACATGCCATCCTTCTTCTTTACGAGGACCACCGGAGACGACCAAGGACTCACCGAAGGTTGAATAATGTCATCTCGCAACATCTTCTCCACTTCCTCCCGAATTATCCGTCTGTCGGCTGGCGACACTCTATACGAACGCTGGATAATTGGCGGATGATCCCCAGTATTGATCCGGTGCTTTATCGTGGGCCGTTTCGTCTGACTATTCCCCTGCTGAGGTGTGAATGCACCCGAAAATTGGCGTAGTATACCTAACACCCGCTGGCGTTGTTCCTTGGTCAGTCCAGGCCCTATTGGCAGTTCCACGTTTGTTTCCTCCTGCGTGTTGTCTGTACTAACAGCAGGGCATGGGTCTTCATTGATGACGTTGAGCTCACTGTCCTGGATTGGTTCAGCTGTCCCGATACACATTCCCTTGGGGATAAGTTGGGACTCAATAATGTTCAAATGTCTGTAAATCTATCGGACCAAACTGCGTGCTCATCAGTCCGTAGCTTACAAACTACTTAAACCTAGCTAAACTAATCTACGGACAAATACACACACCCATGCCCCAGGGAGGACTCGAACCTCCACGGCGAGCAACGGCGCGCTCCGGAGCCAGACGCTTTAGACCGCTCGGCTACTCCACCGCGGCAAGTTGGGACTGCTCGTGACGATTTGTGATCCAAATCTCTCCTTGACCACCGGTAATGCTTATGATAGCCGCTGGTACGTAAATTTCTTTTGTGAGCCTGATAAACTTTTTACTATCAACAAGAACTTCACAGCTTAACCAGTCATCTGTGTTTGTGACTGCAACTCTTCTCATTGTCAACGGCGGTATCGTCACATTGTCAACGACGAATAACTTCCCAGAAAATTCTGTATTACGTGTATCCGGCGGAACAACTTCTTCAATTTGCAGATCTTCCACAGCCAATGATAGCTTCGGATGCCTGAAGGAAGTCCCATCCGAAGATGACATTGTGACTACATTCTGTTAACACGACAAATTCAAACGGCTGCGTCCTGTTGTTGATGGTTATTCTTGCGACACAAGTTCCTGCTGGATGGACGTACTATCCATTCGCGACCTTCAGCACATTGCCCCCGTATCACAGAACATTGTTTTCTTTAGGGTGCGGCGGTAATTATCCGATAATACAGAAAAAGAGGCTCCTGAATCAACAAGTGCCCGGACAGGCTGGCCGTCGATTATGACGTCGATGAGATTTCCCGACATCTTAGCGACTGTCGTCCATGGAGGATTTTCATCTGCGGCGGCCTCACCTCCGTAGATGGTCGCCTCGCTTAGTTTTCCTGGGCGCGGTGGCTAAGGGAGCGGCTGGTACCTCTGTACGACGACGGTGAACGGCTACGCCGCGTCGGGAAGTGACCTCGTCTAGGGTACGGCGATGGGCTTCTTACCATAGGTCGAATGAACTCATCAGCAGGTCACTGCCTGGGATAGAACTGCTCCGACGGCTGACGTCTTGCGGCAAAATAATCATCGAATACTCGCCTTCTCTCTCTGCAGTAGCGTACGACATGTCCAGGGCGTCCACAGTGGAAACACAGTGGTGTGTTGTCTTCTGTCCTCCAGACGTCTGTTCTTCTGCGGGTCGTCATAGGTACCGGGGGAGTTGGCTGTGGTCGCGTCGGTCGGTTCATGGGCTGCCGTTTGGCGGTTGCAGCCATAGCAGGGCGGCGCCATTCTTTACGTCGGGTGCGATTGACGGGGCAGACAGGAGCTAATGTTTGAAATACCTCGTCCTCAGCGGCGTCGGCTCCCTCGTGACTTACAGGACTCACATCCATAGCCATAATCTGATGCTCGCTCGGTCTAATAGTCCCGGCTGCTATGCACTGCTGTAATTCTTCTCTCACGATTAGTCGTATGAGAGAAGTGAAGTCATGCTGGTCTTCCACAACGTCCATAGGGACTAGATTTGGGAGTCTGTCATACTTCTTGCGTCCAACCCTCCTTTGTTGCATATCTTCAATACGCTGGCACCACTTGATGAACTCTTCTGTCGTAGCGACGTCTTTTATCAGAAGACTTTGTACATATCTTCTGCAATCCCCTTCATCAGGTGCGTGATTTTGTCCGCCTCAGTAATGTTCGTATTGACTATGTTACACAGGGCCAAAACATTCTGTATGTACGATTGTGTCGGCTCACCATGTCGTTGGGCCCGGTTCTTCAGTTGTTCTTCCGCCGAGCGGATTTGTCGCTGGCGGTCTCCAAACGTCTTCTTAAGTTCCTCCTGGAACGTCTCCCAGTTATTTAACTTGTCTTCGTTGTTTTCGAACCATTGCTGAGCTGTTCCGTCCAGGTAGATATAAACGTTGGCCAAGCACATCGTATGATCCCACCTGTTGTACTTGGCGACTCGGTCGAACCCTTTTAGCCATTTGTTGGGGTCCTGTCCAGCATCTCCAGAGAACACTGACGGGTGTCTGATGTGCAGCTGGCTTATTGCTGGTTTCGTCTCCATCGTTCTTCTGATAATACGGACTTTTGGAAGGATGTACTCGGTGTATCCCTTGTATTCCGGTTCCAGTCCGTGTAAGCGACGGCTTTTACGTTGCCTAATCGGAGCCACGGTGATGCAGCTGTTGCACAGTGTACCCGGCGCCTCCACCAAACAATGTCGCGTTGAAATGGAAACAGGCTTGACTTCGAAGGAAACTAAACACAGCACTTATACTGAAATCACGTTTATTACGAACTCAACATACACGCAGCAATGACTGCCTCTCAGGCAGAGTGCTCTGCTATTTATACGCAGACAGAATTTACCAGAAATTAGAAGAACAGTTAACATAAGAAACAAGTAGAATTTACAAGTGAACATAAGAAAGATGTAGAACCTTCTGGAATAGTTATTTACAAAGAAATAAATTTGAACCGGCGACCTTCTGTACCGCAGTCTGTGACGCTATCCCGTGCGCCACGCCGGCAGTCGGTGTGCTTGGTCTCTCGCGGCTATATAATATATCCTTGAGACAGTTCAATTTATTAATTATCTAAATTTAAATGTTGTTGTTAAATAGTATTCTGTTAGTTACCACTGCCTCAATCTGCTAACGAACGAATAGAGATGTGAGAGTAATGAAAAGATGGGTATTCGTATGTATCCGTTACCTAAAGAAACAGTACTCGTCACAATCGTATCATTACTTTCGTTACCAGTACCACCCACATATACGGCCGCTACACGTTTGTTTTTTTTTTTGTTTTTTTTTTGTTTTTTTTTTTAGGCTACTGAGGAGAGGATCAGTACAGTCCATTTCCCGTGATTGAAGTACAATTGTTAGAGATAAGTACACATTGATCAAATTATCGAGACCGACCCGCGACCTTCATTTTAAGTACAGTTACCGCACTTTATTTTGAGGCCTGGAACGTCATAACCAATCGGAATATTTCGTGACGAATGCCAATGTGACCGATCATAGTAGTAGCACTACATTTTCGAGCAAGGGGCTGTTGTATTGTATTATATGACATTAACAATTACGATAATACCGTCATGAGTGAAAATGTTTAGAAAACTTTTTTATAGTAGACAAGATCTAAAAAACAATTAACCATTAAAATGAAACCTTTACAGGTAAAAGACACAATAAAATGTATGTTTGCGTTAAAAGCGGACGTCATATCATGGAGGATTAAACTGCAAACATGGGCCAAGGAGTATAATTCAGAATGTTTAAAAACAAAATTAACCGTCTAAAATCGTGGAGCTACGGAGTATGCACTTAAAGTTCGTCACGGATATCTAGATAAGTTACTCATCCCATTTTTTTTTTCTTTACTGATATTTTAAAGCCACCTGTGTTCTGCAGCCGATCGGTTTTACAGATTCGTCAATTTGGCATAAGACATAGAAGGATGATAAAAATTGCAGAATTAAAAACAGGAGATGAAACGATGGAGACTTTTACAGGGAACTAAGAATTTTAAAATACATATTCAGAAATTAAAATAGCCACGATGGTTAAAACAAACATATATGTAGAGTTAAAACTCTCGAAGATTAAAACACATTCATTGGAGGACAGTAGATGATGAAGAAAGCATACATTTAAAATCACATTGCAACGTATTATTCTGCCAGCTCGTCGGTTGCTGACGTTTTAAAACTTGAAACACTGATCACTAGCACTGACACTACAACAATGATGGTGCACTGTTAAAACTGTTGGGCACAGGTACCCCAAAGCGGATGAGGAAGGGAAGGGAGGCGCGAAGGGAAGGGAAAGGAGGTGAAGTGACAGGCGATGGGGGAGGAATGCGCAAGGGCTCAAAGAGTTGGGGCAGGAGGGGAAGCCAAGTGTGGGAGAGAATGGAACGGGTGGAGGAAGGAGAGGGGGCGTACAAATATGGGGGTGGACTAACGTTGATAGGACAGGTAGATGTCGAGACTTAGGGCATCTGGGAGGGAGAAGTGACGTAAGTGGAAAGTTGAAGGTGAAGGGAGGGAGGAATAACGAGGTAACGGCGTGGCAGAGGCCAGGGAAGCAACAAAAGGTGGGAGACAAGCAGTTGGTGAGAATCCAGTTTTCAGGTGAAATATCGGAGGTGGAGGTGTTCGAGGAATTTGAGCAGGTGTGGGAAAGGAATAAGGTCATACAGGATCCGCGTGGGGGACGGGAGGCTGATGTGGTAATCAAGGTGGAGGGCGTGGCGTTCAAGGATCTGGCGGTAATGGTAGTGGGCAACAGGAGCAGGAACCCAAGTGGGGTGGAATCAGCACAAGACAGGGCGCATTACGGAATTGTAGGTGAAGAGGATGGTGGAAAGGTTGAGACCTCATGTCGGGCCGAAAAGAAGTTTGGGAAGGTCCCATAGTAAATAGTTTCACAGAATATATGCATTCTCCATATTGTATTTGGTAACAGAGTTCGTATTAATATGGTAGACGTAAATAAGGAAAGCCGGCCACAGTGGCCGAGGGGACTGCGGCCACTACGGTCGGGTGTTCGAATCCCCCCTCGGGCATATGTGTCGTCCTTAGTGTTAGCTAGTTCCTAAGTAGTTTGTAGGTTTAGGGACTGATGGCCCCGTAGTTAAGTCCCATAAGCTATACAAACATTTGAACATTTGAAATAAGGAAATGTAAACATGAGTAAGTTTGTATCGATGACGTAGATGTGAGGAACGAAACGTTTTCATGAGTAACGATTCAACAATTCGTATCAGCCAAAGTATTCGTCCCTCAGTACCGAATACATGCGGTCTGCAACAGCTCTAGTCACAACGAAGAGTAGAAAGGGCTTGGAGAGGCACTGACAAACAGGACGTGAAACTGAGCGCTCTCTATTGGAGGAAAGGAGCTCCAGATCGTGAATTATCAAAGTTATTTTAATCAGATTATAATGAGCTTGGGTGGAAATATAACCAAGGTCATTTCAAGGACTCACACAGACCATGAAACATTAAAACTAAGCACCGATCGAATATTCGGTTTCGGTTACGGCCAATTTCGGCCAAAATATTGGTTTCGGGCGCACTTTCCGTTTCCGCCAGAAATCAGCCGAATCTTTGGCTTGGCCTTAACCAGCTATCTTGAACTTACTGATGAAGTCCGCTCGCTTTCTGTATGGATTCAGTCAACCATAACGCTTTACCTCAGTTGACAGCGCCTAACTGCTAGGAGTCTCTCCTCCCGCATAAAAATTGTAGATATTTTCTAGTTAAGCACAATATTACGCAATCGTATGTAATACTGATATTCTTATACTTACTGATATTCTTCACTTACTCAGCATTGTACATAATGGAACAGGTTATCATATTGTTATGCTGTAAAGTTTTATTAATGAGTTTCCTTGAAAGCGAGGAATTAATATGGGTTGGGGAAACATTGGGCATGTGCTACACATCTTTTCCTGTTCAATTTGCGTAAATTTATACTGACAATAATCATACTGCTAATCGGAACTGTGACTTTATATTTCGAAATACTTTCTGTAGCATTGATTGAAGCTTCTATGTATTCAGGAATGTCAAAATGGAGATATGTAAAGTTGTTTGTAGATTGCAAAAACAAACGGAAGTGAAGATAGCAACATAAAGATAACGTTCTCAAGAACAAAAGCGTAAAAGCTACTTACAGAAGCAAACAAATGATTACTTTCTGAATGCCGCGGCGGAGAGGCCGAGCGGTCCCAGGGCCTAACTGCGGAGTGCACCGTTGCACGCCGCTGGAGGTTTGAGTCCTCCCTCGGGCATGGTTGTATTTGTTGTCCTTAGCATAATTTAAAGTAGTTTGTAAGTCTAGGGACTGATGACTAGAATAGTTAAGTTCGGCCGGCCGCGGTGGCCGAGCGTTCTGCGGCGCGTAAGTCACAGTCTGCACGGCCACTACGGTCGGGGGTTCGAATCCGTCCTCGGATATGGATATTTGTGCCGTCCTTAGTGTTAGGACTGATAACCGTCGCTGTTTAGTCCCTTCCAAAAACCAACAACAGTTAAGATCCATAGATTTACAAACATTTGAACATTACAGCTTTCTGCGTATTTTGTGTTGTGTTAATCATGTTGAGACATTTCGTAGTATCCATCTGGCATGTTTGTTGTGTACCTAAAGATTGAAGACTATTTTCTTACAAAAAGGTGTGCAGGACTGTGGAATTTGTGGTAGGTATATGGTATTCTAGTTAGTTCGAGGTGAACGGGACCGGGATCACATCGAACTATCGAAATTTACGTCGGAAAAAGAAGTAAATCGACCTTGAAAAGAATATACGTGTAAAAAAAATCACCTTCTTTAAAACAAAGTTTTTAAATAGTCATTTACATTGGTGGCTCAAAGATTTAAAGTCTTTTCAGTATTTGCTTCACGTTATAATGGTGAAGTGCCTTTTCCTGTGAAGATAGAATGTACCCGCAGTTGTTGTTTTGTTTTATAACGCTCGTATTTATGAGAAATTCGTAATTCTGAGACTCGAAATATCGAAACTCCACTGTATCGTGTTCAGTTTACTTATTGTCTTATTTTGCGAGGACAAAAGATTCCAATTTGAAAGTACTTAAAAGTACCGTCGTTTTATCTAAATCTTTTCGCCTCCCATGTCATGTTCTACGGACTCCTGGTTAGGCTTAGTTAGGCTTAAATACACCCATTAAGGTTTATTACACGGAGGGCATCTTGAAAAATGTGGAAAATCCAGTGATTTGTGGTGTAACGAAATTAAACAGAAATTTTAACTTAAGGGGAGACACATACGCGAAAAAAAGAGCAAATATAACCTGTCACAAAATCCACAATTTTTGAGTTGCATAAATGAAATTATGTACAATAGTTGATTGTAGTTAAAAGCATCTACTGAAATTGTTTTGTAATTTAAACTGAAATTTTTAATTTTTTAAAAGTTTTTCCGTTTATGAACTCATGATCCACAAAGGTACCATTTACTAAGAAATTTTCTTGGAAACCTCATTCAATTTCTTGCATATAATCTCAACCATCATTTAAAGAAACCCACAGAATCATTTCAATTTATTGATATTTAACGAGGTTTTAGGTTTAATTATTTTTCATTGAAAAAAAAACACTTTGAAATTCTATTTTCTTTATTCTCTATCTTTACATACATTGCATGATATTAAACATTCACTCTGTATACATGTTTCTTACACATAATGCAAAAGATATTCCTGAAATCACTTACTTGTTTTGGAGAACAATGTACCTGAATAATGAAAACGGCATTTCTGGGAAAATGCACTTTAAAGTTAAACATGATTTTTCATTGCCATTCTCACCTGCAATGTCCTCATACCCTTAAAGACTTCCTTTCTGTCTTGTTTGCTCTGCAAGGTCTTAAACGGATTTATATGACTGCAAGTATACGTTGTCAATCTCCATCAATATGTCGCGAGTGAAAACTCCTGGCTTGAAACCCATTCTCTACGAGATTCATATCCTCTCTGAGCTGCTACCATTAAAGACAATAACTGCTCATAAATTGCAATATTAACTACGTTAGGTGAGAAAAATGTAGTTTTGGGGCAACGTTTTCAGATTAGGGCCTTCAGAGACTAATTAGGATTTGTGTTTTGCCTTGAACACATTTCTTGGGAGGGCTGTTACTCCACAGCCTTCTTGATGTAGTATACAGACATTGGAAAGAAACACCCACATAAACAGATAATACGAGGGATTTAAGAACAAGGAACGAGGCGTGGCCCTGTGCAAGCTATTACAAATTATTATTATTATTATTATTTTATCGCGTTTAGCTGCGGAATTGGAATGCAATATTTGGTCATTTTGATTCCAATAGCATGTAGTAAATGAAGAGCCATTTTGTTCATTTTCGTGTACATCCCCCCTTAATTAAGCAAGTTTCGGTTTCGGCCGAAACTAGAAGAGGACCACAAATCATGTTTCGGTCGGAGTCTAATTAAAACCACTAAGAGGAAGGAAAAAGAAAAAACCTACCTCGTTCTTTTCGGTCACTGGGAGTATGTCGTTCTTCACGAAGCGGTCTTTCGCCCGCTCGACGTTGCTCCAAAGACTTTGAAACTCGCCGTATATTCTTAAATAAGAATACAGCGATTTCTATGATGGCGGACTAGCGCGAAAGGACAAGAAAAGAAAGCGAAGTGAGGCGAACTCAAGACGCAGCCAGCGCTGAGCCTCGACGTCGCCTCAGGAAAAGGTCACGGGTTCAGCGAGGGCTGTGGACGGGCTACAGACTGGAGGTCGCGCTCATCTCGCTCTCTCTCTTCTTTAGCGTTTAGAATTTTCAAGGAGCGGAATGAAAATTGCAAGATACATTGCGATAGAACACAAGAGGAAACCACAAAGCGAAATGTGAATCTTGGTGTAGAAATGACACACATATTTGCAGTTATGTCTTACATAAAATTGTCTGTTGCGGACTTCAGTCCACAGAGTAAACACCTGAAAGATAACATGATCCCCGCAAGGGGTCCTTTCTTTGTAACTAACTGAAAAGCCGGCGTTTCCCGGGTATTTATTTATTTAAGCCTTAGAATTCCTCCCCTCTCTCTCTCTCTCTCTCTCTCTCTCTCTCTCTCTCTCTCTCTCTCTCTCTCTCTCTGTCCTTGTTCCTAAAGACATGGTTTTTTTATGGGAGAACGTATAAGAAATAAAGCTGTCTTGCATAATGTGAAAAGTCTGTTGCTTTCGACTGCAGCCGTGTGCGCTTCACAGTCAAAGTTGGTTCATATTTTTCAACAGCAAGGCCAGCTTTTCTGAATTTCTTGAAGCTGACTGAAATACAGTAGTAAACACGTAAATATAATAAAACGTGGTACATGATGTGACAGTTTTATCCACCGTAGTATATATATTACCTCTCATTTATTGAACTGTATATTGTACAACTGTATAATTTTGCAGGTATATATTCACTTACTAGCTGCAAGTTCCCGGCTTTTGCCCGGGCTTAATACCACCGTTTCTCTCCCTCCCCCCTCCCCTGTACCACTTTACACAAGTATGACCACCACTTTTACTTACATGCTCATCATCTCATCATCACCACAAAAACATTCAAAATCACTCTCAATAACCACCGTTATAAGGGAACAGACAAACAGAGAACAAATGCGTCTTATAAGTATAATGATTGCAATCGAAGTCTGTAAGTAAAATACTCTCCCCCATGCACCGAACGAAATTTTAAGTAGACGGTAACCTTCATCTTGTTTTCAGGGTCAAGTGTGCAGAATTTCATCAAGATCGGAGCAAAACTGTAAGTAAAATACTCTCCCCCATGCACCGAACGAAATTTTAAGTACACAGTAACCTTACTGTATAGAGATACGTCTGTAAAATCTGTTGCGAATACATATGATAGTAAAGAAGTAATAGACTGAAACCGGATGCGTGGTGGGACAGTTTTCCCTGAACGTTACAGTTTATGTTCTCATAACCAATGAACTATGTGTCGTACTGTGATACAATTTCGAAGGTACATTCAGCTGTATGTGTGTATCTGTATGTTAAATGTCCTGCAGGTACAACATGTAATGTGAAAATTATAAATTGCAACGTCATATCGAATGCCATAGTTTTACTCCATGAATAGCGGAAAAGTAGTAAGCGAGAAACTTCTTTCCTTTCATAATTTTGCCATGATTATCAGCGAGAAAAAGTTCAATAAAGGTTTCAAATTATGTTTAAAGTTTGTTGCAAGTCAGTAAGTACTCTCATTCAATGTAGGATTAAAGACTCGTCGCATTATGTGGCACTTTCTTGCAACTACTATTGTTTGTGTGATATCTCCTGAATCATGGTTCGTATGTGATTCTTACCATCACAGCAATTGGTACCTCACGGTAAGGAATATTTGTACCAAATTTGGTTGATATCGGTTTAGTGATTTAGGAGAAAATGTGTAACAGTGTAGCGTGATGCAGCAGTTTTCTCTCATCTCATTGTTTATGACGTCATATGAACTATGTGTTTTACGTGATCCTTACACTTACGGCGACTGGTCGTCTTGGTTTGGAGGTCATGAGTGCAAATTTTCATTCAGATTGGAACAAAACTGTAGATTTGTATGTAAGACGAACACACAAACAAGCACAGGGACACACTGCTCTATATATAAAGATTACTGTCTTCCATTACTTAATTTGAACTTCATTCGCCAGTATGAAGCCGAAAATGTTATATGAGAGTGTTGTCGTTTCCGGGCGTAGGAGAGATATATAGGTCATTCTGCAGTTTTCCAGCGGTAGGTGGAGTTGCAGAAGATAGTTGTCAAGTGTAGGTTGTGCCATGGATAGCGCCCATCACTGTCACTAGACACCTGCTAAAAGTGCTGACTTTCGACTCCTCGTAGGAAACACTGGGGTTTCAACAACCAAGTATTCACAAGTATGTGTTGTGTGTTGCGGGGAGGGAAACTACCACTTAGGGACAACGATGTAGTGACAAACGCAATCATTGCGACAGACATGGATATCAGTGGAACTCCAAGTGAAAAACAAGTCGTTGTAGACTGGCTAAAAAAAAAAAAAAAAAAAAAAAAAAAAAAAAAAAAAAAAAAAAAAAAAAGGAAGGTCACGGTTTGCACGGCCACTACGGCCACTAGTTGGGCATGGATATTTGTGCCTCTTTGGTATTGGTTAGTTCATAAGTAGTTTGTAAGTTTAGGGACTGATGACCCCGTAGTTGAAGTCCCATAAGCTCTACAAATATTTGAACATGTAGAAAGGGTCAGTTACTGGCTATCAAGGTACGACTTTACTAGGGTTGTAAACTAGGGCGTCTTAAGGAGACTGGGCGCCGGATTGCGAAAAATCAGCGAGCGTCTCCTCTTGGCATCAAAATCGGGAAAAAAACATAAAATATGATTTTATGTTCCATTTCTTTTATTTAATACATACATTAAAATACAGATATATTTTGAGGACTGAATTCATTTTTTTCGGCTTTTAAATCGGCAAACGTTTTTATGATATCATCTGCTTTGAAATCTACTTCTGATTCGGTACTTATGATGGCCAAATTTGTCAGTCTATCTTGAGTCATGGTTGATCGTAATAGTTATTTATTAATTTCAGTTTTGAAAATTGCCTTTCGCCTTCTGCTACTGTCACAGGAAGTTTTAAATATATGCGTAAATATGTTGATACATTTGAGAACACAGACATTAAATTATTGGAAGAAATAAAATAAGCACATCAAATGAATTTGTTTCTCTTTGAAAAAAATAAAGGAAGCAAATGCAACTGATTAAACAGCTCTTCCTCATTAATATCCGATCTATTTTTATGTTTTAAAGTTTGAGACATTTTGTCTTTCTTTTCTCTCTGTATAATTCCTTCCAGCTTTCAATGTTTTGTAAAAAATGAATACTTGTTGTTGTGTTCTGCCCATAAATTGAATTTTCCATAAGATCGGTGTGTCTAGTAACAAAAAGTAAAAAATTACTTTAAACTTACTTTTTGGGTCTAATAAGAACTATCTGAGATTTTGTAATCAACATGTCGTTTTCGACGACGTGGACGAGCAGTTTCTTTGAATTCAGGTTCACATTCTAAATTTTCATCAACTAATTATGAATCAACCAGCACCTGTTCAAAGGCACTGTCAGTACGGTATACACCTAAATCGTACTGTTCGTACCATCTAAGTTGATATCCAGCGAACGATCGTAAATGAAACATGTAGGCCTATTTACGGTCGCTCCCATCAGCCACCGCACCGTGTATAATTATGTTAATTAGAAATCCTAACGCTAATCATGGATTAATTTGTGGTCCAAGATTAGTGGTGACTCAAGCGAGTACATCACCACTGCTAAATTCGCTATGACCATAAAGAAGGCACAAGGTCAGACGCTTCAAAGGGCAGTATTATTATTTATCAGAACCTGTTTTCTCGCATGCACATTTATACGTGGCTTTTTCACGAATTCGCTCATTCAGAGATATTTATGGTTGTGCTAAAGACACATTATAACTACTAACATTGTTTTCAAATAAGTTTTTAAAATAAAGAAGGTTTCAAAAAAATAATATGGCCTAAACGTGAACAAGCCAATCTCTGATTTTTTGTTTTTCACAATTAATCATTTTGTCTTAGAATGAGACTAATATTTGTTACTACTATTCAAAGTTTATTACATTTTATTCATACATATGAACTTGCAGCTCCATTACTACCTTACCTATATGTCACTGGTCAGGGTAAGTGCGAATTATTCGCACGGGTCAACTAGTTTATATATATATATTTAAAAAATCGTGTTTCTTAATTAGCTTTCCTTTTTAAGTTTTAATAGATTTTACTTCGATTAAACCAAAACTAATTTTTGTAGCAAAGTGACTGTTGTCTTTCTGGGTAGTCAGGCCCTTAATTTTTACTTTCCCTCCAATATTCCTAGGCCGATTTTCGTCTTGTATCGAAACATACTTTCATAAAAAAAGAAAAAAACTATATCGCTTCAGTAATATGTAAGGTGTTGCAGTTTTTCCATTTAAGTTCCCATTTTGGAGAGAAGACCGTTTCACTCTTGATTATTTTTTGCCGCAGATAAAATACGTGTCTCTTAGTTTTTCATGTATTGCAACATATCCAAATTTTCGCAAAATCGGAGCGTGAGACTTTGTCGGTTTACTTGTTAGCGAGCTGTCGCAGTCGTTTCTACACTGGACGCGCATTCGGGAGGACAGTGGTTTACTTGTCAGTAACTGGCGTGCATCCGTTGTTAGTAGGCCTACAGTATGTCACCAAAAACTCAGTTGTTTTCAGTCCTCGGAATTATCCTCCCCTTATTAATTTGTCACTTGCATTCCTGAATGCTCGACTTAAAGCTGTTTTTCGTCTATAGCGATTGATTGCAGTATCTCACGCATCGCCGCACCTACGAGAAGAGCAGCAACCTCTCCCTCCGCTGAAGTCCCTACTACCAACGAAGACATTAACAACAGGCAGGAAGCAGATGGTAAGACTGTATGTAGAAATACTGGACACGTTCCACTCTAGGAGCAGTCTGAGGTAGCACCTCAGGAATACAGCGAGTCACTTTATTTAAATATCGTGTAAGAAGACGTTTGTATCTGACAGAATACCTAACAAGATTCTTTGAAGGTTATCATCTCAGCCTGCAACACAGTAAGTAGGTATACAAGTAGTAAACACTTACGATGACATTTTAATATTTTTGGTAACTACGTAGATGCGCAATTCTTGAATGTAGGAGAGTGCTTGTATTTAGCTGCAGAGGCAGCATTCTTAATATGGAGGAATGACTGCTGAAAGGAATCCTTTATTTTTCATAAGGTGTTCGTAAATATTTTTATTGCAGGGTTATCAGTTCGAAGTAATATAAAATTTTGCTTCACTTTATTTCAGATTTTAAAGAAGAAAAACCAGATGATACTTCTTGGTGGTGAGTGGTTCATTTATGTTGTGTCTGAGGTGCAATATGTAAGACGCAAAGTGTTTTCACGTAGGTGAGACAGGTGCTCCACTGTGTTCTGTCGTTGTAGCCAAATCTGCGGTGTCCGCCGATACACCAACGCAAAGTCTGCAGAGGCGCGGAGCTGATCGTCGTAAATGGTAACTGTCCAGCATCATTCGTGGGTTGCTCTGTCCCTAGCTGCTCTGCAGTTGGTACACCAAGTTGAACAGCTGGTATGATAACTTCAGCAACTGTAAAATAAAAAGTCACATTTTATACATTGTAAGTTGCAATGAGTCACTGCTTGGAGTCAGTTGTAAGATTGAAGAGATAGACTCGACGTACGGTATTTATCCATTAACTTCTTAATGTTACTATTTTGTCCTCGACAGTGAAGTTAAAAATTATATATGGAGTTTATTTCAGACTGTAAGTCTTAGTAGAGGTATGCAATCGTCATTTAATTAAAATAATTCTAAAATTGTTTATAGGTTGCTTGAATAGTCAATTAGTAAATTATTTGTTGTACAAACACATGTTTCAGGCTTAGCCCATCTGGTGACCTATAATAATATATATCAAGCGAGACTCATAGTTGAGTCTCGGACACGCGCTAGCAGCGCGCTTCATGTGTTTCAAACGTCAAGTTCGCTCCACAATTTCCCCTGATGTAATTAACGCATCGCGATGCAACCGATGCCATTCTTTTTGTGATTTTTTTCATCCTATCGATTGCTTAAGAAATAATATGGCGTATCCATTAAAAAAGACATAAGTCTGTGTTGAAAATAATATTTTTTCACGTTTTAGAGTGTCTCGTAGTACCTACTTTCATAAGCCCCTGCTGTATGTTCATTACCGTGAAAGTCGTTTTTCAATACCTCTCATAGTTTCAAGAGATATCTGGGGTGAAACAATTGAGTGGGACACCCTGTATATGGAGTTTATTTCAGACTGAAAGTCTTAGTAGAGGTATGCAACAGTCATGATCAAAATTTAATTGAAATAATTCTAAAATTGCTTATAGGTTGCTTGAATAATCACTTAGTAGATTATTTATTGTACAAACACGTGTTTCGGGCTTAGCCCATCTGGTGACCTATGTGGTACATATTGAACATTGATGCATTTAAATTCGTCATTTAAAAATACTGTTGTTATGTATTGCCAAACAAGAATAAACATCATATGTGTTGTTCTCTTTGCAAAGCCACTGCTGCCAGCGCCAATAATTGCCAAATTCTGCCGCACAGTCGTACAGTTACGTTCGTTGAGCGCGCCACATTGATTCCTGTGTATATTTCACGCAGTGGTACTTGTCTGTTGGCAATGACTACTCTACATAAGACTCAATGCTATCGATCATTTAGCGTAGGTCGCCCATGCCTTGTCTGTGGTGACATTAAAAGCCTGAAATTTGGTATGATTGCCGTGTCCTAACGTAGGAGAGTGGAAAGGGGGTTGTAGATCATTCTGAAAGTCCAGAGCAGAAAGGAGTGACAGCAGAAAGACAAGTAATAGGCATCAACGAGAGATGTGGAACTCTACAGGATTCTTGTCCCGGAAACTGGGAACTCATACGTATATGGAAATAGATTTATTGTATCTCATAAACTAATACTATTACACTGAGGGTAATCATTTAGAACAGCGAAAGAATATATATCTTGCCATGACAGAAGTCAGTATCTAGGTTTCCTGGGGAACCCTCATAGCAGCATTACATGAAAGACGCACTCCCTGTGAGAAACAGACTGTCGTGGAAACTTACCCGTGGCTGATAGCGAACGACACGGATCCGGCGGCCAACTCGCCTGACTGAGAACCTTCCGCTTGATGAAAAATCCGGGGGTTTTAAAGACTAGTGTGGGCGCACTAGTTTTCCCCACTTTCAGGTACCTAACAAATTCCTATTGGCCACTGCTATGTCAACCAATCAACTTGTGGCTTACCACATCCCCTTCTAGCGAACGACGTTTCAGCCCTGTCCCCTCTGCCGTTCCCTGGGTGGGAATGTGAGTTGTTTTTACACTAACAAACTCCATACTTGGCAGCAACATCGTTCAGTGGGGAAGGAAACGTCACGCTGCTACGCAGGCAGTATGGTCAACAACGACAATATTTCACGTCAGTTGGCCACGCCTTACGCCATCTCCAGAGTGGGGAACTGCTAACTAGCAGTTTTCCTCCTTTACCCTCTAACGTCATGAGCCCGTTGACGTTGTTGTTCCCAGGGACCTCAAAAAATGTTCAAATGTTTGTGAATCTATCGGACTCAAATGCTTGTTCATTAGTGAACACCAGACGTGTACTTCTGTCCTTATAACTGGATCAGAATGGCCGTCTTACCCACCCCGTAATATTGCCATTGCTCCTGTGTGGTTGTTTACATCTTTGTGCGGATTGAGTGACATCTATGGAGAATCTAAGGAACGTGAACATTCGAAGCCACCCCAGTTAAGGAGTATCCCTGGCTCCGGCCAATGAGAACTCACTAGCTGTCAGCCAATGAGATGTTGCGTGATTCTTAACCGGAGATTCGGACGCTACGCGCCCTCGCGTACTAAAATTAAAACTTCCTCTTTAACCTATACCTAATCTAACTTTCATTTTAAAATAAGTGATCCGTAGTATAGCCTTAAGAAGATTAGGTATACGTTAAACAAGAAGGGTTAAAAAAAAAAAGTACGTGGGGGCGTGTAGCGCCCGAATCTCCGGTTAAGAATCACGCAGCATGTCATTGGCTGACAGCAAGCGAGTTCTTATTGGCAGGGTCCAGGGATACTCCTTCATTGGGGTGGCTTCGAAATTCCGCCTAAAGAACTGTGTTCTAGATGTGATACACATTGAACGTGAGTGTTCACGAAACCTTGGGACCAAGGCGATGCAACACTTTTTGGTGTGTGTACGTGGATATTACTATAATGTTATAATTTGTCGTGCTGACTTGTCTCATGACCATGTAGACTTGCTCCTTGGCTAAGTCCTGCGGAATAAACTTATTACTGTAAACGTCCCCTGTTTTTAGGCCTTCTGTTCTCTCTACGGCGCATGTGAAGCTCGCCTTTTGGTTTAACACTGGAATAGCATGTGCGCCACTGACCTCCTGGAAGGTCTCCCTGGAGAGGGTGACCAGCTTCCCCACGCGTAGGCGGAGTGGCCGCCCCGCGCACGCCATGAAGACGAGCAGCGAGCGCTTGAAGCGGACGCCCGCGTCCGGCCAGCGGCAGCAGAACGCAGAGTGCGCCAGCCGCTCGCTCTGCAACACAAACACCCTAGACAGGTATTCTGCTGGCACTCATATATACTGTGTGATCAAAAGTATCCTGGCACCCCCAAAAACATACGTTTCTCAGAGTAGGTCAATTGCGTTGACACCTACTGTCAGGTACTCCATATCAGCCACCTCAGTAGTCATTAACCATCGTGAGAGAGAGCAGAATGGGGCACTCCACAGAACTCGCGGACTTCGTTCTTGTGTAAGAAGTCTGTACACGAAATTTCCAAAGTCCTAAACATCCCTAGGTTCACTGTTTCTGATGTGGTAGTGAAAAGGAAACCTGATGGAACATGAAAGCGTACAGGCCGACCTCGTCTGTTGACTGACAGAGACCGCCGACAGTTGAAGAGAGTCGGACAGTGTAATTGGCAGGCATCTATCTACCCCGTCAAAAAGGAATTTCGAACTGCATCAGCATCCACTCTAAGTACACTACTGGCCATTAAAATTGCTACACCAAGAACAAATGCAGGTGATAAACGGATATTCATTGGACAAATATATTATACTAGAAATGACATGTGATTACATTTTCACGCAATTTGGGTGCATAGATCCTGAGAAATCAGTACCCAAAACAACCACCTCAGGCCGTAACAACGGCCTTGATACGCCTGGCCATTGAGTCAAACAGAGCTTAGATGACGTGTACAGGTACAGATCCTCATGCAGTTTCAACACGTTACCACAGTTCATCAAGAGTAATGACTGGAGAATTGTGACGAACCAGTTGCTCGGCCACCATTGACCAGACGATTTCAATTAGTGAGAGATCTGAAGAATATGCTGACCAGGGCAGCAGTCGAACATTTTCCTTCTGCAGAAAGGCCCGTACAGGACCTGTCTGTGATGCAGCGTCAAGGGTAACCGCACGCATGATCTCCGAGCTGATAGTCCATGCAACTGCAGACGTCGTCGAACTGTTCGTGCAGATGGTTGTTGTCTTGCAAACGTCAGGGGCCGAGACATGGCTGCACGATCCGTTACAGCCATGCGGATGAGATGCCTGTCATCTCGACTGCTAGTGATACGAGGCCGTGGGGATTCAGCACGGTGTTCCGTATTGCCCTCCTGAACTCACCGGTTCCACATTCTGCTAACAGTCATTGGATCGCGACCAACGCGAGTAGCAATGTCGCGAAACGATAAACCGCAATCGCGATAGGCTACATTCCTTTACCGAACTCGGAAACGTGATGGTACGCATTTCTCCTCCATACACGAGACATAACAACAACGTTTCACCAGGCAACGCCGGTCAGCCGCTGTTTGTGTATGAGAAATCTGATGGAAACTTTCCTCATGTCAGCACGTTGTAGGTGTCGCCACCGGCGTCAACGTTGTGTGAATGCTGTGAAAAGCTAATCATTTGCATATCACAGCATCTTCTTCCCGTCGGTTAAATTTCGCTTCTGTAGCACATCTTCGTGGTGTAGCAATTTTAATGGCCAGGACTGTAGTATGACAGGCGGGAGGTGAGAAACTTTGAATTCCATGGTCGAGACACAAATCACGCAGATCAACGCCAAACGACGCATCGCTTGGAGTTAGGTGCGTAAATATTGCTGTGGAGAAGCGTTGTGTGGATGGACTAATCACGGTACATAATGTGGCGATCCGATGGCGGGGTCTGTGTATGGCGAATGCCCGGTGAACGTCATTGTCAGCGTGTGTAGTACTAACGGTAAAATTCTGATAGTTGTTTTGCGTGGCACTATCACGCCACCGGCCTACATTGATATTTAAGCACCTTGTTTCCCACTGTTGAAGAGCAATTCGGAGATGGCGATTGCATCTTTCAACGTAATCGAGCATGTGACGAAATGGTTTCACGACAATTATGGACTGGCTCGCATCTTTGGGATCTTTTGGAACGCTGGCTTCGTGCCAGGCTTCACCGACCTTCGTCGATACCTCTCCTCACTGGAGCCATCTACATCTACATACATACTCCGCAATCCACCCAAAGGTGCATGGCAGAGGGTACTCAGTACCACTACTAGTTACTTGCTTTTCTGTTCCACTCCCATATAGAACGACGGATAAACGAATGCTTGTATCCATCTGGTACGATCCCTAATCTCTTATTTTATCTTTGTGGGCTTTACGCTAAATGTATGTTGGTGACAGTAGAATCGTTCTGCAGTCCGCCTAAAATTCCGCCCTAAATTTCTTCCACGGTGCTTATCGAAAAATTCGGTACGTCGCGTTCCCTCCAGTGACTCACGAAGTATTTCGTAACACTCGCGCACTGATCAAATCTACGATTTACAAACCTAGCCGTCCATCTCTGAACTCTATTCCTACTTCAAACCGATCTGGTGGGCATCCCAAACACTTGAACAATACTCAAGACGCGGTCGTATAAGCATTTTATATGCGATCTCCTTTACAGGCGAATCACACCTTCCCAAAATTCTCCCAATAAACCCAAGTCGACCATTCTCCTTACTGACGACTGTCCTTAAAAGCTTGTTCCATTTCATATGCTGTGGAGCGTTACGCTTAGGTATATAAATGCAGTATATAAAAGCAGCACACTACTATTGCTGTATTCGAATATTACGGGATTGTTTCTCCTACTCACCTTCGTCACCTTACGTTTTTCTACATTTAGCGCTATTTTACACCACCTAGAAATTTGGTCCAAGTTATCCTGCAGCCTACTACAGTCATTCAATGACGATACCCTCTTGTACACCACAGCATTATCAGCAAACAGTCGCAAATTGCATCTCACACTGTACGTCAGCTCATGATCATTTACATAGAAATTAATAGCGGTCCTTCCCCTGGGCCACCACTGACGATACCCTAGTATGAACACTCGCCAACGAGGGCAACGTACTAGGTTCTACCACTCAAGTAGTCTTCGAGTACCTACTCCATAAACTCGTATCTTCGTAAGCAGTTTGTAGTGCGGTACCATGAACCACAGACATTGCCGAGGTGGGGTGGCTTGCGTGCCTCAACGATACAGATAGCCGTACCGTAGGTGCAACCACAGCGGAGGGGTATCTGGGGAGAGGCCAGACAAACGTGTGGTTCCTGAAGAGGGGCAGCAGCCTTTTCAGTAGTTACAGGGGCAACAGTCTGGATGATTGACTGAGCTGGCCTTGTAACATCAGCTAATGTGGCTTTGCCACACAGTTACTGCGAACGGCTGAAAGCAAGGGGAAACTACAGCCGTTACCTTTCCCGAGGACATGCAGCTCTACTGTATGAACATATGATGATGGCATCCTCTCGGGTAAAATATTCCGGAGGTAAAATAGTCCCCCATTCGGATCTCCGGGCGGGGACTACTCAGGAGGATGTGATCATCAGGAAAGACAATACTGGCATTCTACGGGTCGGAGCGTGGAATGTTAGATCCCTTAATCGAGTAGGAAAATTAGAAAATTTAAAAAGAGAAATGGATAGGTTGAAGTTAGATATAGTGGGGATTAGTGAAGTTCGGTGGCAGGATGAACAGGATTTCTGGTCAGGTGAGTACAGGATTATAAATACAAAATCAATTGGGGGTATCACAGGAGTAGGATTGATAATGAATAAGAAAATAGGAATGCGGGTAAACTACTATGAGCAGCACAGTGATCGCATTATCATTGTCAAGATAGATACGAAGCCAACATCGACAACAGTAGTACAGGTTTATATGCCAACTAGCTCTGCCGATGATGAGGAAATCGAAGAAATATATGAGGAGCTAAAGGAAATTATTCAGACAATTAAGGGAGAGGAAAACTTAATTGTTATGGGAGACTGGAATTCGGTAATAGGACAAGGAAGGGAAGGGAGGATAGTAGGTGAATATGGTCTGGGCAAAAGGAATGAAAGAGGAAGCCGCTTGATAGAATTTTGCACAGAACATAATTTAGTTATAACAAACACCTGGTTCAAGAATCACAAAAGAAGGTTGTATACGTGGAAGAAACCAGGAGACACTGGAAGATACCAGATAGATTTTATAATGGTAAGACATAGATTTCGGAACCAGGTTCTACAATGTAAGACATACCCAGGGGCAGATATAGACTCTGACCATAACTTGTTGGTTATGAACTGTAGGCTGAAACTAAAGAAACTACAAAAACGTAGGAAAATAAGGAGATGGGACCTGGATAAATTGAAGGAACCTGAGGTTCTTAAGAATTTCAGAGGGAGCTTTAGGCAACAATTGACAGAAACAGGGAAAATAAAACAGTAGAGGAGGAATGGGTAAAATTGAGAGATGAAATAGTGAAGGTAGCAGAGGACAAAATAGGTAGGAAGGAAAGACCTACAAAGAATCCTTGGATATCACAGGAGATACTAAATTTAATCGATGAAAGGAGAAAATATAAAAATGCAGTAAATGAAACAGGCAAAATGGAGTACAGACGACTAAGAAATGAGATTGACAGGAAGTGCAAAATGGCTAAGCAGGAGTGGCTAGAAGGCAAATGTAAGGATGTAGAAGAATGTATAAATAAGGTAAAACTAGATACAGCCTACAGGAAAATAAAAGAAACATTTGGAGATAAGAAAAACAGCTCTATGAATATCAAAGACACTGATGGAAAACCAGTTCTCAGCAAAGAAGGGAAAGCTGAAAGGTGGAAAGAGTATATAGAGGGGCTCTACAAAGGAAATGAACTTCGAGACAATATTGTAGGAAGGGAAGAGGATGTAGATGAAGATGAAATAGGAGGTACTGTACTGAGGGAAGAATTTGACAGAGCCCTGAAAGACCTAGGTCGGAACAAGGCCCCTGGAGTAGATGATATTGCCTCAGAGCTACTGAAGTCTCTGGGAGAAGCAGCCATGACAAAATTGTTTCACCTGGTGTGTAAGCTATATGAGACAGGTGAAATACCCTCAGATTTTAAGAAAAATGTTATAATCCCCATCCCTAAGAAAGCAGGTGCAGACAGGTGTGAAAACTACAGAACCATCAGTTTAATAAGTCATGGTTGCAAAATATTAACGCGAATTATATACAGAAGGATGGAAAAGCTGGTAGAAGCTGACCTCGGGGAAGATCAGTTTGGGTTCAGGAGAAATGTAGGAACACGGGAGGCAATACTCACTTTACGGCTTATCCTAGAAGATAGATAAGAAAAGGCAAACCTACATTTCTAGCTTTTGTAGATTTGGAGAAGGCTTTTGACAATGTTGATTGGAATAAACTCTTTCAAGTTCTGAAGCAAGCAGGAGTAAAATATAGGGAACGTAAGTTTATTTACAACTTGTACAAAAATCAGACAGCGGTTGTCAGAGTTGAAGGGCATGAAAGGGATGCAGTGGTTGGAAAGGGAGTAAGACAGGGTTGTAGCCTTTCCCCAATGTTGTTCAATTTGTACATTGAGCAAGCTATAAAGGAAAGCAAGGAGAAATTTGGAGAAGGAATTAAAGTTCAGGGTGAAGAATTAAAAACATTGCGTTTTGGCGACGACATAGTAATTCTGTCAGTTACAGCAAAGGACCTGGAAGATCAATTGAACGGAATGGACAGTGTGCTGAAAGGTGCATATAAGATGAACATTAACAAGAGAAAAACTAGGGTAATGGAATGCGGTCTTAGAAAATCAGGTGATGCTGAATGAATTAGATTGGGAAACGTAGCAATAAAGGAGGTAGATGAGTTTTGTTACTTGAGCAGTAAAATAACAAATGATGGTCGCAGTACAGAGGATATAAAATGCAGAATGGCAATGGGTAGAAAAGCGTTCTTGAAAAAGAGAAATTTGTTAACATCGAATATTGATTTAAACCTAAGGAAGTCCTTTCTGAAGGCATTTGTATGGAGTGTTGCCTTGTATGGGAGTGAGACATGGACGATAAACAGTGCGGACAGGAGGAGGATTGAGGCTTTTGAAATATGGTGCTATAGAAGAATGCTAAAGATTAGGTGGGTGGATCGCGTAACTAATGAGGAGGTACTGAACAGAATTGGGGAGAAAAGGAATTTCTGGCATACCTTGACTAAAAGAAGGGATAGATTGGTAGGACACATTCTTAGACATCAAGGAATTGTGAATTTAGCGTTGGAGGGAAGTGTATGGGGAAAAAATCGCAGGGGAAGACCAAGAGATGGATACAGTAAGCAGATTCAGACAGATGTAGGTTGTCGCTCTTATGTGGAGATGAAGAGGCTTGCTCAGGATAGGGTATTGTGGAGAGCTGCATCAAACCAGTCTCTGGACTGAAGACCACAACAACAACACCGTGTCAAACGCCTTTCTAAAATCGAGAAATGTGCAGGCTACAGTCTGGCTGTTGCCCTCTGCGAAGAATGGGCTGCTATTCTCCAAGAAACCTTCCAGCACCCGACTGAACAAGAGTGGAAGCTGCCGTCAGGGTTAAGGGTGCGGCAACACCATATTGAATTCCAGCATTACTGATCGAGAACGCTATGAGCTTTTAAGACATTTTTCAGGCAGGTGTCCGTCTACTTTTGATCACATAGTGTCTCGCGTCTGCTCCATTTGTGATCATGCTGTTATTATTTATCAATGAATACACAGTGATATTGACATTATCCCGTATTAGGTATTGAAATAAATCAATGTAAATGGAAAATTTGTGACCAGTCCGGATTCTCCTGCTTTCTAGCCAGTCGCCCTGAATACAACGCCACTGAAGACGTGGTATCATCATGGCTGCGCGGAGTACTCTAACACGTCTCCCATCACATGCAAATTCTCAACTTATCCAAACTACTTGCATAGTATCACACGTGTAGAATTTTGAACAAAATTAAATTGTAACAAACGGTTCAAGAATCATGAAAGGAGGCTGTACATGTGAAAGAGACTACGAGACACCGTAAATACCAGAAAGTTGATTTTGTCCATCTTGTGTATGGACGATGAATAATAACACTGTCAGCTGTATTACATGCTATAATGTTACATGAATGTGCGACACCAGTTATTTTGTTGTTTCTAACACAGCAAAATGAAGATTACACTATTATAAGGGCATGTAGATGATGGCTTGGTCCCTTGAAACTGGTTACCATTAAATTGTAAAATGAGAATACAGCTGACGATGTTATTATTCATTGCTAATACCAAAAAGATCTTGTAAGACAAAGATATCGGAACCAGATTTTAAACAATAAGACATATCCAGGGGTTGATAGTGACTCTGAACATGCTTATGCTTATGTAATGTAGACTGAATCTGCAGAATTGCAGAAAGGTAGGAAAGTAGGAAAGCAGGATATATTGTAGGAACCTGAGGTACTTGAGTTTTTCTGTGGAATTTTGGGCAACATCTGACAGAAACTGGGGAAAGTAACACAGTAGAAGATCAACTGGTAGATTTGAGAGATGAAATACTGAAGGTAACAGAGGACCAAATAGACACACACAAGACCTGAAAAACTTAGGGAACACTGCATTTAATTGATGAAAGTATAAAATACAAAAAATGCCGTAACTGAATCATGTAAACTGGAGTACAGAGGAGTAAAAATTGAGATTGACAGGAAGTGAAAAATGGCTAAGCAGGAGTGGCTGGAGTCTGTAGAAGAATGAGAAGTAGAAGTAGAAGTAGAAGTATGAGAGAGACAGATATCGCCTATACGAGCAGAGACATCCGGAGGCAAGAAAAGCAGCTGTTTGAATGTAAAGAAGAGACAGGAAGAGGACAGAAGCTTTTGAAGTGTGGTGCTACAGACGAATGCTGAAAATCAGCTGGATAAATCGCGTAACTCATGAGGAGGTACTGAACAGAATTGGGGAGAAAAGAAATTTGTGATAAAACGTCACTAAAAGCTGGAATCGATTGGTAGAACTCGTTCTTGGAAATTAAGGAATCGAGAATTTAGCAATGAAGGGAAGTGTGTGGAGTAAAAATTGGGACCGAGGGGCGAATACAGCTAACAGATTCAAATGCATGTGGGTTGCCGTTCTTATGAGTGGATGAAAAGAGTCGCTCAGGATAGACTTGAGTGGAAAGCTGCATCAAACCAGACTCCGGACTAAAAACCAGAACAACAACACCTGCCAGTACAAATGTTCCTAATTGTGAACACTTAAGTTGATGCAATTATACTTCGGTGGTTGGATTTGCACTGAAAGTGATAATCTGTTATTGAAATCGAAATAGAATAGTAAAAAAATGTTTCAAAGTTATACGACAAATGTATGAGTTTTCCTTTTTCCATTTATCTATCAAAACCAGTTCTATCTCATAGAAATGTCGGCAATGTGGATCCTAGGCACGGAAAAAATTATTCTTTTGTGTGTCTACTGGAAAGCAGCAGGCAAAGCTTTTGAAGTTCATAAGCGTATTTCACAAGTGGATTCTTTCTCATTTCTCCTATGGTTGCCATTTAAAAACTGTAGCAGAAAGACTGGGCCGTCAAGCACTCTTGCTGCTGTTTATATCAGCTGTTTACAGGACGCTCAATTTCGCGTCGACCGTATGCATGGCCGCACGTCTTTCAACGTGCACGTGTTTCGGTGCCTTTTATATCTCGTTCTCGCAGTTCTGCGGTGGTCGGTGTGCAGTCGATACTGTCGGCCTGCACACTCCTACCCCACAAAATGCCGCATCATCGTCGTGTAGCAGCAGCTGCTAGAACGTGATCCTCAAAGTATTTATTAATGGCAATAATTAATTCATAAAACTGATGAAACTCCGGAGACGAGGTCAGAAACAATTTCTGCGCGAGCCTATATATCGGGATGCTGGCAGTTGAGATAAAATAATTCAGTTTGACAGAACTTTGAACCTTGTGTCAACATCTACATGTACTCCGCAATCCACCATCTAGTAAGCATTTCCTTTCCTATGCCACTCCCAAACCGTCTTTAATGACCACGCTGTCGACGGGACGTTAAACACCAAGCTTTCTTCCTTCCACCCCCCACACAGAACGAGGGAGAAAAGAATGTCTATATGCCTCTGTACGAGCCCAAATATCTCTTATATTGTCTTTGTGATCTTTACGCGAAATCTAAGTAGACTGCAGGACAATCATTTCTACAGTCACCTTCAAGTTCCGGCCTTCAAAATATCTTCAACAGAATTTCTCCAGCGATTCCTATTTGAGTCCCCGGAGCATTATTGTGACACTCGCGCATTGGTCGAACCTACCAGTAACGAACTTAGCAGCTCGCCTCTGAACTGCTTCCATTTCTTCCTTTAAACTGATCGGCTGCGGGTCCCGAACAATTGAGCAATACTCAAGACGTGGTCGTACAAGCGTTTTATACGAGGTGTCCGTTACAGATGAAGTACATCGCCGCGGCAGAATAGCCGTACGCACTAAGGCGCCCTGCTGCGGTTCACGTGGCCGTTCGCTGTCGGTGGTTCGTGTCCTCCCTCGGACATGAGTTTTTGTGTTGCCCTTAGCGTAAGTTACTTAAGTTAATGTAAGTAGTTTGTAAGCCTAGGAACTAACGACCCTTAGATTTACAAACATTCGAACATTTTTCTGTAGTACATCTTCCCAAAATTCTCCCAAAAAACCGAAGTCTGCTGTCCGCCTTACTCACAACTGTCCTTACATGTTCGTTCTATTTCACATCGCTCTGCAATGTTAAGCATAGATATTTGAACGACGCGACTGCTTCAAGAAACTCACTACTAATGCTGTATTCGAAAATTGCGTCTGACAAAATGAGCTTCAAACTGCGCTTATCACTTGTGAAACTCTTCCCGCCAATCGGTGAATGCGCGAAAAGGTGTTATGCCTGCAGATTGTGCTGCAGTTGTAGCTGGCGTGCCGGCCGCGGTGGCCGACGGGACTGCGGCGCGCCAGACACGGTCTCCACGGCCGCTACGGTCGGGCATGGATGTTTTTGCCGTCCTTAGTATTAACTAGTTCATAAGTAGATTGTAAGTTTAGGAACTCAAATGTTCAAATGTTTGTATAGTCTATGGGACTTAACTACGGGGTCATCAGTCCCTAAACTTACAAACTACTATGAACTAGCTACAACTAAGGACGGCACCAATATCCATGCCCGAAGGAGGATTCGAACCCCCGACCGTAGTGGCCGTGCAGACCGTGACTGAAGCGCCTCAGTCCCCTCGGCCATCGTGGCCGGCGTTTAGGGACTGATGACCCCGTAGTTAAGTCCCACGAGCTCTGCAAACATTTGAACAAATTTATAGCTGGCGTAATGACGCAGATGTGGTTTGTAGAGTGTGCAGTTAGGAACTGGCTTATCTGGTTCGCCAGAAACTGTATAAACGGCATTAGTTCAAAGCCAGCAGCTGCGTGAGGCAGTTACGCACTTTGTGGTAGTCGTGATAGGATACAGAGCAAACATGCAAGGAAACAAAAATATTCCAAAGCGTATCTATTTAAACAATGAAAGTGCCACTCGTAATTGCGGTGTACTGGCCGAGCGCTGTAAGGCGCCTTGCTGGAGAGCGCACGGTTGCTCCCCGTCGGAGGTTTGAGGCGTCCCTAGGACACGTGTGTGTTTGTGTGTGTGTGTGTGTGTGTGTGTGTGTGTGTGTGTGTGTGTGTGTCTGTGAGTGTTGTCCTTAAATTAGTTTAAGTAGATCGTAAGCCTAGGGACTGATATCCACAGTAGTTAAGTCCCAGAGAGTTACAAACATTTGATTTTATACTTCGTAAATGTTGACTCACCTCGTTGCAATGTGGTGTTTCAGATGCTGGTGGGATGCAGACATGGAAGCTAGAGTAGCAATACTCATTAACGGAATAATTTCATTATGGGTGTACAGAAGACATTACTTAACATCTTCAGACTTGAAAAGTGACAGGCTCTTCCACAGTTACAATGATAACATAAAAAAATCGCACTGACGTGTTTTACGGCCTACTTTAGATTTGTAGTTTTATAAGTTTTTGCTAACATTTTGGACCAAAATAATAATATAATTAATAAAAAATTAATTAATAAGAGTGTCTGAAACCCTTTTAGGAAACAAAATTTTGGTAGTGGCTGGTTCGGAACCACTGACCTTTAGCGTCATAGTCCAACGCCTTCTCCACTACGCTACGGCTATCAATCAAAAGTTATGTTGATGGTTGTTGTTAACTAATGCTAATATGGCACTAAACACTAGATTATCATACGAAGAACCATGTGTTTTTTTGTTAATTCTTCAGTGCGCCATTGCTTTGAAATGACAACGTGTAAGTTACAATAAGAAAATCATCAAATACGAAACGTAAGACGGCGTATGCCAGAGAGAGTTCTGGGCGAGGAATGTCACGTGACATCTCCGAACGGCTGTTTATCGTTAATTCAATGGAGGGTGTCAAATCTCCGTTATTTTTGCAAATATCTCTCAAACGATACGAGATATGAAAATAAACATAATAGAGCGAAGTTTAGAGAATTTTCCCCTCTACCAATTAGGTTATTCAATTTTCGTGTCAGATGAACGGTTCGTTTGCAATTACAATTATATTACAAACGGCTTTTTTTTTTATTACTATCGTATTTTTTGTCCGAAAAATTTGAAAAAGGGAGGTTCAGGTCTCTACCGGTCTGTAATAATGTCTGTAAAATTTGCTGCTGATCGGTTGAACGGTTCGTCTTAAAAACAGGGAACACGTTACAGACAGACAGACGAACAGACAGACAGACATACATCCCAAAATCGCTGTTATTTTTGTAAATATCTCTGAAACGCTACGAGATATGAAAAAACCCTATGAGAGCAAAGTTGTAGAGAATTTTCTCCTCTACAAATTCGGTTATTCAATTTTCGTGTCACATGAATAGTTAAGCCGTTATTTTCATTTAAATTTCGAGCTGTCAAAAGACGATCGCAAAGACCCACTTTTAGTGTTACTACCGTAACCCAAAGTGGGCAAAAACAATGATAATTCTTCTTGTTGCTGCTCTTGAGTATGGAGGCCAACTGAAGAGGACCGACTAGCGCTTTGCTGCTGGTTACATCCAGTGGCGGACTAAGGCCGTCGGAGGCCCGGGGCGGCAGAAAAACAAAATGAGCCCCCCCCCCCCCCCGTCTTCTTGCAAATATATGTATTACTAAAAATACCTTCTAAATCTCGTTTGCGGGGTGCTGTGCTGGTTGGTGTGCAATAGATACGAAGACCTACACACCAATATCCAATTCTTCATCTGTTTGCAACAATAGATAACATCGACCAAGTCTCAAATTTTTCGTTCTGCATTTAGTATCCCTATATGTAGTTGTTTCTTCTTTAGAATCACCAAAAAAGATTTTCTATTTTTAAACTACTTTTTTGTGTCTCAATGTTTCCTCTTTGCTATACAATATGTTCATCACGGAAGTCTGTATATTTTACCTTTTTTAGCAATAATTTTGTTTTTGTCATAACTTTTAGTCATATCCTTTCGGTTTGTTACCTTTAACGGCCATCTATATAGAAGACATTTAAGTAGTTTACTTTTTTTAAATTTCGCCTACTCTTCATGATTACTAAGTAAATTTCGTAATGCATTATGCTTGAAATTATTCTTAGTGTTGTACCATGTCCGAAGAAAAGCCATTGTAGAACGATCGAAACGCACATTTTAGTTTTTAAAGTACTTATATAATTACATCGTACAATACCCAGAAGATTTTTAATCATCTTGACGCTGTCTGCAGTAACCTATGTAGTTATTGCACAGTTCAGTTTTACAGCAGTTTGTAGTCAAATATTTTGTTTGTAAATAGTATTTTGGTGTTTTAGTAGGTTCTGTTAGCTTTTCGTAAAACTAAAATGTATCTCTAGGAAACTATGAACAAACTATAACTTTTTACAAGATAAAGGCTTATCTAAAACATTTAATGTAAAAAAATTTTCATAGATATCTTGTAATTCTGTTGGTCTTTACCAAGTATATCTTGATCTAAAATTAATGGCTGACTCTGACTTTTCTTACTTCCACTCCTCAAAGACAGCACAAAACTCGCCTTCAGACGTGTAAATAATTACTTTGTTCTTGCTGCTCAACTAAACTCGTCTCAAGCCTTATTTTTCTGTTTCTAATTTTCAACAAAGTGGAATACACATCACTGGTGGGCTCCTTGTCATCCTCTGTTTCACTGGATATATGTCTTTTTGTGTTATTTATACGAGGGAAAACAACAGTCCATAATACAAAATAAGTATTTTGTTTCTTGGCGGCAACTTTATAAAGACTTGTACTAACCTGATCAATGATCATCTGTCCTGGAAGACAGTATAGAGCAGTCTGACTCCCAAGTGCGATGGTAAAAATCAATGATTTTGCTATAGCAGATGCATGTGGGTCTTCCTCCACCAACTGTGATAATGAAAGAAATGTATTATTAATTTAGGAAGTCGGTACCTTAAGGAAGAAGAATGAAGACAAAAATTAAATAAATAAACTAATTAATTAATTAAAATGTAAAACAAATATGCAGGATATTCAGTGCAGTTAACTTTTATATATCCAAGAAAAAATATCGCTAGTCAGCATTATTAATGCTTTTGTCATTGTAATACTCTTCAATCATTGGTTTTTAATGTCAGACAGAAGTAAAGACTGGTACTGGCGAAAGTTTCGTATGCCACCCAACTCCTCAAGTGTCCCTCAGTTTTTATCCAGGGCCAAATGTCAAACAATATTCTGCCTCATGCGGTGTCATGCCTTATTCGAGATGCGAGGCATAATGTTCATCCTGCCGGCCGCGGTGGCCGAGGGGACTGAGGCGCTCCAGTCACGGTCTGCACGGCCACTACGGTCGGGGGTTGGAATCCCTCCTCGGACATGGATATTTGTGCCGTCTTTAGTATACGGTAGTTCATAAGTAGTTTGTAAGTTTAGGGACTGATGACCCCTTAGTTAAGTCCCATAAGCTATACAAACATTTGAACATTTGAACTCTACAAATCACATTTACGTGCCTGGAAGAGGGTTCATCGAACCACCTTTATACTATTCATCTTCCATTCCACTCTCGAATAGTGCGCGGGAAGAAAGAACATCTGAATCTCTCCGTTCCAGCTCTGATTTCTCGTATTTTATTCAAATCTGAAGTTCGTAAGTAGTTCATAAGTAGTTTGTAAGTTTAGGGACTGATAACCCCGTAGTTAAGTCCCATAAGCTCTACAAACATTTGAACATTTTTGAATGTGCATCCTGGATAAATCAGCCGGAGGATTGGGGGTGGTCCACAACAGAAAGGTAATAACAAAACTCATGGAACTGGATTTATAATAAGCAAGGAGGTGTAGAAGTTTGTGTCTGATTGGTCTAGGACAGCGATTCCCAAAGTGGTCTATATAGACCCCCAGGTGTCTTTTCCAACCTGCAAGGGGTCCACATCAGGAAAAAAATAATTTGGGGATCTATTTCTTGTAAATAGGGGTCAGCGATAGTGGTTCATATTTAGGAAGGTCGCAACCAAATTTCGGATTTATTCTCACAATTCTGAAGCTTGATCCTTTATATGTCACTGTTCGATTTATTGGCTAAGCGAGGAAGTGGAGGAATGCTGTATTTTTGGTGTCTTGCTGCAGGCCCTTAGTTCGATTTCTTTTTCTTTTTTGTGGGAGGGGTGCAGATCAGAAATTTAACAGTTATATATTCTAACTTGTAAAGCATTTTTTCACTCCACTCTTTTACAGTTAAAGTTATCAAAGTCGGTAGCACCATATCAGGCACACATTTCAAGTTAGGAATTGATTAAAAAAATTAAGTTCACCAAAGGCAGGGGGGTCTACACAGGGCAAAAAAAGTGGGCAAGGGGTCTATGAGAAAAAAGTTTGGGAATACATGGTCTAGAGGTAGTATTGCCGCATATGTGTAGGTGTGTCCTCGATACGTGCGAGCCTCATTTTCCCACCGCACATATGCACCCGAGGCATGGGCCTAACCTTGACATATGCCAGGGACTCCAAGTGAAGAGAATTTGCGGGTAAGACACCACACCCACTGGTATGACTGTGAGGTTTGTGATGTAAAAGAATACATCTTGAATGCTGTAATGCACTTATCAACAATATTAGAAGCAAACACAATTGTCGGTGTGTGGGAACGTCATGGGAGAAATACCTATTACGTCAATTATATGTAAATAACTGTAATTTCTACCATATTGTACTCACCACTGCCAGAGAGATGATGTTCGAGCACAGATTCACAACATTGATGGAAACTACCATCAGCACTGGTAAGCCGGTAGCCTTTCCGAATTCGTTGACACATCTGCAACGGTATGACAGTTTTATTGATTATATGCATTTTAGATTAGCTTGTTTTAGATTATGGTGTAGGTATAAGAAATGGTGGGCATGAGTGCAAATAGTGTAGTCCTCAGTCCGCAACCTTCTACGTTGTCTATGAAAAATTTATATACAGCTGTTATCTTTCATTGTGATTGGTGAGAAGGTGTCAAATGTACCCTTAGCCTTGGGCCGTTTTAAATATTATGTTGACAGTGATATTCCTATTGTTTTGACGATGAAGTATTAACGCAATTTCACTTAACAAATCCCACATTTCATAACAATTAAACTCCTTTCAGACTATGCTAATGCAATAGCTCCATACCCAGCTATCGTATACAACCGCTCGCTCATCGGTAGTTCCGTACCCAAAGACTGGAAAATTGCACAGGTAACTCTAATGTTCAAAAAAGGCAATAGGAGTGATCCCCAAAATTACAGGCCTATATCATTGACGTCGGTTTGCAGCAGGATTTTACAACATATACTTTAGTTAATCGTTAAGAATTACCTCGAAGAGACCCATAGTCAGAAAATAACGTTCTGAAACGCAGCTAGCTCATTACTCGCATTAAGTGATAAGTGCCACCGACAAGGGGGCTCATATAGATTCCATAGTGCTGTATATCCGGAAGGATTTTGACACCGTACCTCACAAGCGTCATCTAATCAAATAGGATGCTTGTGGAATATCGCGATGGTTGTACGATTGGATTCGTCATTTCCTGTCAGAAAGGACACAATAGAAAACAACTGACGGGAAATTATCGATAAAATGGAAGTAATATGTGCCGTTCCCCGGGGAAGTGTTTAAAGATACCCTACTGTTCCTTATTTTTGTAAACGACTTAGGAGACAATCTGAGTAAGTCTCTTAGACTGTTCGCGAATGACATTTATCAGTCAAGTCACCAGAAGTTCACAATCACATGCGAAATGATTTAGATATATCTTCACGGTGCAAAATTTGACAATTGGCCCTAAATAATGGAAAGTGTGAATTCATCCATATGAGCACTAAAATAATTGCGTTAAACTTCATTTACACGATAAATCAGTGAAATCTAAACGCCATAAATTCAGCTAAACTGTGTTCAAATGTTCTTGAAGCTTAAGGGACTTAACTGCGGGTCATCAGTCCCTAAACTTACAAACTACTTATGAACTACCTTATACCAAAGACGACACAAACATCCATGCCCGAGAGGGGATTCGAACCCCCGACGGGGAACGGCCTCGCGCATCGCAGCATAACGCGTCATTTCGCTTGGGCACTCCACCGCGGCGAATTCAGCTAAATACCTAGGAATTACAATTGCGAACAACTTAAATTGGAAAGAACACACAGAAAATATTGTAGGAAAGGAGAAACAAAAGAGACGTTTCATTGGTAGATAACTTAGAATATGCAACAAGTCTACTAAACAAACTGTCTACACTACACTTACGCAGCCTATTTTTGAGTATTGTTGCCATTATGGGATCCCCACAAGTGGGAATGACGGATGATATAGAGAAAGTTCAGAGAAGGGCTGCTCGTTTTGTATTATCTCCATAAAGGGGAGAGAATAATTTAAAAAAGCCATTATTTGTTGCAGCGAGATTAATTTGGGATTTTTTTTTCACCAAGTTTCCATCGGAATGCGAACATTTTGTTAGCACCTACACAGGGAGACATGATCATCATAATATAATAAGAGAAATCAGTTAAAAAACGGAAAGATCAGCTGTTCCTTTTTCCCGCGCGCTATTAGAGAATGGAACTGTAGAGAAATATTATAAAAGCGGTAGGATGTACCCTATGTTATATATTTAATTGTGATTAGCGAAGTATTTATGTAGATGTGTTACAAAATTCATGAAGATCGGAATAAAACTTTAGACTGGTGTTGAAGTCTGGAAGTAAAGTACCTTCCGCCATGCACCATACGAAACAATGTACGTAAACCTATTGGACCAAACTGCTATGGCCAGTCTTTAGACTTACAGACCACCAACCCACGAAACTAACTTACACCAATGACAACACACACACACACACACACACACACACACACACACAGAGACACATACACATGCTCGAGGGAGGACTTGAACCTCAGTCGAGAACGGCCAACCAGTCCGTAGCATGACGCCTTAGACTATGTGGCCATTCCAGCGGTTGCAGCATACGAAATTTGTTTTGAAGATCAAATCTGCAAAACCTTATCAACACAAACTACTTGGACTTGACGATAGATGCCAGTCAGAAAAAGCACTTATTTAAAATATACAAAAAAACAACTTCCACAGATACAGCAATACGTGCCAGTCCACAGCATCCAGCAACACATAAACATCCAGCCTTCCACAGCATGGTGCATCGTCTGTTATCAATACCTCAGACTAAGACGTATTTCGAGAATAAACTGGAAATAATGAAGGGAATTGCATTCAACAATGGTTATAGCCCTACCCTGGTTCAAATGTTTGTAGAGCTTATAGGACTTATCTAGGGGGTCATCAGTCCCTAAACTTACAAACTACTTATGAACTAGCTACTACTAAAGACGGCACAAATATTCATGCCCGAGGGGGGATTCGAACCCCCAACCATAGTGGCCGTGCAGAACGTGACTGACGCGCCGCAGACCGCTCGGCCACTGCGACCGGCTATCTACCCTGGTTGACAGCATACTTTGCAAGATAAAGCGACAGAAGATACTACTACTTTTGTACCTCCTCAGAAAATACCTAATTACACAGACAAAAAAAAATGGGCACCAATGTTATAAGGTGTAAAACGTCAGGAAGACTTGTCATCAAACTTAAGTCCAGAAAATACACCCCAGCCTTTTATAATAGGAACACTATTCCTAACTTGCTCTTCAATAACAAAAACAAGATTCCACCTTTGTAAAGAAGTGGAATATATAGGATCTTTTGCAATCTTTGTGGCAAAGTATATGTAGGTCTATCAGGTAGAGCTACTAGACTGTGTGAACATGAGAGAAGTTGGAGACAAAAGAGAGATTAGACCTTTGCAGAACATGCCTTCAATGGATGTCATGCTATTGACATTAAATGTGATGTTCTCCATGGAGCGAATAAAGGCAGAAAGCTAACATTGCTTGAAATTCTCTCCATCAACAAACACCAAGCTCAGAAATCAAACCTAATTTTCAATGATCAAAAGATCTGGGGTCGTAGGATTTTTATCTGTCACTATTCACTTCTTTCATAGAGTTCAATATAGAGTTGCACAGTGGTTCTGAACCCACGTTAAACTGTAGGTCCCCCTATAACTGGCTGGGTAAGTCAGTTCGAAGGTCGGGGGAAGGCAACGGCATACCACCTCCAAATAGGACCATGCCTAGTAAAGCAGTGTGGTGTTCAAATCAATCTTCGGATTGTTGATTGCTTTACCTTTACTCATTCCGTCACAGAGAAGTATTATTACGACATTAACCCAGATAGAGCGGAATTATTTTTGGTTGCAATGTTGTTTCACAAGGTATAAATTACCTTCATATGACTGCACAAAAAGGTAAGTGATTTTTTTCCACAAACACACCATAAGTTTTGGAAAATTTCCCTCCTTTCTAGAACTAGTGAATGTTTTAAAATTTTCGTCTCATAAATCATTATTATTAACACACTGTTTAAGATGAAATATGTAAATATAAATTTCGCAAAAATTAACGCATGTTCAAGAAATACGAACCCAACTACGAGGAAATCTTCAAAATCTTTTGCATGAACCTCAACTTTGCAGCCTTATCCTGCAACTTTGCAATCAACAATACAAACAAAAACTGATCTAAAATGGAAGCAGCAGATTCAAAGAAATGATATACGACACTGTGCTCGAATTCTTAACTAGAAATATGACAAACTAAGCTACCAGTGTCGTCCTTCTGGAAGGACGTAGCGCTATCTGAGTTAAGTAGGGCAAATGATCAGGGCCCAAATAGTGGAGAATCTACTGTACATAGTATGTTAACTTACTTGACGATGAGTTGATGGTGCTGAATGCTCTTCACAAGTAATCGATATGTATCGTAATCCTCACTTAACTCCACTCTGAAGTGGTCAGGAATATAAGCAGGCATCAGAGGGTTAGCTGCAGTGAAGTGGGCTAAAGAGAAATTTGGGATGGCCGCCGTGTCGTCGTTGTGCCCTTTATAGAGAGACACGCCCGCGTGGCGGGACACTCCAATCTTCCTCTTTGGGTGTGCTGTGACGTCAACTGCATTGCAAGTTATTTGAATGTTGTGGTTGAGTACGTGAAGCTCTGCGGCGAAGTTGAGAATGAGCGTGACGTAGAGCAGGTCGACGATCATGACGAAGAAGATGGTCCAGCCGCAGACGACGGCCTCCAGCGCGAACATCAGCCAGTAGGTGAGCGGCACACTCGCGTCCAGGGGCAGCCATATCGGCAGCGGGAGCACGGGGTCCGGCGACGTCCCATTCAGCTGCGGCGGCTGGTTGAACACCGGGTCGACGCCCCACACGATTCCCAGGATGACGGACATCACCTGCGGCAGAAGGCGGTGCCCGACATGCATCTGCCCATTTACTCTGCAATCTCTATTAATACAATGTAAATATTCGTTTGTGCAAAACCGATATGGGAGACCATGGTAACGGCGCCACCCTGGGTAATCGCGCCACCCCAGTTTTATGACGAACGTTTGGCAGTACGAGTACGCTTGCCAGTGTTCTATCTCCATCACCAACCTTAAAGTCGTGGATTCTACCAAATACCTAGGAGTTACAATTACGAACAACTTCGACTGGACAGAACACACACAAAATATTGTGCGGAAGGCGAACCAAAGGTTACGTTTCATCGGCAGAACGCTTCGAAGATGCACCAGCTCCCCCAAAGAGACTGCCTACATCACACTTGTGCGTCCTCTCCTGGAGTACTGTTGCCCCTTGTGGGACCCTCACCAGGTGGGACTGACGGGAGACAAAAAATCAAATGTTTGTAATTCTATCGGACCAAACTTCGTGGTCATCAGTCCGTAGCTTACAAACTACTTAAACCTAGGTAAACTAACCTAAGGACAACACACACACCCATGCCCCAGGGAGGACTCGAACCTCCACGGCGAGCAACCGCGCGCTCCGCAGCGAGACGCTTTAGACCGCTCGGCTACTCCACCGCGGCGACGGAAGACATTGAGAAGGTTCAGGGAAGGGCAGCTCGTTTTGTTTTATCACGTTACGGGGGGAGGGGGGAGCGTCACGGAAATGTTGCACGAATTGGGGTGGAAATCATTAAAAGAAAGACGTTATTCATTGCGGAGTGATCTGTTTGCGAAATATTAATCACCGACTTTTAGTTCTGAATGTGAAAATATTTTGCTAGCACCCACCTACTTAGGGAGACATGACCATCCCAATAGAATAAGAGAAATCAGATCGAAAACGGAACGATTTATGTGTTCTTTCTTCCCGCGCGTTATTAGAGAATGGAACGGTAGAGAAAGGTTATGAAAGTGGTTAATTAACCCTCTGCCAGGCACTTGAAAGTGATTTGCAGAGTATCTATGTAGATGTAGATGTAGACCTAGCGCGGAACTAATTCCTGTGGTCGCTGTCCGTCATTGTTGACAGGTACTAATCATGCGAAAGAAATTGTTAATTTCGACGTTTTCGATCTAATTTTCGAGCCTGTATTTTATTGAAATAAGTACCTCTATAGTCTGTCGGTGCTTTTTAATACTCGTATTAACTTAATCTGTAGATATTTAGCTTCGATTTCGTGTCTCTAACCTGTTTCGCAAAATCTTTGGCTTTAAATTGACGTTCTTAGCCATATTTTTTTCCTGGGGCAATGACGCCATGGTGGAGAATTTAGGCAAAATTAAGTGTAATACAAATGTATGCACTTTGTGAAATGGGCACTTGCAGAATGTAGTAGATTTGAAGTGCCAAAAACTATACCGTTATTTCTGACTTTTGCGGTGTTCATCAAGCCTAAATTATAAAATGAATTTTTATTCAAATTTTACATCGACAAGTACTTGAATCCTACTACATGTGTAATACAGAAGAGTGATAAGTATAAATTACAACGGTTGTAACACTTATTTACTACTACACGCTCATCGTGTAGGTTTATTCTCGATTTTCAAATGTATGGTGTCATTACCCCGGAACCCGGGGTCATGGCGCCACTACGTATACTTTCACAATATATTTTAACAATAAAACTTAATAAAATACATGTCTGAAAAAAATTGTAGCCGGACGCAGTGGCCGAGCGGTCTGCGGCGCGCCAGTCACAGTATGCACGGCCGCTGCTGTCGGGGGCTCGAATCCTCCCTTTGGCATGGATATTTGTGTCGTCTTTAGTATTAGCTAGTTCATAAGTAGTTTGTAAGTTTAGGGACTGATGACCCCGTAGTTTAGTCCCATAAGCTATACAAACATTTGAACATTTATTCTTGATTTTCAAATGTATGGTGTCATTACACCGGAACCCAGGGTAATGGGGCCACTGCGTATACTTTCACAATATGTTTTTAACAATAAAACTTAACAAAATACATGTCTGAAAAAAATTGTAGCCGGACGCAGTGGCCGAGCGGTCTGCGGCGCGCCAGTCACAGTATGCACGGCCGCTGCTGTCGGGGGCTCGAATCCTCCCTTTGGCATGGATATTTGTGTCGTCTTTAGTATTAGCTAGTTCATAAGTAGTTTGTAAGTTTAGGGACTGATGACCCCGTAGTTTAGTCCCATAAGCTATACAAACATTTGAACATTTATTCTTGATTTTCAAATGTATGGTGTCATTACACCGGAACCCAGGGTAATGGGGCCACTGCGTATACTTTCACAATATGTTTTTAACAATAAAACTTAACAAAATACATGTCTGAAAAAACTTGTAATAAAGTAGTATTAGCTGGTGAAGCTTTAGTATTATTCTTTACGAAAAAGTCAACCTTTAATAAGGTAAAAAAACTGGTTTCCCTTAAGGGGGCGCCATTCCCGTGGTTTCGCCTAATCTCCGAAAGTTCTTGGTCGACTGCTTTGAAATTTTTACACAATGGTGCACTGTAATACAGAAAAGTTTTACATGCCTATTTCTTTATTATGTGATGTTGAAAACCGTCTCTTTGTCTTTGGGACAAAAATAATTAAGTTGGTAGTAGGTTGCTACTTCGCGCCAAAGATATACAGAGGTGTAATAATATCATTGTCTGGTCTCGCACTGGTCATTGTTTGGAGTCGAACACTCCAGTTTTGGGTGTCGTAGAGACACAAACTTCAATTTTGAGATTGTGAATAGTCAAATGATATGATCGCAGGGGCGGCAGACACTGGTTGATATTATCTGTTTCAGCTATAAAGGTAAAGAAATTTTGTAATTTAGTAGCGATTTTGGATATTGAAAGAATCACTTACCGAGTGTTGTGAGATGTTTTGTATAAGTAATTTTGGATTGAAAGTAAAAGAAAGATTTGACAAGGATTGTCATTTACGTATAATTTTTATAACTATGTTTTAATTTTTCAATACTGAATGAAGTAATAAAATAACCTTCAGCGTTATTATTGTAGTTAGAAAGTATCACCTTATCCCACTTTGATTTACAAGTGTAAAATCTGTGAAATGGCACGTGTTTTATAGTTGCATTGCACGAAGCGCATTTTCGAGTGTGCAGAAAGCGTATTAGAATTTCATTAGTGAGAAAAGAGGAAATTATTTTTCGTAAAAAATTTCCATTATTCTCAACAGTCAAAGTGTTGAAAAAGTAATTATTTTTATTTTCTGAATGCGTTTAATTTCAAGTCAGTCAGATGTGAATGAAAAATGTCACATGCGTTAATTAAAAATAAATTGGTAATGCTGAAGTTTCTAAAAACAATGAATCTGATCAGTAACATTTCTAACGTAATCATCGTCACAAATGTGCAGTGACAATATTCACATCACCGTGGTCTTTATCATTAAATTAAACAGCGGCCGCTGCCGATTCCCCGTGACCGGTAGAGCGAAGAATTTTATGTCGAGGCGCTGACCTCACTTAACCTTGAGACAAGTTGCATCTTTATTAGTCCCGCATTTAGTCGGCACACAAGTTTCAACACACAGGATGCTCTACGAAGATATCCATTTACAAGGTGCGGTTGAAAAGTTCGCGTGAATGGCCTCGGGAAATATAGGAAAGAAGAGTTACAAACAAAGTAGCTATATTGGCCTTCAAAGTAATCGCCAATGGCTTCAGTACACTTTTGACATCGCTTGTAGAGCTTTTATAAACTGTCAACAAACGCTTTTCGAGGAATTGCTCGAAGCACTGAGATCATGCGTTGTTGGATTCCGCAACCGTTGCGAAGCGTAAGCCTTCTAGGCTATCATTCTCAAAGACAGCCTCCGATCATCCGCAAGCATCCGTCGCACTCGTTGGATGTTGTCTGGGACTGTGATTGTGGACGGCCGACCCGAATGTGGCTCATCTCAACACCTTCCTGTCCGTCACTAAAGCGTTTAATCACTCAGATACATTTTACTCACTGCTTCAACACCGTACACTTGTCATTCCATGGGTCTCCCTCGCGTTTTACCTAATTTGAAACAAAACTTGATGTTAACGCGTTGCTCCATTTTCGGCTCCATGTTGCAATGACACGAGTTCTCACATTGACCCTGTTTGCTGGATCGCAGTGTGAACCTTCGCTTTACTGCACTGCTTTGGTAGATAAGGGGCGCGACTTGTAAAGTATGGAACCATTCACGAAACTCTTCAGGCGCACCTAGTATTGTAATATATTATTCTAAAAATAAATCAAAAAATGTTCATATAAAGATAGGTCCTCAAATGTTTAGTTAATCTAATAAATGGTGAACACAAATTCGAGCGTGTTGGACAGTTCAAATTCCTGGGATCAGCGACAGATGCACAAAATCAGATACACTTAGAAATAAAAGCGGGACTGCAAAATACTTACCGAGCCTATTATGCAAGACAAAAATCTCTTAGGGGCCAAAATGCTGCCTAGTACAACTAAAATAAAGTTATATAAAACAATCATTAGACCAGTTCTAATCTATGGGGCAGAAACATGGAGCCTAACAAAACAGAACAAGACAATTTTCAAGTGTTTGAGAATAATTTCTATAGAACAATCTTTGGTCCATATTATGACAATGAATCACGACGCTGGAAGAGAAGATAGAAACCACAAGCTATCACAACAACCAACGATAGTAAACATAATAAATGATAGAAGATTGCAATGGATTAAATAACTGATGAAAATGGAAGAAGACCCAATTGTGTTAAGAATATTCAGGGAGAAGCCATATGGCAAAAGACCAAGGAGGAGACACAGGAGTAACTTGGCGCAATGAAATTGATTGCATATGCGAAAGATTTGGAGTAAATAACTGGCAAGTGGCAGAACAAGACAGAAGAATCTGGAGGAATCATGGCACGGGAGCTTCGAGTCCCTTTCAAGCCTACAACGATGAGAAAGTGTATGTTATACTACGAGTTCCTTACAAACCTACAACGATGACAAAGTGTATGTTATACTACGAGTCCCTTATAAGCCTACAACGACGACAAAGTGTATGTTATACTTAGAGGTCTGCGTGGATAAGAAAAGCGTTACCGCACCATATCCGCAACCGCATCCGCATTCGCAGCACTTTATGTGCATCCGCGGCACTTTATCCACATCCGCAAGTTCGTTATCCGCATCCGCAGATATTAAAGTTCTGAATGGGTAATAGTAACAGATAGCAGTATTTAAAAACCATGGCATGTAATGATATAATTATTGTTAGAGTGTCATTTCTGGGATAACTACTTTTGATTTCTCAAATCACGGTAACTGTTTTATGCGTACTCCAAAAAAGACTATTCCAAACAGGAAAATCATTGGCGCTCCGGACACACACAGTAGCGCTTCGGAGCCCGAGTGGTCGGAGCACTACGTCAGCTGTGTAATACAAGCATTTTCTTAAATTTCAGTGGTTACAACTGATCGGCATAGAGGAGATTTTACTGTGTTTACATTCAGAAAAAAAGAAACGGTTCTTTCGGAGTTTTACAAAATTTTCCCCATAGTAGCGCACAAGAGGTTACGTCACACAAAGCAAAGCATGTCATATCAAGAGTTATAAACTGGCGTCTACTTCTAATTGGTAACTGTCAGGAAAAAGATACAATCTCGGCTGCAGCCTACACAATCCACACATTTTGTACCTTCACGTTACTTTCACTGTAAACCGTATCTGATTACGAAAGTTGCTATAAAATGCTATTTTCAGTCTTCCGTTACCACTTATCTAATACATGACCATGAATGTTTGTTCGTATTTTATGCGCGACAGTACCGTTCATTCGGTTGCGATGAAACTTTGCCAACATATTATTTGCACTTTCGCGACGGTTATTGACATAATTAAATGACTGTAAGATGCATAGTTCAGGAGATATGACATAATAAACAATGAAATGCGCGGTAAATTGCTGCATCACGCGACAATGTTGTATATCCCCTGCTAAACCAATGGACCGATTTTGACCAAATTTGGTGCACGTATTCCTTCCTTGAGGTAAAAGCCGATGAAGGGGTAAAAGCCGCAACACATGGTTCAGAAGATATGAGATCATAAACAACTGATGTGTTCATTTTAAGAAGTCACTTTCACTGTATTCACTACAATATACGTTGTAACTCGGTCACTACAAAGCTCTAACCGAAGACAGTGGAAATTTGGCATGGCACCTCTGGTGAGCAGTGGGCCGGTTTGCCACCCAGAAAGCACTTGACAGGTCGCAGATAAGACACGATCGCGGAAACGGATAAGGCGCAGGTTGAAACGCTATAAATAAAAATGTAAATAAATACAGAATAATTACCTTCGCGAATCGAATATTATAGATACCACCAAGGATCGTTTTTCTTTCCCTCTAATGAAAAATAATATCTGAAAATCCTACATTCCTTTGTTTTACCGCCGGAGAGAACAGCGAACCGCTTGATTTGTCTGTATTTTGCCGCCGTCGAGTTAAGACGCATTACTAGCAGCTCTCCTTGTTCGACATTAAAACTGTTGTAAGTAGAGTGCTAAATTAGAAAAGATATAACTTGAAATATATAAGTTCATTAATTAAATGGCGGCTGTGTTGTTATTTGAAGTCCCGCCTTCTAGTGGCGTAGATAGTTCATAAAAATTGCGTGTTACGAAATTGGACGCCATTACGGCTGATGAATAACATTGCAGTGATTGTTAAACATTTTATTACTATTAGAATTCAATCTTCTCCCTTCACAATATTATTCAATCTTTTAGAATCTGCAGACATTTATATTAATCTATAGTATATGACGAGATCTGAATTTTTTTTTCTATCCACGCAACATTATACCAATCGCAAACGCAGAGCTCATTAATAAAATTTATCACACGGTTCACTGCACTTATAAATTACACCCGTCCAGTTTACAGATTTCTGGGCTGATATAATCGAAAAGATGTATGGTAACCATGAAGGTTCTTAATTTTACCCCCCCCCCCCACTCCCTTGGAGTGGGGAACTGTTTTTCGTGTAATCCTTTCAATTATATACTTCCACAGGAACTGTGTCTTGGGTTTCGCATCTGAACAATTTTAATTTTCATTTAATTTTCTTTTACTTACTTTAATTTAACTCCGTCTTGCAGTCAGGTACAGTCTCAGATAGAATATATACAAGTTATTGGATATCGCATAATTTTAGTTATTATTTTTGTGTGTATGCTATTATGTTTGACAGGGTTTTTCTTATTTAGTCTCTGGTTGAATTTAGCATTTTACTATGATCTTATTTTACTTATCCTTTTTCCGGCGTTAGAGTGTGAATAAAATTATCCACAAAATTTTTATGTTTAAAATCGGTTTGCGTCGTTAGTTGCGTGGACGCATACTTCATTTTCTTCTAGAATGCTCATTTCATACCCCTTCTGTATTATATTTAGGCAATATTCAAAATGCACTCGAAATTTTACATATAATGCAGAGGGGAATATTAATCGAACATTCTAGAAGAAAATCAAGTGTGCATCCACGCAACTAGCGACGTAAATAATTTATTAAACGATCAAACAGATTTTGACAGTCGAATGTAATGGCAGTCGAAGTAATTAGAAGTCCGATAGTCCGGCATCGAATAGTCCGGAACGCCAGATAGTCCGGCAATACAATCATAGTTTTTTTAATGTTTATTCATTTATTTTCGGTACTGCTTTAGTTACGTTAACGTCATAGAACGACTCTCCGCATGAGGCGAGCAGCTGCTTGGCCGATCATAATAATGTTCCGCCAGCCGTGGTCAAAGACGCGGACGCCATTGTTGTGATCGGAAGCATTCGGACTTTACTCAGCATATTTACTGTACTCTACAGAGGATCCTTTCATTGTTTCGTTGCCAAAATTTTTCGCCATTATAACAGTGGTGTCCGTCATATCGTAGTGATCTGTGGCAGTTTTTATTAATATTTAATCAGTGACCTTCTTCAAGCTCTAAATCAGCAGTGAGGCGTAAGCACATAACTCTGACCATCGACCAGAACCTGGAAATCATCAAACGCTTGCAGAAATGTGAGAACAGAAATGTTTGGATTACTGAATTTAATATTGGGTCGTCAACCATTCATGACATTAAAGAAAAGCTTCTCAGTCGGTAACAACTGAAAAATTGGCTTCCAGACAAACATAAAAAAAACTGAAAGAATTAGATAGGATATTGTACAAATGGTTCAATGTAGTGCGCTCTGAAGGGAAACCGGTAAAGGGCTAATGGTTATTAATAAAAAGGCAAAGAAATTTAGACAAGATTTAGGTACTGAAGAAAGTGAATGTAATTTTTCTGATCGTTGGCTCAGAAACTTTAAGCTTCGATGTGGAATTCGATGACTTGATGTAACTGGAGAAACACTTTCAGCAAGTCAAGACTCAGCAGATATATACAAACACGACTTTGCAGAAGTAAGTGCAGATAACAGTCTAACACCTGATCAGATGTACAGTGTTGATGAAACAGGCCTACTACGGCGGTGTTTACCAACATCTACTCTAGCTGATGAAGGTGAAAAGGCGACTAAAGAAAAGAAAAAAAAAGAAAAAAAAAAAAAAGAAAAGACAGACTGACAGTTTTGCTATGTGCTACCTGTAATGCGTCTGGAAGCCACCGATTAACTCCTTTTGTGATTGGTAAATCTAGGAACCCTCGAGCCTTTAAAAATGTTACTAACTTACCTGTTCATTCTGCGACTGTAGGCTTACTCGGCGTATACACCTGATCAAGATCTCTCGGGTCTCCAGCCGGGTGGCGGCGTTGATGGATCGCGACGTTTCGGGAAGTGTCATTCTACCCATCTTCAAGCGAAATTCATTATTGCACTCAATAAATGCGTGGATGACTGCCACCCTTTTCAGATAATTTCTTTTTTTTTCACCATTTTGTGCCACAAGTGAAAGAAAGCTTCAAAAACCTTGGTCTGCCAGAAGACAGCAAAGCCATCCTTCTTTTGAACAACTGTAAAGAACATCTGCCTGACGATGAACTAGTTTCTGGAAACATATTTGCTGCACTTCTTCCAGCTCATGTAACGTCACTGATTCAACCAATGAATGAATGAGTATTTCAGAATTTTAAATGTTTTTATTGGAGGTCGTTCGTTCAAAACTTCTTAAACGCTGAGTATGATGAAATTGACTTTCAAAAGAAGTTTAATGTAACCACAAGATGGTTACACTGTCTTGGGCTGAAGTGAAAAAGTGCTGCATATCCTACATTTGAATCAACAACACAGGCTGTTGAGGAGGAACAACATCTCGAATCAGTGCCTGCAGTTTTGTATGTTGTAGCCAGCAACAATCCTTGGAAAACGTGTCTGAACAGGAACTCGCGGAGTGGATTTAGCAGGATAACAGTGAACCTATCGAGCAGGGGCTAACCGATGAGGCCTCAACATTCACACAATCTTAGTGACTCAGATGAAATGGAAAGGGTCGAATCAGCTGGGCAGAGAGCCGCAGAGTCGCTAAATAGATTCATCGCGTTTGTTGAGTGTAAATGTAATTACAGTGCCTCTGGACTCAGTGACATACATATTATTAAGAATACTTTTTATGCAAAGCTACAAAGTTCTCGTAAACAGAAAGAAATTCGAGATTTTTTAAACTAAAACATTGTGCCGTACTGTACATGTATGTATGTAAAGTAAAATGTTCTGAATAAAAAGTTGGTACTGGCCTAATTTTGACCTGAATTTACTCATCTAAACATTTTGGTATTCAGCACACTGACTTACAGCTGTTTTGGTCCCAAACGTGCCGGACTGTTGTAAATGCGTCCATTTTCAACTTTTTACAATGGCTATCATTTGTCTCGTTGTTTAAAGATTAAGTTATTAAATGGAATATGTTTAACAACGTGGAATCTAGAAAAGCGTATAATTGCACAGTTCGTAGCGAATTAATATTAAAAAATATTACCTGCAGATGTCGGAAAAATTTGACTCTAGTGCTACTCGAACTAGTGCCCCTTGTGTTCGTAAACAGCCAGCCAATCCACTCAGCCAACGAAACATAGTTAAGAAGCGATTCGTTGTAATAAATCTACCCACGCGGGGTTCTTATAACCCAACCACTTCTACGTGCTCGAATAACGTTTTTCAAAATAAGTGATACATTAGTTAAGTGCTATGAATCTCGACATATACTTTGGCAACACTCGCACTTCGGAACTAGGCATGCGCAATGCTCTGTTCGTGGACTAAATTATTCGGGCGAGTAATCTTCTTTGTCCCCTCTTGTACCTATGTTAGCAGTCTGTAGAACGGTACCGCATGAAATGCCTGTCTAGAATCGAGAAATATGCAGACTGCCTGTTTCCCTTCATCCATAGGACGGAAATGGCTCCAGGAATATTCAAGGAACGCCCAGAGACTGAAATGGCTATCCCCGAGCCCAGATTTGAGCCACTTATCTCGGATGTCGTGAAACGTCCGTTCCGTGGCATGGATCCGGCACCCACGAACAGACCAGTGCTGTTGCTCTGCCAGCCCCGGATGTAGAGAGTGGCAAACTGGGGTGTCTGTCCCTAGCGACAGAGAGGCGCCAAATGGTGCCCAAGGCAAGGTGGTGTGCCCCTGACAAGGGGGTGGACGGAGGCCAAAAACAGGGATGTCGAGCGGTCGGGCGAGTGGAGGGGGAGGCGCCACTGCCGAATTTGTGCCCCAGTTGGGAAATGTCGTAGTGCCTGCACTGTGCTCTGCAAACGATGCTAGAGGAGGCTCTACACAACGGTGGGTGCACATCCCACGACATCTGCTGATACAGTGTGCACCTAAGACTTTGTGATACAAGTGTCATGCTTTGATTATTACAGTCAAAGTGAGAAATAGAGGCCATCACACATAACGGGCCAAACCGCTCATATATATAGATTACAGGAAGTAAGCAGTAAATAAATAAATAACAGGCGTCCTCAGCCACCGCCACAGTAGAGGTTTCTATTCAGCGAATAAATAGGTAAGTTCATATAGCGTCTAGACGCTCCTGTTAGGTGTTACAACAGTACTTGCTTGCCAGCCGGCACATCTTAACGTACGTAAAAAAGTTATACCAGTCCATGAAAACAATAACGTCAGTGGGTTCACGAGGGTAGAATCAGAGGCTGTATGAGGTAGTTTGCAGCACCCCCCCCCCCCCCATTTCCACCATGGAGAGTGACAAAGGCGTGGTCAAATGACGTTAAACATTATTGTTACTGACCAAACTGGAAAGCACCGTGACGTTTTCTTTTCAGAGGAACAATGTTGCAACCAAGTATGTAGTTGGCTAGTGCAAAAGCCAGTCACATCCACACCCAGGAAATGGCAGAGCTAAAACGTGGTTCGCTCGAGGCCTCGGAGAGATAGCAAGCCACAAGTTACATTGGTTGAAACATATGGGTGACTAACAGGAAATTGTTAGGTACCGTAAGTGTGAAAAAAGTAGCCTTTAAAACCCCGGATTTTCATCGAGCGAGAAGTTCTCAGTCATACGAGTTGGACGCCGGATCCGTGTCATTCGCCACCAGCCTCGGGTAAGCTCCACGACAATGTGCTTCTCACATGTAATTCTCTCCATGTAATTCTGCTGGGAAGGGTAGCTGTATCAGGTCAGGGAACTTAGACACTGTTGTGGCAACAGATGTGTTGTTTTGCTTTTGTCTATGACTTGCCTCAGTGTAGTAGTGGTAGTAGATAGGATTCAATAAATGTAATTCAAATTACCTATTAGTTCCCAAAGTCTCCGGAACAAGTATCCTATCGAGTCCCAAAATCCGCATCTCTCGTAGATGGCTGCTACTTGTCGTTCTGCAGTCACTCGTTTCCGATAGGGAATTGCAGAATGGCCCACAACCCACTTTCCTCTCTCCTATGCTGGACATGACACAAGCTGTGGCTTCAACTGTGGCCTGTTTTTAAATTGTATGCCACTGTTGGACACGTAACACGGTCACTAATGACATAGGTGGTACCCGACAATCTCCGACCTACCCTATCACATACTCCGTGTCTGCATTTCTTTCGCATTCAGCAAGCACAAACAACCAAAAGCCTCTGACGGGCAATTTACAAGACTGTTTTTGCTTAACACTGTAGGTTTTTTAGAGCAACGTCTTAGATGTAGTTCTTCAGGTTTCCCTGGCGGGGCGTTGTCATCTTGAAAAATTGGGTATTCTGCCGGTTATTCGCGTCTTTTCTTGCACGATATTTCAACAGCGTACCTCGCAGTCTCCTTCAGATTCTTCCTGATACTGATTCCACAGTGGAAAGTGTCCGGTGTTTATACCTGTAAGGTATATGCCGTCCGCGTCGCGTCATGCGCAATCGGATATTCTGCCAGTTATTCACGTCTTTTCTTGCGCGAAATTTCAACAGCGTACCTTGCAGTCTTCTTCAGATGCTTCCTGATATTGATTCCACAGTGGAACGTGCTTGATGTTTATTTGTGTAAGGTGCTAGGTGATCCATATGCCATCCATGCCGTGCCATGCACAATCGGGTATTCTGCTGGTTATTCACGTCTTTTCTTGCACAATATTTCAACAGTGTATCTCGCAGTCTTCTTCAGGTGCTTCCTCATACTGATTCTACTGTGTAACGTGTGCGGTTTTTATGCCTGTAAGGTGCTAGGTGCTCCATTTACCGTCCATGTCGTGTCATGAATAATAGGGTATTCTGCCGGTTATTCGCGTCTTTTCTTGCTGATATTTCTACAGCGTACCTTGCAGTCTTCTTCAGATGCTTCCTGATACTGATTTCACAGTGGAACGTGTCTGGTGTTTATACCTCTAAGATGCTAGGTGCCCCGTATGCCGTTCATGTCGTGTCATGCACAATCTGGTATTCTGCCGGTTATTCGCGTCTTTTCTTGCCCGATATTTCAACAGCGTACCTCGCAGTCTTCTTCAGATGGTTCCTTATACTGATTCCATACATGTCTGGTGTTTATTTGTGTAAGGTGCTAGGTGCTCCGGATACCGTCCGCGCCGCGTCATGCACGTAGGGGGTGTAATGTGCCATCCAAAGCAGCGGCTGAAGTGTCTTCCTCTGGCCATGGCTGTTCCGGTGGCTGTGCGCTTACTTTTTAGTTATTATACATTACATCCAGACCCCATGGAACTCAAACAGAATAATGGACATCTACATGACGGCGCTCTACTGGGACCAGAACGACCGCGGCGGTACCGGCTACTGCGCGTACTGTGTAATCATTATCCATTACTGATCCTTCGGTGTGACGTTCTGAATGTCCTCCAAGTTGTTCAGAACATTTTGTGTTTTCCTGGGTGTCAATTAATTTCTCTTGCGCTGTGGGGCAGTCTGCTACCGTAGTGCGCTGTGCCGGGAGTTCCTTCCGAAGTCCTCGCCCGCCAGGAGCGGCTGCAAGGTTCATTTCCAGGACGCTGGGTCCCGTTGGGTCTGGATGTAAGGAATAATAACTACAAAGTAGGCGTACAGCCGTCGGAACAGCGGCGGCGGCATTGGTCGGCGCATTACACTGCCGGCGTGCTTGACGCGGCCCGGACAGCATACGGAGCATCCGGCACCTTACAGGCATAAATACCGAACACGTTCCACTGTGGAATCACAGCATAATCCGAGCATAAGCTCCGTCACTAATGAACACGCTGTCGACGGGAGAAACTCCAAGCTTCCTTCCTCCTTCCTTCCGTCCATGACACGGCGCGGACGCGAATAAGCGAATAACCGGTAGGATACCCGATTGTGCAGGATGACAACGTCTTAGTTGTAGTGTTTAGAATGTCGTAACAGAGAGCATCATTTGAATAGAGTGCGATCAGTGGTGTTAAAGGGACAGCTACTGACCATCCATATGTTGCCGATGAGGGTGGCGCTGCAGGCGTAGCGGTGTCGCGCTCCGCTGCCGTCGCAGACGGCTCTCCTCATGGCCAGCAGCCCCGCCACCACCTGCTGCAGCCGAGCACGCTGCTGCACCATCGAGAACCCCTGCAAACACCATCCCTCATTAAGATACTCCAGTTGTTTACAAGGAGACTCATTCTGCTTGCGAATAGCTTTAGCACCACTGTAGCGTTTTTTACTGAGATGTGACTGACACCACAATTGTCAAAGATGGCATTCTCTAGTGGAACATGGGCTCACTCGACTCATAGGGAGAGGGATGCGGAAAAACACAAGACTCCAAGTTTAGATCTTTATTTAACGTGAGTTTTACAACAATTCCGAGGACTTGAAACCCGTTATTCTTGCAGTTACACAAGTGACATGCTAAACAGAACTCTGTACTTTAACGAGACGGTCTGGCTGTCTCGAAAGAACATTTACATTGAGAGAATGAATGACCTACTGTTGGACACCGTTGCGGTGCGAGCCTCGGCTGTAGGAATCGCTGAGTTCAGATGCTGGAGCAGCGGAAGCCGGCGTCGGCTGACTGCGCGGAAGTGCTGCTCGCCGTGCGCTGTGCAGACAGACAGTAGGCCTCAGGGCCCCGTGGAGGCAGGACCGTGCCGCTCTGCCCGGGATGGCGTTTGACGGCTACGGGCGGCGAACTCGCGTTCTCCGCCGGGCGATGACAGGAGGCTGCGCCCCACCCAGGAGATGAAGGCAGTGCTCACTGACTGGGTCCCAGGTAAGCTGCCATTGTCGTCGCTGCTACGCTTCCATCCTCCGCGGCGCTAAGTCCGGCAATGCGTGGGAGCTGACTGGCTCCCGTCGGCCCCTGGTCTTCTGGTGTCGAAGACACGACCCTCCGATGACGGCTGTGGCGCCCCGGCGCTTCCGGCAGTTTGGTCCAACTCTTGTCCGTCTTCCGATGACTCTTCCGACCTGTGCTTAGAGGGGTCCATTTATAGTCGAAAAGTTGCTACTAGAACGTTCTGGTTGCTCCGGTGACCTGCTCACGTTAGCGTAAGACACTTTAGTAAGATGATAAAGTCACGCTCTACACGTAGCCTGTGTTGTTGCAAGAGTTCCCCTTCCGGGCGCGCACCTGCCTCAGACGATTTTCGTAACCGCTGCTGCTGCTAACCCACTGTCTGTCTGCTATTAAACTTCACTTGTCCATTCAAGTACAATTCTCTATTGATTTATTTTATACTTGTCATTAGTACACTCTACATCACATCAACTGCTTTTCGCACGTTCACATGTCAAAGATCGAACAGTTGATAATACGTGAAAAACAAAAAAAACTCAAAGCACGACCGAAGGTTTGATACGAATCTTCCTCATCAGTCCAACCCCGTGGCCACAATTGCCGCGACAACAATTGCTCATGCAATTCGGCATATAATGTGCGCTAGCTGAAAACCCGGTGTTGCCCGGGTACTTATTTATTTATTCAGGTCTTGACTTAGAGATCACGCGCTTTTACGTGGCCCCTGAGCGGAGAATTTTGGGAGTAGAAGCTTGCATTCTGCTCGTAGCGCATTGGCTGTTAGAACAAGCCCTGCTTGTTTCTCCCAGTGCAGTTTACGGCATACAGCTTACAGGTTTTAAAAGAAAATACGTATGACATCAAATGCGAATGGGCAAAGCTGAAAATGTGTACCCATCCTGGATTCGAACCGGGGTCTCCCACTGTCTAGGCAGTTGCGCTGACCACAACACCTCTGGGGACACAGTGATCACCGCACCTGCAAGGACTACCTAAGCACGCCTCCCGTCAGACACAAATTCCCAGCTTTACCCTGCCCACAGTACTCAAACTCGTAGTTTCAGACACTAATTCCCGTCAGGTAAAGACCCCAAACTTCTCCACCCCTTCCCACTAACGACAGGATCATTGTCCGTCACCGGCATATTATATCTGTTCCGAAAGAACAGACGTCACTTCTGATCCTGCAGTTGTTATTCTTTCATATTCAAAAAATATATGACATCAATTGCAAATGGGCAAAGCTGAATATGTGAACCCATTCGGTATTCAAGGCCGGGTCTCCCGATTTCTAGGCAGTTGCGCTGACCACTACAGCACTGGGGACACAGTGATCACCGCACCTACAAGGACTACCTAAGCACGGTAGTGGGGAGGAGTGGGGAATTTTGGGGCCCTTACTCTTACGGGAATCAGTTTCTGAAACTATGAGTACTGTGGGCAGGGTAAGGCTGGAGATTTGTGTTTGACGGGAGGCGTGCTTAGGTAGTCCATGCAGATGCCGTGATCACTGTGTCCCCGGTTGTGTAGGAGTCAGCGCAACTGCCTAGAAAGCAAGAGACCCGGGTCCGAATTCCAGCTGGGTATACATTTTCAGCTTTGTCCATTCACAGTTGATGTCATATATTCTGTGAATATTTTTTTTAACTTGTTAAATTAAACTTGACAAAAAATTATCCTGGAAAGGTCCAAAAGTCTGGAACATGGAAACGTGTGACTAAGTTGAATGAAACATCCGTGAATATATGTTAAAAATTTTACCGGGTTAAAGTATGGTTACTAGTAAAATAAGGCATTACAATTTATATCAGGTAAACAGCCAAACAGTTGTGATTATACAAGGAATTTATAACGTGCCTATGAAACAGTAGTAGTGGCATGAGGCAAATGGGTAGGTAGTTTACATTGTCTACACAGGGTATGACGAGATTCTGCAGACAGAAGTGGTGAGTATGGAAATTGTGTTTTATCATCCTGTACCAGGTTTGGGGAAGTGTCCATATGTTTAATCATTTCCATTTTTTCAAAGAAGTTCATTTTCCTTCTTTTTTGTGAATAATGTAGGACTTCATAGTTTTATATTATAACTGTGGCCTTCTTTTAGCAGTTTGGCTGCAAATAAAGAATTTCTTTGCCTAAGATTCCAACTTCTGCGGTGTTCTTTTAGTGTAGCACAAATTGCTTTGCCTGACTGGCCAATGTAGAATTTGCCACTTATAAATTGTTGGCCTATAGTTCATATTAAAATTTTCGCGATTATAATGTACCTAATCAAATTCTAAAAATTTCTTACTGGATTTCACACTGTTGTATATCTCACACAGCATGGTTGTTTTCATTATTGACATATTTAGTAACAAACGTCTGGTTAAAAAGCCTAAAACGAGTATCTCTTTATGTTTATATGCAGAAATACTTCTTTGTACTTTAATGTTTCATGTCATATAGACGCCGTTCTGATTGCTTACAAGACTTTAGAAGCACTATATCTGTAATACAGTATTAGAACTTGGAGTTCTTTGGTGAACATTTATCCACTTAAATTTTTATTATTATTTTTAAAGTTTTGTATCTGATTCCATGTTGTGAATTTGTATAATACTACATAACTATGATGTATTTTTTTCATGTAGCTTTTCAATCTCCCGTTGATGGAATACAGTGCCAAAACCGGTATAAAAATTTTGTACAGCTGTTGGTGGAAGAATGATTTTTTTTTTCTAAAGAAAGAAGAAAGTAAGAAACTAAGTACTGAAAGTCTACATACACGAAACATACAAACTAATGAGAACAAACTACGGCTTACTAGGAATAAATCTAACTAAACCCTAACAATATTTACAAATATATACACGAAACGTACGTTAAGCGAAAACTACACAACGGTACGGCAGTGCAGACTGCTAATGAATGTACGAGAATATGGAATAGATATCCAAATATGTGAATGGGTCGAAAACTCTTTAATTAATGGAACCTATAACGTCGTTCTCGATGGCAAGTATTCATCAGAGACTAGGCCGTAGGATATCGTCAGGAGTTCCTCAGGGAAGTGTGATAGGACCACAATTATTTTCTAAATGAGTTACAATCTGCGGCTGTTTATTGATGATTCTGTGGTGTAAGGAAAGTGTCGTGATAGAAGTAGGATGCAAGATGACTTGGACCAAACTTCTAGGTGGTGTGGAATGGCGGATAACTTTAAATGTAGAAAAATGTAGTGCAGATGAGTAGTAGAAACTAGACTTGCGCATAATAGTTCGCGATCGGGAACGCTCACTTTAGTTCGTCCGCTCCCAGCGACGGCTGAGCGGCGTGGTCTGCGCATGCAGGTGGAGGGAGTTCCCCCACCTAGCTGCTTCATGCACTTGCTGCTTGCGCCTCTAACGATATCACGGAAACCAAAAGAAACAGCTTGTGGGTAGACTAAAATTGTGTGCTGGAACCGGGACTCGAACCTGGGACCTTTGCCTTTCGTGGGCAAGCGCACTACCGACTGTGCTATCCCGACACGACTCACGATGCCACCTCACAACTTCACTTCCGCCAGTACCTCGCCTCCTACTTTCCAAACTTCACAGAAGCTCTCCTGCAAACACGCAAGACTAGCACTCCTGGAAGAAAGGATATGGTGGAGACATAGCTTAGCCACAGCCTAAGGGATGTTTCCAGAATGAAACTTCACTCTGCAGCGGTGTGTGCGCTGATATGAAACTTCCTGGCAGATTAAAATTGTGTGCCGGAACCGGGACTCGAACCTGGACCTTTGCCTTTCGCGGGCAAGCGCACTACCGACTGTGCTATCCCGACACGACTCACGATGCCGCCTCACAACTTCACTTCCGCCAGTACCTCGCCTCCTACTTTCCAGACTCCTTCTTCCAGGAGTGCTAGTCTTGCGTGTTTGCAGGAGAGCTTCTGTGACGTTTGGAAAGTAGGAGGCGAGGTATTGGCGGAAGTGAAGTTGTGAGGCGGCATCGTGAGTGGTGTCGGGATAGCACAGTCGGTAGTGCGCTTGCCCGCGAAAGGCATAGGTCCCATGTTCGAGTATCGGCTCCGGCACACAATTTTAATCTGCCAGGAAGTTTCATATCAGCGCACACTCCGCTGCAGAGTGAAGTTTCATTCTGGAAGCTTGTGGGTTATTTCTGGCGTTTAAGTTTAGATTTATCTCTACATCTTCGCATTATGGAATTTATTCGTCTAATATTGCAGAACGCAGAATACTTCAAAACAGAAATTTTGTAGCACTGGACTATATATAGCAGGCAGACGCTCACCTCGAAATGGCTCTCATCAGCAGAAGGCAAACAAGTGATTTTTAATTCTGCTGCGCGCCCTCTCACTATTGCCCGTCGGTATTCGGAAAAGAATCCAACGAACTAAGAAGCGAGATACGTTTGGCATAATAGTTCGCTACCGGTAACGCATGTTTCGCGACCGATTGCACATATTTTAGTTTGCGACCGATCGCGCACATTTTAGTTCATGACCGACCGCGCACGATCTCCTTTTAGTTCGCAGCTCGGCCGCGAAGTAGGTCGCTCTTTTTGGGTTTTGCTGCCACTACTAAAAGAGCTCTTTCTTTTTTTATGACATCTTTTTATGTAATAATAATAATTTCGTGGCCTGGTGCAAGTCTTTCAATTGGACGCCACTTCGGCGACTTGCGTGTCCCTAGCCTACCCCAGTTATCCAACCAGGGAAAGGGGACCTACAGCTTTCGTTTCTGGCAACTCCTCACATCGTTGAGAGGTGAAGAATGGGTTAAAGTGCAGACTGAAAAATTTCGAGGTCCGACCGGGTTTTGAACCCGCGACCCTTCGGTTTCCAGTCGAGCACTTTACCCCAAGACCACCAGGCCCAACAGCTTTTTATATAATGATCAGTGTTGCCTAAGCGTGTGTTATTACCCGTAATTTTGGGCAATTAGACATCAAATACTTAAGAAAAAAAAACAGTTATTATTTAGACACAGCTGAATAAGTTAGAAAAGAAAATTTGTGGCAGTGAACGATGAAACTACAGCTTAGCTACATCTCAGCTCGAAATGACGGTAACTGCGCGCTCTCGCGTCCTCTCGTTGTTCCCCGTCAGTCTTCGGAAAACGAGCGGACGAACTAAGAGACGAGGGATCTGCGAACTATTTCGCGTAGTTCGCCTGTGGGAGCGCTCTTCCGAACTAGTTCGTTCGCTAACTACACAAGACTAGTAGAAACAATCCCGTGGAGTAGCCGAGCTATCTAAGGCGCCTCGCTGCGGAGTGCGCGGTTGCTCGCCGTCGGAGGTTCGAGTCCTCCCTGGGGCATGGGTGTGTGTGTGTGTTGTCCTTAGGTTAGTTTACCTAGTTTTAAGTAGTTTGTAAGCTACGGACTGATGACTACGCAGTTTGGTCCGATAGATTTACAGACATTTGAACATTTGAACAATCCCGTAATGTTCGAATACAACATTAGTAATGTGCTGCTTCACAGAGTGGTGTCAATTAAATATCTGGGCGTAACGCTGCACAGCGATAATGAAATGCAACGAACATACGAGGACAGTCGTGAGGAAGACATACGGTCTACTTCGGTTTATTGATTCGTCTGTGAAGGAGACCGCATATAAAACGCTTGTACAACCCCCTTTTGAGTGTTTTTGATCCCCACCAGATCGGTACTTTGACCTTCATGGCGTCACTTCGACACACACACACACACACGCGCGCGCGCGCGCGCGCGCGCGCGCGCACATATAGGAACGAAATCGATATGTAAATTTTTAAAATAAATACTTCATACCCCCCCCCCCCCAACTGTAAATTTCTTGATTTTAGTGTTAATATTGGAAGCCCTGCTGTTGAAAGGTCTTTGGAGAGCAATATGGTTGCAAGGAATATGAAGGTCGTCATCTTGTCACGCAAGTACAACTACGATACCGTCGCAGTTCTGCCATCACTTCCACAGTTATCTAGTCAGACTGCTCAGAAGACCTCCTGCATTCCTTCGAGTCTCACACCCTTGCAACGAGGAAGGAGAAAGGAGGATTGTTAGGTTTAAGCACCTTCAACATCGTGGTCATTGAAGACGCGGAACACTCTCGGAACGTTTCAAAGATCAGGAAGATAATCGGCTGTTCCCTTTCCAAGGGACCGTGTGGTATATACGAATTAGAAATACTGAAACGTTTAGACCTTTACAGGGCAGTGAAATAAATTCAACTCCAAAGAAGAAATTTTATGCTGGACAGAAATTCAAACCCGGATTTTCGGCTTCGGGCCAGAGCTCATCTTAACCAATCAGGCTATCGAGGCAGGCTTCCCTTCCTGTCCAAATTCTCATCTCGTAGGATACTACGATCGTAGTGCCCCATGCGCATACTTCCTCTTGCAGTCTATACTCGAGTCCCTCGAGAGACGTTGGATGTTGGGGCATATATACAATTATTAATGTGGTGTCTGTTCTTTTCCGACAGTTCCGAAAGAACCATATCAATAATTGTATATGTGGTATATACTTGGAGAGATTCAGAAAAATCACGAAAAACCTCTTCCTTCATGGGCGAATGATGACATGAAACGCTGTTCTTCAAAACCTCGCTTGGAACTACTGAAATTACACATACAGCAGAGTACTAGGATATAAAGTATTGGTCCGGTACACTTTCGAAATCTCTCAGTCTAAGTTATATTGTTTGTTACAAAATATCGTGGTCAACTTCCGCTCCCTTTTGCCAAACTGTGTCTAACATATTTTGGTAAATGGTTCATTCACCGCCATTCCATTATTTTTTCATACTTTTGGAAGCGGAAGCACTTTGCGCAAATGTCCTATCCACTTGCCAGTTAGCCACCGGTTCAAGACAGGTAGTTATGTTTTAAGTCCTGTTTTTGCTCGAGGCGAGCATCAACAAGTACAATAAGTCATATAATAAGGAATACAAGTGTATTCTAAGTCACAGTTGCTTGTTAAAAAAAGGAAATTTTTTAATACTTCATTTGTAATACACAACCAGTTTCGATGCACTATGGCATCATTTTCAAGTGCTCAAATGTTTTATAAAAGTACAAAGTAAAGACAAAAAGTAAGATACATTACAATTTTGGAAATAGTCAAAGGAATGTTACAACATATGATCTTATATGTATCATTTCGGCTAGCAGCTGTTTTAGGACCAAGTTGTACAGAAGCCTGTGCTTGAGAGAGATGGTCAGTCCACTTCAACCTAAAAATAAAATAAATTGTGTACTATCATTTTTTTGTATTATTTAACTGGTAATGCACGGCCATATTTAAAAAAATACCTCCCCTTTATATATATATTTATAAAACTGAATAAGTCAAAAATTTAAAATTTTCTAGAAGTCAGATTGTTCAAATCAAGGAAAATAGTCAAGCAACTTTCGTCACATTGATAGTGCTGTGTAAGGAGCTCCATATGTCTATCCGTAATTAAGTACAAAGTACTATTTAAAATGCTGAGAGTAACTAATATATCTCATTTTAGCATGTGAATTTACTTTCATGCCTGAGCAGGCTGAACATACATTCAAACACAGAGTAAAACCACACTGTGTTTAGCTCATGATTAATATCTTTCATTGGTAACAGTTAGTAGAAGACTGACCAGATAATTTGCAGCTATACCTCATATTTACAATATAAGCCACCAGACAGCACCATCGTTCTACAAGCTTTTGCTTACAATGTACTTAACAAGCAACTGTGGCTTAGAATACACTTGTATTCCTTATTATATGAATTATTCCAGTTGCACTTCTAACTGACATTATGTCAAATTATATTAAGTACAATAAGATCGTTGATAAAACATTTCTGACTTGTACTCCGACATTACAGTCTTACAATGCTTTTTACAACCATTGAGCACGCTGTTACGCTCAGTACTGAATATCTCGAAACTTGTAAAAAGATATAAAAAAAGCCAAGATCGCTGATCATCAATTTTTATTTACGACGACCGGTTTCGCTGAACTATGTGAGCATCATCTGGTCAAATAAAATATTTTACAAGTTTGCTATTGTCACTCACTGTGATAATTATGTTTTATTATAATTTTATAATATTTTATAATATTTATTATAATGCACCTATGCAATGTAAATTGTTATATAACAACTGATTGACATTACAAGATTATGGCCTTGTAAAATATTTTATTTAACCAGATGACGCTGACATAGTTCAGCGAAACCGATCGTCGCAAATAAAAATTGATGATCAGCAATCTTGGCTTTTTGTATCTTTTTACAATATTATAAGTGGATCGCCTCCTACAACGTAAACCATCTCGAAACTTATTAGGCAGTCTTGAGCAAGAACACCTACCTTCATTGCGTTGGCGACGGAGACTGTCATCAGGAAGGCCACTTGGGACGCCTTCTCAGTTTCCTCCGGCGGGTCCAAGTAGAGTTTCAGACCGGAGCAGACCATGATGATCAGGTTGGCTGCCGCTGTCGAGAGCAAGGTGGCAGTTGTGGCGCCGTTGGCCAACTGCGTCCTGAAGGAGCCGTCGTGGCTGGCCACCGACCGACCGAGAAGGAATCTCATCAGACCCAGCAGCCGCTTCTCGTCGTCTGCTGATGGCAGCATCCTTCTGCAGCAGCGGCAATCGCTGCGATAACAGCCACAAAATGAGAGGTAATACTGCCACTCCAAACAGAGATGAGTGCGTGTCTTCCTGAAAATAGACAACTGTTTCAATGAACACACAATATGAAAAAAATGTCAACCCTCGATATGTTGGCATAATTACCTATTCAAAACAGGCGGCAAATATAAAACATCGTCCGAACTAGTTCTGAATGCTTTTTCTGAAAATTACTTCGAACAGTTACTTTATGAACCCACTAGAATAGTAAATGGTTGCGAAAATACCCTTGATCTCCCAGCAACAAATAATCCTGGACTAGTAAAGAGCATCAAATCAGACAGGGATTAGCGAACATCGAATTGTAGTAGCGGGACTGAATCTCGAAATTCCCAAACGCACCAAAAATAAACGAAAACTATATCTATTCAATAAAGCAGATAAAAATTCCCTTCGCGCTTTCCTGAGTGATATTCTCCAGTCTTTCAAAACTAAAAATGCGAGTGTAGATCATACAAAGACATAATACCAGTAGCAATCGAGAGATTTACACCAAATAAATTAATAAAAGAGAGGGCTGACCCCCTGTGGTACAAGAAACAAGTCAGATCACTGTTGTAGAAGCAAAGAAAAACGCATGCAAAATTTAAAAAGACGCAGAATCCTCAAGACTGGCAATCTTTTACTGAAACTCACAACCTAGAGCGTACTTCAATGCGAAAAGCCTATAGTAGTTACCACAACGAAATCCTGTCTCGTAATCTTGCAGAAAATCCAAAGAAATTCTGGTCATATGTGAAGTACACTAGCGGCAAAACACAAACAATACCTTCACTACGCGATAGCAATGGCAATACTACCGATGACAGTACTGCTAAGGCAGAATTACTAAACACAGCTTTCCGAAATTCGTTCACCAAAGAAGACGAAGTGAACACTCCAGAATTCAAACCAAGAACAGTTTCCAGCATGCGAAACTTAGAAGTACACGTTCCTGGAGTAGTAAAACAACTTAAGTCACTAAACAAAAACAAATCTTCCGCGCCAGATGGTATACCAACTAGATTCCTCCCAGAGTATGCTGATGCAATAGCTTCGTACTTAGCTATAATTTACAACCGATCACTCAGCGAAAGATCCGTACCCAAAGATTGGAAAGTTGTCCCAAGTTACTCCAATATTCAAGAAAGGCAATCGGAGTGATCCCCAGAATTACATGCCAATCTCATTGACGTCGATTTTCAGTAGGATTTTGGAACATATACTTTGTTCGAACATTATGAACTACCTCGAAGAGAACGACCTATTAACCAACAGTCAACACGGATTCAGAAAGTATCGCTCTTGCGAAACACAGCTTGCCCTTTATTCACATGAAGTGTTAAGTGCCATCGACAAGGGATCTCAAATCGATTCCATATTTCTGGATTTCCGGAAGGCTTTTGAGACTATACTCCGCAAGTGGCTTCTAATGAAATTGCGTGCTTATGGAATATCTCCCCAACTGTGCGATTGGATTCACGATTTACTATCAGAAAGGACACAGTTGTTGTAATTGATGGTAAGTCATCGAGTAAAACAGAAGTGATAACTGGCGTTCCCCAGTGCAGTGTTATAGGTCCCCTACTCTACCTTGAGTTTATAAACGATTTAGGAGACAATCAGAATAGCTCCCTTAGACTGTTAGCGGATGATGCTGTCGTTTAACGGTTAGTGAAGTCAACAGAGGATCAAAAGCAACTGAAAAGCGATTTACACAAAATTTCTACATGGTGCGAAAATTGGCAATTGATACTAAATAAAGAAAAGTGTGAAGTAATACACATGACCACTAAAAGAAATTCGCTGTACTTCAGTTACGCAATAAATCAGTCAAACCTTAAGGTCGTAAATTCTACCAAATACCTAGGAGCTACAATTACGAATAACTTAAACTGGAGAGAACACACAGAAAATATTGTGGGGAAGGCGAACCAAATATTACGTTTCAATGGCAGAACGCTTCGAAGATGCACCAGCTCCACCAAAGAGACTGCCTACATCACACTTGTGTGTCCTCTCCTGGAGTACTGTTGCCCATTGTGGGACCCTCACCAGGTGGGACTGACGGAAGATATTGAGAAGGTTCAGAGAAGGGCAGCTCATTTTGTTTTATCACGTTACAGGGGGGGGGGGGGGGGGGGCGTTACGGAAATGTTATACGAATTGGGGTGGAAATCATTAAAAGAAAGACGTTATTCATTGTGGCGTGATCTGTTTGCGAAGTTTCAATCACCGACTTTTACTTCTGAATGCGAAAATATTTTGCTATCACTCACGTACTTATGGAGACATGACCATCCCAATAAGAGAAATCAGACCGAAAACGGAACGATTTAGGTGTGTTTCTTCCCGCGCGCTATTAGAGAATGGAACGGTAGAGAAAAGTTATGAAAGTGGTTAATGAACCCTCTGCCACGCACTTAAATGTGATTTGCAGAGTATCTACGTACATGTAGATGTGGAGGGGGAAGAAAATGAAAATTCTTTTCGCAATACGTATTTTAGTATATCTCCCCCCCCCCCCCCCCCTCCCTCCACCGTAAAAAAAGGTACACATTTTTTGTAGCATTTCAGTTCGATACACGAGAATATCAGATTTACGATGGATGTACAGCAGGGTGGCTGTCTGTCTTTTCTGGTCTTCTTGGACAGTCACAAACTGCATGGCTCGTTGAAATAACACATTCAAGGCATGCAGTTTACCGTAGGCTCACAGATTCACGCCAGCACTTGGAGGTGTCTCGCTACCACCACGCATCGCAAACTATGGGTGTGCTTCGGACGTTGGTACACTCAGCAAATGTGTTATCCGACAAAAGGAACTGAAACACCTACAACTGTGTTATAAGATACTGCACATACTCCACATCAAATCATCACCGTATTAGGAGGAATAAAAGTGACTACCCACAAGATCATAAGAGAAAGGTTAGATTTACCTCCCGTATGTTCGTAAAATTTCGCTGTGATGCTTGTTATGCTGAATCTCGCCAGTCGACGCCACCGGTAGGGTTTGGCAGGAGGCTGAGAAAGGAAGTGAAGGAGCGATAAAAAAAAGCACTGATATTTGCATAGGGAAAAACTATAGCTACAAAATGTTCAAATGTTTGTAGAGCTTAACTACGGGGTCATCAGTCCCTAAACTTACAAACTACTTATGAACTAGCTTATACTAAAGACGGCACAAACATCCATGCCCGAGGGGGGGATTCGAATCCCGGACGGGGAACGGCGTAGCGCATCGTAGCATAGCGCCTCAATGCGCTCGGCCGCTCCGCCGCGGCACTATAGCTACACCTGGAAATCATATGACGTTCTGCGCAAACAGACTGAGACGAAGAATTTTGATTTTCACATCTACATCTACTTAAATAATCAACATGTCACATTGAAGTGTATGGCAGAGGGTTCATCGAACCGCTTTTATGATATTTTTTTACAGTTTCATTCTCTAACAGCTCGCCGAGAAAAGGAACACCTAAATTTTTCCGTTTTCGATCTGACTTCTTTTACTTTATTATGATGATCATGTCTATGTAGGTGGGTGCTAACAAAGTATGTTCGCATTCGGAAAAGAAAGCCGGTGAAAGAAATAACGCCTTTCCTTTAATGATTTCCACCCCAACTCATGCATCATTTGCGTGACACTCTCTTCCTTATATCGCGACAATACAAAAAGAGCTGCGCTTCTATGAAATTTCTATAAATGGTCTGTCAGTCCCACCTGGTGTGGATCCCACAATGCACAGCAATATTCCAAAATAGAACGCACAAGTGTTGTGTAGGCAATTTCTTTAGTAGAGCTGTTGCAACTTCTAGTGTTCTGCCAATTAAACTTGGCCTTTGGATCGCCTTCCCTATAATATTTTCTATGCGTCATTTCCAATTCGTAATTATTACTCTTAGGTATTTAGTCTAATTGACGATAAATGAAGTTTAACGGATTTTAGTGGTCATATGGATGACTTCACACTTCTCATTATTAAGCGTCAATTGCCAATTTTTGCACCATGCAGATATTTTTTTCTAAATCATTTTGCAGTTCCTTCTGATCTTCTGGTGACTTTAGTAACCGGTAAACGACAACATCAACCGCGTAAGCTACTCAGATTGTCTCCTAAATCGTTTATAGTTGGGAATTGCCAGATACTCTGTTTTACTTTATGTCTTTCCGTTAATTACAATTTACTGTGTCCTTTCTGAAGAATCCAATCGCACAACTTAGATAATATTCCATAAGCAAATGTTCAAATGTTTGTATAGCTTTTGGGACTTAACTACGGGGTCATCAGTCCCTAAACTTACAAACTACTTATGAACTAGCTAATACTACGGACGGCACAAATATCCATGCCCGAATGGGGATTCGAACCCCCGACCGTAGTGGCCATTCGTTTGATAAAGCTTCAAATAATGCTCACCAAAAACAAATATTTCGTCTATTAACTACAGTATGTTTCAGGAAGAATAGCAAATATTTTAGAAGATGGTAATAAAGACGATTTGCAGTTAAAATTTCATATGACATGTGTCCAGTTTTTATTGGGTACAGAGATACAGCTCTTGGTATGTACAACAAATTTAAAGCACATGCAAATTTGGATATTTTGACTGATTCTTTCGTCGGTTCTTGGTACGCTGTGGAGGTTCGAGTCCTCCCTGGGGCATGGGTGTGTGTTTTTGTCCTTAGGTTAGTTTACCTAGGTTTAAGTAGTTTGTAAGCTACGAACTGATGACCACGCAGTTTGGTCCGATAGATTTACAAACATTTGATTTTGGTTTTTGGTAGATCACCATATTTATTTTTATATAAACAACCGGTTTCCGGCGTACTTTAAAGTCTTAATATGTCCTAGTAAACCGAATACCGGGTAACTAAGTGGAAATGAACGTGTAGAACATAGACAAAATTCTACTTTTAAGTCAGTGTTCAAAATGTTCAAATGTTTGTATAGCTTATGGGACATAACTACGGGGTCATCAGTCCCTAAACTTAAAAACTGCTTATGATCTAACTAAGACTAAGGACGGCACAAATATCCATGCCCGAGGGGGGATTCGAACCCCCGACCGTAGTGCAGACCGTACAGACCGTGACTGGAGCGCCTCAGTCCCCTCGGCCACCGCGGCCGGCTAAGTCAGTGTGATGTACTACCAAGAACTGCCGGATAAATCAGTGAAAATGTCTTCATTTACATTTGCTCTAAGTTTGTTTGGTTTTCATATTAACAGTTATATCTCTGTATTCAATAAAAATTGTACACATGTTATATGAAATTTTTAATGCAATTTCTCTATAGTATCATCTCCTATAAAACTTAAGACTGAGTCGAAAAACTACGTTCTTCTGAGCAGGAGGCAAGTATACAGTCTCAAACAAATTCGCGACTTGGCTTCGTTTATCTGCCGGGTTCCCCATTCGGTCGTCTGCGCATGCGCGAAGCACTTCCATACGCGTGAGAATAGCATCCATCCTATCCGTCTACTAGCGATCGTATGCGTGCATCTTGTGCAAGTGGACGCGTCTACACTGTACATGGCTGGCGTGACCGGTGCATCATGGGTAATCTCGTAAGCTCTCACTTCCCATGTAGAAAGGGCTTTAGAGAGGAGAAGATTCACTCGTGTAGCCTTGCTGACTACACTACATGAAGCTTTACGCCTCGCCTTGGCCCGTCAACACTAGACTGTTGATGACTGGAAACATGTTGGCTGGTCTGACAAGCCTCGTTCCAATGGTATCGAATGGGTGGATTTGTGTGGGTATGGAGACAACCTTGTATGAATCCACCGAGTCAACAGCGTTCAAGCTTGCAGAGGCTCTGTAATGGTGTGGGGCGAGTGCAGTTGGAGTGAAATTAGACCTCTCATTCATCTAGATACACCTGCATATGCATCCTGGCTGATTACATGCATTCATAGAGGGGTCTAACAATACTCCAGACATTAATCCAGTCCATGCCAGTCGTGCTGCGGCACTTCTGCGTGTCCGCGGTGTAATATACTTGGCCCAGAAAATCTCGTTTGTTTATAATAATGAAGTACACGATACCTTATGTAACCAAGCCCCAAGCCTTTATCTACGTATATTGATTGTTTATGAAATGTGATAAGATGTTGTAAAACTATTTTATTACAACAATGAGTTGTTAAAAATATATATGATCAAAACCTGATAGCGATATTATGCAACTTTGTAATTTTAACATAAATTTCATCACTAACATTATCTGATGTCTTCCGTAATGTATTGACCTTAATGTAATACTTTGCTGACCGTAAAACTGCATAATTACCTTAATTTAACCATGTTAAATAATATCAACAAATACTACTGCTCTAATTATAAAATACTTACGATCTTTTGTTTTGTTTTAATGCGAAAATTCTATCATTACATTTGTTATTATTTTTCTTATCTTTTCTTGATGAACGACTTATTTATGTTTCATGAACAGATTATTTAATATAATACATTGTAACTTCCGTATTCTAGAATGTTCTAGAAAACACATAGTGTATATATACGCGCTAATTGGCGCGAACACAAGTTTCGCTTAGTATGAAAGTAGTCATTATGTAGTCAACAAGCAGTCTTAAAGATGTACAGAATACAGTCCATATCATGTCAGCTTCTGTTTGTATACTTCATCAAGAATATAAATAAAGATACATAAAATGAAACGTGTCATATGGTTCCATGACGTTGAAGAATCCGTCGTCCTGTTGCTTCCATTATACACATTTGCAGGCGAGCTTTTTAATCTACGAGATCTACCACTGAACGACCGTGACAATAAGGTGATGTATACAAAATATGGTTCTAGTGTAGTGTATAAAAACCATTATAGCGGGGATCCTACACAATATTAGGCAACTGTACTATTTTCTTCAGCTCTTCATTGTAGGCCTATATTCTCCATAGAATCGGCGAAGAAAGTAACGTTCGGAAAACACTATGAACGAGAAGGGACAATTAGCTACAGAACCACATGAACAAGACAGTATGAGCCTCAAGCTAACTTCCAAAAAAGTTGGAGACTGTCTTTATGGGCTTACTGCTCCCTTAGTGTTTTCAAAACGTGGTGGTTGGTCAACATAGATTCTTAACCAGTGGCGCATATGAAATCAGATCAGGTCCACCTTCTCAATTTAATGAATATATTTGCTGTCCGGTTGTAATCTAGAGTTATTCCTGAAGGTAATTGTCAGTCACGGAGTTACACTTCAGTAAACAGGCATTAAACTTGGGCTGATTTCACGTCTACAAATGCTCAGTTACCTCCTTACTGTACAACGTTTATGTCTATTACCTGTCTCCACCAGGTTCGTAGCGTCACTGTTACACACTGAAGATGAATTCTGACTTTCGCGAATGACACACGGAATGATCAAACGTCCTTCACCTTATACAGGTCGATAAAGGACTTTTCAATTTCAAAATGGGAATAAGCCGCGTCCAGAAACGCTTTTGTGACAGACGGCATACATCAAAGACATATTACAAGCACCGATACGTGGTACCGTACGGTGTTCAAATACCTGCGACATATTAATTTCAGAACGCCCCTCCCGAATACATGCTTTGATATCCTCTTTGACACGTGCTTCTAGAAAGGACTCTGTCGTAACGCTCATTTACAATCAGCAGCAGCACAGAACTATATGAAATGTGTCTCACAAGCGTATTCTGTGATCTCACATTCGATCATACTGAAACTTTAATACGTTTTAGTGCTCTTTCTGTTGTAACGTTATCTACAAGCTCATTATCAATAATACAGATGTTGTGCAGGGGTTAAATTTAATTGTAACTCACTCAAGATGTTTTAGTATAATGGGTGAATATTTCCATAAGTGGAGATTTAAACTAAATGCTTCCAAAATAGAGGTTAGTTGTTTCCATCTCAACAAGGAACTCGCTGAAAAGGAACTCAACATTCGATTTGAAAACATCATTCTCAGGCACAATAAAACTCCGAAGTACTTGGGAACGACGCTGGACAGAAACAACATTATTCAAAGGCTCTGTGGCCCCACCTGGGGAGCAACGGTTTCCACTCTCCACACCACTGCTTTAGCAATTGTATTTTCGGTTGCCGAATACTGTGTTCAGATTAGGTTAAACATCCTACATGTAAAAGAGGTGGATGTCTAGCTGCATAACACTCTGGGGATGATTTTTGGAGTAATTAAACCCACGCCAACGCAATGCCTCCCAGTATTAAGCCACATCCCACCGCTACACATCCGACATACTGAAGCCCTTGTATGTGAATACAAAAACATCTTGAGGAAAACGAAGCCTGCCAATCCACCAAGACATTCAGGCTGCAAACACTAACAGGCTTCGATCTAGGAACCCGCTAACAAGAACAGCAAGGACCTGTGTACAAAGGGGTTTCAGTATCGCAAACACATTGTCTGGAAAATGGACCGCATGGCTAAATCATAACATGCCTTGCATAACATAAAAGCCTCTCGTTTTGGCCTACTACGCAAAACATGGTCTGTCGTCTTCCATATATTTTTATAAAATTGTAATTTGATGTCGCTAGATTAGCATTTTGTTAAAACTAGAACCCCACTCTTTTCAAGGCATAAGGAATAGCATTTTTATTTCATGTTTTAAAATATTAGTTTCTGAAATGTTAGTTAATATTGCTAGCATTTTGTTATTTTAATAATTTATTATTGTGGTTATGAATGTGGCAATAAGTACGGCTTCTCCGCTACGCCACTGTCACTGTGAGAATGTGTACTTGTTTTACTTTTAATTGGATATGTGAGGATCTAATGGCTGTCTGAATGTGGGTGGTAATAGATCGCTTTGCATGGTTCTCTCTGGCTCAGAGTCAATAGTTAGTCGTTACCAACCTCTGCTGCTGATGCGACCAAAGAGGTTTCTACAACCTTTGGTTACAAGCCACTTGACGAGCCTTCTCCAGGGCGAGTCTCAGGATCTTCTCTCCCCACCACCACTGTACTCGTGAGTTTTGCCTAGTTTCCTATAGCTTTCACGCCTCCTGGCCACTTGGTGGTCACTTTGTGCTGGGATCGTGGTGAGGTAAGGTTGGTTCTGCTCTTGAACTTAGATTAATTTTTTGGAATATTCCTTTCTGATCGTGTATGAAAATGGGTTCTAGTTTTTCAATCCTGTGATTTCCAACAGATAAATACAGTGTATGTGTAACTAGTTGCAGTTTGTTAATGGCCTTTTGTGATTATGTGGCGGTGTACGAACTCTGTGTAAATGTTCATTTTTGTACAGTGCATGTAAAAATCTTTCTAATCGTTTTGCCACAGTTTTTATTTTTACTTTTCCGTCTTTGTAATTATTTCACTTTTCTGGTTTTCAGACTGAACGTCATCCGCCCCTGTAATCGCTCCCTACCGCGTGTAGTTGCATTTCAGTAGCTTCCTTGTGAAAATCTACGCAGTTCTAGGGGTTGCATGCCGTAGTTCATTTTCTTTATCTTTCGGAAATTGAATTTATTTATTTTTATCGGTTTTCGGAACCACGTGGGTCCGAACTCCGACTTCAGGGGTCTGCAGCTAGTCACCTGAATTCACGCCACTTCTCATAAAACCAGTGCCGAGATAGTTCACTCTCAGATTGCAACTTAAGAGTCCCCCGTGATTTTAACCACTTCACCTTCAGTGGAGTGCGATCATGTAACGTAGCTGTGTGTCGCCGTTAGCATGTTTGCTCGCGGTCTAATCTAGATGTAACTTAACTTTGCTATACTCACGCACCATCTCAAATCAGGCACGACAGACCAGAGCCATCTTCGTAGTTTTATTTTATATTGCGTTGTGTGGTACCTCCGGGTTTGCTGAATTTCGCCTACGATAGCGGCGCCTGCTTCTGCCTCGTGTCAGCACGCTGATTTTGGTGAGTTTCGCTGTTGCATTGCGTATGTGTGAGCGAGTGATTGTTGTTTGTAAATTCTCCCCCCCCCCCCCCCCAGTAGCGTAACGTTCTGTGTAATTATGTTAAATTCAATGCTGGGCTTCGTCAGCATTAGCTCATGTAAGGAGTTGCATTTTTATTGTATTAACAAAATTGGTTCCCCATTTGCTTGTGTTCGACCTGAATATACAAGTTCAGTATAATTTTGACTTGCCTATAAATTGTAGTTTTTCCCCATATATTTTACATTGTTTTTCACCAGATGCAATTTTTTATGTTTAAGTTCCGTTGCGCCATAAATGTTTTCTTAGCCACATTTACTAATGCCTGTGTGTAATTTCGTGTGAGCTGCTATGTATATTGGCCACTGTATCGTCAACTTCCTGTTATTAGAGTAATTTTAACCAAATCAGTTCTCAGTTTGGGCCAGGGAACAAGGTTTTTCAGCAGGGAGTAGCCACTAGTTCACACTGACCTTTTGCTAATTTTTCTGGTAAAATTAAGCTTTTTTGTAACAGTAAACTCCCAGAATTAAGCTTTTATTTCGTACATTACCCTACTTTTACTCTAAAAAGGATTCGAACTCGTCATGGCAGATGTGCTTACTCCCTGTATAAATGGGGCAAACAATCATCCCATCAGTGTGACAGCGGAGAGAATCAGACCATCAGCCATTTGTTGAAGAGTGTTCCAGAGGAGACTATAATGGGAGACCAGACGTCTTCCTGTTCGCAACTCCAGAGTCGATAGATTACATTAATAGACTTGATGTTTGTTTGTAATTCTTGAAGTTTGTTATATTACTGATTTGTCTGATTCTTTCTTATGTGTCTGTATGGTCATACGATAAATAATAATCGCTGCTGTAACTTCTTCAAGAACAGTGGTGTATATATACAATATCGTCCAAAAGTTTTTGCACATCAGTGATTTTCAGTAAATGATACGTCAAATTTGAAATAATCCTTTATTGGTACTAAATATAAGCAGTCAAATTTTACTCTCGCCAAAGTAGTCTCGTTTGTCTTTAATATTTGCTCTTCATACGCAAAGTATTCTTACTGTTAGCTTCATCAAGGGTTCCTTGATGATACGACGACATTCATCTTGTGTTTTGGTTCTGAGGTGATTGACGTTGACAACAGCCCTTGCTTTAACTGCCTTTACTTTAAATACTATGTCCAAGTGATCCAAAAGCAATACAGTAGGAATACAGTCGGGGAATTGGGGCAACCAGATCATAGTTTTTAAGTTCCTTCTTTTTGAATACATTTCCAAAATATGCTTTACACAGTTTTGAACTGTGTTTAGGGACTTCCGTTTTTTTACGAAACGTCGTCGACATGACTTTCCAAGATACAGTACACTGCGATGATATTCCTCTTTCTGCATTATTGTTACGGCCTCCAAAATATCCTCAGATAATGAGAGTATCCCTTCCATGCCTTACTTTTTGAGACTGCTATTAGTGTAACAATCGTTCACCTGGCAACCAGCGAACAAATTTGCGTCTCTAGATTAGATTAGTTCAAAACATGTTCAAATGATTGTAGAGCTTATGGGACTTAACTACGGTGTCATCAGTCCCTAAACTTACAAACTACTTATGAACTAGCTAATACTAAGGACGGCACAAATATCCATGTCCGAGGGGGGGATTCGAACCCCTGACCGTAGTGGCCGTGCTGAACGTGACTGGCGCGTCGCAGATAGCTCGGCCACCGCGAGCGGCATTAGATTAGTTCGAATAGTCCGCAGACCCCTTATGGGTCCCACTATGTTTTCTAGGCAGTCCATGGTCACCTTTCACCAAAACTTGGAAAAGAATTAGAAACATAATGAAACTTTCACTCTGCAGCGGAGTGTGCTCTGATATAAAACTTCCGGGCAGATTAAAATTGTGTGCCGGAACCGGGACTCGAACCTGGGACCTTTGCCTTTCGTGGGCAAGCGCAGTACCGACTGTGCTAAGCCGACACGACTCACGATGCCGCCCCACAACTTTACTTCCGCCAGTACCTCGCCTCCTACTTTCCAAACTTCCATGTATCCACCATATCCTTTCTTCCAGGAGTGCTAGTTTCGCAGGAGAACTTCTGTGAAGTTTGGAAAGTAGGAGGCGAGATACTGGCGAAAGTAAAGTTGTAGGGCGGCATCGTGAGTCGTGTCGGGATAGCACAGTCGGTAGTGCGCTTGCCCGCGAAAGGCAAAGGTCCCAGGTTCGAGTCCCGGTTTCGGCACACAATTTTAATCTGCCAGGAAGGTTCAATTGGGAACTTAATTTAAAAAAGGGAAAATCTAATTCCTCACTATTTTCATCATTCGAAAAATACGTTTACGTTTACACCAGGTCGTGTTCCTAAGCTGTGATTGCACATAGTTCATTAAGTGCCGTTCGATGCGGCCTTTCAGCTCCACAGTTCTGCTACAATCCGAGGGTTGAGTGCCCGCCAGCTCACGGCGCTCAATGCGCAGTAACTTTTTGCGCACGACATTCCGAAATGTTGGCAGCTCCGTCGACCAATCAGAGCGTTCACCGCCTCATATGCACATATGTTGTCAGAGACATCATTCCGTGTTAAACTTCATCATTGCACTACCTCTTTCAGCATTTCCTTTTTCACCAACAAGTTATTTCCAATATGGATCGATGGTTGAAGCCGAGATAAGAAAGGGAAATTCCCTATGGAAAATAACGATAAGGGAGGACGGCCAACTGAAGATTAGTCACATGAAGCGGCATAGCATGATTTATTTTGTGAAGACTCTGAAAGTGGTCCATGAGTTTCAGTACGCTGTGGAAATGGAATAATAAAAAGCGTTACTACAACGAAAGACATTTAGAAATGGACTTTATCCAAACAGAGGAGGGTAAAGCTTAGTGTGTAATTTGCGCGCCACTCCTTTGGAACAGATCAACGGTTCCAGTTAAATTGCACCGTCATTCAGAGGGTACTCATCCGGACTTCCAGACCATTTTTTCAAGAGATGTATTAGCTGCTTCTCAAAACTAAACTTACACAAAAGCAATTAATGAAAACTCTAAAGCTGCCTTCTTGCGATTTTATTGGTTGTTGTTCGTTATGAATACTCAGGATGTTTCACAGAAGACCTCTCACTGTGCAAAGCATTACCTGCCAATACAACTGGTGCTGGAATATTCCGTTTATTAGTCGATTTTTTAAAGACGAACGAAACCTCATGGTCTAATTCCATCGATTTGTGAACATATGCTGCAAAAGATATGACGTTTCAAACTGTTGTAGTCAATGCACTCTCCACGGACATGCTTTGGCTACGAAACAAATGCCTTTTTACTACAGAAAGATTTTACACGAATCCGTCCACATGATTAATTCCATAAAATCACGGCTGTTGAGTATTGGCTACCAACAAGTAGAAACTGACGATGGAACAGAACAGTGCCCATTCACTGCATGGATATCATCCACCACAGCAAAGGCTGAGCTCCCGAAAGAGCTTCCTGAGGACATCCTAGAAGCTCACCATTGCACCAGAGAAGGTGAGGCTGGAGTTATGGGAGAAGTCGATGCCTCACCTCCTCGAATGGCTGCCAGAAGCTGAAAGAACTACCACATGGACACCATGAAAACTGGCTGGAGTGGAAATTTTTTAAGAGAGTACAATCAGGAGTTGGGCTATCAAGAGTCAACCTGGAAAGATATATATATATATATATATATATATATAATATTTTGTTCTTCGGCAAAAATTACACCATGGAGACGAACGATCTCTCTGTGTTGTAGTACAAAGTCTCACGTTGTACACCATAACAGTTCCGTGTCGATAGCTATAAGAGGGTCCAAGATGTAGTGGTTTAAAGTCGTTCAGTTTATATAAAATTCGGACTGAAAGCTAGCGATGACTTTTGACACTACAATAGCAAAGAGGTTATATACAGCGAAAGGTGATGCATACTTTTCAGTTGTTTTTCTTCAAATAGCGTACGAATAAAGAAAAATAAGTGCCTACTGCAGTTTTAAAAGTAAAACTACCAAGAAAGATACCAAAGCCTAAGAAAGAAATTTCGTGTTCTTGATCCCTTTCTAAAAGACAGAAATATTGAAGCAAGAAATACAAAACTTCAAATTTAGATTTTTTATTGGTATTTTAAAAACACGTGTTTCAATATTTTTGGAAATTCAACCATTAAGCATGTGAAATAAGGGAAAATCTTTTAAGGGTGCTACTAAGACTATTTTGATGCTAGAAATAAGAAAATTTGGATTTTGAGCCATGGTTAGAATTTTTTAAACATGTGTTTACGATGTTTTAAATGCTGCCATCAATGGTGTAATAGGAGGTGGCAAGTCATACCAAAATACTTGATTAGGAAAACATTTTTGAAGCTAAATCTATGAAATTTTATATTTAGAAGTAGAAACAACCAATGCAGACAATCCAGCCTACACATGCGAAGCAGCAGGGATTAAGCTAGTATAATATAAATACAGTTTGTATCCATTTATATATGAGGTGCGACAATAAAGTAATGAGACTGATTTTCTTTGCAAGTTGTGGCAACTTTGCAGGCTTGTGTAGGCACAGTATCTTTGACTTTGGTCTATAAGCTGCTTCTAGTCCAAGCAGCACATCGATGCAACGGCACAGTCGTGAATTGTGCTGTAATACGACATGTGAGTAGAATGCAATTGAGGTTTCTGGGTCACAAATTGATATCAAATTAATTAGAGTAATTGCAATTATGTGTACCTAGAGTAATTACATGTACCAAGAGAACTTGCAATTACGTGTACTTAGGGTATTTATTTATTGTAATTGTTTATTGTTATTGCAATTGCATGTGTTCACTCCACATCTGGCGTGGAACTGAGCTCACCCCACGTGACTATCTATGTTAATCCCCCACCCCTACCACGTGACCACCACCAACCAATAAGAGCCCAGCACATGACCACCATCACCCCCACCCTACCATGTAACCATCCCCAAGCAATATTCCACAGTCATTCAGACGCGACACACACGCCACCCGGCCACAGCAGGCAATGGATGTCACGCCACCACCGCCCGCCGCGGGGTGTGGAGATAGGGCGAGCTGTCGCTGACCGCAGTCGGCCACCAGCCTCGAAAATATCACAATGGTATCCAAGCGTGTGCACTCAGGTTCCGCCGCAGCGTGTGCGCTTCCGTGGGAAATGATATACACGCCGCAGCACAGGCGGGGGCTGCCTGCGTGTAGCCGGGAATAAGAACGCTTCTCCCCACACCATAAGGGAGTAGTATTTAAACGCATCTGGAGAGTACGACGCGGACACAGGGATCCGACTGCCCCGATTATTATTTTATTTTGCATTACAATTTTTTTTCTACGTACATTATAGCTCCTTGTAATGTCTCTACACCAATGTCCACGAGGTTCTAATTTGCAGTGGAACAGTCCGCGCGCAAGAAAACAATTTACTGTGTCTCTCCTGGTGAGAAAAGCAGAACTCAGACAGTATAGACCTCCGTACAATATGAGCCATCCTCCCCATTCAACCCCTTGCTGATGCCTACTTCCCCCCTCGCCCCAGTCTCAGCCTTTCAAAACAACACGCACAGCCGTATCGCTCGCCGACAGGCGGCGGTGAATCACACACGTGCTCCAGCCATCCGCTACATGTAGAGGCGCGTTCCATTGCACTCTGCAGACAAACCTTAAAAATTATCTAACATACATCACTTCTCAAAAACAGTGACAGCAATGAACGAAACATGCTTTTTTTACGAATCTCTCCCTCTCTTTCTTATTCCCCACAAATAAAACAATCCATTCCAGAGTGCGAGAAATTTTTTTTTTTTTTAGTGTAACTTATGTTGAACCAGTATTATGTAGGGAAAATGCATCAGGCTTATTACATACATCATATTCCAATACACTCACGCAACCACATTTATTTATTATTACACACTGCATCTAGGTTACAAGTTCTCTGCAGTTATAGTAATCGCGTTCGGAAATATTACTCCCTGGTGACTATAACAAGTGTTACTCCCAGGTGGCTCCTCCCATAATTAAATTAAAATCAACATTACCTTTCGTAGTGTACTAATTTCCTCCCAGCAATGTATAATTTTAAATTAGTAAATTCAGCAAAAACTAATTATAGTTTGGTTAAACCTTTGTAAGTTAACTACTTTTTTATTTGAACTGATATTTAGGAAATTTTTGAACACTAAACCAAAAGTTAGTGATGTGGCATAGTTGTTGACCATAATACTATTTTAGCCATAATTCAGATCTGAAAATTTCAGGTTCAACCCCAGGTCTGCTGGCACATGGTTTTAATCTGTCAGGAAGTTTCACCCATAGCATGCATGCTATTTGCACCATGTCTTCAGAAAATATAATAATCTTATTAGATAGGATGATAATTTTTGCTGGACTTCGGTGAGGAAAATATCCAATTTAATAAATAATTTTGTGATCACAGGAAAATCCAAAAGGAAAAGAATGTATAGCAATGATCAAAAGAGGTTTGATCGATAGAGGCATCTGTAGTTATGAGCCAGTTTACAGCAGGGCAATCTTAATGCCACCAAGGCATTGGATGAAACCTGCCTGTGGACCACCCAGCAAGCAGTCAGTCATGTTATGTGATGCCAACTCCGCATCTTTCTACTTCACTAAATTTTCAAATTGATTTGTACAAAACTTTGAAAACAGTGGTGAAGGAGCCTGTATGTATTTATTGTCTTTTAAAATGCCATCCTTGATAATATGTAGAGACCATACTCAAGGAGAAATTTTTTGTCACACTGAATTGTTTTTAATTTTAAATGTTGAAATTGCTTTGAAGTTAAGTATGCAGATATTTTGGGTACTGACCTGCATGAACTTGAGAACCATCCTGCTCCTTAAGACTAATTAGCCCTCCCCCCTTTTCCGAAGAATAAATTATCTGTGCGCCTGACCACATGGAAAGTATAATGAACTGTATTATACTATGATGTTTGAATAATGATCTCTAAATATGGTAAATAACTTTCAGAATGAATTTTACTAATGATAACTACCAAGTGATTTTTACATCTTACATAAAACAATGTTTGCAGGTACTTTTTATTATTCCACTTTTAAAACATTTAATAACTGTAGAGGACTTGGTGGATGTTAAATAAGTAATTCAAGAATGGGTATCACCCACCCCTACCTAATGGCCTAAGTTGTGAGTAACCTTTCCCTTCTTTCCTCTTTATCATCCCTCCTCTCCTACGTGACAAAAGAAAGTACTGTATTTCTGAAAGTTAGTGTCAACATTTATTTTTGTCCCCATTTCTGTGTGAGTATCAACAATAACAAGATAAGGTAAGTACTGGCCAGCAACTCTATCTCTTTTGAATGATATTTCCACATCTTGGTAGAGAATTTCCATAAGATGAATTCAAGAATACCATTTCAATTTCAAACAAGTATACTGAAACTATAATTAGACACCAGTATCTCTCTTTGTAAAATGAATTTGCATTACAGAGATGCTGTAATGAACTGTAGATTTTATGTAAGGAAACTGGAAAGAGCACACATTAGGAAGTCTTAAGGGACACTGTTTTCCAGTATTTTTTAAGATGTTGTGCTGCTAAAGTAGGATGGGAAATAAAATAACTGTGTGTAGATAATTAGAAAAATGTAATACATAATCCCAGACTCAACAACATGCAAATGAAGTATAAATAATGTAAACTATTTATTAAAAATTATGATACATAAAAAACTTTGCTATTTTTGACATTCATATTTATTTTACAGCTGATAAAGCAGGAAAACTGAAAAACAACAACATCTAAAAAAAATAATAACAATTTTGACTGTTTAACACACATTACAGTTTCAATGGAATATTAGGCCACATTGGTGGCTGCAATTTATCAACATTTCTGTCAAATGAAAGCTGCAGTGCAGTTTCCATTCCAATAATCATGGGTGCTGCTTCACCATAGAGCAATTTCATTTCTTCAATCCTTTGCTGACCCACTGGTTCCTTTGGAGGCAATGTATCTGAGTCATCTTCTTCAGCTGGAATAAATGTAACACTGTTTAAAACAAAGGACGATAAACAGTAAAATATTAATTTCCATTCTTATCAAGCAGTTACAGAAAAACTAGAGACTAAATAAATAAAAAATTTGGTTGGGAGTAAAGAGACCATTTACTGAAATGCAGAATGTGCTGAGTCATCAACAGATACACTACACTCATACACAGCCACATACATAGTGGCGGTGGGACATCCTAGGCAACACTACTTTCAGTACTTGGATGGGATGATGGGGGGGGGGGGTAGTGAGGGGGTGGCAAGGGGTAGAATTGGGTGGGTGAAGGGTAGGAGAGTGGGAGGCAAGAAAATGGATTGGGTGCAGGTGATCAGTGGCTCAAGGTCAGGTAGCTAGAGAGGAATGTAGAATGGTGGGGCTGTGTAGTGCAAACTAGCAATTTCTGCACATGTGTTTGCATTGTTGTGGAATGGCACACACAGGTGGTGGTATGTTCAATTTCTATTACTGGACACAGAAAAATCCTTGTTTCAACAGTGTCCCTTAAAGAGTCCCAACATTACAAGATGGGGTGCTATACATGTCATGACATTGGCCCTTACATCTTTAATGCAAGGATGGAAGTGCAACAGTGACATCCACTATATAGGTTGATGAGCTAGAAGGTACAAGCTTAGTCTTAACAATGAAAACAGTATTCAGCAGGACACAGCTACATCCAACACTGCTTTACAATAGGTAGCAGATGCTCATCGGTTGTTTGGAAGATGTATTATTTCACATAATGGTGACATTACATGGCCTGCGAGACTCCTTGATCTTAGTGTATGTGATGTTTTCCAGTAAGTGCAAGGTGTACCATACACATCCTACAGCAATCCATAACCTGAAGCAGAACATTGAAAATTAAATCACTGGCATTCCCAAAGATTTGCTACTTCGAGCATTCCATATTTTTCATAACAGGCTATTAGAGTGTGAACATGATTTGGGAGCACTTCTTACCAATGTTATCTTTAAGAAGTTTTTGAATAACTTATATGTTTGATGTACAACTTCATGCAAATTTCTTATTTCTCTGCACCATCCTGTAAGCAATAATTTTTCCAGTCCAAATTTTCCAACTTACATCAAATAAAAAAATATTCATTGGCCTGCATTGCTTGTTAAAACTTATTTAGTGCTTCCATGAAGTAAATTTTTACTTACATTAGTTGCCAAGCAATGTAAAGGTCCGTTTACATTGGGATACATGTACTGCGACATGTATGAGTGACATGTCAATTTGAAATGTTAACATTTCACAGAACTCGCACATGTGCAGTACTAATATTTAATGTCGTCTAGTCGTCTGCCCCTTATTTTGACAAAAGAGTAGTGCATAGTACCAAGCTCTTTGTTGGCTGTTTAAGTTTTGGAGGTGCCGACTATCATTTATTTGGTGTATTGTGTCATGTGTTGTGTTCGAGTAGTATTATATATTTTGAAATTTGCCATGGAAGAAAAATAAGTTAAACTTCATAAAAGCACTGTGGTGGCATCCCTGTATTTGGGATGTGAAATTAGCAGAGTACAAGAACACTTAAGAAAGGTACGACAAGTGGGAGAAAATCGCTAAAGCGTTCAATGTGTCAAGGAAAGAATATTAGGACAAATTTCAAACTAGGAACTGATTAATGCAGACCATAACATATGGTTCGTTTAAAAAAAAAAAAACTTTCTAAATGTTGAAACATTCATCTGTATGTACTGTCAAGCAACACTTAATAAAACTAAATAAAAATTAATGTTGTTGGATATCTTTACTGTGTCCTCAGAAATTGTGATATTTTATTACTGATTGAAGCATATCAGTCATTCAAATGAACTAAAAACTAACCCATTTTCAGCAATATTTGAGAAATATATAATGCAAAATGTATGTGCATGCCGGTAAAATTTTAGTTCCTATCCCGACAGCCTCACATGGTTCTGTTGGCAAAATCAACGACGTGGTAGAAAATTTGTGCCACTGTTCCTGGTCGACAGTTACTTGTATGTACCCTTGTCCGTTCTGTAAAAGTAATTACTCTCGTAAAACAAAGATTTCACGACAAAACATTTGCGCGACCGCTAATGCGAACATGTCTCACACATGATTGTCAGCCTTCAGCATCCATTGTCAACACTATCACACGAGGCCACCGGGATGAGAACTAAAAATTAATATATGTACCAGCTGCATGAATTTTTTTATAACATATATTCTGATATATATTAAACTTTTATATTCACTTCTTGAGATAAAACTTCCACAATGGCCTTGCAAACATGAAGAATATTGTGCATATGGCACTTTTTGATATGTTATGCAGATATGTTAACATCGAAAATGAATCCCCAGTGGCCAAAAAATGGTGTTACTGCCAACTGATCCTCTGGTGGAATCGCTTTCCAAAAGTTTGTTTTGGTTTTGGACACAAGAGTAGCCACAAGAGATAAAAAACTATGAAAATCCTCCATACTCATCCTAACATAATTTCTAAAATACACACAATCTTCTAGTGTTTATTGCTGAATGAGCATTGTGTAAGCTCCGTGAGTAGCGTGCTTGCGAAGATCTCTCTTTGCCATCACCTATGCTTCCTCCACATTTTTCCCCCTATCATCTTCTAAAAGAGCAAGCACACCAGCATATAAAAATGTGAAATCCTCCAAATCATCATCAGAGGCCATCGCTGAGAGATACAAATCAACAATTGTAAACGCATGCTCATACATGTATGAGGTTGATACTTGTCAGCTCATACAAGTCACAACACATGTCGTAAAGTCACGTATACATGTATCTCATACATATGCTGATACCAATCGCAGTATAAATGTACCTTAATATCTACTCTAAGCAAAATCATGAAGTTAACTACAGAAAGCAGTGGTGGCCGGAGTGATTTTGAAAGGTGATGCCACAAAACAATTTATTAAAAATGAAAATAAATCTTCGTAAAGTACCACCACACATATTAAGATATTACACAATGTTGTCAATTATTTATATCTTTCATAACATACTGTACCAAACAAAAAGTAAATGGTAAGAAGTACTAAGTGTTGTTCTTACACACTGCTTCAATTGCTAAGAGTGAAATGAGCAGCTGTCAGTTTCTGACAAAAAGGACTTATGGCGACAGTCATTATTACTACAGATGAATCCAGACCACAATGAACATTTGTTTATCAATGTGAAACAAATGAAAAAATGCAATATCATTGACTGTCTGCAGCTGACTCATGATTGTCCGTCTTCACTTCCCATATCCATGTCAAGCAAAAACTATCGACACTGCACTTTTGCTTCCTGGAGAATAGCAGAAAGCGATTGTGTGCGATTATGAAAAGACACAGAAGGGGGAGGTTACTTTAGCTACCTTTTCCACTTAACCGCTTGATAAATATAATTAGTGTATGAAATAACTGAGAATGAATAAATTAAATTCACTTCCCAAAATCCACATTAGAGACTTTAATCAATTAAAAATGTTGTACTCACTAAAAGCAGAAATCTTATGACTTTGGGAAGATAGCAAAATAGTTAATGTAAATGGTATTGAAAATCAGTTTGTCTCTACTTCTTGTTTCAAAATTTCAATTCAAGGGTGACTGAATTATTTTCCATGTTGCATACAAATTATTTCTCACAAAATGTCATCCCTAAGGCACTGTCTTTCTTCTTTAATTGTATTTCTTAGGAAAGTTTTAATTTTCCTGTTCACTGGGAAATACCACTGAACGTTTGATGCTGAAACTGCTAATCATAATGCCTATTTCGACACTTTAACAGTGTCTTCAAAAGTTTCAGAAAGTTCGTCCTCTAGAATGAGTGAAAGAAATGGTACTGTGCCACAAACAAATATAACACAGGCCGAGCGTAGAAAACTTTAAGTTCTCCTTTCAACTTTCTTTTCTCAAGAAATGTATGTGTCAATTATTTCAAAAATAATTCCAGAGAAATTTGTTGAACTGGTTCACATCGAATAAATTCGTTGCAATGAGGTGCCAAACAAACTGATAACACTTTGCATATTTTCAAAGCATCTTTTTTTTTTTTTTTTTTTTTTTTTTCTCTCTCTTCTTCTCTACAGTCTTCAATGATCCAATGTCTCCTGACAGTTACCATTACGTTACCTACATAATAAATCTGGTTAATTATGGAATCAAATTTTGCATTACTGCTCCAAAGTTTGGACTGACTAAGGCCAATATCACAGTGATGTTCTTCTGAAACTGGCTGAAAAGAGTATCAGTGTGTGTTTTATAAAAAAATGGCAGTAGAAAATAATACTAATGCATTTGGAAACGCAAATTAGGCTTTAAGTTTCAGCAAGATTGTGGTACTAGAAAAGAAAGCTTAAGCTTGATTTCACCAGATAGCAGGAGGGAAGCTCTTTTGTTTCAAGGTCTTACAGCTTCCGTAGTCTACTGCTCTCTAATGGCTGACATACAAAGCACTGAGTCAGGCTGATTTTGGCTCCACCCCCAGGGTAAGCGCCGTGCAGTAACCTGCCCAACGTTTTAATACAGTGCCTATGAGTGCAGGCAATCTGGGTTGGCTACAAGCTTCAGAAAACTGCCACAAGAGTGCTCGCAACATAACGCGCCTATTCGAATCAAAGAACACACACCCAGAAACAACATTTCTGCGCAGTTTGTAGGGAATTCTCTTTCTTCCTTTTTGATACAAGTGGAACATGGCACAGCGGCACTACCCCAGCAGCCACCTCTGACAGTAAGTGCCAAATTATACAGTGTAATGTAGAGCCAGCTCTGCAAAGATAATCAAAATATAATTATGATCGAAAAAACTTTTTTTTTATTATTGGAAACTTCTATTTAGCAATTTACAAAACATATTACATTTCATGTTTCAAAGTACACTGCATTACTTATATATTACTCCCTGGAAATTGACAAGTTATTTACAACTGTACCTCAAAAGACATTACATTCTACATTACAACTAACTTTTTACCTGCAACTTAGCTCACATGTGTGTTTGTCACATATTTTAGACACATGTCCTCCTCATCCTTCTCCTCCTCCAAATGTTAAAAAAACGTAACCCTATTGAACCTAAGTGCTGTGGTAATCAATCCCTAGACTTACAAACTACTTAAGCTAAGTTAAACTAACCCCAGAACAACACACACACCCATGCCCCATGGAGGAATCGAACCTCCAATCGCAGTGAGGCACTTTAGTAGTATTAGTAGTAGTAGTAGTAGTAGTAGTAGTAGTCCTCCTCCTCCTCCTCCTCCTCCTCCTCCCACCCTCTCCTCCTTTCTGTCCATCTCATCATCCCCCTTCTCTCTCTTCTCACCCGTGTCCTTCAACGTGTATACCACCAGGCTGCATTCCAATTCTACCCGCACAACATGTAAGAGGAAGGGAGAGGATTAGGGTTTTAATGCCCCATCAATGACTTGGTCATTAGAGGCAGAGCTCGGATTGTTTGGTTAAGGCTGGGGGAAAAGAAAAAAAAAGAAAGAATCGGCATGCCTTTTCAAAGGAATCATCCTGCATTTGCCTGGACTGATTTAAGGAAATCATGAAAAATCTAGATCTGGATAGGCGGAGGTGGATTTCAACTACTATCCTCGCAAATACAAGCACAGGATGTAATCACTGCACCACCTCACTCAGTAAACATGCCAGATTTCTCCAGGGTAGATGGTGGTCTAAGGCAGTGTTTTTCGACCTTTTTGAATATGCTAGCCCCTTCCAAGTAAAAATAATGTAACGACCCCCATTCAAAACAAAAATATTATAGCGACCCCCCCCCCCCTCATGGATCGTAACAAAACGATGGTATATTCATGGAATGTATGACATTAACTGTGATTGGGAAAAACTGAAAATATATACCAAACCAGGATTTGAACCCAGGTCTCCTGCTTTCTAGGCAACTGCTCAGAACCCTACACCACTGGGGACACAGCAATCACCACGCCTGCACAGAATTACTCAAGTACGTCTCCCATCAGATACAGATTCTCAACTTACTGAAATCAGTTTACAAAACTACGAGCTGGAGTTCTAGTAGGCAGGATAAAGTTGAGAATTTGCATCTGATGGAAGACCTACTTGAATAACTCCGTGCGGGTATGGTGATCACTGTGTACCCAGTGGTGTAGGGGCCATTGCAACTTTGTAGAAAAGAAGAGACTCGGGTTTGAATCCCGACTGAGTGCACATTTTCATATTTGCCAAATTGCAGTTAATGTCATACATTCCATGAATATGAATAGATAATGACTGCAGGATCAAAAGTTGTGTCTGTTCTTTCAAACTGTCCGAAATAACACATACACATAACTTGTAAATCAATGCTATCTCAAAGGAAACAAATTTTATCTCTTTTCTTTTGCTTCAGCTTTTAATTGTTGGACGAAGTATTTTTGAACGTTTATTGGAATAGTACTCAATCCAATTTCCAACAGAAAAACATATTTTGTTAATGAGTATTTCACATTTCAGGCAAGACTCAGAACCAAATTATGCTCATTCAAATGCTCAAATGTTTGTAAATCTCAGGAACTAGGCTTAAAAATTACTTAAACTAACTTATGCAAAGGACAACACGAACACCCATCCCTGAGGGAGAACTCAAACCTCCGACGGCGACCAACTACATGCTCTGCAGCAAGGCTGCCTTACAACACTTTGGCATTCCACCATGGCTTCTGCTCATTACAAAAGGTGCCACTTTACAGACAAATTGTAACAAGAGTAGAATTTTTTTTTTTTTTTTTTTAAGAATTACTTATTGTATCAAATTCTTTTCCTGAAAACAGTTTTTAGACTTTGTGCTTACTCATCATTAACACATTGTATTGTAAAACAGTCTATGATCTTTTCAATCCATAATGAAAATCACATAGAGAACTCTGTAATTTTAACATGAAATAAATTTCACTTAGGCATACCTTTTTGTATTACTGAACCCCTAGTTACTTTACGGTGCAAGTTCCATCCTCCTGTGACGGTGACCTCCAAGTAAGACTTCATGACCCCCCCCCCTGTGGGGGTCACGACCCGCAAGTTGAAAAACATTGGTCTAGGAAAAGACCAAATGGCCCAGGTTGTGAAACACCACTTGAAATCAAGCCTGTTGTGCTCTTCTACATGCTGCTATACAGGGTTGTTAATTCAGCTTTTGGCCACAGATTGGGGGATTCATTTTGATGGGTAGCTGGTTGGTGGTCATACCAACATAAAAATCTGATGGGATTGAATAAACCCATGATGGGAATTAAGCAGGAGGTGATAGGTGGGTGGATTGAGCAGGTCTTGCATCAGTGTCTTCCACAGGGACATGATTCCTGTGGTAAAGGGTTGGGATTGGGTGTGGCATAGGGATGGACTAGGATCTTGTGGAGATTGAGTGGGTGATGTAACACCACTTTAGGAGTGGTTGGAAGGATGTTGGTAAGGATGTCTTTCATTTCAGGGCATAATGATAATCAAAGCCCTGACAAATGATGTGGTTCAGCTGTTCCAGTCTAGCTTGGTACTGAGTGAGAAGGAGGGTATTTCCTATGGCTAGTTATTGGGAGGGAAGGGAGGATTGGTTCTGTGTGGGGATATGGAATGTATGGGAGGGGTGTTTTTATATCTGGAATGAATAACAACTGTCAAATTAACCTGCACCAACAGCTCTTCTGAAGTGTGCAGATGGGAGTTGTTCTTACAACACATTCTACAGTCCCACAACATTACTAGCCTCAACTTAAGGTAATCTGTTGAGAAATAAGTTGTGTTGCAATGGCCAGAGTGGTGGTCATGTGTGTCTGAGTGACTGTGCAAATGCATATATGCTCCCTTTCTGATCAAAGCTATGGCTGAAACTTTATTTCTATGTGTCTGTCTATAACTCGGTGAACATCTTTACAGTGAGTTACTATGTATCCTCAGTTTAAATATTGTAAATGATCCTCACTTAAGGTTTGAGAAAGAGGTAGGACATTTATGCTTTTATGTACAGAGAGCTGTAACAGAAACTGCAGCTTACCTCATCATTTATGCTGTGAATTCTCTGTCTTATTCATTACTGGGACTACAAGGGAGCAATGTCTTATACAGTTACAATCTAGCTTACAAGTAGAGCATTAGTACTTCACTCAAAAGTTGTAATTCGGTTGACGGTTGATGGTTTGGGACAGGGGGATCAAACTGCTAAGGCCATCAGTCCCCTGGTGGGGAGAGGAAGGAGTGAGGATAGGAAAGGAGGGAAAGGGAAAGGAAATGCAGTCCAGGGAAGAAAGAAGGAAGAATGACTGCATTAGTCCAGAGTCCCGTGCTGACCTAGCATGTACTCACGAAAGAACCATGAGCCCCCTGAGGGCAGTTGTAATTCATTTATGTATAATAATTCATGTAACAAGACTGTCTAGATCACTATTTCTTTTATTTCCATGGTAACTGGTTTCAGTTACTTACATGACCATCATCAATTCACAACCGTAATGTTGACCACTAGTTGTTTTCTGCTGGAGCTGCCTAAAGGTTTAATATTGTGCAGACAACAACCGGTGGCCAACATTGCGGTTGTGGTCTGATGATGGACATGTAAGTGACTGAAACCAGTTTTCAGAGAAATAAAAGAAATTGTAATCTAGACTGCCTTGTTACGTGAATTAATAATTACTTGTAAGATCGCTGTTATCCATAATGTTCTCAAAAGTAATCATTTATAATAGTTCTCTGCATATTAGTGTTTCTCCATTAATGTATTGAACATGACTGAAACATAAGGAATAAATTAGTTAGCAGCAATATTTTTACTCACATTATTGAAAACTACCTGACAATGATTGGATGATTCTTCAAATTAATATCTATAAATAATATTACAATAGCACTTTGACACCTTTTAAATTTATTTTATGTTAACAAACAATAAAACTGTGCAGTTTACCTTACTGATAAGGCAAGGAGTTTCATGAATTCTGTCACTCACTATATAGCAATTAAGTGTAAATCATGACCGTCTACAATTGCTAAATAATCAGCTTATTTTCAATAAATTTACACTCACAAATTATTTTCAAGACAAAATACTTCACAGTACTTATTAAGAAGTTGCAAGAAAGGGAAATTGGGTATCTGAAATGTAATTTTTTTTTTAAGATAGGATTTGTTTGGCTTAATGAAAATACACAACCTATCAGAATTTTTAATTCCTGCAGTAGCTAAACTATAACTCAATGAATCACACTAATTTCATGACATATACCTAATGAAATACTCTGAAATCAATGTAATTTACAAGTTGCGCGCCCTATAATTTATGGCGCACCACCAGACATCGCACGGGAAACACGATGGGGTGACCGCCATGAGAGGATGTATGAGGGAACGGAACGGTGTGACCAGGTCGCCACCAGATGGGGAAAAGCATGTCCTAAGCCGGACAGCCGAGCCGCTTGCACAGTTGCTGTATGGACGCAAACCTTTCTGTGTAGCAATAAAATAATCTGAAGTCATAAAAGTGATGATGAGGTTTTCGCATCCACGTGTGCTGTAGCTCCACAATGGACAAGCTTCTTCGGGCTACCTGTGCCCACCTCCAGGGTCTCTCATCATAGATCACGAAACAACAACAATGGTTAGTAGTGGCTGTGCCCTCCCTGGCATCTGCGGTATCACATTTGGCCCCAGGTCAACAACCGGTGCGCCATTGGTGGTGGTGGTGCCTCCTTTTCCACCGTTTGAGACAACTACTGATGAATGGGAATCTTACAAGCAACGTCTGCGTCAACATTTCGTGGCTTTGTCGGTGCAGGACCCAGGTAAGCAAAAAGCCTTATTTTCTCATGGTTAACCCCATCTGTGCATCATAAGGTACTTGAACTTTCCCCTCTTTGGCAACCCGTCAGGTTGTCGTTTTCTGAAATGTGTTCCCTTTTTTCGGGCTATTATGTCAAACAGTCCCATATAGTAGCATCTAGGGTCGCCTTTCACAGGAGTCGAAAACAATCATCACAATCGTACAAGTAATGAGTTATGGAAATTCAAGGTCTGGTTAGGCACTGCCGCTTTATTTACAAACCTCACAATGATTCGTATGCAGGATCAGTGGTTAGGGATGTGGTGATTTGCTTTGCACCGGACACTGAGGTCTGCAGACAACTGTTACAGATCGTAGATCCTACTCTTGTTGAAGTCATTAGAATAACCACGGAGTACGAAATGTCTTCCACTGTCAATTTTCAGTTACATCAGTGGGCTGCAATATCGCCAGTACAGGTTGCCCCGGTAGGCGGGTTGTCGACCGTGGCTCCGTCCCTCCGCAAAAAAGGACAACTCCGCACGCCATTTACTAATCCAGCTTGGCAGGGTAGTGTTGGCTCACCCGGTAACTGGTCACTGTGCCCAGTTGTTTTATTAAACATGACCATGCTCGATGCCCTCAGCGGTGGGCAATTTGTCACAATTGTCAAAAACAGGGTCATATTGCAATGGTCTGATGTACAAAAACCCGTATACTGCCAGTGGTTGAAGACACATCTGACATTGACGAATACCTTGCGATGGTCCACACAGTTATAGACATCCCCCCCCCCCCCCCCGAGTCCTCCAATATTCCGATTCAGCTTAAAATTCTGAACTGCAATGTGCCGTTGCAAGTCGATACCAGTGCGGCGGCTACTCTTTTAAGTACTGCTACATACAATCAATTAGGTTCCCCTCCAGCAAGTGCTTGTGAGTGTATGGCAATCAACAGATCCCTGTTGGGGGAGCAATTTCAGGCTGCTGCCGAATACAAATCAGTTTCCCGGCTGTCAGCTTTCATGGTTGTCAAATCCATGGACGCGGCTAATCTGTTCAGGTTAGACGCCTTCACAAGCTTTGGGTTTACAATGGACGGACAACTCTATTCACTTTGTGTCCGAGATGGTCCCATTCAATGCAGTCTCCACTCTTTGCAACGAATTTGCTCCCCTATTTTCTCCTGGACTGGGTCAGGTGCACGGCTTTGAGGCAAACCTCCCTCTCAAACCGGGGACCATACCAATATTTAAAAAGAACTCAGCCTCTACCGGTCAGTACACATTCCACGGTCAGACAGGAACTTGAGAGATTAATCAGCGAAGGGAGCCTGTTCCCATCAGACCTACCGAATGGGCCTCCCCCTTGGTGGTCGTGCGGAAGCCTCGTGGACAGTTACAAATATCTAGGGATTTCAAACAAACAGTTAATGCACATTGTCAGTTCGATACCTATCCCATGCCTCGTCCAGAAGATCTTAATTCTAAGCTGGTGGAAGGTGCCTGCTTCTCAAAGTCAGACCTAGTGAAGCATATTTTCAACTACCTCCAAGTCAAGAAGCTCAACATTGCTTGGTGTTCAACAACCCTTTCGGAGTCTATAAATATTTGCGACTGCCTTTTGGGGTTTCCAGCGTGCCCACAATATTTCAGCGCTACTTAGAGCAGCTTTGCAACCAGTAGAGGCTTATGTAAATTACTTAGACAATATTGTGGTCACAGGAAACACCCCCACAGCTCATATTGCCAACCTTTCACAGGTTTTTCACATCTTGTCCAGTGCTGGTCTCAAACGTAATTTGCTGAAATCTCAGTTTTTCCAGCCAAATATAGTATACCTTGCGTTGCATGTGTCCCTGCAAAGCATTACACCCGTAAAGGAATATGTGGAAGCAGTAGCCTCCATGCCTGCCCTACGGAACTACAAGCCTTCCTCGGAAAATTGGTATATCATCAGTTTCTTCCGCATGCAGCCTCCATTGCTAAACCCCATCATGACTTGCTGCGCGTTTGAATGGTCTCCCACCTTTCAGGCCACTTTTGAACATCTTAAACTATCATTGTTGTCTCAAATATGTCTGGCAACATATTCTCCGGATGTGCCCCTAGTAGTTGCAGCAGTACGGGATGGGAGCGGTCCTATCACACCGATACTCAGACGGCACTGAACGGCCCCTGGTGTTCGCATCTAAAACCCTCACTCTGTTGCAGGTTCGATATTTCCAGGTAGAGAAAGAGGCAGTCATGATAATTTTTGTGGTACAAAAGATTTGTGTGTTCTTATATGGCAACTGCTTCACTTTATTGACTGACCATCAGTCTTTAGCAGCCCTCTTTTGGCAAGACGGGCCTACCAGACAAGGCCATCCACAGTGTCCATTGATGGGCCTTACACCTGCCCCGTTTTCAGTATGACATAGTTTACTGCCCCACTTCGCAACGCACTAATGCGGACGCATTATCGTGACTCCCGCTTGTGGTGGATCCACAGTTTGATAAGGAAGAAATCCTTTGTTTTCCGATAGATGCGGATGAGGAAATAACATGACACGGGTTTCCCGTCACTAGTGAAGTCCTAGCAGTAGCCACGACAAATACCCCGTTCTCAGAATAGTGAAGTCACGTGTGGAATGAGGGTAGCCTGAACGAAGCCGGGTGTTGAACCCGTTATGTAATTATTTTTTCCTCCGGCACTGGCTCTCAGTAGTCGCCGGGCTGCCACGGAAGCTGGCAATCCGTAGGCTTAATTCCATCGACTCCCCAACTGCAAATATGAAGTTTTCTACACAAAGGGCACTGGGGAATTTCCCACACTAAGGCCCTGGCCCGACGCCACATCTTTCGGCTGGGAATCGATCGGGAAATAAAACATCTGGTGTCCGCCTGCAATGCCTGTGCCCTACAGCAGGCCCATCCCCAAAGTTTCCTTGTTCCATGGCCTCCATTCGCAACCGTCAATTTTGCGTGGCCATTCCTGGGTTCCTATAAGCTCTTGGTAGATGATGCCCTCTCTAACTTTCCGTACATCGTTCGGATCAGTTCCACTTCAGCAGAGGCCACTGTTGGAGCATTAACTAAAATATCCTGCATTGGGGATCTTCCACACACGATCATGACAGATAACGGCCCTCAATTTTGTGCGGACGTTTTTCAGTCTCTTTGCGTGCATCAGGGCATTCGAAGTGTGTGGGCTCCGCCATTTCATCCACAATCTAAAGGGGAGGTGGAGCGACTTGTGTGGGCATTTAAGGCACAGATGCGCAAATATACAACCTCTGTGTCACTCAATGACGCTCAGTTAAGATTTTTGACGACCTATCGGCCACTCCGATCGGGCAACTGAGTCTAGCCGAACAACTCCATAGCCACCAACCTTGTTCCTTGTTACATCTCCTGACACCACCTAAAATGCCAGGCCCGGGTTGAGCGCTTCTGGCTTCCACCTGGGCGAAGTGATCTGGGTGCAAGGTTACTGTCACGGGGTGCTGTGGCCGACATCTCGTGGACCTGCACACACCCTTGGGCAGCTGCACGCGCTACCGGGACCAGCTCCGACAACGCAACATAGAGGTTGCTATGCCCAGCCCTGCGGACCCCTCCAGGACGACGGGGAGTGCAGGTCTAGCCTGGCCGGGGTCCTTGCCTCCATCCCTGCCGCGAGCCCTGTGGATGGACCTGTCCTTCTGGGTGATCCACCGGTGGGGAGTCACCCCCATCCTCTACAATCAATGGGCGGCCGGTCCAGTGGCACTGCCTTTTGCCGCCCCCACTCTGGCGCACTCCGCAAGCCTTCTTGCCCCAGACGCCTGACCAGCGGACACCTGAGGTTATAGATTGGGACCCTTCTCATTCTCCAACAATCTCACCATGTCTGCCACCCTCCCCCGCCTGAGGAAGGGGGAGGTATGGAATACTCCGAAATCGACGTAATTTACAATTCGCATGCCCCATGCCCCACAATACACGGCGCGCCACCAGAGACCACACGGGAAACATGACAGACTGACTGCCATGAGAGGACATATGATGGAGTGAGGAAGATGTGGCCAGGATGCCACCTGATGGAGAAAAGCATGTCCCAAGCCAACAAGCGCCGAGCCGCTCGCACAGTTGCTGTATGCATGCAAACCTGTACTGTGTAGCAAATAAAAGAGATTGAAGTCATAAAATATAACACTATATTGTAAGAAATAAATTACTTACTATTACAATCAGTTTCTTTTTCCTTCTTCTTTCCTTTGGCACTTTTCAATCTATCTGTAACATAAATGTCACATTTATTACAAACAAAAGTTACACTTGATCTCAAATCTTAATGTAATGACTTCTGACACACTTTCAAAAGCAATTAAAATGTATTTCCATGCTCCAAACAGATAAAAAAAATTCTTACATACTGTTACTGTCAATAATTGTCTTCAACTTCTCAAGGAATTTATACTATTTCAAGTATAAAACAGCAAACAGTGATAACTCAAAATAAGAATAATAGACTATTAATGTGGTCACAATTTCATTTCTTGCAGTTCCTGAATTGTGGTACTGAAAAGCAACGCAGATTATTAGAAAGCTTTTACAACATATCCAGCAACTAATATATGTGTGTTACAGCCATTAGTTTTAAGAGCATATAACACAAACTCATAGCTTTTAAAATTATGAGATATTAACATTCACACCTAATTGCACATTACACAGCACAGGTAAGAAGCCGATCAGAAGCAGTTCAGAAGCAGTTTTCACTCTCCTTTTCTGACCTTAATTTATAGCCTTCACAAAAGCATTTTTATCAATTGTGTGCACAAATATTTAATAACTCATTGATGGACTCATATTTTAAAACTATGTAAAATCTGTCAACGGAAAGTCCAGGTTGGAATATTGATAATATAATGATGACAGATTAAAAACTACCATAAATATAATTGCTCAGCCACAGGCAGGCGTCTAGAAAAGACAGTCACACAAAAAACAAATTAATTTTTGCCCACAGCCTTAATCAGAAAGTGAGAGCACACGATCACAACTCACACCTGTGACCATCAACTCCAGTCACTTTGACTCAAGTGCCACTTCAACAATGAGTACAATTGGGAGAGGAGAAAGATAGGAATGGGGAAGGGGAAGGACACAATAATGGGAGTAGAAGTATCTGCATATCCTGATGGGACGTGGACTTAATAGACTAGGGTAAATCTGAGATACGGTTTTGGAATGCAATGGGGGGAGGGGGTGAAATGGGTAGGAGCAGAGAAGGGGGAAAAAGCAGAAGTAGTTTGAAACTGAGACATGGAGTGGGATGTGGTGTAGGGTGGAGGGGATGAAAACTATTGTGTATGGGGAGTGAGTACAGTAGGTTAGCATTAGTTTCGGGCAAGATAATTCGGATTCTGTAGAATAGATAGTAAGGATAGCTCCCACCTGTGACATGCAGAAGCTCGTGGTGGAGAGGAGGCTCCAGATTGCCTGGCATGTGAAGTTGCTATTCAAATAAAGCATGTTGTACTAATTTACATGTTGTTCCAAGTGTTGGTCCACCCTGCTCTTAGTCATAGTTTGGTGCATAGCCATTCAATGAACAGCTGGTTGGTAGTATACCAATAGAAAGGAAGTATAATGATTGCAGCACAGATATTAAATCACCCATCTTTTTTCACAGGTGGCCTAGCCTCTGATGGAGAAGGATAAGTCTGCCTATTAGAGCCAGTCATCTCATCGTTCAAGCTTGCTCGTAGCTCATGACCGCCTTGCGCTAGACTCACAGCCATGGAAAACAATGGGGCACTGAGAGTCCACCACGGCCAGCCTGTTACGAGCTTCCACTGCGATAATGAGACTCTTAGACCCATAATGGTTGTAGAAATTCGCAGTGCATTTCTTACAGAGCAATAGCAAGGAAAGAAAACTTTCTGTGAATGTTAGCAGATGGGACGGACATACATTCTGTTGGACAGGACCAGAACAAGACACAATAGTTTCTGCCTGGATAACTTTAAGCTATTAATTTTATTAGAAATTTGAGTCATTTCATGTTAGATGAAAGAGGTGCCCACAATAATATCTGATTTTTATTAAGTTAATTGTTATAGCCATTTTAAACAAGAATGTTGAAGAATAATTTTCATATGATTTGCCTTCTAATCAGTTACATGTTAAAACTTCAGAAATTTTGATATTTAAGCATTCAGTTTATTTAAGAATATTGTTGCAGATGTGCACTTTGCACACTTGTAACGGATATGCTTTGCGAGTACGAGACCCAAAACAGAAATGAGTTAAAAAGTTTGCAGTCTTGGCTATAAATTTCTCCCACGTGCTCATCTATATCTACATCTAACATAAGGTGCACGGCAGAGGGTACCTCATCCCACTCCTAATCATTGCCTTTTCTATCCCACTTCCAAATAGGAGGAGGGAAAAGCAAATACCTGTATGCCTCTGCATGAGCCCTAATTTCTTTTATTTTATCTTTGTGGTCTTTGCTCAAAATGTAAATTGGTGGCAGCAGAATCATTCTGCAGTGAGCTTCAAAATCCGGCCCTCTAAATTTAGTCAACAGCATTTACTTCTAGTAGTCAGTTCATCTGACTTTGGGCTTTCTTTGAAAAGTATGATTTTCATTTAAAAGTGGAAATAAATCATGTATATCAGATTTTTGAGTAAACAATTTAAACCATTCAATTATCACAAGTTCAATTAATTAGTGACACACTTCACTGATTGTACAGTTTTATGATGAGGCATCAGCTCCACTGAATGAAAATTTATTAAAGAGCCTGCTATTAAAGACTACATATTCTATACAGGGGTCTGCTCTAGTAGATTAATAATATTTTTTACCCTTTTTACTATATCATGACAATTTGGAACCTGCACTCGGTCTTTGTGAGACACATGCCAAGTTCTTTAACATGACCATATTAATTCTAAGGCTTGATACACAACTATAACTAAATTGCCAGAATGTTGTACTTGCAAATTACAAACTATATCTGAGGCATTTTTTCTTCTCTCCCCCCCCCCCCCCCCCCCCCCACACACACACAGTCTAAATTAAATTAGTTCCACATAAAGTTAAAAGCTGAGTCTCAGACAAGGACTACAGTTGAAAACTGAAATAAAAATAAAAATTAAAATAGACAATATGTTTATGGACAGAATTAGAAATGTGTTCCTTCGATTTCAGTGAAATTTGACTCTTTACTGAAGATTGTTCTAACTAGGGTTACCAGATGTCAGTCTTTAGAAAAGAGGACATTTCTAGATTCATAAAAGAACCTTCTTTCGGCATCTCGTATTGACAACTCAAAGTACTAGTGATGTTCCTACTTACAAATTAAGAAGCATGAAATGTTGTGACCCATAGAATGAATCACATAAACTTCATAGCAGTGAAGCCCTAATATTTCATCACTTCCCCCACTTGTAATTATCGTCTTAAGTACTGAACATTTTTTCCATATTTATACCTTGCCGATCACCCCTGTTTTCACCTGAAATTTTTTACAATGCATTATGGAAACCATAGTGCTGTTGACTGTAAAATTGTTACGAATAAGGTAACTGAAAATTATCTAAGCATTCCTTGATGTAGCTATACTCCCATTTCGAATCTGAACGGTGTGAATATATACATGATTAGCTTCTAGATTGTAGTGAGTGATTGGAAAATGTAAGGCCTAGGTGAAAAAAGCAATGAATAAAATAAACTTTTTATTTGCTGTACAAAGGCTCGTGATTAATTATTAAAAACTACAAAAGCTTTGAATTGATTTTTTCAAAACACTGTTTATGTAGTTACGTGTGTTTGGTCCTAAACAGGTGAATGGTGAAACAGCAATGGTGAAACAGCAATGGTGACTGTGGCATCTGACATTTGTATTAAGTTTTGAACAAGATTTTAATTTATTTATAATGGACATTGCACTAGCTTTAGATCTTAAAGGCATAAGTGTGGTTGACAGACAACACACACAACTTCAGAGTCCCAGCATAACATACTGAACGTCTTATTTTTGTGTCTCACACAACACTCCGACCAGAGAAAGAGGGGCAGAGTTTCATATTATAATATGTGTAGTGCACTGTCTTGCATTGTTGCAGATGTATGTCTGTAATTGGCCACTTCGAACCACGTATTCCGCGACCATTACTTCAATTGTTCCGAAGTAGCTTGACGTCAGGACATCGGCGGCACAGAAACGAGAAAATTAAAAAAAAAATTACGTTGTTTCAAGATAAATTCTCTAGAGTTAGTGATGGTGACAGTTCAGAGAGTTGTATATACGCACTTTCAAGTTGAAGCTTTTGCACAGCGCAAAAAAGAGGACATTTTCCCATTTTGTTAAAAACCCGGCTGGGCCATTTTTAGGGTCCAAAAAAGAGGACATGTCCGGGTACAAGAGGACGTCTGGTAACCCTAGTTCTAACGGTAACTCGACAGTAACTAGATCCAGTACTCTATTGATGCTGCAAACTACTCAGTTACAGTGATAAACAGCAACTCCCCACAATGTACTGTTGTTGTTGTTGTTGTTGTTGTTGTTGTTTATAGGGGACCAAACTACAAGGTCATCAGTCCCCTGTTCCAGGCACTGATGTAACATGTGATAGAACACAAACACAGAGAACTAGGATTAGAGAATTCCTGGAATGTAAAAGAAAGACAAATACTACACTTATACACAGAGGACTGCACAAAAGGGTTAAAAGGACAATTTCACAGCAGAATGCAATGGCCGGCTGATCACCAGAATAAAAACGGATGAGCGAGCCATGCTGTACACACTAAAAAACCACCTCAACCAAAAAGGTAGAGGCTATCAAGTAATTTAAAAACAGTGTAAAAATGAGAGTCTGTGAATCACTCAGAAGCGCCTTCCATTAAATGGAAGGGTAGAAACCAGAGGCGCGAATAAAATTTAAAACAGTAGTAGCCAAGGAGGCATTGTCACCTAAAACTGATGGCAGCGAATCTTGTAGGCTAAAGGACTGCCGCATAGCGGCTAAAAACGGACAATGCAACAGTAAGTGCACCACAGTCAGCTGGGCGCCACAACGACAAACTGGTGGGCCCTCTCGACGCAAGAGGTGGCCGTGTGTTAACCACGTATGGCCAATGCGTAGTCGGCAGAGTACAACGGACTCCCTACGAGAGGCTCGCAGGGAGGACCTCCACATTGCAGTAGTAGGCTTAACAGCACGGAGCTTATTTGGTGCGTTCGATTCAGCCCACTCTGTGTTCCAAAGGCTTAAAACCTTCCGATTGAGCACCGCCCGTAGATCCCTCTCCTGGAGACCGATTTCCTGCATAGTTGAGGTAGTAGCCTCCTTCGCCAGTTGGTCAACACGTTCATTTCCTTTTATTCCAACGTGGCCTGGAGTCCAAAGGAAGACCACAGTGCGACCAGATGTATATAGTCTGTATACAGCTTCCTGAATGGACCTTACCAAAGGATGTTTTGGGAAACAATGGTTAAGGGCGTGCAGACCACTCAGGGAGTCAGTACAGATAACCACAGACTCCCCGGGGCAGGCTCTGAGGTGTTCAAGGGCCCGCCAAATGGCGACAAGTTCCGCCGTAAACACACTACTCCCACAGGGCAATGAACGTTGTTCTATATGCTGGCCATGGGTATAGGCATACCCAACATGGCCATCGACTAGGGAGCCATCGGTGTATATAAATTCAGCGCCATGGTAGGAATCTAGAAGGGCCTGGAACTGTTGACGCAGAGTCGTCGGTGCAACAGAGGCTTTGGAGTCCTGGGACAAGTCCAACCGCAGCTGGAGGCGAGGAATGACCCAAGGAGGAATACTAGAAAAGTACTGGAAGGTGAGAGGAATAGGAAGGGATCCGAGAGAAGAAAGAAGGGAACGAACACGGACCGCAACCGGGAGGCCCGACTGCGGCCGTCGTCGCGGGGAAGGGAGTGCGTCAGCTGGGAAGAGGAGCCTGCGATTTGGGTGGTGAGGTACGGCATGAATACGGGCAACATAAGAGGCCATTAGCTGTTGCCTTCTGAATCGCAGGGGGGGAACCCCAGCCTCAGCAAGAAGGCTTGTCACAGGACTGGTACGGAAGGCCCCCGTTGCTAAACGGATGCCACTGTGGAGTACTGGGTCCAAGGCCTGCAATGCAGATGGGGCTGCTGAACCATACACAAAGCTCCCGTAATCTAAGCGCGATTGAATCAGCGCCCTGTAGAGCTGCAAAAGACTTGTACGAGCGGCTCCCCAACTAGTGTGGCTGAGGCAGTGTAGAATATTGAGGTACCGCACGCACTTCTGCTTAAGCTGGCGAAGATGGGGCACCCAAGTGAGCCGGCTGTCGAAGAGCATGCCAAGAAATCGGTGAGTCTCTTCGACACGAAGAAGTTCATCATATAAATATAACTCTGGGTCCAAATGGACAGCGCGATGACGGCAGAAGTGCATAACCCGGGTTTTAGATGGAGAAAACTGGAATCCATGGGTTGAGGCCCACGATTGCGCCTTTAGAATGGCTCCCTGTAGACGCCTTTCAGCTACCCCAATGCTAGCTGAGCTGAAGTATAAGCAGAAGTCATCGGCAAACAAGGAGGAAGAAACCGATGACCCCACTGCCTCAGCAAGTCCATTGATGGCAATTAAAAATAGGGGTACACTAAGGACGGAGCCCTGTGGGACACCGTTCTCCTGGATGTGAGAGGAGCTGAGGGAAGTACCAACCCGTACCCGAAAAGATCGGAAAGAAAGAAAGTTTTGAATAAAAAGTGGGAGCGGACCTCTCAAGCCCCAAGCGTGCAGTGTAGCCAGAATGTGGTGGCGCCAAGTGGTGTCGTACGCCTTTCTGAGGTCGAAAAAGACGGCAACAAGATGCTCACGCCTGCTAAATGCCGTACGAATGGCAGACTCCAGGGCCACTAAGTTGTCAACGGTGGAGCGGCCTTGCCGGAAACCCCCTTGACGTGGGGACAACAGACCCCGATGTTCAAGGATCCACATAAGCCGCCGGCTCACCATACGTTCAAATAGCTTGCACATAACGTTGGTGAGGCTGATTGGGCGGTAACTATCAGCCACCTGTGGATCAGCACCAGGTTTGATCACCGGAATAACGATGCTTTCTCGCCATTGTGATGGGAAAGCCCCCTCCGCCCATAAACGGTTAAACAGGGCGAGAAGCTGGTGTTTAAACTCAACGGAAAGGTGCCGGATGAACTGGCTGTGGATTCTGTCCGGTCCTGGAGAGGTATCGGGGCATGCAGCAAGGGCAGTTTCGAATTCCCATGCACTGAAAGCGGAGTTGTACACTTCGGCTCGACGCGTGTGAAAGGACAGCCGTCTCTGTTCAACACGCTCCTTCAGAGCACGGAAGTCCGCACTGTATTCGCATGTTGCAGAGGTGCGAGCATAATGCTCGGCCATGTGTTCTGCTATGGAAGTCGGGCCGGTGCATAGGGTACCGTGGATGCGTGGAATCGCCGCAGGTGGATGGTACCCAAATAGGCGCCGAACCTGCGACCACACCCGAGATGCTGAGGCGCGACGGCCGATGCTGGCAACATACGTCTCCCAACAGTCCCGTTTACCCTGCTGGATGAGCTGTCGAGCCCGGGCCCGGAGCCGTTTAAAAGCTATTAGGTTTTCTATAGTGGGGTGTCGACGATGGCGCTGGAGCGCCCGACGACGATCCCGGATTGCCTCAGCGATTTCCGGCGTCCACCAGGGCACAGACTTACGCCGTGGGGAGCCAGACGTGGTAGGAATGGCTGCCTCAGCAGCTGAAACTATCGAACCGGTGACCTGGTTAACCGCAATGTCCAAGTCGGCTGGCAATGGAACGGGAACCGTAGCAGCTGAGGTGAAGTGGTTCCAATCAGCTCGATGGAGAGACCATCGAGATGGGCAGCCCGCAGGTTGAAAATCAAGGAGCGTCAAGAGAACAGGAAAATGGTCGCTGTTGCAAAGGTCATCATGAACCCTCCACTGGAAGTGCGGGAGCAGGCTCGGGGTACAAACAGAGAGATCAATTGTGGAATACGTGCCTCGTGCCACGCAAAAATGCGTGGGTGCACCAGTGTTTAGCAGGCAGATGTCGTGCTGTGATAAAAGCGTCTCTATGTACCTACCACGACCTGTTGTCTGCGCTCCACCCCACAAGTGATGGTGGGCATTGAAGTCCCCCAGAAGCAGAAATGGAGGGGGAAGTTGTGCCACCAGGGCAGCAAGGTCAGTAAACGATACCACCTCGTCTGGAGGAAGGTAAAGAGAACAGATCGTCAGTTCTTGCGTAGCACGAATGCGAACAGCCACCGCCTCAAGAGTCGTGTGGAGAGGCACAGCGGCACTGGGGACAGTGGCAAGGACATAGATGCATACACCTCCAGAGACCCTGTCATACATGGTACGGTTTTTGTAATAGCCCCGATAGCCACGAAGGGCTGGGGTCCTTTGAGCAGGAAACCAGGTTTCCTGCAGGGCTATACAAAATGCTGGAAAGCGGCACAACAATTGCTGCAATTCTGGCAGATGGCGGAAAAAGCCGCCACAGTTCCATTGGAGGATCATAGAGCCTTCTGGTCGCTGGGACATACTGATTTCTGCGGCGCAGGAGGGTCTATAGTTTCTCCTTCTGTTGCCGATTTTTGAGGCAGGACCTCAACGTCCATAACTTCCAAAGACTCGGTAATAGCCAAGTCTTTTTGGGACGCGAGGATCTCAATTTCATCCTCAGATGAAGAGGAATGTTTCGGTGGCACGGTAGCCACCAGAGAATCCTTGGATTTACTCTTACTTTTGTGTTTTTTCTTCTCACGAGGTTCCTTAGGCTTCTCATGCCGGGAGGGCTTCGCGGAGCCATCCTCAGGAACTGTGGATGCCTGCGCGGCCCTGCACTGCAACCAGCAGTAGGTGGCTCCTTCAGCCACCTAGTGATATCTACAGGAGAAGCCTTTGAAGGAAGGGATCCAAGGGAGCCCTTCCTCGCGAGAGGAGCCAGAGATGGCTGTTGTGTCTCTGGCTCAGGGGTGGGGACTGAGGGCCCCACAGGCGGAGATGGTGGTGCTCCCAAGGAAGGGACCTTGGGGGCATCAGAGGATGAGGTACCCCCAAACACCATGGGGGTAGATGTGGGCGGTTTGGGCGAAGGGCCCACTGTGGAAGACGAGGCAGTGGAGAGTGGTACCAGAGATGGCAGAGGCAGTTGTGATGCAACTGTGGCATATGATGTCTTCATGCTCACAGGATGGAGCTTGGCATACTTCTTCTTGGCCTCTGAGTATGATAACCGGTCCAGGGTCTTATATTCCATAATTTTACGTTCTTTATGAAGAACCGTGCAGTCTGGCGAACATGGAGAGTGATGCTGCTTGCAGTTGACACATACTGGAGGAGGGACACAAGGGGCGTCCGGATGTGAGGCACGTCCGCACTCCCGACATGTAGGGTTACCCCATCACATCGGGAGGACATGTGCCCAAACCTCCAGCATTTGAAGCAACTCATAGGGGGAGGAACGGAGGGTTTTACGTCACACCGGTATATCATTACCTTGACAGTCTCTGGCAACGAATTGCCTTCGAACGCCAAGATAAACGCACCGGTGGCTACCCTATTGTCCTTCGGACCCCTATAAACACGCCGGATGAAATGGACTCCTCGCCTCTCTAAGTTCTGCCGTAACTCATCGTCAGACTGCAATAGAAGGTCCTTGTGAAATATAAGTCCCTGTACCATGTTCAAGCTCTTGTGGGGAGTAATGCTAACGGGGACGTCACCCAGCCTGTCACAAGCAAGCAGTGCCCGTGACTGGGCTGGGGACGATGTCGTTATAAGGACAGCCCCAGATCTCATTTTAGACATGCCATCGACTTCCCCAAACTTATCCTCAAGGTTTTCCACAAAAAACAGAGGCTTCGTAGTCGTAAACGATTCGCCGTATGTCCTAGTACATACCAAATAACGGGGGGCATAAGCCTCACCTTGCTGACGAGCCCTGCGTTCTTCCCACGGTGTGGCCATGGAAGGAAACGCTTGGGGGTCATATGTCTCAGCATTAAATTCAGTTCGCCCACGCTTAGAGACGCCGGTTTTGCGTCCGGCAACGCAATTTTTTGCTCGCTTCATTCTCGTCCCACGAGCAGCTAGGGAACTAAAGGTCCACCCAGGCAGAGCCCCGCTTGCCTGGGTAAGCCTTGTACAACTGAGGTGCGGCAGGTTCCTCAGAGGTTGCTCGCTAGCGGCTGTTCAACCTCAACAGCCATGCATCTCCTTGGCACGTAGCACACCTTGAGATTGAGGGTTTTTTTATAGAGGTTTGTACCGTCCTCGCGACCCGGGCGATTAAGCCAAGATCCCCGGGCTCTGAAACGTACAACGTTCCACCATTGCGCCGAACGATGGTCGTTGAGGCACGCACAGAGCTTACGGTGTAGCGGACTGTTGGCGAGACACAGCCCACGGCTCGGGACCCCGGGGTCGCCAAGCCCGTACTCAGCAAATTAATGCTGAGCCCCTGAGGGGCACAATGTACTCCCCACATCTTGGCCTTTAGGTTTCTGCTTTGAATTTGTTTGTGGACACATGCAGGGGAATGTGACCAAGCACATGAGGTCAGTCGCGGAAACCTGTGCATCTTACTAACAATTTCGCAAAACCTCTCTGACCACATATTGGTGTGCGAAAGCTCAGGAAAGCATAAAGGAGATTAGATTAGTACTAGTTCCATAGATCATGAATAGAACACTTTGTAATGATGTAGAACACGTCAGGTTAATGAAAGATGTCTTTACAAATTATTACTTTGTACTAAATATTACATGACACAATTTTTTATTTATTTATTTTCAGCTTTACTAATTTATATCTAAAAATTCATCTATAGTGTAGAAGGAGTTGCAATTCAGAAATTATTTTAATTGATTTTTAAATGCTAGTTGGCTATCTGTCGGGCTTTTGATGCTGTTTGGTAGTTGACCAAAGACTTTTGTGGCAGCATAATTCACCCCTTTCTGTGCCAAAGTTAGATTTAACCTTGAATAGTGAAGATCATTCTTTCTCCTAGTGTTCCAGTTATGTATACTGCTATTGCTTTTGAATTCGGTAGGATTGGTAATCACAAATTTCATAAGTGTGTGTATATATATATATATATATATATTATAGAGGAAAAATTCCTAAAAGGAAAAATATACGTAAAAAATAGATGAAGTACACTTACCAGGCGAAAGGGCACAGGCAGTAATAGCAACAAATATTTGTTTTTTTAGCAACAAATATTTATTTGTTGCTATTACTGCCTGTGCCCTTTCGCCTGGTAAGTGTACTTCATCTATTTTTTACGTATATATATATATATATATATATATATATATATATATATATATATGAAACAGAATGTGTGGGCATGTGTGCATTTGTTTACCCTCCATTTTTTCCCCCGAGGTAAGTCTTTCCTCTCCCGGGATTGGAATGGCTCCTTACCCCCTTCCTTAAAACCCTCATCATTTCCTTTTCCCTCTCCTTCCCTACTGCCTGAAGACGCAACTGGGTTGCGAAAGCTTGCGATTGTGTGTGTGTGTGTGTATTCATTTATTTATTTGTGATGCTGTCACACCTGTGCTCCTTCGCCTGGTGAGTAATCTCCGTCTATTTTTTATATTTATATATATATATATATATATATATATATATATATATATATATATATATATACTGTGAAGCTACTGTGAAGATCCCTAGCTCTTTAAATAAGTGTCTGCAGGATGATCTTGGATGGGCTCCAGCAATTATTCTGATTACACGCTTTTGTGCAATGAATACTTTTTTACTTAATGATGAATCACCCCATAAAATGATGCCATACAAAAGGAGAGAATGAAAATAGGCATAGTAAGCTAAGTTACTGAGATGTATATCACCAAATTTTGCAATGACTCTGATAGCATAAGCAGCTGAACTCAAAAATTTCAGGAGATCTTCAATATGTTTCTTCCAATTCAGTCCCTCGTCAATCCAAACACCTAAAAATTTTGAATATTCTACCTTTGCTACCGATTTCTGTTCAGAGTCTATATTTATTAATGGTGTCATTCGATTTACTGTTTTTTATCAAAATTTAATGATAGTCCATTTGCTGAGAACCACTTAATGATTTTCTGAAAGACGTCATTTACAATTTCTTCAGTTAGTTCTTGTCTGTTAGGTGTGATAACTATACTTGTAACATCAGCAAAAAGAACCAGCTCTGCAACTTCGTGAATATAGAATATCAAGTCATTAATATATATTAGGAACAGCAAAGGACCCAAGACCGAACCTTGTGGCAACCCATTTTTGATTGTTCCCCAGTTTGAGGAATCAGCTGCTTTTTTGCATATTATGTGAATTACTTATGTCAACTTTCTGCACTCTTCCTGTTAAGTACGATGCTATACATCGCGGCGCACAGCATACTAATTACACGCCGCCACAAGTGGTTACGCCACCAGCTACGAGACGGCGACACTAGTGCGGAACAGTGTTAACGGCCTGACACCTAGCGACCACTGGCACAGCGAAGCCAAGCGAACTGGAACTCAGCTCAGTTGTGTGAGAGACTTGTTTGAGAGTGCATCGCATTGGGTGTTATACACTGTCATATTGACGATCAATTCTTTATTGTTATTTCACTCGACACTATTATAAGTGCTCGTGACAGACCTACTTAGGAGTTACAATATATGATTTAAACCATTTGTACACTGTCCCATTCATATCACAATACTTTATTTAGAAGAATTCCATGATTTACACAATCAAAAGCTTGGAGAGATCACAAAAAATCCCAATGGGTGATGTCCAGTTATTCAGAGCATTTAATATTTCATTGATAAAAGTATATACAGCATTTTCTGTTGAAAAGCCTTTCTTAAAACCAAACTGACATTTTGTTAGAACTCTATTTTTACCTATGTGTGAAACTACTCTAGAATACATTACATTTTCAAGAATGTTGGATAAGGCTGTCAGAAGTGAGATTGGGCGGTAGTTGTTGACATCAGACTTATCCCCTTTTTTGTGTAGTGGTTTAACAATAGCATATTTCAGTCTATCAGGAAAAACACCCTGCTTCAGAGAACTATTACATTTGTGGCTAAGAATACTACTTATTTCTTGAGAACAAGCTTTTATTACCCTGCTGGAAATACCATCAATTCCATGTAAGGTTTTACTCTTGAGAGTGTTTATTATTTTCTTAATTTCAGAAGGAGAGGTGGGTGGAATTTATATTGTATCAAATTGTGTGGGTATGGTCTGTTCCATTAACTGCCTAGCTTCTTCTAATGAACATTTAGATCCTATTTTCTCCACAACATTTAAAAAATAATTATTACAAATGTTGTCAACTTCTGGCTTGTTAGTTGTAAACTTTTCATTCAGTTTGATGGTAATGCTGTCTCCCTGTGATCTTGGTTGCCCATCTCCCTGGTAATAATATTCCAAATTGTTTTAATTTTGTTATCAGAGGTACTAATATCAGACATTGTGCACATGCTTCTGGACTTTTTAATAACTTTTCTTAATGTAGCACAGTAGGTTTTATAATATTTGATTGTTTCTGGGTCATTACTCTTTCTTGCTGTTAGGTACAGTTCCCTTTTTCTGTTACAAGATATTCTTATTCCTATAGTAAGTCATGGTTTCTTGCACGGTTTCTTATCTTATGTAACTATTTTCTTGGGGAAACAACTCTCAAATACTCTTACAAATGTATCATGAAATAAGTTGTATTTTAAATTAGCATCAGCTTCCTTATACACCTCATCCAAGTCTAACTGCTGAAGATTTTCCCTGAAATTTCTAATTGTTGAATCGTTAACTGAACGCACAACTTTGGAGGGCTGTTTTGAATTACAGAGAGGAACTATGTCATTTACTGTAACTAGCTGTGCACCATGATCAGAAAGACCATTCTCAACAGGACAAGCATTTATGTTTTTAAACTTATCTTGGTCTATAAAAAAGTTATCTATCAGTGTGCTGCTGTCCTTTACTACCCGAGTAGGAAAATCAATTACAGATGACAAATTGAAAGAACTGAGTAAGACTTCCAGGTCATTCTTCCTATTACATTCCTTTAGTGAGTCAACATTGAAATCCACAGAAAAAGTAATTTTTCCCCCTTATCTGACAGATAGCACAACAAGGTATATAAATTTTTCATAAATAAATGAAAGTTTCCTGAAAGGGACCTATATACTGTTACAATTATTAAAAAAAGGACCTTTTTTCAGTTTAAGCCTACAGGCACATGCTTCTATTTGTTGCTCTACACAAAACTTTTATGTTTCTCAACTTTTTACACTGTAATAACTTTTGACATAGATGGCAACTCCTCCTCTCACCTTATTCTCTCTATTTAGATGTGCTCCTAGTTTGTAACTGCTTATGTTTACTATTTCCATATCCATCACAATGTGATGCTCAGATAGGCATAGTATATCTATTACATTCTCAGATTCTGTCATCTAAACAAACCACTAGTTCATCTTCTTTGTTCTTTAATCCCCTAATATTTTGGTGAAAGATAGTAACATTATTTTTTTACTTTAATTTTGTCAGATTCACGTGCATTTTGAGCATCTTTAGCACATGCCTGCCCGAGCTTCCCACTGGACCCTGGTCTTAGCCTAAAAAAGAGGTACATTCATGAATTGCAGTGTCCCCCTTAAGGTTTTTGCTATTAAACCAGCCAGTTTACCCTTCCCTTTCCTATTGAGGTCATTTCAGAGGCTATTTGCACCAGGTCACTCTCAAGACTGTAGCCCTGATCCCTATCAATACTGTTTCCCACTCCACCCACTACTACAACATGATCTTGTTTAGTGAAATCTTTGCACAGGGAACCTAAATCCTCTACCACCTGGCTAAGACATGCATTGGGCTTGAAAAAGTTTGTGACCTGGTACCTGTCACCTAACTTTTCCTGCAAAATCTGGCCCACACCTCTTCCATGGCTGCTACCTAGCAACAGAACTTTCTTCCTACTTTCTACTTTTTTTGATGAAGTTCTGTTGCATCTTAACTACTTCTAATTCTACTGGAGCTTCTGCCTTACTCAACTGTGTTAGCAGGGAAAATCTAATGGTTGAGCCAACTGCAAAACTGTCAGACACTGTTCTCTTTCTCTGGCCCCTGTTCCCACCTCTGGTTATCTCCCCCCCCCCCCCCCCGATAATATTTTTCGGAGACTTTTTTCCATGTGTAGGCGTGTGTGACATTTGTCGTATGTGTTAGGACAGGCAGCAGTGGTGTGACCTGGTCTTAGTTTCGCAGTGTTTGTTTGATCTCACCTGGGAGGTGGATCAAACCTATTGCATTATAAATCTGGCAGCACCATAAGAGAAACAGCAGCATAAAAATATTGTCACTAATTTAAAATTTTGTTTTCAGCACACGTCGATAGGGGATATGTGGAGATCATAAGTGAATCTTAAGTTTCAGAGGATGTGGGATGAGAAGCGTGTCTGCCGTGTATTCCACTGCAGGGATTTCCAGGCGTTGAGAGCGTAACACTGTCCACAGAAAAGACAATTGGAGCAGGAATACAGATAAATAGGGGAACAGTCTTTACATCATTTTAATCCATGCATGTTTAAGAATGAGTAGTTTGATTGCATGAAAAAAAAATTTATAATGGTTGCCTTTTATATGCCTGTTTAGTAAATAACAGATGTGGACTATTTGCATGCACGTTTGGTACGATATTGTCGTATTGAAATGGGAGCAGGCTTGACTTCGAAGGCAACTGAACACGGCACTTATACTCAAAGCACGTTTATTACCAACTCGACATACACGCAGCACTGACTGCCTCTCGGGCAGAGTGCTCTGCTATTTATACACAGACAGAATTTACCAGAAATTAGAAGAACAGTTAACATAAGAAACAAGTAGAATTTACAAGCGAACATAAGAAAGATATAGAACATTCTGGAATTGTTAATTACAAAGAAATAAATTTTTCCCGGGAGGCGGGATTGAACCGGCGACCTTCAGTACCGCAGTTCGTGACGCTATCCCCTGCGCCATGTCAGCAGTCAGTGTACGTGGTCTCTCGCGGCATTGCTTCCTCTCCTGGAGAAACAGCGACCCACTGTTACGTTCCCTGTGGAGCTAGCTGCAATGTCCTGAATCTTGACCTTGTCATAGGTCCTCTGTATGGCACTCCAAGGGAATCCTTCCTTTCTCCACGATTATCGACAATAGACGTTCCTGTCGAGGCTTCATCAGGAACATTACCATCCTTAGCATATTTGAACAAGAAGCCATTGTCGTCTACCTGCTCTTCAGGATCATAGTAAGGCTTCATGCGCAGGACGTGAACAATGTCTCTTCGCTTTTGTCGTTTCGATGACAGCTCATTATCCTCAACTTGGTATGTGACGTCTGACAGGCGGCGTATGACACGATACGGACCAAAGTATCACTTCAATAACTTTTCTGACAGTCCAACCTTCCGTACAGGGGTAAAAATCCAAACACGATCTCCTGAGCTGTACACAACAGGTCGGTGCTTGTCGTTATACCGCTGACGGTCCTTCTCCTGGGCGTCCAGTGTCCTTATGTGAGCCAGCTGTCTTGCTTCTTCGACCCTGGGGATGATCTGTTTAACATAGTCATCCTGATTGTCGTCTGGTTGGAAAGGTAACAGCATAGCCATTGTCGTCTAAGCTTTACGGCCATGGAGTAGGAAAAACGGCATTAAGCCTGTGGTGTCTTGTCTTGCGGTACTGTAAGCAAATGTCACGACTGGCAGATTGTATCCCAATCCTTCTGCTCAACATCAACGTACATCGACAGCATATCGGCTAACATCTTGTTAAAACATTCCGTAAGACCATTTGTCTGAAGATGGTATGCAATTGTCATTCTGTGAACAATGTCGCACCGTGACATTACTTCTGATACTAGTTTTGACTGGAATACTTTTCCACGATCAGATATTATCACACGTGGTGCTCCGTGCTTCAAAATAATGTCTTCTAGAAGGAATTTTCGATCTCTGGAGCTTCTGCAGTCGGCACAGGTTTGATTACAGTGTAGCGTGTGAGATAGTCAGTGCAGACTATTATCCATCGGTTGTCGACTTCGGGAGCCTCCCTAAAAGATCGATCCCAACTCGGTGGAATGGAGCTGCTGCCAGCGGAATCGGTACGAGATGCCCTGGAGGTAATTGCGGCACATGCTTCCGTCGCTGGCACTCTTTACAGTGACTCACATAGTGCTTGACAAATCAGTAGAGACCTTTCCAGTAATACCTGCGTCTGATTCTGTCTAGGGTCTTCACGAATCCCAGATGACCGGATATTGGAGCATCGTGGAAATATTTGAGAATAGCTGACTGAAGATGAGCTGGAACGACCAGTAGCCATTTGCGGCCCAGTGGATCATAGTTGCTCTTATACAATGTTCCATTTATAAGTTTGAACTCTCCATTGGTGGGTTCTCCTTTCTCCAAAGCCTCTATTGTTTTTAATAGTGCTGGATCTTCCCTCTGTTCAGTTGTAACGTCATCTAATTCAGTGAGGGCTGAAATTTCATTCACGCTGTTGTGTTCCACTAATGGATTCCTCGAAAGGCAGTCGGCGTCCTTGTGTTTGCACCCGTTCTTGAATACCACTGTGACATTGTACTCTTGGAGTCTTAGTGCCCATCTTGCTAGTCAACCTGATGGATCCTTCAAGCTAGTCAGCCAACACAAAGAATGGTGGTCTGTCACGACGGTGAATGGTTTGCCGAATAAATACGACCAGAACTTGTTGATAGCCCAGATAACTGTGACACATTCTTTTTCAGTTGTAGAGTAGTTTATCTCGGACTTTGAGAGTGCTCTTGATGCATAGGCTATCACTTTTTCAGCACCTTCCTGAACTTGTGCAAGTACTGCACCAATCCCATAACCACTGGCGTCTGTGTGAAGTTCCATTTCTGCATTCTCGTCGCTAGCACTGGTGTGGAAGTTAGAGCCTCCTTAAGTGCCCGGAAAGCTCTTTCTTTGGTCTCATCCCAGTAAAATTTGGCGTTTCCCTGCAGAAGTTCTTGTAATGGACGTGCCTTGTTACAAAATCCTTTTATGAAACGTCGGTAGTATGAGCACAGCCTGAGAAAACTTCTCACATCACGGATGTGCTGAGGAGTTGGAATTTCTGTGACTGCCTTTACTTTATCTGGATCAGGACGGATACCATCTCCATTGACTAGGTGCCCCAGGATTTTTATTCTCCTTGGCGACGAAGAGGCACTTCTTTGGATTGAAGCGGAGTCCTGCAGTCTGAACACACTTCAACACAGTTGACAGGCAACTCAGATGTTCTTCAAATGTTTTCGAGAAAACGACAATGTCATCTAAATAGCAAAGACACGTCATCCACTTAAGGTGTCGAAGCAAGTTGTCCATCATGCATTCGAATGTGGCCAGAGCATTACATAATCCAAATGGCATTACTTTCAATTCATAGAGGCCGTCAGATGTAATAAAAGCCGTCTTCTCCCTGTCAGCTTCGTCAACCTCGATTTGCCAGTAACCTGTCTGCATGTCCATAGTTGAGAAGTATGTTGCTCTTTTCAAGCAGTCTAAGGTGTCGTCAATGCGCGGCAATGGGTAGACATCTTTCTTTGTGATTTTGTTCAGCCGCCAATAGTCGACACAGAATCACCACATGCCATACTTCTTCTTTACAAGGACCACCAAAGATGACCAAGGACTCTCCGAAGGTTGAATAATGTCATCTCGCAACATCTTCTCCACTTCCTCCCGAAATATCCGTCTTTCAGCTGGCGATACTCTATACGAACGCTGGCTAACTGGCGGATGATCAACAGTATTGATACGGTGCTTTATCTTGGGCCGTTTCGTATGATGTTTCCCCTGCTAAGGTGTGAATGCACCCGAAAATTGGCATAGTATATTTAACACCCGCTGGCGTTGTTCCTTGGTCAGTCCAAGCCTTACTGGCAGTTCCACGTCTGTTTCCTCCAGCGCATTGTCTGTACTAACAGCAGGGACAGTCTTCATTGATGACATTGAGCTCACTGTCCTGGATTGGTTCAGCTGTCCCGATACACATTCCCTTGGGGATAAGTTGTGACCGCTCGTGACAAATTGTGATCCAAATCTCTCCTTCACCACCGGTAATGCTTATGATAGCTGCTGGTATGTAAATTTCTTTTGTGAGGCTGATAAACTTTTTACTATCAACAAGCACTTCACAGTTTAATCGCTCATCTGTATTTGTGACAGCAACTCTTCTCATCGTCAACATTCTGTTAACACGACAAATTCAAATGGCTGGGTCCTGTTGTTGATGGTTATTCTTGTGACATAAGTTCCTGCTGGCTGGACGTACTTTCCATTCACGACCTGCAGCACAGTTGCCCCAGTATCACAGAACATTGTCTTCTTTAGTGTGCGGCGGTAATTATCCGACAATATACAAAAAGACACTCCTGAATCAACAAGTGCCCAGACAGGTTGGCCGTCAATTATGATGTCGATGAGATTTCCCGACATCTTAGGGACTGTCGTCCATGGAGGATTTTCATCTGCGGTGGCAGCACCTCCATAGATGGTCACCTCGCTTAGTTTTCCTGGGTGTGGCAGCTAGGGGAGCGGCTGTTACCTCTGTATGGCGACAGTGAATGGCTGCGGCATGTCAGGGAGCGACCTCGTCTAGGGTACGGTGATGGGCTTCTTCCCATAGGTTGACTGAACACATCAGCAGGTGATTGCCTGGGATAAAACTGCTCTGATGGCTGACGTCTTGCTGCAAAATAATCACCGAAAACTCGCCTTCTCTCTCTGCAGTAGCGTACGAGATGTCCAGGGCGCCCACAGTGGAAACAAAGTGGCGTGTTGTCTTCTGTCCTCCAGACATCTGTTCTTCTGCGGAGCGTCATAGTTACCGGGGGACTTGGTTGTGGTCACGTCGGCCGGTTCATGGGCTGCTGCAGCGTAAGTCATATCAGGGCAACGCCATTCTTCACATCGGGTGCGATTGACGGGGCAGACACGAGCTAATGTCTGAAATACCTCTTCCTCAGCGACGTCGGCTCTCTCGTGACTTACAGGGCTTACATCCATGGCCATAATGTGATGCTTGCTCAGTCTAACAGTCCCGGTTGCCATAAATTCTTGTAATTCTTCTCTTAAAATTTGTCGTATGAGAGAAGCGAAGTCATGCTGATCTTCCACAACGGCCATAGGAACTACATTGGGGAGTCTGTCATACATCTTGCGTCCAACCCTCCTTTGTTGCATCTCTTCAATAAGCTGGCACCACTTAATGAACTCTTAACTCTTCTGTCGTAGCAATGTCTTTTATCAGAAGAGCTTGGTACATATCTTCTGCAATCAGGTGCGTGATTTTGTCCGCCTCGGTCATGTTCGGATTGACTATGTTACACAGGGCCAAAACATTCTGTATGTACGATTGTGTCGGCTCACCATGTCATTGGGCCCGGTTCTTCAGTTGTTCTTCCACCGAACAGATTTGTCGCTGGCGGTCTCCAAACGTCTTCTTAAGTTCCTCCTGGAACGTCTCCCAGTCATTCAACTTGTCTTCGTTGTTCTCAAACCATTGCTGGGCTGTTCCGTCCAGATAGAAGTAAATGTTGGCCAAGCACATCGTTTGATCCCACCTGTTGTACTTGGCGACTCGGTCGAACCCTTTTAGCCATTTGTTGGGGTCCTGTCCAGCGTCTCCAGAGAACACCGACGGGTGTCTGATGTCTAGCTGGCTTACCGCTGTTTTCGTTTCCATGGTTCTTCTGATGATATGGACTTTTGGAAGGACGTACTTGGTGTATCCCTTGTATTCCAGTCCCAGTCCGTGTAGGCGACGGCTTTTACGTTGCCTAATCAGAGCCACGGTGATGCAGCTGTTGCACAGGATACCCGGCGGCTCCACCAAACAATGTCGCATTGAAATGGGAGCAGGCTTGACTTCGAAGGCAACTGAACACAGCACTTATACTCAAACCACGTTTATTATGAACTTAACACACACGCAGCACTGACTGCCTCTCGGGCAAAGTGCTCTGCTATTTATACAAAGACAGAATTTACCAGAAATTAGAAGAACAGTTAACATAAGAAAGAAGTATAATTTACAAATGGACATAAGAAAGATATAGAACATTCTGGAATTGTTAATTACAAAGAAAGAAATTTTTCCCAAGAGGTGGGATTGAACCGGTGACCTTCAGCACCGCAGTCCGTGACGCTATCCCCTGCGCCACGCCGGCAGTCGGTGTACGTGGTCTCTCGTGACAATATTAACAAGTAGAGATTAACATACACGGACACCAGGAACAGTGACACCATACACACCTACTTTAAGTTTTAAAAAATTAATTTGTTAATAAAGCTTACAGTATCAAGAAAGAATTACCACCTTCAGTGGGCTGAGTTGTTTTATTAACTTAAAATAATGTTTGTAAAACTAGGGACTCATAATATGAATAATGTGCAGATGATAGGAGAAGGGGATTTAATGACAACAGGACGTAATGTGGCAACATCGAGGGGGCCTAGCAGGGCGAGTTTCTCCCAGAAACTCCTGGGACCTCTGCCTATCCATCCAAAACAAGCTGAGGTTCAGCAAACAATGGAGATGGTAAGGGCGCCGCACCATCGCTACATGCTGCCTGCAGATCCGGTCGCCACATGCGCGCTGCCGGTGGCTGGATAGTCAGCCTGAATAGAGCGGGGTGGCAAGCGAGACGGCTAGACAGTGTGGCACCAACCATTCAGCCTACCTGGAGGAGGACGATGATTGAGAACAGAGACGGCAGGATGTAGACACGGGGCCCGCCTAATGGCCGCTCGATGGGAGGAAAGCTGTGCCAGATGCTGCAAATGTCCCAAATGCCACACACCGCTAGAAACATATGATGGCGCACCCTCCAAGTTTCTGCCAACACGCAACGCCTCTTTACTGGTGGCGTCATGTCTCCTGAGTGTGACCTGACGCTGTTCCTGATCATCCCTGGGAGCCTGCTGTATCCAGAGTACCGACCCAGACCTTCTGTCGACATCGTGCTGCATAGTCATATGTGCGGGCACAATCTCTTCACGCAGTACTGCCGCCCATGTTGCAGGTACTTGTGTTGTGTTGCTCTCAATGTGCTCCCCAGTGTAGTGTGCCATGCCCCTATATACAAAAGTGTTGTCACGAAACAATGTTCATGTCACAGTACTAGTTCCTCACAACAAATACAATGTTTACTGGCTCTCCCCAGAGTAAAATACTTAAAGTATAGTTAAAGTTTCAGTCCCTTGTTGTTTAATATCTAGGTACCAACGTATAGACAGAGCTGAATTAACATCATATAGATCATTTTTGGTAATTAATTTGACACCTGTCATGTTCATTATTTCACATTACTTTTCACACTGTAATCTAGATGTCTCATGAATTGTTTGTTTGTGTACACCATGTTTACATGTGTAACACTCAAATGAACACTAACTTGTGTTGGATTATAAGGATACAGATTATTTCCTTATGTAAACACCAACCCAACATATATTGTGTTTTACGTCATGTTTGTCTTGTGTATGTTTGTATGTCACACCTGTATGTTGTTTTTGTACACTATTTTTCCGTTATGACACACGACGAAAACATTCACACATGTTAGTTTTTAAGAAGTACACATCTTACACATGTAACAAATACATACACCTTTTGGATTTTATATTTGGTCTGGGTTGTTATGTTTTTACATGCCACAATTGTAATAACAGCTGTGACTGCATCCTTTACTATGAGCCTTCAGCTCATACAAATAAATTAGTGGCAACCTTAGGATTGTAATTTAGTCTGGAGAAAATTTTACAGTACAGACTCCAGCTTTCATTGGATGGGGGTAATTATGTATAACATCAAAATAATGAGTAATTTTCATTTGTAAATGATTGGAAGTTGAAGTAATTTCTTTTGTTTCATGAATAATCATAGTAATTTTATTGTGACACTCCACATGCAGAAATTTGCAATGGATGTGGGGTGATGAGAGATGGCAGCTCATCTCTCATGTTTATTAACTGTGTAATGATGTAGAGTGACCAGTACAAGCATTTTCCTATTGCTGTCAGGAATGCAGTGCAGGGAAGATTTTTGCTGAGGTGAGAAACAGAGCTGACTTTGTCTTGACGGGGGAGAGTGGAATTCCGGTGGAGGCAGCCGTTACAGCAGTCTCCACCTGCGGCCAACAGCGTGCCCTGGGGGCCACGCCATGGGGTACTGATAGCAAGGTGCCTCGGTGCTCTGGCCGAGCAGCAGGTTGTAAATGTGTTAGCCTAGTGTCCCAAACTGAAAAGGAGGAGGAGGAGGTATAGCGTCTGTACTTTTAGAACCGCTCCTTCCAATTTTAGAAAAAGATGGCTGGCCTCCTCACTGAGACAAGCGCCCAGAATCTTGTTTGCTAAAAAAGGAAGATGGCTGTTTTTTCTAGAACCTTGGTTTGCATTTCTACGGTGATGGTTTGGACCATTCGTGAAGAATCACAGCAAAAGTGTGTGTGGAAGGGGTGGCTTACTCTGATTGGCTGATGTTCAAAGCGTCAGCTTTTTGAAATTGGAGTTCGTTTAGTGAAATTTTAATGGCCGGAGTTTGAGAACTCGATGCTGATTGGTTTTTCAAAACAAAAAAACGGGTTCTCGCGGCATCTTGCGCAGCAGACGCAGTATCACGGACGTGTCTGCTCGCACCCTGTTCTCTTAGTGGACGGACTCGGAGATTTTGCTTATTGAGCCGATACTTGGACGGGTGAACTTGTATAAGTTTCAGGGTACTCACTGAGATTTGTACTTGAGCTGAAAGTCCTTATTTTTGGTTTGGATAAGGTCAGCCAGCCAATAGTAGTGCACCAAGGTACTAGTTACGATATACTCAACTTCTGGAGTCATCTAGGCCTACATATGGGCCTTGTGCATATTTGTCTACGCTAAATGATGTGGCCCTGACTTGGCAGAACTGCTTGAGATTGTAGGCACTCAGTACTGCCGAGCACACTGAGGCTGATAGGAGGGAGTACAGCTTCCAAGTAATGGAGCGTGTTTTTTATTTCATGGTCGCGGAAATTTTGTTTACAGCCACCCTGCGCCCATGCCACTGCAGTGCAGCGCCTTCACACGCAAGTTGTCAGTTTGGTAATGTATGGCAAAGCGCTCGCCAGCAACAAATAGTCGTTGCATCAGGTTCTACATAATAGTGGGTTTGTGTGGTTAGGAAAATGAACCCTGCACTGGTATTCTGGTTCAATTATTCTGTTAAGAATATTGTATCAATTCCTTATAGGGGTTTTTTGACTTGTCAGTTGGTGTTAAATTCAAGTTTCATAATGATCAGTGTAACGTCATAATCATCTAGATTATTCTTTCATATTTGATGGTAATTGTAAACTTGGATGTTCAATCTAGTTTGTGTTTTGTATTGGATTTTCAATGTGATTCTCCCCCCCCCCCCCCCCCTCAACGATAATAATAAACATATTGTTAAAAAGGGAAGGATGTTTTTCTAACATTAATAGTTATCAGAACCTAGCTAGCTTATTAGATTTTTGGAGGGGAGAAATTATTAATTTACATTTTATGCCGCTTGCACGAAGTGGAAGAGAGATTGTCAGTTAGTATTGAATCAGGGCCATATCATATCAATCAAATAATTTTTAATATCATGATTTATTATCACAGTTATTAATTCAGGGTCAGCCGCTTCTGTCTCTCATTCCAATTTAATTCACATCCCCACCATATATATTTAGCATCCCCTGCCATTTTCCATTACCCTTGTCTTTTTATTTATTTATTTATTTATTTTTTTTTTTTTTTTTTTTTTTTTTCAAAACCCCAAACACCCGTCACACTTTACAATATATCTATCTTTCTTGGTGATGAGTTTTGGATAGCTAGCTGTGAATATCAACATAATTGGAAATTCACTTCATAGGTACAAGCCAATGATTCTGTTGCCCACTTGTAATATACTCCTTGTAACTTAGTGAATTTTCCTTGTACTACAACAGAGAAATACTATATTAACTGAAAGTTCTGTTTTTTCTTGGTAGAATATTTGACTCATTTTGAATGGAACACACAAGACTGTAATATTCTACAGTATTTTTTATTTTACTAACCAGTTTTTGGCTGTTTCACCTTGATGAGGTTTAGTCTAAAGCAATGTAAACATATGGCTGTGGAAGCTTCAGTCCAAAGATCTTAAAAAGGTCTATAAGGAATATCTCATTTCATTTTCAGAGATGACAATTGTTATAGGTTTAGAACATTAACTGAGAGGATTATTCCATTGAATTTTCTGCATAAATAAAATAGGCGATGCATTAACAAATGACAACACTCAGCCTAAGAAGAAATATAAATTTAAATAATAAACTTTGTTGACACGTTGATTGAAAAATTGCTGAATAAATGATCTGATCATTAGATGGCCAAATATTTGTAACATATAGGAGTCAGCTTAAGCTGAATGCAACTGCTGTGATTAAATACATTAAAGTTTTATTGAGGTGGATAAATTAAAAGAGGACAGTCAGTAAACCAAAAGTTGATTCTTTAGGAAACTCCTCAAAGACATGAATTGGAGTGATTTTTTCTTTTGTTGTTTAAGGGTGCACAACTGCTCAGGTCATTAATGCCCAACCTTGAATGTGAATGTACCAAAAAACAGAGTTAAGACAACTGCCAATGAGGATGATGACAGGATATCGCTAAAAACATAGGGTAAAATACATCAAGAGGAGGAGTTAACTGTCCTTTGATAAATTAGTCATCTTTATAAAATGCAAGACCCGAGCAGCTGCTCATGCGTCGTCGGCTAAAATTTCCTCTAAGGTGTTCAGCAGATTAAGGGCAACACGGACATGATTAAAATTAGCACAGGACATTAAAACATGGCGCAGCAGGTGAATGCACAAACACAAAGATACGGGATCACCTGTCAGCAAGTGGCGGTGGTTGAACCGGCAGTGACCGATCCGAAACCAGACCAGGATTACTTCCTCCCATCGAGAGGGGCATGATGAGGTCTTCCAAGTTGTTGGGATTGGTTTAATGGTTCGAAGCTTATTGGCATGAAGCGGGACCAGATACTGAGTCACAACAATAAAATGTGTTGGCAAATAGCCCCTTGAATGTCACGGGATGGGACACAGAAGGTAGTTGTCAGAGGTAGGAGGGATGCAGCCTTGGCTGCAGCATTAGCAGCCTCATCCCAGGCACACCTATGTGGCCAGGTACCCACAGAAAATGAACGTGTGAACCGTCATCCACTAACAATTGAAGGGAGTGTTGAATTCGGTGTACGACAGGGTGGATCGGATACGGGTCTCTAAGACTTTGAATGGCACCTGATCTAGTCAGAGCAAATGACAATATGAAGGATGGCGGTGGTGACGGATATACAGAACAGCTTGATAGAGTGCAAAAAGCAAAAAATGTGAAAATCGAACACTGGAAAGGAACCCTGTATTGAAACCTGTTGTCTTCAATGACAAAGGCAGATCCGACACCATCAGTGGTCTTTGAGCCATTTGTATAGACAAAAATGGCAGTATCAAGCCGTGAGCAAAGTTCAACAAACCTCGAGCGATATACCGAACCCGGAGTACTCTCCTTCGGGAGCGAGCAGAGATCAAAATGAACTCTAACCTGAGCCTGATGCAATAGTGGCATTAGGCTTTCATGCATTCAAAATGTGGTAGGGAGAGTAAGATCAAGTTGCTATAGAAGGCGATGAAAACGAACTCCGGGAGGGAGCAAGGCAGTTGCAGACAGCCCATATTGGCGATCGAGGGCGTCATTGAAGAATGATGGGTAGGACGGGTGGGTGGGCATTGACAGCAGGTGGCATGCGTACCGACATAGTAGTGTATCAAGCCGATAGTTCAGTGGTAATTTGGCAGCTTCGGCGTAAACACTTTCGAAAGGGCTGGTGTAAAACGCTCCAATCGCCAGGCGTAACAGCCAATGGTGGATTGAGTTTAAAACTGACGGCCGTGCAGAAGAGTAAACAAAGCTTCTGTAATCCAGTTTCAAGCGGACAATGGACCGGTAGAGATGAAGTAGGACAGATCGATCCGCTCCCCTGACGTACTGCGAAGAAAACAGAGGACGTTACGAGTGTGCCACGCTCAACACAGATCCTTGTGACACCCCATTCTCCTGGCGAAAGGTGTCTGACAAAACAGATCCATTAAAAATGCTTGAATAAAAAGGGGAAGGCAGCTGCGAAAGCCCCATGTATGGAGTGTGCGGAGAATGCCCATTCTCCAAATCAAAGAACACAGCGACCGCCTGACGCTTACACAAAAAGTTATTCATGATATAGGTCGACAAGGTAATTAGGTGGTCGATAGCAGAATGTTGCCTACGAAATCCGCACTGGACATTGGTGAGGAGAAGGCGAGATTTGAGTAGCCAAATCAACCGAGTATTAACCATGCATTCCATCACCTTGCAAGCTCGTGAGTGAAATGGGGCAATAACTGGAAGGAAGATGTTTGTCCTTCACTGGTTTTGGTATGGTAACAACAATTGCTTCACGCGAGCATGTGGGAAACTGACCTTCAGTCCATATGCGATTGTTGGTGCGGAGGAGAAAACATTTATCACAAAAGATTGACCTAAAGCGTTGGATATATCGGATGGGTCCACGAAGACTTCATTTGCTACAGTCAAGCCAGGAATCGGGGAGTGAACCTTAGTGCCAGATGACCGGCACAGCCCCCCCCCCCCCCCCCACAGACAATAAAAGAAGGAGTAAATCTGTTAAACAAACTAGTGAAAGCAATCCAGCAGGCCTGTTTGCTTTCCTTGATGACTCAACGGCATTGCGTTCATAGACATTTGTAAGTGATACAGTTCGCCATTGTTGGGTGGCGTTGTAAGGTGCGTAGAGCACGTCGCCGGGCTCTAATAGCGTTGCTACATGCCGCAGTCCACCAGGGGACTGGGGCTCGACATGGAAAAGAGGTAGTCAGTACATGGAATGGAATATTCGGCAGCATTGAGAATGACTTCCATGAGGTATTCAACCTGACTGTTGCAGCTGGGGAAGTTCCAATCATGGAAATCTGCCATGGAGGAAAAAAGTCCCCAGTCAGCTTTCGAGATGTTCCAACTGGTGGAATCAGAAGATAGGGTATGTTGAAGGAGACGAATTATAAAGGGGAAATGGTCGCTCGAGTAAGTATCAGAGAGAGCATACCACTCAAACCGACACGCAAGTTGAGCGGTACATATTGAGAGGTCCAAGTGAGAATAGGTATGTGTTGTATCTGAAAGAAAGGTTGCTGCACCTGTGCTTAGGCAGACAAGATTAAGATGGTTGAGGAGGTCCGCTAAAAGGGAGCCTCTCTGCCAAGAGGTTGGAGAACCCCATAGTGGGTGGTGGGCATTGCAATCGCTAATCAACAAAAAGGGGGAAGGAAGTTGAGCAACAAGTTGCAGCACATCTGCCCTAGTAAAAGCAGATGATGATGAGGTATAGATGTTACAAAGTGAAAATGAAAAGGCGGGGAGAGCAATGTGGACAGCAAATGCCTGTAGTTGAATGCAATAGGTGCAAAAGGACGGTATTTGATGTCTTCTCTAATGAGCAACATAACCCCTCCTTGGGCTGGAATACCTTCCACAGGGGCAGGTCAAAGCACAGGAGGTATACTATGAGAAATCTATGATGTCACGTGGGCATAACTTTGTTTCTTGGAGACCGACCACGAACGGATGGTGCAATCTAAGGAGTAGTTTTAATTCTTCTCTGTTGGAACGAATACCGTGAATATTCCTTTGAAGGAGATACATAAAGTAAGTGAAAATAGAAAGAGAAGGAGGAGGAAAAAGCTAGAGGAGGTCACCTCGATGGCAGCTGAGGGCCTGACTTTGAGGGAGCGCTGCTACTGGAATCGACAAGTGAAGAGTCGTGTTCCATTGCTTCATCTAGAGTTTCTGCCACCTGCCTGGTTTTATCAGCAGGGGCAGCTTCGTCCGCCAGTAAAGGGCCGGATGATCGGCTAGTAGTAGCACGCCCCGGCGAGACAGAGGAAGACTGGGTGGTGGTGCTACTGCTAGGTGTCGTGACAGGTGAGTCACACTGTGGCAGTGAAGAAGAGGAACTCTTTTTTCTGTGTGCCTTCTTAAATGAATGATGATGAGATGTGTGTGTAGGTGTCGGTTGTGCAGGCTCAGATCTTAAGAAGTCTTCACGGACAGGATCTTTCTTGGAATTCCGGGCATCAAACCTTAGACACCCATGATTTGTGAGGAGCTGCTGAGTACTGTGTTTTTTGGTGAGAGGAAGAGAGTGGGGAGGTTGAACTGGCAATCTTTGGGCTGGCCGATCTGACAATTGTGTCGCTAAAAGTAAGGTCATACGTCCTTAGTAGGACGAGGAGAGGCAAGGACAGTGCTGTATTTATCCACTGGGAGCTCAATGGGCTTTCGACCAGCTAGTATCTTCCACACAGCAGAGGTTGACACTTTTTTGCTTACTCTGATTTCTTGGATTACCCACACCTTGTAAACAGGGAAGTCCCTGGAAGAAGCAACATGGTTGCCCATGCAATTTATACAGCGAGGGGATGGAGGTGGACGGTCACTCTCATGAGCGTCTCTGCCACAGGTGACGCATTTGGCTGCATTGGGAGAAGACTGGTGGGTATTGATTATACCCCTAGCATTGGTAACAATGTGTGGGATTCGGAACATAGGGGCAAACTGATATTATTTTGTATCCTGCTTTGATCTTTGAAGGAAGATCCCCCCTGTCAAATGTCAAAAATACGGTTTGGGTTGGTATCAAATCTTTATCAGCCTTTTTCATAACCCTATGGATGGCTGTGACACCCCGATCAGTCAGATCAGTCCGACACTCCGTCGAGGGATCGAGTATAGACCACCACACATGACAAGTTAAGGGTACGATGGGCTTCCACTTTGACAGGGAAGATGTGCACGAGAGTGGCTTGGATCAGTTTTTGAGCCTGGAAGGCATTATCTGTTCCTAACAAAAAACTCTCATTACATTGTCGAGAACACATTCTTTAACGGACCTGCAATGGCATCGACACCCTTCTGAATAATGAAGGGATTTACCTTAGAGAAATCATGGCCATTAGTACGAGTAACAATCAAAAACTGCGGTCTGCATCCCAAGTGTTGTTACTAAGGCAACGGGGGGCATTAAGGTGCTGCCAGCACTTCTGCTTGAGCTGTTTAATATGGGGAAGCCATGTCAGCCGGTCGTCGAGCACTAGCCCCAAGAAACGATGCATTTCCACTATGTTGAGTTGTTGGTCATCAAGGTAAAGCTCTGAATGTGGGTGAACTGTTCAATGCCGACAAAGGTGCATAACACGCGTCTTGGCAGCAGAGAACTGGAACCCTTCCATGACTGCACCTTATATATGGCTCCCTGCAGCTCACGTAAAGGTAACACGTGTACTCGAGGACCTAAAATAGATGCAGAAGTCATCAGCATAAAGGAAGGGAGATACTGATGAACCTAATGCTGCTGTTGTTAGACCATTAATAGTCACTAAAAACAGGGGCACACTCAACACAGGGCCCTGCGGAACCCCATTCTCCTGGATGTGCAAAGAACTGCAAGAGGTGAGAATCTGTACGAGAAAGGTGTGCAGCACTAAAAAAATATTTGATCCTCCTGGAAGCAAGGCCCGTAGACTCCATCCATGTAACATATTAAGAATGTGGTGTCACCAGGTCTTGTCATAGGCCTTAGGCAAATCAAAAAAGACAGCTATCAAATGTTGGCACCTTGAAAATGGCATCTGGATGGTGGACACAAGGTGGACAAGGTTGTCCAAGGCTGAGTCTCCACCCTGACATGAAGACAGTAGACTGCAAGACTCAAGGAGCCAGCATAGCCGGCGACTCACCATATGCTCTAGCAATTTGCAAAAGGCATTGGTGAGACTGATGGGTCTGTAGCTCTCCAATTTGTGTGGGTGTTTGCCAGGTTTGAGCACTGAAATGATGATACACTCTCTCCATTGAGAGGGAAAGACACCATCACTCCAAATACAGTTAAACATGGCTAGCAGATGGTGCTTCGACTCCTTGGACAAGTGCTTTAACATCTGATTGTGTATGCAGTCTGGTCCAGGTGCTGTGTCAGGGCAGTGTGTAAGGGCACTAAGCAGTTCCCATTCACTGAACGGAGCATCCACAGGGATGCGAAAGGCTGGTGGATAATGCACAGAAGTTGAACTCTGCGCGTAGTGCACAGCAAAGGGTTCCGCAATTGTCTGTGGATCTGTGTAGACTGCTCCATTCATGGAAATCCCAGGCACTCTAAAAGGACACTGGTAACCAAGGAAATGCCTGATCTTTGTCCACACCTGGGATGGAGAGGTACATGAGCCAATGGTCGACACATACCTCTCCCAACACTCTTGCTTGCATCTTCGAGTCAACTGTCGGGCTTGGGCACAAAGCCGTTTAAAAACAATGAGATTCTCCAAAGACGGGTGCTGTTTGTCATGCTGCAGAGAGTGCCTGCGGTCTCTGATTACCTCAGCAATCTCTGGCGACCACCAGGGCACCGTCTTCTGCCGGGGTGATCCCAAAGAAATGGGGATAGCACACTCAGCCAGAGAAATAATGGCTGAGGTAACTCCGTTGACTACCACATCAATGTTAGAATCTGTTGCAGAACCAAAAAAGGCAGAGATAAAAATGTCCCAATTAGCCTTTTTAAGTGCTCATCAGGGCAAGCGTTCAGGAGATTGACACTGGGGCAGTGATAAGAAAATCGGAAAGTGGTCACTAGCACACAAGTCAACATGTACTCTCCAGTGGACAGATGGGAAGAGGCTAGGGCTACATACTGTTGTGTTGATGGCCAAGTAGGTACTGTGCACCACACTAAAATGTGTGTGTGGGGGGGGGGGGGGGGACCATCATTTAAAAGGCAGAGGTTGTTGAGATGGTAATGACTCAACATCTCTACCACAGCCAGTAATCACGGTATCACCCCACAATGGGTTAGGGTGGGGGCAGTTGGGCAATCAGAGCAGCCAGCACATGTTGCTGTACTTCTCTATCATGAGATAGGTAGACATTGCAGATGGTAATGTCCACTGCAGCCCTTACCCTGACAGCCACGGCTTTCAAAGGCATCTGGAGTGTAACAGCTTCACTGTAGATGGAACTAAGGATGTAGGTCCCTACTCCACCTCACGCCCTATTACAGTCTGCATGATTCCTAAAATAACCCCAACAGCCACGTAAGGCGGGGGTGCACATCATGGGAAACCAAGTTTCTTGTAGGGCAATGCAGAACACAGGTGAAGCTTGAGAAGTTGTCGAAGCTCAACTAAGTGTGTGTGTGGGAGGGGGGGCACCGCAATTCTACCGGAGTATGCAATCTTTCCGAATAAAGGCCATGAAGGGACAGATAAAACACTTCATTCCATAGGTTCACCTGCTGCCGCTGATGGGGAACCTACGGAATCTAGGACCATTGATTCAGGGGAGTTGGTGAGGGCGAGATCCTCAGTGGAGGCAAGGAGCTCAATCTCGTTTTCAGAAGCAGAAGATGTGGCTTTAATGCCACAGAAGACTCCTTTTTCTTCTGTTTCAGGTTCTTGTACTCTCGCTGCCCTTTTGGTTTTAAGGGCCAGGATGGCTACTCAGATACGGTATCAGGGCCCGACATAGATTGCGGAGCCCTATGACCACGAGAGTGTGAATCCATCAGCGGTTGGCTGGGATCCTCTGTGGCGCTCTGAGAGGCCTCAGAAGAGAGCATCCCAAGGGATCCCTTTCGAGTGAGAGGTGCCAGAGGAAGATGTTGTTTCCCCGGCTAGGTGACAGGAACTATTGTCCCCGACGGTTTTGGGGGAATGTGCTCCCCCAGGAGGTGTACACGGAGGAGCAAATGATGGAGAGCCCCCAACCATCGAGGGGGCTGATGGAATGGTACGGCCCTGAGGACCCACAGAAGGCATCACAGCTATGGGGTCTGCCGACACCAAAGGAAGGGGTGAAGATGTGACAGTAGCAAACAATGTCTTGCCTCATTATATGACAGTTTGTGGTCATATACTCCACAATTTTTTGTCTTTATGAAGCATCATGCAGTTTGGCAAGAGAGGGGGTGGTGCTGTCCATGGTTCACACAAATAGGAGGCAGAGCGCAAGGGGCATCCGGATGAGACGGAAGCCACCATTCTCTACATGTGGGGCTGGAATTGCACCTGGAGGACATGTGCCCGAATTTCCAGCACTAAAAAGCACCACATAGGAAGAATATAAGGCTTTACGTCACAGAGGTCACAGAGGTGACGCACGCATAACAGGTCTAAAAGAAGTAAAGTTAATAGTTGGTTGTTTTTACCGGCCCCCCAGTGCTGCTGTAGCAGTTTTAGAATCATTCAAGGACAGTCTACACCAGGTAGTGCATAGGTATCCGGGCCATGCAATATTAGTCGGAGGTGACTTCAACCTTAAGAGTATAGATTGGGACCTCGCTAGTTACATTTCAGGCGGTACAGACAAGCAGTCTTGCGAGCTACTTTTGGACACATTCTCCGAAAACTGTCTTGAGCAGTTAAACCGGCAACCCACGCGCAATGGAAATATTCTAGACCTTATAGCCACAAACAGGCCTGACCTTATTAACGATGTCTGTGTAGAGACAGGAATTAGTGATCATGACATCGTCATAGCGTCGATGGTGACCAAAGTTCATAAACCAGTCAAGAAGGCTAGGAGCGTGTTTTTGTTGGGAAAAGCTGACAAGCAAATGTTACGATCGCACTTAGAAAATGAATGGGCATTGTTTAATTCTGGGACTATGGATGTAGAGGAATTGTGGACTAAATTTAAATGCATTGTTAATGAAGGGTTAGAGAAATATGTGCCAGTAAAGACGATTAAGGATGGAAAAGATCCACCGTGGTATAATAATAATGTTAGAAAGCTGCTGAGAAAGCAAAGGCTGTTGCACTCTCGATTCAAAAAAGAACACGCAAATGGTGACAGGCAAAAGTTAGTAGAGATTCGTGCGTCTATAAAAAGATCGATGCGTGAAGCATACAATAATTATCACAGCCATACCTTAGCAAAAGATCTTTCCGAGAACCCGAAAAAATTCTGGTCCTATGTAAAATCGATAAGCGGGTCAAAGCCCACTGTCCAGTCACTAGTTGATCATTCCGGGGCAGTAATAGAAGAAAGCAAACGGAAAGCTGAAGTTCTAAATTTAACTTTTAAGAAATCTTTCACGCAGGAGGACTGCACAAATATACCATCATTTGATCAACGTACTAATTCCGAAATGGGGGACATAGCAATAGGTATTTCCGGTGTAGAGAAGCAGCTGAGAGAGCTAAATACGAAAAAGTCTGCTGGTCCGGATGGAATACCAGTTCGGTTTTACAAAGACTATTCTGCGACATTGGCCCCCTACTTAGCTTGCATTTACAGCGAATCTTTAATTCAGCGCAAAGTTCCTAGTGATTGGAAAAAAGCACAGGTGACTCCCGTGTATAAGAAAGGAAAGAGAACTGACCCATACAATTACAGGCCAATATCGTTGACATCGGTTTCATGTAGAATTTTGGAGCATATTCTCAGTTCGAATATAGTAAATTTCCTTGAAACGGAAAAGCTTCTTTCCATGAATCAGCACGGGTTTAGGAAACATCGTTCATGTGAAACTCAGCTTGCCCTTTTCTCACATGACATCTTGCGAGCCATGGACGAAGGGCAACAGGCGGATTGTGTTTTTCTCGACTTCAAAAAGGCATTCGACACGGTGCCACACTGCAGACTGCTAACGAAAATGCGAGCTTATGGAATAGGTTCTCAGATTTGTGACTGGCTGGAAGACTTCCTAAGTAATAGAACGCAGTACGTTGTTCTCGACGGCGAGTGTTCATCAGAGACGAGTGTATCGTCAGGCGTGCCCCAGGGGAGTGTGATAGGACCGCTATTATTTTCTATCTATATAAATGATCTGATGGACAGAGTAAGTTGTAATTTGCGGCTGTTTGCTGATGATGCTGTGGTGTATGGGAGGGTGTCGTCTGTAACTGACTGTAATAGCATACAGGTTGATTTAGACAAAATTTCTAGTTGGTGCGAAGAATGGCAGCTAGCTCTCAATGTAGAAAAATGTAAGGTGATGCGCATGAGTAGAAAAAACAATCCTATAATTTTCGAATACAGCATCAGTAGTGAGCTTCTTGATGCGGTCGCGTCGTTCAAATATCTAGGCGTAACATTGCAGAGCGATATGAGATGGAACGAGCATGTAAGGACAGTTGTGAGTAAGGCAGACAGCCGACTTCGGTTTATTGGGAGAATTTTGGGAAGATGTACTTCACCTGTAAAAGAGACCGCGTATAAAACGCTTGTACGACCACGTCTTGAGTATTGCTCAAGTATTTGGGACCCGCAGCAGATCGGTTTGAAAGAAGACATAGAGGCGGTTCAGAGGCGAGCAGCTAGATTTGTTACCGGTAGGTTCGACCAATGCGCGAGTGTCACGGAAATGCTCCGGCAACTCAGTTGGGGATCGCTGGAAGAAAGACGACGTTCTTTTCGTGAATTTCTGTTAAGTAAATTTAGAGGGCCGGAATTTGAAGCTGAGTGTAGTACGATCTTGCTGCCGCCTACTTACATTTCGCGTAAAGATCACAAAGACAAGATAAGAGAAATTAGGGCTCGTACGGAGGCATATAGGCATTCTTTTTTTCCTCGTTCAATTTGGGAGTGGAATAGGAAAGGAAATGCCTAGTAGTGGTACAGTGTACCCTCCGCCACGCACCTTACGGTGAATTACGGAGTATGTATGTAGATGTAGATGTAGGTCATGTCGACCCCTTTTCAGTAGTCTGGGAGTTTTGACTCTGGCGTCACAATACGTTTTTTCTTTGATGTCGTTTGTTGTTAATAATATCAGCTTATTCCCATGAGTTAGTAGCTTTCACTCATTGAATACTAGACGAAGTCTAATCTACATTTGCATCACACCACCTTAACACTTGTGCAGAAAGGGGTACAGTATTCTGCGGCATCCATTTTCGATAAGCTGCCACAAGAACTAAAGAATCTTAGCAATAATCCACACGCTTTCAAATCTAAATTGAAGACTTACCTCATGGCTCACTCCTTTTATTCTGTCGAGGAACTCCTAGAAAAGTTAAACAATTAAGCTAATTTATTTTTTCTTTATTGATTCTTTTCACTTTGTCTTAAGATTGTCGTGTGCAAAGGACAACTTAAAATTTTTCTATTACCATTCTTGTGTAACAATTAATGTATTGACTTGTTCCATGACCATGGAGTCTCACTCCTCAATTGGGTCCTATGAAACAGAAAAAAACAATAAAATAAAAATAACCTTGACCTTTTCAGGCAAAGAATCGCCCTCAAAGGCCAGGATGAAGGCACTGGTGGCTACCTTGTTGTCCTTAGACCCCCTATAGACATGCCTGACTAAGTGGACACCCTGTCATTCAAAGTTGGCATGAAATTCATCGTCCGACTGCAGTAGGAAATCTCTGTGGTAAATAATCCCCTGCGCCATATTGAGACTATTGTGAGGGGTGATGGTCACAGAAACGTCACCCAGCTTACCACAGGCCATTAGTGCCAGAGATGCTGTTTCAATGAGGATTGCACCACTTCTTATCTTTGACATTCCTGAAACTTCACCCTACTTAGAAGATAAGTTCTCCACGAAGAAAAGTGGCTTGGTTCTAGTAAATGTTTCGCCATCAGTCCTAGCACAGACAAGAAATTTTGGGGAATATGCCTCAACCCCATCTATGGCCCGTCGTTCCTCCCATGGAGTAGCTAGGGAAGGAAACGATTGGGGGTCATATTGTGTGGCATTGTAGTCAGCTCTGCCTCTCTCAGAGATGCCGGTTCTACGTCCGGCAACACAGTTATTTGCTTGTTTCATCCCGTTCCCACAAGCTGCTAGGGAACTATACGTCTGCCCAGGCAGAGCCCCGCTTACCTGGGTAAGCCTTATACAACAGAGGTGCGGCAGGTTTCTCAGAGGTTGCTCGCTAGCAACTGTTCAACCTCAACAGCCATGCATCTCCTCAGCACATAGCATACCTTGAGATTGAGGATTTTTTTAAATAGAGGTTTGTACTGTCCTTGCGACCTGGGCAATTCAAGCCAAGATCACTGGGCTCTGAAACATACAATGTTCCACCGTTGAGCCGAACAATGGTCGTTGAAGCACACACAGAGCTTACAGTGTAGTGGACTGTTGACGCCATACAGCTCCTCCGCTCAGGATCCTGGGTTCACCAAGCCCGTACTCAGCAAATTAATGCTGAGCCCCTGAGGGGAATTCATGTTTGATTATATTGTTAACAGAGACAAGGTTTTCCCTGTAAGTAAAACGTGGAATCCAATTTTATCTGATATTTAACAACAACCATCTCCATTTCAACCTGCATTTTCTATCTGACTAGAATTTTTTTCGACCCATTGTTTTTGCCAATTTTCTCTGCTGGTGTGCTACTAGTTGCATTGCACCTAGAGGGTTTCTACTTTGGTTTTGTGTATGCATGGTGAGCTGTCAACAGTGTATCAATGGGCACTGTTTTTGTTCTAAACTCAGTTTACAGTGAGTCAGTGCAAGTAAATGAAGTATAGCCTTAAAAAGATCAACTAATGAAATTTTCATGGATATTAATAAAGGGTTCTTCGCTAGTTTCTGTCACCAAACCTTGAAAAAACATACGAAATGCAGGTTAGGCCTTCTAAAATATTTCCTGTCAGTATGTGCCTAAAATATGAGAAGGAGATATAAGTAGTTGACATTGTTAAATTCTTTGGATTACATGTTGATAAATTTAACTGGGAGGAGCATAGCACAGAATGGATGAAGCACCTAAACAAACCTCTATTTGTCATGCTAATGTTCTCAGTCATAGATGGCACAAAAATAAAAAAAAGCTATCATACTATGATTACTTTCATTCCATTACGTCACATGGAATTATTTTCTGGGGTAACTCAGCAAGTCAAACTAAAGTTTTTCAAGTCCAAACATGTGACATGAACACAAGAACATCCTGCAGGGGGCTGTTTAAGGAATTGTTGATACTAACTAATGCTTTCCAACATATTTATTCCTTAATTAAATTTGTCATTAAAATATATATCTTGTTTTGATCATGGAATCAACACCAAAAGTATGAATAACTTCAACAAATATTTAAAGTCCAAAAAGGTGCCCACTACACAGCAGTACACAGTTTTAAAAACATGCATGTAGCCATAAAAAGATATAGGCCTATTGTTGGCCAACTTCATTGACTCCATTGATGAATTTCTTAGCAGAAATGATTGATGCATGAACAGTATGTCATTAATAATATCACATAATATGAATATTATCTACATTCTGAGTTCTCCCCAAGTGTTGCAGAAGGGTGTTTATTTAAACACTGCAAAAGGTTAGTTAGTTTTAGTATTATATGATTATGCATGGCTGTAGGCCTAATAGCCTAAGAATTGTCTTATGCACCCAAGAACATTGAAAATTTATTATTTGTTAACAAGTTGTATGTTCTTTCAAATTTAAATATGCTTAACATTTTATTATGTATAAAAAATAGAAATCAAATAACTCACCCAAAGCACAGGCTCGTAGATAGACACAAAAACACAAATAAAAACACACACAAACACAAGATACAAGCTTTCGCAACTGATGGCCACTTCTTCAGGAAAAGAGGAAGGAAGGAGGGGAAAAAGGGAAGGATGCAGGTTTTAAGGAAGTGGAAGAGGAGTCATTCCAATCCCGGGAGTGGAAGGACTTACCTTAGGGGGAGAAAAAGGAAAGGTAAACAAGCGCACACACACCCACACACATACACACACAAACACACAAGTTATTCTATTTCTATTTTTTATACATATTTATCCCACCAGGAAAGTTTCCTTCTATAATATTCATTTCATCAATTTGAACCTAACAATTACGAACATTTGTTATTGCTCTGTTGCCTTTCAAAATATTTTCTGTCATCTTACTTCCTCCTCCTGTTTGAAAAATGTCTACCTTGGTGTGTATGTGTGGGGGTGGGTGCGGGCTTGTTTACCTTTCCTTTCCCCCCCCCCTAAGGTAAGTCCTTCCACTCCTGGGATTGGAATGACTCCTCTTCCACTCCCTTAAAACCCACATCCTTCCCTTTCTCCCATCCCCTTCCTTCCTGTTTTCCTGATGAAGCGGCCAACGGTTGGGAAAGCTTGATTCTTTCCAGAATGATTCTTTGTTTGTGTTTTTATTTGTGTTTTTGTGTCTATCTACGAGCCTGTGCTTTGGGTAAGTTATTCAACTTCTAGTTTTTTATACATATTCATCCCACCAGGAAAGTTTCCTTCTATATATTTGTAACATTTTATTATTATTTTTTGATTGACTCCACATATACATGTGCAATTTCATTGGGGGCCTGTGGAAGGTACACAGTCATAATTGTTCTTATTTTGTAAGTATTTATTGTGAATCCTTATTTTCTGACATGTTCTATGTCCATGCAATGCACTTGGACATAGAACATGTCAGAAAACAAGAATTCACTTTTAATACTTACAATGAATAAATGGAATGAAAAGTACATCTAATATTCAGCCAATTAATTTTGTCTGCCACCTGCCTTACATATGAGAATACTTCTATGATAATTCCATTTCTTTGTAGGATTTGAATAAATATAAGTAACACTTTCTGACAAGTGTTCTACCTCTGCTTTTAAGTGTGTCCTTCAAAACCAGTTTACCACAGGAAATTCAAATATGTAAACAAAATGTTGTTGTCGGGGATACTTTTCATTTAATATGTATACATACATATTTATATTCACAAGTCATGGCAAATACAGGGACATTATAGAGAAATGTTGCCACATACAGTAGTGATGGAAAGTGACAATTTCTTGTTAAACAGTAGCTGGGAAAATCAAACATCATTGTGTTATCCCCCCATCACACCTATGTCATTAAGAACACCTGTAACAGATCATTAACTGAAACGGTGACAGCTGCTTGTTGTCTCAGCAGTAAACCTTCATGCTTCCCAGAGGCAGGTGCATTGAATTTACAACAGTGGTGTTAGCCATAATTTGTGTCAACTTAACCACTGGGTGATTTGGCTGACAAGTAACCGTCTGTCATATTTCCAAGTGCACGTCTCAAGGGTGTTTTGCTCCATAACGAAAATAAAATACCCTCTGTTCCAATTACTTACAGCAGCTTGATCAAAGAGAATTATGAATTCGTACAAAGGATGCTAAATTCATTACAGCACAATGAATACAAATGGAAAATATCTGCTGATTTCAAAGTAACAAGGCTACATGAAGTATGCCGGTTTTCTTTGTGAGTGGGACAATTGGGACAGAAGTTCTCAATATGTGAAAAAGAAATGAGCTAGGTGGAGATGGAAAGTGGGTGAAAAGAATGTACAAAGTGAAAGTCTGGTAGCTCCTGAGTATGTAACACTTCCACTCCTTCACATCAAACATGGGGTAATGAAAGAACTGGAAAAGGCCATGGATCTAACAGGCAAAGGGTTTGTATATCTAGCTACCAGATTCCCCCGTATTTCAGTTGCTAAAATAATGGAAGGTGTATTTGTGGGCCCAGAAATCAAGAAGCTGCAGAAATATGAAAATTTTGAAGCATGTTTAACTGACTAGGAAAAGGCAGCAAAGGACTGTTTCAAGATAGTGTCAGAAAACTTCCTCAGAAGAAGAGCAGCTACTAATTACAACGCAATGGTGAATGATATGATCAAAGCATATCAAGATTTGGGGTGCAGTAAGTCTGAAGGTACATATGAAGGCCTCTCATCTGCACTACTTCACAGAAAGTTGTAGTGACATACTGAATTAACACGGCAAAAGATTCCATAAAACCATTTTTACTATAAAAAGGCATTATGAAGGGAAGGGGGGTACCTTTTATGTTAGCAGACTATTGCTGGAATATCATTTGAGAGAAGAAAGCTTCACAATACAAGAGAAAAAAAGTGATGTGCATTACAATCAGTGCTTTACTTGTGACAGTACACACTGGTATGCCACACTGATACCTCTGATCACCGCATCGGAGCGGTCAGACACGGGGCTGCGGCCAAAGGCCCCTCGAGTCACACAAGCAGCAAGTTCTCATGGAACACAGACTGGCCACTGCTACAGTACATCCAGCTGACTGCATCTGCTGGTGCATCCAGTTGCTGTTTCCTCACCTTGGCAACTAAAGACAGCAATGGCAGGAGGCAAATCTGTTGTACCAGTACACACAGAAGCCACTAACAAGGTTTCTGCTGTTCCCACAGTATGACAGCTGACGGAGTATCAGGAGTCGACTTCTGGTGTGTCTAGTGCTGGCTGTACCTTTCACTGTTCTCGTGTTTGCTTAGTTGTCTTAAAAGTTTTCCACTGCTGTATACAATGGATAAAATAACTAGTTATTTCCACAAAATACCTAAAAAACAGAAACTGCACAAAGAAGCTGAAAAACTGCCAACGGCACCAATGGAAACAGTTCAAACAGAATCATCGTTGTGGGCTTCATCTAACGTCATTCCATCTTTTTCTACAGAGGACACAAAAGAAGACGATAAACAGTGGCCAGACTGTTGGTCTTTTGAACAGTTGGATCTCTGGGCTGACCTGTAGACAGGGATACTGCCTGTCAGCTTTGACCAGTGACATCATCGCAGCATGGTAGTTTTGAGGTGTGTGCATGTTTGTAAAAAGTGTGAGTGATTATGTGGTGGTTGAGTTAAAGACGATAGTTTGTTTACAAACAAAACAAATTAATATTTTGTGTTTAAATAGTGATCTGTAGCTTCTCTCTGATGGTTAGGTGTAGGTTAACCGAGATATATATTTTTCATATGCGAGCGCCGAAGGTTCGAATTTTTGGGCAAACACCTGTGATCAATGGTACCTTCTGTTCTCTATAATAACTACAGATTATTTGTATCTACAATGCAGAAGTATTAAGATTTTCCTTATACTGGTTTTCGACATCTTGATGACGTCATGGGTGAAATCAGACAGGTGGTATCCCAGTCTACAGTTAAGCCGATCTCTGTGAGTGGGGAAAAAAACTGGTATGAAAATGTCTAAGCAGTGGACTAGTAGTGATATCACTAGCTTTGGTAAAACTCGAGCCCAGCAACAAAGAGCGTTGAGCAAAATGATATTTGATCACAAAGACAGTCCCAAATCCCAAAAATAAACAATGGAAACAGTTTGTTTAAAAAGCGTTTCAAAAGAGAAAGGTGTTACAGCGAGAATCTTTTGCACTGCCTGTAAGGTTGCAAAACAGAATCAATCTTTCAATAGCTTTGAATCAGAAATCGATGTCTAAGAGCTCAATGGGTTAAATATGGGGAGAATTCTACATTCCAATAAAGCTTGTGCGAATATCATTAACCATATCAGTGCGCAAATGAGAAAACACATTGTACGGAAAATAGTACAAACGGACGGTAAGTTTTCACTTATCATTGACGAATCAACTACTTTAAGCAAACTCTTTGTCAATTCTTGTAAACATGCTTACGTAATCAATCTTCTGGCAACAATGACGGAGCCGACACTCGTCTGCTTTGACCCATGATATCATCAGCAGGGATATACTAAACGCATAAAACATCTCTAAATACAAACAGTAATCGTAGAATAAAACTTTCCGTTACGCACAAAGAAATTTTGCTTTGTAATCGTGTTCTGTCAAGCAGTTGTCTTTATGAACTATCAACGTTTCAACTGATGTTTTATAATTAAAACAGGGAGTGAGGTTGGGTGGACGGAAGAACGTAATTTAATCAGTTCATACAGATAAAAATGACACATTCATAACAAAATGATCAAAGCCGACGTCATGGGTTAAAGCTGACGGGTGGTATCCCATACTTCACTTGACACAATCTCCTACAGCAGAAAATCAGGATCAAGTAAGACATTCGAAATGTATTATAACGTTTGAGGCATGTAGCTGTGATTAGTTAAACTTACCCCTCTCCATTCTGTGTCTCATACTTTGTTCAAAAAAGTCCAGCATCTCGTCAGTCACTTCAAACTCGAATTTATAATTTTCAGTTTCTTGCCCTGTACATTTATTTTCGGAATTGGCAGCAACAGGAACTGACGGCTTCGCTTTAGGTTTTCTTTTCACCTTTTTCTGCGTCACTTTATTTTTATTCGAACTATTGCCTGGCAACTGCGCATTATTTTTCCTGGAAGAAGATATTTTCATTATATAGTCCTTAAGAGCTCTATTTTCTTCCTGCAAAGCTACACATTTGGACCTCCAATATGCTATAAAATGTCTATCCTGCCATGCAATTGCTCTTTGATAGCTATGCCAAAACCAATCACTTTCATTGCAATGGCCAGTTTGTACTAATCTGTCTGCGTTGTTTCTCATTTTATTGTTCATTCTGCGTTTTTTCAGCTTTCTTTTCTGTACCCTTGATTTACATTTCTGTGTTGTTTTCCCCACAACACGCACGACCACTTCTGCTGATGTTTTCATTACTTGAACCCAGTTCAACCTGTGGTTCGACTTCAAATATTGAATTATTATGAGTTATTTCGATTTATCGATAAAATATATCGATGTTTTAGCGTCCTCGACAACTCGTCTGCTGGTTACGTCACGAGTAGCGCTAACGTCAACACTGACACGGATTTGTTTTTGTTATTGGGTGAAGTCTTTAATGTCAGGTCACCTGTAATGCGAAGAAGAAACGTCAGATGCGTGACTTGTGACTCTGTGTTCGTACTTCAGTGGAAAGGAACTTAAAGGTACTAGAGTAAGTTATACGGCATTATGTTTTTTATGTAACAAATACGAAAAATACTTATTCACCTTTGTGTTATTTCTACTTACTAACAAATATCACGTTTACAAGACAGTCCAGTGCTCACTTCACCTTTAATCCCCCTTCCCCAAACAACACTTGAGTTTTAACGGACTTAAATGTGTTTCTTTGTAAACTTACAGCCGAAATACCGCACAAACAAAAGAGAAAGCAATATTCTTGTACACAAGTAGGTTCAATTTTTTTATTCGTCATTTAGCATAATTACATACAATAGACTTCGTCAGTTCACTTAACCTAACAGTTTTTTACATGTTTAAGTCGAATGAATAGAAAAGATTTTTTATATATATAATTAAAATAACACAGTCCAGATCGCAAGTTGTTGCTTTTTTTACTGACATCTGGTTTCGGTTCTACAGAACCATCATCAGGCCTTTGGCACCTTGCTGGTGGATGGTGGTGGTGGACGGAGCAGGCGTCAACTTGCGATCTGGACTGTCTTATTTTAATTATTTAAAATTTTAAGATCACTGTTCCAAAAAATGCTAAGTAAAATTACGGATTAAAAAAAAAAAAAAAAAAAAAAAAAAAAAAAAGAAGCTGTGTATCTTTCTCATAAATAATTAGATTGGCATGCTTGGGCATGTTTGAACTATTTCTTACATATTTTTATTGACATGTACTTGTGACGATATATTTTGTGGCAAGATTAGAGACTTACAGATTATTGTATTGTAGTCATGCCTCTGATTTGTTATATGCCTGCTTAAATTAGGTACGTCTAAAAGTATGAAGTTAACACTATCAAGAATAAATAGATTCAAAACTGTCAGAATTTTATATTATTGAACAATGATTTGCAATATGTCCTATTGTCTACCTTTGATAATTAGGCTTACTCTATTCTTCAAAGGGATAGATTGGCTGGCCAGTACCACAGACAAATATATACAGACGGGAAACCTCCGTAAGGGCCCGGTCCTACGCTCAGGAGTGCGGAGAGGGAGGTTTTCCAGCAGCTCCATAAGATGCCCCATGATGGCGCTGCGGTCAGAAGCAGCTCTTTAAACTGGCCAGAGCAGGCGGCAGGTAGTGGCTGTCCCCAACACCACCTCCCCTCAAACACCAGCAAGCCGGACACAGCCGTGGCCTCGTGGCAGGCGGCAAGAGCTCTCCCCTCAGCTTCCCCTCCACGCTTCTCTCTGACGTGTGAGAGGCACCCTAAGCCAGGGAACCGCCTGACACCTGCTAGCATCTTACGGAACTACGAGGGGAGCATAGGACAGTGGTTTAGAGGGGGCTTCTCCTCTGTATATGTTACTCTGTGCCAGTACTTACCTTAGTTCTGTATGGCCAATAGTCACACACAAAGAAAAGTAGAAAGTGGGCAAAAAGTAGGGTTCCTTAGTCAGGTAGGAGAGCAAGGAAGAAAAAGGGAACAGAAGGGAAAGGTTATACATGACCTATGCCATAAGGTGATGATATCAGGGTTATGGAAGTTATTACTCTAGTTGCTTTCTTCTGGATCACCAGAATTTCACTGTTGCTGCTTTTCCCAGAGCATTGTTGATCCATATCATAAAATGATTGAAAAAACACAGGCATATCTATAGACTGGGATACCACCCGTCGGATTTGACCCATGACGTCATCAAGATGTAAAACCAGTATACGGGTTATCTTACTACTTCTGTATTGTAGATACAAATAATCTGTAGTTATTATAGATAACAGATTGTACCATTGATCACAGATGTTGGACCAAAACTTCACACCTTCGGTGCTCACATACGAAAAATAAATCTCTCGGTTAACCTATACCTAACCATCAGAGAGATGCTACATATCACTATTTAAACACAAAATATTGATCTGTTTTGTTTGTAAACAAACTATCATCTTTAACTCAACCAACACATAATCACTCACGCTTACTACAAATGCACACACCTCAAAACTACCGTGCTGCAATGACGTCACGGGTCAAAGCTGATGGGCGGTATCCCCGTCTACAGGTGAGCCCACACACACACACACACACACACACACACACACACACACACACACACACACACACCTTCCCTGAGGAAGGCTTCTGCAATGTATCCGAAACATTGGAAAGATTTTATTATCATGATGAGGCAAATAGCTCAGAAGAATTTTAACATAGACAAAGGAGTCTTTACATATTCAAATGTCAATGTCAAATGTCTTCAGCAGATATATAACTCTTGACTATGTGTTCAACATGAGAGTTCCATTTTAGTTGGTTGTCCAGAATGATACCAAAAATGTTGCATATTTTCTATTTTTGTAGTCTCTGACAGAATGAACCACATATTCCAGGTTTTTGTGTCAAGTAATTCCATGTCAAGTCAACAAACTGTAAATAAAATTTGTACCTCACCCTCTTAGATTTTGTTGAAAGTTGGTATACTTATAGTCGACACTGAAACTAAGAAAAATACCAAATTTTCATTTTTTATGTCAAACCATTCCTGAAATATACTCCTGTAAACTTTTCAAAAACTGGCTAAAAAGGTGTGAATGGACTTTTTTTAAATTGCTCTAGTAGCCACCCTAATTGAGCTACAGAGCTGGGAAAGATGTCATTTTGCAGCATTTTTCATGCTCTTTCCGGTGACATGCGACAAAACATAGCTTCTAATTAATAATCTTTTTCAAAATTCTAATCAATATTTTGATTTAATTTTTTTTTTTACAAAAAGTACATAATTGAACATTTTCAAGATATTTCAATAACTACTACATACTGCTGTAAATCACATGGCAAAATAGAAATGTGGGATGATGATGGGTTCATTGTTAAACAAAAAATTATTCCAGACTGTTGTTTTTCACTAACAGCCCTAGTTTGACCAAACTGACCTTTAGCAAACAGGAATTTCATTAAAATATACTGAAAGATAAGTAAAAAAGTATTAGAAATATCAAAATATCAGCTTTTTGTTATATATTACAAACAGGAAGACAAAATTGAGCATATGTTCTTTGTCATTGTTTCCAATTACCTGGAGCATGATACAACCTTTCAAAAGCTTTCAAAAAAGATATATTATTATTCTGGCAGTTCTGTTGCTCAGTACAAAAATAAGATACACTTCCTGAACCTTTGCTTTCACAAGGAAGACTTCAACATAAAAGCCAAGTGGTACTTTTCAACCACAGAACATGGGAAAGGGCCTTGTCAAGGAGTAGGGAGTTCAGTTAAGAGACTGGCAGCTCATGCAAGTTTTCAAAGGCCATACCAAAATCAGATCCAAATCCCACAAGATCTATTTGAGTAGGCTATAGATAATATCACAAATGCTGATTCTGCGTATTCCGCTCAAGGAGACTATGCTGCTTCATAAATATTGTTAAAAATCTGACTTGAAGAGGCATTGACAATCAAAGGAACACAGAAATTTCATGCTTTCATTTCCATCACTACATCAAAATTAAGTGACATGCAGAGTTGGGAGACGGAAGTAACTACATCACCAGACACAAGGTGTATCAAGCTAAAGCACTACTGTATATGGCAGAAACTGGGGGCTTGGGTACATTTTAGAGGGGGGGGGGGCAACTGAAGAACTTGGTGAAGTGAAAGTAGCTTCTTCATCCATGTGGACCATCTAAGTCATTGTTCTATCCTGTCACTTGTGGATGTTCTCAGAAATGTAAATCCGTTTACTGCGTCAGGGAGAACATACATTCTTATTGAAAGTGGTGTAAGCGAAACTCAGTCGGCTTTATTAAAATGTAATCTGTGAAGTTCCAAGACAATTTATTGGGAAACTGCTTTCAACTCAAAGCTTAATTTATGTCTCAGGAGTATATTTTATAGAAATTTGTTTCAAAATTACAGTTAGTACCTATTGTGTTAAATATAGCTATGTTTAGCTACCTGTTACTCAAAAACAAGCATTATTTATTTAATTTTTTTAATAGTTTCACTCCAAACATCATGGACTAGAACTATTATGCGAAAACTTGTACTTTTTCATAATTTACAGTATTTCAGTTTCAAGTGAAATCCTCTTTTTTTTATCACTTAATATACTGTTAGTTAAGTTGTATGAAATTAAAACAAGCAATCAACTTAATTATAAAATATGCTGATTAGTTTTGTTTTAATAAGTGATGTTTTGATATTTCCAATACTTTTTTTACTTACCTTTCAGTATATTTTAATGAAATTCCTGTTTGTTAAAGGTCAGTTTGATCGAACTAGGGCTGTTAGAGAAAAACAAGTGTTCAGAATATTATTATTATTTTAAACAATGAACCCATCAGCATCCCACATTTATATTTTTCCATTTGATTTACAACAGTATGATGTAGTTATGGAAATATTTCGAAAATTTTCAATTATGTACCTTTTGAGGGAAAAAAATAATAATAATAAAAAATTAAATCAAAATATTGATTAGTATTTTGAAAAATATTATTGATTAGAAGCTATGTTTTGTTGTATGTCATTGGAAAGTGCTTGAAAAATGCTGAAAAATGACACCTTTCCCATCTCTGTAGCTCAATTAGGGCGGCTACTAGAGCAATTTAAAAAAAGTCCGTTCACACATTTTTAGCCAGTTTTTGAAAAGTTTACGTGAGTATATTTCAGGAATAACAAATTGAAATTTAGTATTTTTCTTAGTCTCGGCACCCACTATAAGTACATATACTAAATTTTAGCAAAATCTAATATGGTGAGGTAAAATAGGTGTGTTGATTTGACATGGAATGACTCTCTCATGTAATAGTAGACCATTTCCATTAAACCATGATGTTGCATTTTCTTTTGCCAAATTCATACTAATGGCTAGGTTATCAAATACATGATTTAAAGACAAAAAAGTGGTATCATCAGTATACGTAAATGTCTTTACATTAATATTTGACGGTAAGTCATTTAGCCTATATGTACAAGGAATGGAACCAGCCCAAGTTAAGAGCCTTGTATGATTTGACTTGTTTTACACTTTTGCCACATATTCAATAGTACCTACTCAAGTTTAGAGAGCAAAACAGAATGGTCCACACAGTCAAATGCCTTGCTCAGGCCACATAAGATTACCCATGTGTGTGCATGTTGTTAAAATGTCTCTTATTAAAAGTTCTATGGTGTGTATAGTTGACTTTCCCTTTCTGTAGTCAAACTGTGATCTACTTAACATTACATTTAGTTCCAGTTACTCATACATCTGCTGATACATTACACCTTCAAAGACTTTGGCTAGAATTATCATTAGTGTAATTGGCCTGTAGTTTACAGGCTTAGATTTGCTACCCTTCTTAAAGATTGGAGTCACCCTGGATAGTTTAAGAGAATCAGGAAAACATCTTCTCTGATATGCAAGTTTATAGAATATGTTAATGGTGCTGCAATGTTAGGTATTATTTCCTTCAGTAGATTGCTTCACATTTTATAAATATCAGTAGTATGTGAATTTTACATTTCTTTGACAATTTTGAGAACTTAGTCTTGGCATACCTCTTTAAAGTATTTCCATGATGATCAGGCCTGATTATGATTTAGGTTTGCACTCTTAAGATAATCTATATATGTTACTAGCTGAAAACCTGGCATTGCCCGGTTATTTATTTATTCCTGTCATTTTTCAGGTATATGTTCATTTTATAAGGACTGTATGTCTGTAAAATCTCTTGGGAATACAATTTGTGCTAAAGAAGTAATAGATTAAAACTTGGTGCGTGACGTGGCGGTTTTAGATGAACATTACTGTTTATGTGCTCATACCTCATGAACTATGTGCCGTACTGTGATACAATTTAGAACTTACATGCAACTATATGTGTGTATACTGTCTGTAAAATTTCCTGCGGCTACAATTTGTGTTGTATAAATTATAAATTGTAACGTCATACCGAATGCCGTAGTTTTACCCCCATAAACAGCAGAAAAGTAGTAAGTGAGAAACTTTTTTCCTTTCATCATTTTACTATGGTTGTCAGCGAGAAAAAGTTTAATAAAGGTTTGAAATTATGTTTAAAGTTTATTGCAGATCGATAAGTCATTCTCATAAAGTGTATTTCGAAAGTCTCGCCACATTATATGGCATGTTTTGCGATTTCTATTGGTTATGACGTAATATCTTTTGCACCATGTGGCGTATGTGATTCTTAACCATGCAGCAATTGTTACCTCACAGTAAGGAATGTGTGTACCAAATTTGGTTGAAATCAGCCCAATGGTTTAGGATAAAATGAGCACCATTGTCACAAAATGCAGCAGTTTTTCGCGCGTCTCATTGTTTATGACGTCACATCTCGTGGACTATATATCGTATGCGATTCTTACACTTACGGCGACAGTCCTCATGGATTGAAGCTTACGTGTACAAAATTTCATAAAGATTGGAACAAAACTGTAGATTTGTATGCAACACATACAAACATACGGACACTCTGCTTTATATATTAGACATTGGGTTTACTGGTCTGCTTTTTGATTTCCTCAGCACAACTTACAAAATATTTGTTGAATGTGTCAGTTGGTATTGGGCTGAAAACAAGGGGAAACTACAGTCATTACTTTTCCCAAGGACATGCAGCTCTACTGTATGAATTTATTTGATGCTGACTTCTTCTTTGGTAAAATATTCCATTCAGATCTATGTGCAAGGACTACTAAGGAGGATGTCTCTTCTAGAAAAAGAAGCATTCTACAGTTTAGAGTGTGGCATGTTAAATCCTTTAATCAGATAGGTAAGTTAGAAAAACTGAAACAAGAAATGGATAGGTTGATGTTAGATATGGTGGAGATTAATGAAGTGCAGTGGCAGGATGAACAGGATTTCTGGTCAGTTGAGTACAGGGTTATAAACATAATAGGGGCAATGCAAGAATAGATCTGATAATGCAGGTAAATTACTAAGAACAGCATAGTTAACTCATTATTGTAACAAAGATAGATACCTATCACAGTAGTACAAGTATATATACCAACTAGCTCTGATGATGATGAGGAGATTGAAGAAATGTATTAGAAGATAAAACAAATTATTCAGATAGTTAATGGAGAGGAAAACATTACTGTGATGGGAGACTGTAACTAGATATTAGGAAAAGAAAGAGAAGGAAAACTAGTAGGTGAATATGGACTGGGGAAAAGGAATGAAAGAGGAGTTGGCCAAGTAGAATGTTGTGCAGAGCACAATTTAATAATCACAAACACTTGGTTTAATCATCAGAAAAGAAAGTTGTATATGTGGAAGAAGCCAGGAGATACTGAAAGGTACCAGATTGGCTTTATAATGCTAAGACTACAAAAATAGAAAAAATGCAAAAAATTTTGGTATGTTTCTGGACAACAAACTAAAATGGAACTCTCATGTTGAACACTAAGCAGTTAGACTGTCAAGAGTTATATATCTGCTGAATAGGCTGTGTGACATTTGAATATGTAAAGATTCTTTTGTGATTGTCTTTAAAAAAAGAAATCTGTTTTAAGATATGGATCAATACTCTGAGAAAAGTAGCAAAATAAATAAGTGAAATTCTGGTGATGCAGAAAAAAGCAACTAGGGTAATAACTTCCACAACCCTAATATTTTTGTGTCCCGACTTCGTCGCCGCTTTTGTGTCCCAGCCTCGTCGTAGGTGTCGGTGGCCGGGTGGATGAGACCGACACAGGAATATAGATAGCACGCTGGTGCAGGTACGGATGGGAGCAGCCAGAAACTATAAACACTAGAGTAAATTAGAAAGATATATATTGCACAGAATGTAACAATACTTAACTTTTACATAGTACTGCAGAATGTTGATACATAGTTGTTAGAGGCCTGCCTAGTGCCTGTACAATAGCAAAGTCTTCAATGGTGCCTATCTGATTACGAAGGTCCTAACTCGTTGCTATCTCAGTCCGAAGTGGTCGATGTCCTTCAGTGGTGGCCACGAGCGGCGTTGTCGCAGAGGGCGCTCGTGGCTGTCATCGTGAGAACGCCGCGCCGTGCGTGCATGGCGGCGCGCGGCGAAAGTAAGTGGCGCGCACTTTGTACTTGTGCGACACCACAAATATCACCCATCACCACCTTATGGCCTAGGTCATGTATAACTTTCCCCTTCTGTTTCCCTTTTCTTCCTTTCTCTCCTACCTGACTAAGGAACCTTACTTTTTGCCCACTTTCTACTTTGCTTTGTGTGTGACTATTGGCTGTACAGAACTAAGGTAAGTACTGGCCAGCCAATCTGTCCTTTTAAAAAATAGAGTAAGCCTAATAGCAAAGGTAGACAATAGGACACATTACAAACCATTGTTCATTAAATATAAAATTCTGACAGTTATGAATCTATTTATTCTTGATAGTGTTAACTTCATTACTTGTAGATGTACCTAATTTAAGTAGGCATATAACAAATCAGAGGCATCACTACAAAACAAGAATCTGTAAGTCTCTAATCTTGCCACAAAATATATAGTCACAAGTACATGTCAATTAAAATATTAACAAATTGCCCAAGCATGCCAATCTAATTATTTAAGAGAAAGATACACAGTTTCTTGTCATCATCGTAGCAAAGATGGACATGAAGACAATACAAACCACACTAGTGCAAATTTGTATGCCGATTAGCCCTGCCAATGATGAGGAGATAAAATAAATTACTCACACAGTTGTAGTTGTTGTTGTTGTTATGGGCTGAAGTGCAGTTTATGAGTCCGTGAGTGGTGTTTCATATTTGGACATTGGCAACGGTGCCGGAGCCAATCAGCAGTCGCGTTCGCGCAGCCAATAACAAATAGCTTTCTCTTTATGGTTTGTAAACAAATCAGCATAGTGGATGTAAAGATCTTTAGATCAACATATTGCATTGCAATAAATGTGGGATTTATATTTATGTTCTGTAATGGAGATTGAGTGTACTGGCTGTACTATGTAGTCAAAATTTAGTTGTGGTGATTGCACGACTTTCACAGCCTTTACGAGCGCAATTACTTATACTGAGTGGTTCTGAACTGGATATTCAGGTGCTACTACGAGACAAACTTCTTGTGTAACCTATGTACCTAACCTTAAGGGTGTGCTGCCCTGTTGTTTTTGAAGTTATCAATAGTGTGTTGAAGAGTAGTCTGCAAGTGTGTTGGAAACATCCTTTCATTTAAAGAAGTGATTTGTATCATAGCCTTCAGATGGTTAGGTATAGGTTAAACATGAAATTTTTTTTTAGTACTTGAGGGCGCGTAGTGCCCGAATCTGTGGTTCAGAACCGGAACTTTGACATACACAGATTCTTCCAAATTAACCAACATCTGTTTTTTTCTTAGGGAAGTGAACACTAATTATAATAATGTTCACTATTCACGTTTTGCAATTCACTGGAAAAATTGTCAGTCACTTTACTTGAAGAGAGAAACACTTAACTGAATTTACACTGTAAGAAATTATCTGTGTCCCACCAACCTATCCTTTCTCTTAATCATGGTATGCAAGGAACTCCTTTGCTTCCCAATTCTGTTCATCACCTTCTCATTAGTCATGTGAACTTCCCATCTAATCTTAATTATTTGTCTGTAGTACCAAATTTTAAATGCTTCTATCGTCTTATAGTATAGTGTAGATATTTAGTTTATCCATCTCTGGAACTGACAACACAAACAAAATGGCATGTTCCTAGTGGTGCTAGCTGTGAAGTGCTGAAAAACAAAAATGCAAAAGGAACATAATTGAAGCGAAACTGCTGGAAGTCGCTAATCAGCACTACATGTAAAGCAGAATCCACAAAATATTGCCACTGATGATGCCTTGCAAATAAAAGCAAAATGCATATGGCAATAAAATCTATTATTAATCAGCTGCATAGATGGATAATCTAAATATCTACATCTACATACATACTCCGCAATTCACCGTAAGGTGCGTGGCGGAGGGTACACTGTACCACTACTAGGCATTTCCTTTCCTATTCCACTCCCAAATTGAACGAGGAAAAAAAGAATGCCTATATGCCTCCGTACGAGCCCTAATTTCTCTTATCTTGTCTTTGTGATCTTTACGCGAAATGTAAGTAGGCGGCAGCAAGATCGTACTACACTCAGCTTCAAATTCCGGCCCTCTAAATTTACTTAACAGAAATTCACGAAAAGAACGTTGTCTTTCTTCCAGCGATCCCCAATTGAGTTGCCGGAGCATTTCCGTGACATTCGCGCATTGGTCGAACCTACCGGTAACAAATCTAGCTGTTCGCCTCTGAACCGCCTCTATGTCTTCCTTCAAACCGATCTGCTGCGGGTCCCAAATACTTGAGCAATACTCAAGACGTGGTCGTACAAGCGTTTTATACGCGGTCTCCTTTACAGGTGAAGTACATCTTCCCAAAATTCTCCCAATAAACCGAAGTCGGCTGTCTGCCTTACTCACAACTGTCCTTACATGCTCGTTCCATTTCATATCGCTCTGCAATGTTACACCTAGATATTTGAACGACGCGACCGCATCAAGAAGCTCACTACTGATGCTGTATTCGAACATTATAGGATTGTTTTTTCTACTCATGCGCATCACCTTACATTTTTCTACATTGAGAGCTAGCTGCCATTCTTCGCACCAACTAGAAATTTTGTCTAAGTCAACCTGTAAAGTCAGTTACAGACGACACCCTCCCATACACCACAGCATCATCAGCAAACAGCCGCAAATTACAACTTACTCTGTCCATCAGATCATTTATATAGATAGAAAATAATAGCGGTCCTATCACACTCCCCTGGGGCACGCCTGACGATACACTCGTCTCTGATGAACACTCGCCGGCGAGAACAACGTACTGCGTTCTATTACTTAGGAAGTCTTCCAGCCAGTCACAAATCTGTGAACACTATACTATAATACAGCAACTGTGAGAAAAACAGGACAAAAAGGAACTAAATATACTTCTATCTTCTTTTTGTCTGACCTCCTTATCATCCACATTTCACTACCATACGGTGCTGCACTCCAGACAAATGCTTTCAGAAATGACTTCCAAACATTTAAACTAATATTGGATGTTAACATATTTCACTTCTTCAGAAACATCACAGCCATTCTGCATTTTATATCTTCTTTATTTATGCCATCAGAAGTTATTTTTGCTACCCATATAACAAAACTCGACTATTACTTTTATTGCCTTATTACCTAGGCTAATTGAATTCCTTCAGCATTGCATGATTTTCTGACAATACATTCCATTACCTTTGTTTTACTCTTGTTAATGTTCATCTTATACCCTCCTTTCAAAACACTGTCCATTCCACTCAATTGCTCTTCCAGGTCCTTTGCTGTCTCTGACAGAATTACTATGTCATCAGCAAACTGCAAAGTTTTTATTTCTTCTACTTGAACTTTAATTCCGTCTCCAAATTTCTCCTGCATTTCTTCACAGCTTGCTCGATTTACAGTTGGACAACATCGGGAAAAGGCTACAACCCTGTCTTACTCTCTCTCCAACCACTGCAACCCTTTCATGCCCATTGACTAATAACTGGTCTGGTTCTTTCACAAGTTGAATATAACTCTTTGCACTCTATATTTTACCCCTCCTACCTACAGAATTTGAAAGAGTGTATTCTAGTCATTGTCAAAAGCAGATCTACAAATTCTAAAAATCTAGTTTTGCTTTCCATAACATTCTAAGATAAGTCATTATGTGAATATTGCCTTGTGTGATCCTACATTTCTCCTAAATCCAAACTGATCTTCCCCAAGGTTAGATTCCACCAGTTTTTCCATTTGTCTGTAAATAATTAGTGTTAATATTTTGCAACCATGACTTATTAAACTGATAGTTTCGTAATTTTCACACTTGTCTTCACTTGCTCTCTTGTTGTGTTGTTATGGTCTTCAGTCTGGAGACTGGTTTGATGCAGCTCTCCACCCTGCTCTATCCTGAGCAAGCCTTTTCATCTCCTCATAAGAACAGCAACCCACATCCATTTGAATCTGCTTACTATATGCATCTCTTGGTGTCCCTCTGCAATTTTTACCCCACACACCTCCCTCCAATGCTAAATTTGCAATTCCTCGATGTCAAAGAATGTGTCCTACCAAGCAATTCCTTCTTTTAGTCAAGGTTAATCCAAAAATACCTTTTCGCACCAATTTTGTTCAGAACCTCTTCATTAGTTATGCGATCTACCCACCTAATCTTCAGCATTCGTCTGTAGCACCACTTTTCAAAAGCCTCTATTCTTTTCCTGTCTGCACTGTTGATCCTCCATGTTTCACTCCCATACAAGGTAACACTCCACACAAATGCCTCCAGGAAAGATTTCCTTACACTTAAATTAACATTCGATGTTAGCGAATTTCTCTTTTTCAAAAATGCTTTTCTTCCCATTGCCATTCTGCATTTTATATCCTCTGTACTGCGACCATCATATGTTATTTTACTACCCAAGTAACAAAACTCATCTACCACCTTCATTGTTTTGTTACCTAATCTAATTCCTCCAGCATCTTCTGATTTTCTAAGACTGTTTTCCATTATCTTTATTTTGCTCTTGTTAATGTTCATTTTATATGCTCTCTTCAACACACTGTCCATTCCATTCAACTGCACATCCAGGTCCTTTGCTGTCTCTGACAGAATTACAATGTCATCAGCAAAATGCAATGTTTTTATTTCTTCACCCTGAACTTTAATCCCTATTCCAAATTTTTCCTTGCTTTCGATCTCCACCTGCTCAATGTACAAATTGAATAACATTGGAGAAAAGCTACAACCCCGTCTTACTCCCTTCCCAACTAATGCTTCCCTTTCATGCCCTACAAGTCTAATAACTGCGGTCTGGCTTTTGTACAAATTGTAAATAACTCTCTTTTCCCTGTATCTTACCCCTACTGACTTCAGAATTTGAAAGTGTGTATTCCAGTCAACATTGCCAATAGCTTTCTCCAAGTCTACAAAAGCTAAAAATGTAGGTTTGCCTTTCCTTAATCTATCTTCTAAGATAAGTCGTAAAGTGATTATTGCCTCCCAGGGTCCTACGTTCCTCCTGAATTCAAACTGATCTTCCCCAAGGTCAGATTCTACCACCTTTTCCATTCTCCTGTAGATAATTCTTGTTAAAATTTTGCAAGCATAACTTATCAAACTGATGGTTCTGTAATTTTCACACCAGTCTGCGCCTGATTTCTTTGGAATGGGGATTATTTCATTTTTCTTAAAGTCTGAGGGTATTTTGCATGTCTCATACATCTTACACACCAGGTGAAATAGTTTTGTCATGGCTGGCTCTCCCAGAGACTTCAGTAGCTCTGAGGGAATGTCATCTACTCCTGGGGCCTTGTTTCGATCTAGGTCTTTTAGGGCTCTGTCAAATTCATCTCTCAATATAGTATCTCCTATTTCATCTTGATCTACTTCCTCTTCCCTTCCTACAACATTGTCACTAAGTTAATTTCCTTTGCAGAGCTCCTCTATGTACTCTTTCCAACTTTCAGCTTTCCCTTATTTGCTGAGAACATGTTTTCCATCTGAGTTCTTGATATTCGTAGAGTTGTTTTTCTTGTCCCAAAATGTCTCTTTTATTTTCCTTTAGGCAGTAGGCTATCTACTTTTCCCCTTCTTATACATTCTTCTACAGATGTGCATTTGGCTTCTAGCCACTCCTGCTTAGCACTTCCTGTCTATCTCATTTCTTAGTCGTCTGTACTCCATTTTGCTTGTTTCATTTACTGCATTTTTATATTTTCTCCTTTCATCAATTAAATTTAGTATTTCGAATATTATAGAGGAAAATTTCCTAACAGGAAAAATATACGTAAAAAATAGATGAAGTACACTTACCAGGCGAAGGGGCACAGGCAGTGATAGCAACAAATAAACACACAGACATACACACACACACACACACACACACACACACACACACACACACACAAACGCAAGCTTTCGCAGCCTAGCTGCTTCGTCAAGCAGAAGGGAAGGAGAGGGAAAAGGAAATGATGAGGGTTTTAAGGGAGTGGATAAGGAGTCATTCCAATCCCGGGACAGGAAAGACTTACCTTGGGGAGAAAAAAGGAGGGTAAACAAATACACACACACACACACAGTTACACAGACCAAAATGTGTGAATGTGTGGGTGTGTGTGTATTTGTTTACCCTCCTTTTTTCCCCCCAAGGTAAGTCTTTCCTGTCCCGGGATTGGAATGACTCCTTATCCACTCCCTTAAAACCCTCATCATTTCCTTTTCCCTCTCCTTCCCTTCTGCCTGACGAAGCAGCTAGGCTGCGAAAGCTTGCGTTTGTGTGTGTGTCTTTGTGTTTATTTGTTGCTATCACTGCCTGTGCCCCTTTGCCTGGTAAGTGTACTTCATCTATTTTTTACGTAAATTTAGTATTTCCTGTGATACCCAAGGATTTTTTCTAAGCCTTGCCTTTCTACCTATTTTGTCCTCTGCTGCCTTCACTATTTCATCTCTCAATGCTACCCATTCATCTTCTACTGTTTTATTTCCCCTTGTTTCTGTCAATTGTTGCCTAAAACTCCCTCTCAAATTCTTAAGAACTTCAAGTTCCCTCAATTTACCCAAGTCCCATCTCCTTATTTTCCTACCTTTCTGCAGTTTTTTTTCAGTTGCAGCCTACAGTTCATGATCAATAAGTTATGGTCAGAGTCTACATCTGCCCCTGGGTATGTCTTACAGTTTAAAACCTGGTTCCGGAGTCTATGTTTTACCATTACAAAATCTATCTGATACCTTCCGGTGTCTCCTGGTCTCTTCCACGTATACAACCATCTTTTGTGATTCTTAAACCAGGTGTTTGTTACAATTAAATCAAATGTTTCCATGCAAAATTCTACCAGGCGACTTCCTCTTTCATTCCTTCTGCCCAGTCCATATTCACCTATAATTTTTCCTTCTCTTCCATTTCCTACTACCAGATTCCAGTCTCCCATCACAATTAAGTTTTCCTCTCCCTTAATTGTCTGAATAACTTCCTTTTAACTCCTCATACATTTCTTCAATCTCCTCATCATCGGCAGAGCTAGTTGGCATATAAACCTGTACTACTGTTGTCAGTGTTGGCTTCGTATCTATCTTGACAATGATAAAGTGATCACTGTGCTGCTTATTGTAGTTTACCCGCATTCCTATTTCTTATTCATTATCAGCCCTACTCCTGTGAAACCCCCAACTGATTTTGTATTTATAATCCTGTACTCACCTGACCAGAAATCCTGTTCATCCTGCCACTGAACTTCACTAATCCCCACTATATTTAACTTCAACCTATCCATTTTCCTTTTTAAATTTTCTAATTTTCCTACCCTATTAAGGGATCTAACATTCCATGCTCCAATCTGTAGAATGTCAGTATTGTCTTTCCTGATGACAACATCCTCCTGAGTAGTCCCCGCCCGGAGATCCGAATGGGGGACTATTTTACCTCTGGAATATTTTACCCAAGATGATGCCATCATCATATTCATACAGTAGAGCTGCATGTCCTCGGGAAAAGTAACAGCTGTAGTTTCCCCTTGCTTTCAGCCGTTCACAGTAACTGTGTGGCAAAGCCACATTAGCTGATGTTACAAGGCTAGCTCAGTCAATCATCCAGACTGTTGCCCCTGCAACTACTGAAAAGGCTGCTGCACCTCTTCAGGAACCATATGTCTAGCCTCTCCACTGATACCCCTCTGCTGTGGTTGTACCTACGGTACGGCTATATGTTTCGTTGAGGCGTGCAAGCCACCCCACCTCAGCAATGTCTGTGGTTCATGGGGGTGGTTGCTGTCTTAGGAATTGGAATTACTATATTCTTCTTGAAGTCACAGGGTATCTCCCCTGTCTAATACATCTTGCTTATCAGGTGGAACAATTTCTTTGTGACTGGCTCTCCTAATGATATCAGCAGTTCAGATGGAATAACCTCTACTCCAGGGGCCTTGTTTCAACTCAAATATTTCAGTGCTCTGTCTAATTCTTCTCACAGTAGTGTATCTCTTGTATTATCTTCCTGTACTTCATCTACAATTTCTAGAATACTGACTTCAAGTTTGTTGCCTTAGTATAGGCCCTCTATATATTCATTCCACCTTTCAGTTTTCCCTTATTTGCTTAGTACTGGTTTTCCAACTGAGTTCTTGATATTCATACAACTGATTTTCTTGTCTCCAAATGCCCCTCTTTTCTTATTTTCCTGTAGGCGGTATCGATCTTTCCTGTAGTTAGCATTCTTCTATGGTCTTGCGTTTCTCCTCTAGTCATTCCTGCTTAGCCATTATTCACTTCCTGTCAACCTCCCCCTCAGAGGGCTAATCATTAATTTGCTGCATACTGGCTTGGTGTACCCAGGATCCCTGAGCTGGTAAATGGTAAGTGCCGCCAGTCCTCTGACACCATAACATCTGGGCACGCTTCAGTGACCACCAGGTAGTGTGGCAGTGGAAAGTTGTGCGTACCATGGAACGGGGATCTTGGCTTGACCACCTGGGTCATGAGGAAGGTGTGTATGTGTAATTTTTTTTTTTTTTTTTTTTTTTTTTTTTTTTCCTATGGAGCGTTAAGTGCTGATAGGATGCATGGCTGTTGAGGTGGAACAGTCACTAGTGAGTAACCTCTGGGGATACTGCTGAACCTCAGTTGCATAAGGCTTACCTAGGCATGTGGAGCTCTGTCTGGGCAGACATTTAATTTCCTAGCTACTCATGGGATCAAAAAGGAACTATTGAGTAATTTTAAACCTCCTATTGGAATGAGTGAACCACTGGGGATACCAATACCCATTCACATAAGAGGGCTTGGCTCGCCAGTCCTCCAGATTCTGGAAGTACTACACAGAGCTTTTGGAATAGTAACAGAAGAAAGGCTGCTAGTCAGAATGTGATTTTGGTAATTAAGTGTAACTAAGGCAGTTTTGAAAATGTTTCTCCCTTTTACATTCAGAAAGGTCTTGAGGATATTGCTGGTAATTTGAAATATGTCAAACAACTCTGTAATGGATCATTGTTATTCGAAACTTCCTGTTCACATCAAGTAACAAACCTGCAGAAAACCAAAAGCCTTGGTGAATAATCTATCGAAGTAGAATTTCGTGGGACCCTAAATTATAGTAAAGGTTTAGTAACATGTAGGGATCTGGTGAATATTCTGACTGCAAAACTGAAAGGTGAGTGAGCTCAGGAAGGTATAGTTGATTTATGACAGGCACATACAAAAGACACACACATACAACACTTTCAGCTACCAGCCATGGCCTTCTTCAGAAAACAGAACATTCACACAATCACACAGGCACACAACACAGTCATACAACCATCACCTCCGGCTGTCGCACTTCGATTCACGCTCTGCGACATGTAAATTGGGAAGGGGAGAGGTGTTAGGTAGGTTACATCACGGTGGTGGGGATGGGTACAGCATGGCCTAGATGAGAATAACGAGATGCAGCTTAGGAATGGAGTGGGGGAGGCGGGTGAGGGGAGAAAAATAAAATAAGATAAGAAAATAAAATAAACAAAATAAATACACATTTATTAAAAAATAGAGATCGAGTAACTTGCCTAGACACAAAAACACAAATAAAAACACACACAAACAATCAATCAAGCTTTTGCAACTGTTGGCCACTTCATCAGGAAAAGAGCAAGGAAGGAGGGGAGAAAGTGAAGGATGCGGAAAGGGACTGGATGATAAGTCATTCCAATCCTGGGAGTGGAAGGACTTACCTTAGGTGAAAAAAGGAAAGGTAAACAAGCACCCACCCCTCACACATATACACACACAAACACACCAAGGTAGACATTTGTAGAGAGCAAAGAAGTTGGACAGAGATACCAGTTGATATAGAGTCACTGTTCAGAGAACCAAGGTAATGATGTTATAGAATGGTGGGCGGGAATTCGAATTTAGTGGAGGTTGAGACCAGGTGGGCAATGGGAAGAGAGAATATGCTGAAGGGAAAGTTCTCATCTCCAGAGTCGGTGGGAAGTATCCAGATAACCCAGACGGGGTAACACTGTGCCAAGGTGTGCTGGTCGTGCTCCAAGGTGATCCTCATTACCAACAAACACTGTCTGCCTGTGACCGTTCATGCGAATGGACAGTTTGTTGCTGATCATTCCCACATAGAACACTCCACAGTGCAGGCATGTCAGTTGGTAAATCACATGAGTGTTATTGCAAGTGGCTCTGCCCTTGATTGTGTACACCTTTTGGGTTTCGGTACTGGAGTAAGTGGTGGTGGAAGGGTGCATAGGGCAGGTTTTACAATGGGGGCAGTTACATGGATAGGAGCCGGAGGGTAGGGAAGGTGGTTTGGGGATTACATAGGGATGGACTAGGAGGTTACAATGGTTAGGTGGGTGGCGGAAAGACACTCTTGGTGGAGTTGGAAGGATGTCATGAAGGGCTGACCTCATTTCGGGGCAGGATTTAAGGAAGTTGTATCCTTGCTGGAGAGCTACATTCAGAGTCCGATCCAGTTCCAGAAAGTATTCAGTGACAAGAGGAGCACTTCTGGGGTTCTTCTGTGAAAGATTCTGGGTTTGGGGGGATGAAGAAGTGGCCCTGCCAATTTGCTTCTGTACCAGATCAGGAAGATAGCTGTGTGATGTGAAACCTGTTATTAGGTTCTTGGTGTACTGGTTCAGGGATTTGGGACTGGAGCAGACTTGTTTGCCATGAAGACCTAAGCTGGAGGGAAGTGAACGTTTGATGTGGAATGGATGGCAGCTGTCATAATGGAGGTACTGTTATTTATTGGTGGGTTTGATATGGACGGATATGTGAAGTTGGCCGTTGGACAGATGGAGGTCGAAATCGAGGAAAGTGGTTTGGGATTTGGAATAGGACTAGGTGAATTTGATGGGACCAAAGGCGTTGAGGTTGGAGAGGAAATTCTGGAGTTCTTCTTCACTGTGAGTCCAGATCATGAAGAAGTCATCAATGAGTCTATACCAAACTTTGGGTTGACGGGCTTGGGTATCCAAGAAGGCTTCCTCTAAGTGTTCCGTAAATAAGTTTGCTTATGAGGAGGCCATCCTGGTTCCCATGGCTGTTCCCTTTAGTCGTTGGCATGTCTGGCCCGCAAAGGTGAAGAGGTTGTGGGTTAGGATGAAGCTAGCTAGGGTAATAAGGAAAGAGGTTTTAGGTAGGGTTGCAGGTGGTCAGTGTGAAAGGAAATACTCCATCACAGTGAGGCCCTGGGTATGCAGGATGTTTGTGTAAAAGGAAGTAGCATCAATGGTGACAAGGATGGCTTCCAGGGGTAACAGGTTGGGTATGGATTTTAGGTGGTCGAGGAAGTGGTTAGTGTCTTTGATGAAGGATGGGAGACTGCATATAATGGGTTGGAGGTGTTGGTCTATGTAGGCAGAGCTTTGTTCTGTGGGAGCTTGGTAACTGTCCATAATGGGCCAGCCTGAATGATTAGGTGTGTGAATCTTAGGAAGTAAGTAGAAGGTGGGGGTGTGGGGTGTCAGTGGAGTCATGAGGTTGTTGGACTCAGGTGAAAGGTTTTGTATGTACCCTAAGGTTCTGAGCATTCCTTGAAGCTCTGCCTGGACATCAAGAATGGGATTGTGTTGACAAACTTTGTATGTAGTGTTGTCTGAAAGCTGACGCAGTCCCTCAGCCACATACTCCCGCCGATCAAGTACCATGGTCATGGATCCCTTGTCGGCCAGGAGAATGACGATGGAATGGTCAGCCTACAAATCACAGATAGCACAGGATTCAGCTGCGGTAATGTTGGGAGTTGGATTAAGATTTTTCAGGAAAGACTGAGAGGCAAGGTTGGAAGTGAGGAATTCCTGGAAGGTTTGAAGAGGGTGATTTTGAGTAAGAAAAGGTGGGTCTCGCTGTGACGGAGGACAGAACTGTTCCAGGCAGGGTTCAATTTGAATGACGTCTTGGGGAGCTCGATCATTAGGAGTAGGATTATTTTTCTTCGTGGCTAAGTGATATCTCCAGCAAAGACTACGAGTATAGGATAGTAAATCTTTAACAAGGTCTGTTCGGTTGAATTTGAGAGTAGGGCTAAAGGTGAGGCCTTTGGATAGAACAGAGGTTTCAGATTGGGAGAGAGGTTTAGAAGAGAAGTTAACTACTGAATTGGGATGTTGTGATTCTGGATTGTGTGGATTAGGATTTAGAGGTGTGGGGGGGAGTGGAGCTGGAAGTGGGAGATTGAGTAGATGGGAGAGACTGAGTTTCTGTGCAATAAGAGGAGCTTGAGGTTTATAAGACAGGTTGTCGAGGGAGAGTGTATTGCCTTTCTGAAGGTGGGTGACCAGGAGTTTGGATAGTTTTTTGAGGTGGAGGGTGGCATGCTGTTCTAATTTGCAGGTGGCCTGTAAGAGGATGATCTGGACTGTAGGTGTGGATGTGGGAGTGGAAAGGTTGAGTATTTTGATTAGGGACAGGAGTTGACAGGTGTGTTCATTGGCAGAGTTGATGTATAGGTTTGTTTGGAATTGGTATAAGGCATGATGAAAGGATGGGTTACAGCCAGAGTGTGAGGCCCTTGGTGGTAATGCCAAATATCAGACAAGTCTGAATAAATAAAATGTGGGACTGTAATCTAGTCAGGGAGAAAGCATGATTTCGAAGGATATGTAGATAAAACTTGATGGGGGTCATCGTTGTAGGGATGTTGTGAGGGTGACAATGTATGGGGTGGAAAAGTGAGAAATAAGTGCTGGATAACAGACTGCAAAGTAATGAAATAAAAATAAATAAATAAAAAATAACATCAGGTAAGTTTCCTTCTAGAAATTGGATAACTTACCCAATGCACAGGCTCATCGACAGATACAAATAAAAACAAACACACATACAAGCTTTCGCAACTGTTGGTTCTTTCTTCAGGAAAAGAGCAAGGAAGGAGGGGAGAAATGGAAGGATATGGGCTTTAAGGAAGTGGAATAGGAGTCATTCCAATCCCAGGAGTGGAAGGACTTACCTTAAGGGGAAAAAAGGAAATGTACACAAGCACACACACACACACACACACACACACACACACACACACACACACACACACACACACAAGCAAATACAACAAGGTAGTGTTTATTCAGCCGTTGGGCAGGTTACCTCCTTTTCGCACACGCCATGTCCATTGTGCACTGACATCCATGCACCCTTCATCATAATGGTCCACATAGCACCAGAAAGCCAGCATGGTAGCCAGTCCATTGTGATGGGGTCGTCATGTACCCTCTTGTCTGTAGCCCCCCTGACAACACAGGGATCACTCTACTGATGCCAGAGCTGAATCCTCCTCATGCAAGCCAAGGAGTAGATGCTTGTCTCTGTGGGGCATCAGGACTCCCGGCAACAATCATCCCGCCAGGTGACATTTGCTGCAGCTGGGTGGCGCCCGTGATGAGAGCCCCTGATCGGAGTGGGTGGCATCGGGGCGGATGACCCACAATGAAAGAGACCAAACTCGGGTGACATACAACTGCCATCTCGAAGCAAGGAAAGTTTCATGCCTTAATGTACGGCCCCCAAACATTCACCTGCCTGGCCACACCATGGGAGGATCATAGGGCCACAAGACAGGGAGATCAGTATGCTCTGCGATATCTCGTCTGCAGCAGAACTGATGGGGGACTCTTTCTCGGCGACCAAGCCTCAGTTGTTCATTGAGAACCTAGACGATAGGTTTGGGGAAGTGGAGTCACTGTCAGAGATGCACAACTGTTTCGTGTTGATCCGCACAGCATCCCCCACCCAATCTAGTGACAAGCTGGGTGACGTTGCAGTGACATTTACTCCCCATAACTCTCTCAACATGGTCCAGGGTGTTATTTTCCACAGGGATTTGTTGCTCCAGACCGATGATGAGTTACGTGCCAATCTTGAATGCAGAGGGGTTCATTACATATGGCGTGTACATAGGGGGCCAAAGGTAACAGGGTTGCCACCGCGGCCTTCATCTTGGCCTTTGAGAGTGATACATTGCCCGAAAAGGTCAAGGTGATGGTGTACCGCTGTGATGTGAAACCCTATGTTCCTCCCCCTATGAGGTGCTTCAAGTGCTGGAAGTTTGGCCACGTGTCATCTTGCTGTACTTCCAGCACTAAATGTAGGGACTGCGGGCGTCCAGTATACTCAGACGCTCCATGTACACCGCCTCCCAGCTGCATAAATTGTGGCCAGAACCATCCTCCCTGCTTGTTGGCATGCACCATCCTTCATCGGGAGCAGAAAATAATAGAATACAAGACCCTGGACCAGCTGACATATACTGAGGTGAGGAAGAAATTTGAGAGGTTCCGCCCTCTGACGATGGCTAACTCATTTGCAGCAGTCACGTCATCGTCACCCTCTTTGGCAACAATAGTATTCCCTAAGACATATTTTTTTGTGTGCCCCCCGAGCCACCAACCTACACCTGCCCCCCTGGTGGTTGGGGGTTCCCAACCTGCTGCTGCTCCCAGAGCTACTACTTTGGGGGCACCCACTACCCCTCTGCTGGAGAAACACCAGCATTCTCCAGCTCCCCTCAATCGGAAGGAGTCCCTCGGGACACTCCCTTCCCAGGGTTCTGCTGGTGTTGACAACAACACTATCCAGCAGCCAGTAACACTGCAGACAGCTGAACGCAGGACTTCTCATTCTTCCTCAGTCCTTTCGACTCAGGCTGAGAAGCCCTCTCCACCCGCAAAGCCCCCAATGGAGAGAAGGACAAGGTGGAGATTCATACATCTCCTGAGGACCTTGCTCTCGCGGACGCCTCTGAAAAAATGGATGACGATGTCAACAAAGCTCCATCGGTGGATGAAAGCAATGCTGATGTATGATCCACCTCCTTGTTTCATTCATGTCTTCCCGGCACTCAAACAACGTCATTCTCCAATGGAACTGTGGCAGTTTCTTCCCCCACCTGGCTGAGCTGCAGCAACTTTTCAGTATGACACCTGCTTCATTGCTCTCCAGGAAACCTGTTTTCCAGCAATGCAAACCCCTGACCGGCTACAGGGGATACTACTGCAATCATAGCTTGTAGAACAGGGTCTCAGGTGGAATGTGTGTGTGTGTGTGTGTGTGTGTGTGTGTGTGTGTGTGTGTGTGTGTGTGTGTGTGTATGTCCTCACCTCTGTGTATAGTGAACCTGTGCCCCTTAGAACACTATTAGAAGCAGTGGCTGTCAGGGTGAGGATGTAATATGAGATACCTGCCACCAGATGGTGATGTATCCCTGAATGTTTTGGCTGCACTCATAGCTCAACTCCCCCCACCTTTACTACTGTTGGGCAACTTTAATGCCCACAGTCCCTTGTGAGGTGGTTCTACAATCTCTGGCCGTGGCAGGGTTGTCGAGGATTTACTAACTCAACTCGACCTCTGCCTCTTAAATACAGTGTGGCGCATGACACATTTTCCTCCATTGATCTATCCATCTGTAGCCATAGCCTTCCCCCATCTGTTCACTGGAGAGCCCATGAGCACTTGTGCGGCAGTGACCATTTTCCCATTTTCTTGTCACTCCCACAATGTGAGTCCCCAGCACGCCCACCCAGGTGGGTTTTGCACAAGGCTAACTGGGAAGACTATACTTCTGCTGCCATCATTGGCCCTCCCCCATTCAAGAACATCGATTGGTGGTTGAGTGCACCAAACGCTCTATTATTTCTGCTACAGAAGCTACTATTCCGCATTCATCAGGGTGCCCACGGCGTAAGATAGTGCTGTAGTGGTCGCCGGGGGTCGCTGAGGCCATTAAAGACCACAGGTGGGCCTTACAGTGATACAAACGGCACCCGTCTCAGGAGAACCTTATCAATTTTAAACAACTTCATGCCCGTGCTCGTCAGCTAATCAGAAGATGGAAACAAGAGTGCTGGGAGAGCTACGTTTCCACTATTGGGATGGGTACCTCAGCCTCACAGGTCTGGAGTAAAATCGGGCAGCTAAAGGGATTATAGACACCAGCAGGAATCCCTGGGATCTCCACAAATGGAGTTATATGTACAGATCCGGCCACACTTGCAGAGGTGTTTGTCGAGCATTATGCTTGTGCCTTTGCCTCTGCAATTTATCCACTGGCCTTCTGTACATTGAAGGAATGGGTAGAACACCAGCCCCTCTCCTTTACTAGCTGCAGCTCTGAATCTTACAACACTCCTTTTACTGAGTGGGAGCTCCTCAGTGCTCTTACACAATGTCCTGACACAGCGCCTGGGCTTGATAGCATCCACAGCCAAATGTTAAAGCACCTCTCTACAGACAGTCGGTGTAATCTTCTTGCAGTCTATAACAGTATTTGGTGTGATGGGGTTTTCCCATCACAATGGCGGGAGTGTATCATCATCCCAGTGTTTAAACCTGACAAACATCCTCTTTCCCTGGATAGCTATTGGCCCATTAACGTGACTAACGTTCCATGCAAACTGTTGGAGCGGATGGTCTGTCAGTGGTTGTATTGGATTCTTGAGACTCGGGGCTTACTGGCTCCATGCCATGGCAGTTTTCACCAGGGTCGATCTACCACCAACAATCTGGTGTACCTCAAGTCTGCAGTCTGCACAGCCTTTTCCAGGCGCCACTACCTTCTTGCCATTTTCTTTGATATGCACGAAGCACGTGACACAACCTGGCGACACCACATCCTCAACACTTTACATGACTGGGCCTTCGGGGCTCCCTAATGATTTTTATCCAGAATTTTTTAGCTGTCCGTACCTTTCATGTCCACATTGGTGCCTCCCTAAGCACATCTCATAACCAGGAAAATGGAGTTCCTCGGGGCTCTGTTTTAAGCGTTCAATTATTTTTAGTTGCCATCAATGGTTTAGCGACAGTGGATGGTTTTGTGTCCCTGCCTCGTCGCCGCTTTTGTGTCTCGTTTCCGTCGTAGGTGTCGGTGGCCGAGTGGAATGAGACCGACACAGGAATAAAGATAGCACGCTGGTGCAGGTACGGAGGGGAGCAGCCAGAAACTAGAAACACTGGAGTAAATTAGAACGAGATATATATTGCACAGAATTTATACAATACTTAACTTTTACATAGAACAGTACTGCAGATACAGAGTTGAGCTAGAGGCCTGCCTAGTGCCTAACTGATAGCCAAGTCTTCACTGGTGCCTATCTGATTCCGAAGTCTTTACTGGTTCCTATCTCAGTCCCAAGTGAACGATGTCGTTCAGTGGTGGCCACGAGCGGAGTTGCAGCAGAGGGCGCTCGTGGCTGTCATCGTAAGAACGCCGCGCCGTGCGTGCATGGCGGCGCGCGACGAAAGTAGGTGGCGCGCACTTTGTACTTGTGCAACACCACAGTTGGATCCCCTTCTCTTTATGCTGATGACTTTTGTATCTCTTTCAGTTCCGGCAACACTCAATTTGCCAAGCACAGGTTGCAGGATGCTATTCGGAAGGCGCAGACCTGGATGGTTACCCGTGGTTTTCAGTTTTCTGCCATCAAAACCAGAGTGATGCATTTCTGTTGACATTGGACTGTTCACCCTCACCCTGAACTTTATCTCAATGACGGACTATTCACCGTAGTAGAAACCCATCGGTTTTTAGGACTGGTCTGTGATGCCTGGCTGACGTGGCTCCCCCACATTCTCCAATACCTGGGTCATACGTTCTGGGGTGCTGACCGCTCAACGCTGTTGTGGCTATACATGGCACTGGTGCAGTCCCGTCTCAATTTTGGATGCATTGCCTATGGGTCTGCGTCACCTTCAACACTGCACCTACTGGACTCCATTCATAAATGTGGGGTTTGCATCGCGACAGGTGCCATCTGCACCAGCCCAGTGAACAGCTTACTAGTGGAGGCTGGGGTCCCACCTATGGGGGTTCGCCACCAACACCTGTGCGTGGGTTAAGCAGCCAATGTATATTGCTTCCAAAGACTCAGTTCCCTAGAGGCGCTCCGCCGTCAGATCTCGGCTGTCGTAGTAGAGTTCCCTGGTTATGACCTGATCTACACAGATGGTTCTATGGTTGATGGGCATGTGGGATTTGCCTATATTCATGGTGACCATGTGGAACAGCACTCTCTGCCGAATGGATGCAGTGTTTACACTGCAGAGCTGATGGTCATTCACCAAGCTTTCGTGCATATACGGTCCTGCTCAGGTGAGTCTTTTCTTATTTGCAGCGACTCCCTGAGCAACATTAGATCTCTGGACCAGTGTTACCCACAGTCTGTCCTGGTTTTGGCCATACAGGAGACATTTTGTGCTGTTGAACTGTTCGGGCGATCAGTGGTGTTCATCTGGTCTCCGGATCATGTGGGTATCCCAGGCAATGAATGTGATGACAGGATTTCCAAACAGGCCATTCGTGCGTCCACTCTGGAGATCACCCTCCCAGTTTCTGCTCTATGTTCATTGTTGCAGCACCAGGTACATTGGCTTTGGGATGCTGAGTGGTGTAGCCTGAGCATGCCCAACAAACTCCATGTTGTCAAGGAGACCACAGCAGTGTGGCGTTCCACCATGCGGACCTCTTGCCGGGACTCAGTGGTGCTGTTTCGGCTCCGCATTGGCCATACGTAACTCACCCATGGACATCTCCTTCATGGTGAGGACCCGCCCCAATGTCAGTGTGGCTCCCATTTGACAATGGTCCACATCTTGGTGGATGGCCATGTTTTAGCCACCTTGCGGTGGAGTTTTAACCTCCCTGACGTTTTATCAGCAAATTCAATTTTAAGTTTTATTTGAGCAAGGGTATTTTTTTATCATTCTCTCTAACTGGAGATTTCCTTGTGCTGTCAACTGCTTGACTTTGCCTTTTTTACTCTTATGGTCAGCTAACCACAGACATTGGCTTTTTTGTTTTATTTCCTTTTGTTGTAAGGTGTCTTTGTGTAATCGTCTCTTTTTGTTTTGTTTCTTGTTGATTTTGTTGTTTTCTGGTCTCAGTGGGATTACCCTCCCACATTGCAAATGTAAACTCTGGGCATATTTCTTTCACATCCATGGTTTTACTTGTGACGCTTAGTGATGGAATGGGGTACTGATGACCATTGCAGTTTTGTCCCCAACAGCATCCTTCACCAAGGTTTTGATTTTCTATCCTCATGCCCAGAAATGAGACATCCTGCCCAAGATCCTTCCCACCCTTCCTAAAGTGGTGTTCCATCGCCCTCCCAACCTCCACAACATCCTAGTTCATCCTCATGCTGCCCTAGAACCCAGCCCACTGCCACAGGGATCAAATCCTTGTGGAAGACCCCGCTACAAGACCTGTTCAATCCACCCACCCAGCACTTCCTATTCCAGTCCTGTGACAGGCTTATCCTACCCTATCAGAGGCTGGGCCACCTGTGAAAGCAGCCATGTATTTTATCAACTGTGCTGCAATCACTTTGCAGCTTTCTATATTGGCATGACCACTAACCAGCTGTCCATTAGGATGCATGGCCACCACCAACCTGTGGCCAAAAACAAGGTGGACCACCCTGTGGCCCAGTATGCAGCGGAGCACATGCTTGATTTCAATGGCTGCTTTACAAACTGGGCCATCTGGATCCTCCCATACACCACCAGGTTTTCTGAACTGCCTAGATGGGAGTTATTCCTACAATACATTCTCTGATACCGAAATCATCCAGGCCTCAACCTACAATGACTTCCCTTTTTTCCATATGTTACAGTTCCTACCTCTCTATCTCCTATTTTGAGTGGTGTGTGAATGTGCATGCATGCGTGCGTGCTTGTGTGTGTGTGTGTGTGTGTGTGTGTGTGTGTGTGTGTGTGTGTGTGTGTGTGCGCGCGCGTGCGTGCGTGCGTGCGTGCGTGCATGTGCGCACGCGTGAATGTGCGTGTGTGTGTGTGTGTGTGTGTGTGTGTGTGTGTGTGTGTGTGTGATGCAAGCAAGCACACATGTGTATGTATAAAAAATAGAAATCAAATAACTTACCCAAAGCACAGGCTCGTGGGTAGACACAAAAACACAAATAAAAACACACACACAAACATTCAAGCTTTTGCAACCTTTTCTTGCTTCTTCAGGCAAAGAGCAGGGAAGGAGAGGGAAAAGGAAAGGATGTGGGTTTAAAGGAGCGGGTGAGGAGTCATTCCAATCCCGGGAGAGGAAAGACTTACCTTTGGGTAAAAAGTATAGGTAAACAAACACACACACACCCACACACAAACACATCAGGGTAGTAATGTTCACCTCCTCCAAAATGTGTCAACTGCTCCGGAGAACATGCGGTTTGGAGTAGGAGCTGCAGTGTCTCCCTGCGGGAGAAAAAAAGACAACAAAAGAAATTTCCTTTGCAGAGGCCAAGAAGGTCTTTAAGGCCATACAACCTCCTGCATTTGCCAACTCCTTCACTGTTGTTATTCAGGAACAAGTTGTCAAAGCTGATGTTTCATCTCAAACAGAGGTAGTTAGTGCTAGCACCAACACCTGTATTTGTCAATGTACCTATCAGGCTGTAGTTGTTTCTGCACCCGAAGCCCCTCCACAAACATCATAAAAAGCCACTGATGTTGACATTATGGAGTTCTTAGAGTCCACACTAGCAGAGACAGCTGGTAAGCTCCTGCTACCATCCATGGCAGAGCCCACTTCAAAGGTGAGCACTGTCCCTTCTTCTGTTGCTGTCACTACAACCAAGCCCACTTAGTAAAAAGGCATAGGAAAAGAGTTAAGCACATATTAAAACAGGGAATAAATCTTCAGAATACATACATTATACCTGATCTCTCTATCTGACTTTGTTCCAGAACTCATGGAGCTCAATGTTCATTAGGGGGCAAACAACACACTCCAAGACCGAACATCTGCCAAGTTCAGTCTCCACATCTAAACAGAAAGAGACAGTAAAGATAAAACATCCATGATAAAATGGCTCCCATACTGCAGTGGATCTTAGGACCCATGTGGAGGAACTACGACTGTTGACTGAAGATAGAGCTGTATGTGTCTGTCTACAAGAAACTAATTTCAAAGAATTGGACACCCCTGAGTTACGTGGATAATTTCTCTGCAGGAAGGGTGACCCCACTGGCATGCAAGCCACCTATCACTCCTCACCTGTCTTGCTAACCACAGGCCTGCAAGCAGTCACAGTGTCTGTACATTTGCATCACCGATTGACAATGTGCTTACTTTACCTGCCCCCACATGATGCACTCGATGAGGATTCTTTCCATGATCTTATTACTCAGCTCTCCAACCGTTGATATTGTGTGATGATTTTAATGCACACGATGTGCTTAGGGGCTCTGCAAGAACCTGCCCCCGTGGTAGAGCAATTGGGAGGATTCTTTTGTCACCTAGTGCACATTTGCTAAATACAAGCCCTGAAGTTGCTTATCAGGCTCCAAAAGCAGCTTATAGTGACCATCATGCTATGCAGTCTGCCATTCCCCTGCAGGATGTCCTCTCTGTTGTTCAGCAGAGGTTCTTTCAGTTGTGTGAAGAAAAATGCCTGGCAGTGACAGGTAATAAGCTGCAGTCAGTGAAACTCACTGTCCAGCCATGGCGAACCTCCTGCCAGTCATTGAGATGGCATGAAGTGACCGTGATGTGGCTCCAAACTGGTCACTGCCCATTGACACTCAAAATTTTGCTTTGCTGAGAGGATCCCCCTTTCTCTGATGCCTGCGACGAGCAACTTAGAGTACATCACATTTTAATTGACTGCAGTTCATATCATGCTGCAAGGGAAGATGCTAATCTTCGTGATGATCTGCCCTCCATTTTAGCTGATGTTGAGATGAGCGTGGCCAAAATTTTGAAGTTTCGTGACTCATCTGCACTCTGGCCTAAGCTCCAAGGCTGGAGATTTTAGTTTGTTGCAGATTGGTTGACTATCTGCTCTGTAGCTTCTACTACATACACCTTTTTAGCAACCGTGATTGAAAGGAACTTCTTGTGACATCCTTTATACCAATCATCTTTTAAGTTATGTTTTAGACTTGTCTTGCACTGTTTTCGTCCGGGCGCTAAAGACCTCAATGTCGTGCCCCCTGATAAAATACACACCACAACCACCACCTCCTGTCAACCTCATTTTTCAGATATCTGTACTCCTTTTTGTCTGCTTCACTTGCTGCATTTTTATATTTTCTCCTTTCCTCAGTTAAGTTCAGTATCTCCTGTGTAATCCAGGCATTTCTATAAGGCCTTGTCCTTCTGCCTATATGATCCTCTGCAGCATTCACTGCTCTGCCTAACACAGGGACAGGAAATCTTGGTGATGATGGAGACTGGAACTCAGTAGTTGGAAAAAGGAAGAGAAGGAAAAGTAGTAGGTGAATGTGAACTGGGGAAGGGAATGAAAGAGGAGGTTGGCTGGTAGAATTTACTGCAGAGCACAATTTATCGTCGCTTTCACTTGATTTAATCATCATGAAAGGAGGTGGAGGTTGTAAATGTGAAAGTGACCAGGAGACACTGGAAGGTACCAGATTGATTTCATAATAGTAAGACATAGGTTTACAAACCATATTCTAAACTGTAAGGCATATCCATGGGCAGATATAGACTCTGATCATAACTTATTGGTTATAGACTCTGACCATGAACAGTAAACTAAACTGAAGAAACTGCAAACAGGTTGAAAAGCTAGGAAATGGAATCTGGATAAATTTAAGGAACCAGAGGTTGTTAAAAGTTTCAAAGAGAGCATTAAGTAAGGACTGACCAAAACAAGGGACAGTAATAAAGTAGAAAAAGAATGGGTAGCTTTGAGAGATAAAGTAGTGAAGCTGCGGCGGATCATATAGGTAGAGGGACAAGGTGTAATAGAAATCCTTGGATAATGTAGGCGATATTGAACTTAATTGGTGTAAGGAGAAAATATCAAACTTCAGCAAGTAAAGCAGGCTAAAACAAGAGCAACCATTTGAAAAATGAAGTTGACAGTAAGTGCAGAGTGGCTAAGTGGAAGTGACAAGGGGACAAATACAAGGCAGTACAAGAATGTATAACTAGGGGAAAAGATATATACTGCCCACAGGAAAATAAGAGAGACATTTTGCAGCTGCACGAATATCAACTAGTACTTAGCAAAGAAAGGAAATTTGAAAGGTTTTCATAATATATAGAGCAACTATACTAGGGTAATTAACTTGAGGGCACTATTGTAGAGATGGAAGAAGAGTAGACAAGGATGAGGTACGAGATATGATAATGTGAGAAGAATTTAACAGAGCACTGATAGATTTGAGTTGAAACAAAGTCCCGGGAGTAGATGATATTCCCTCTGAACTGGTGATATCATTTGGAGAAACAGTCATGAATAAATTGTTCCACCTTGTGTGTAATATGTATGAGACAGGGGAAATAATTCCAGACTTCAAGAAGAATATAATAATTCCAATTCTAAAGAAGGAAAGTGCAGACAAGCTTGAAAATTACATAACTATCAGTTTAACATGTCATGGTTGCAATATATTAACATGAATTACTTGCAAACAAATGGAAAAAAATTGTGTAATCTGATCTCAGGGGAGATGAGTTTGGATTTAGGAGAAATGTAGAAATATGCGAGGCAATACACAAACTATGACTTATTGCAGAAGATAGGTTAAGGAAAAGCAAATCTCTGTTTTTAGCTTTTGTACATTTGGAGAAAGTTCTTGACTATGTTGCCTGGTATACACTCTTTCAAATTATGATGTTAACAGGGATAAAAGATAGGTGATGTAAAGTTATATTCAACTTATACAGAGACCAGATAGCAGTTATTAGATTAGAAGGGACTGAACGGAATGCACTGATTGGGAATGGAGTAAGACAGGTAACCTTAAGACAGGTAACCTTTCCCCAATGTTGTTCAATCTGTACATTGAGCACGCTGAGAAGAACTGTACGGAGAAATTTGGAGTAGGACTTAAAGTTCAGGGAGAAGACATAAAAACTTTGCAGTTCACCGATGACATAGCAGTTTTGTCAGTGACAGCAAAGGACCTGGAAGAGCAACTGAACAGAATGGACAGTATCTTGAAAGGAGGTTATAATATGAACACTGACAAGGGGAAAAAAAACCAAGGGTAATGAAATGTAGTGTTAGAAAATTAGGTGATGTTGAAGGAATTAGATTAGGTAATGATACAAGAAAAGTAGTAGATGAATGTTGTTATTTGAGTAGCAAACTAACTACCAATGGCAGACATAAAGAAGATATAAAATGCAGAATGGAAGAAAACGAAGAAACAAAATTTGTTGATATCCAACATTAGTTTAAATGTTAGGAAGGCCTTTCTGAAAGCATTTGTCTGGAGTGTAATATTGTATGGGAGTGAAACATGGATGATAAAGAGTTCAGACAAAAGATGATACAAGTTTTTGAAATGTGTTGAAGATGAATGTTGAAGATTATATGGGTAGATCACGTAACTTATGAGGTGGTACTAAACAGAATTGAGGAGAAAAGAAATTTGTGGCTAACTTGAATTGAATTTTTATTTGATCCTGTAGGATTACATTGTGTACAATACATGTATGTATAACATAGAATATGTCAATAGCATAATATATTCATTTTCACTTAAATCTTAATGTGCAAGAGCAAACATATACATATTTAATTTAATGCAAGTTATGCAATGTGTAAGACATGTATATAACAATCAAATGTCACTTTTCACAAATTCACTAGAATGTATTAACATTATGTACAAAATTAATAAAGCAAGTATTCTTTAATGCTGTCAAATTCTTTTTCCACTAGATAGTCTTTCAGTTTCCTTGGGAAATTATTGCCATGCATATTATCACAAAGATTTTTAGGCAGGTTTCTTAAGAACTTGATGCCCGAGTACTGAGGTCCTTTTACATAGTTAATGTGTTCTTTCCATTTCAGCTCACTGTCTACAATAACACCTAAAATTTTTGTGGATTCTACTTCTTCCAGATACATATTGTTGACCTTCAAATTCATTTGCACTGACTTCTCTTTGTTTCTGAACACTGTAAACATAGTATTTTTTTAGGTTTATAACTAGCTCATTTTCTGTAAGCCACTGACCTATAGTGTTTGCTGAAATAAATCCACTTCTCTCAAATTGTTGCATATTTTGCACATGGTTCATACTGTCATGTCATCAGCGTACAATATATATACATTTTTTTCTCTTTCTCTTTACCATCTATATCATTTACATAAAGATTAAACAGCAGGAGCCCAATTGCAGACCCCTGTGGCACTGCATATTTGATGGTTTTGGTGTCTGATCTAAATGAGTTCCCTATTGATGCATATTGTTTTCTGTTGCACAGGTATGATTCAATACATTCACCTGATAGCCCACAAATGCCATAATTTTCCAGTTTTTTATCAGTGTGTCATGGTCAATAGTGTCGAATGCTTTGGAGAGGTCCAGAAACACAGCTGCAACTCTCTTTTCATCTAAACACTGTATAACATATTCTGTCAGACTAACAATAGCAGATTCTGTAGCTTTACCCATTCTGAAATCATGCTGTGATGGTACTAGAATATTGTGTTTGTCCAGATAGTCAACTGATCTATTATACATGAGCACTTCCAATATTTTTGAGGGTCCTGATATCAGCGAGACTGGTCTATAGTAGTTGCGGTCATCCTTATTTCCTTTTTTATAAACTGGCACTACTTTACTTGTCTTCAATTTCTCTGGCAAAATTCCATCTCTGAAAGAGCTGTTTGCTATATCTACTAATGGTGTGAGTATGTGTTCACTTACTAACTGTATCACATGATGTGATATTTCATCATCACCAGCTGATTTCTTGGCCTTCAGTTTCTGTATAGTTTTCCTTATCTTCTGTAACAGGCCTCAAGAACATATTGGTGTATGAATATTTTGTTACCTTTGTACCCTTTTTCTTTGGACTCTTTCTTTCCAGTTTTAAGTTCTCAACCACATTTATAAAAGTGTCATTGAGAATGTTCGCTATTTCGAACTATTTTGTTACCTTTGTACCCTTTTTCTTTGGACTCTTTCTTTCCAGTTTTAAGTTCTCAACCACATTTATAAAAGTGTCATTGAGAATGTTCACTATTTCGCTACCACCTGTAACAATTATATTGTCAATTTTCATTGACCTGATCTCTGTTTCTTTGTTTGGTCCATTGTACATACCAGTTTTTTCAGCGTTTATTACATTCCAGGCTGCATTTATCTTGTTTTTCAATTTTAATATGATGATGTTAATTGAGTTTGCTTTTGCCTTCCTTATTGTCTTCCTGTTAAGTTTTTTGTAATGTTTTATAACCTTCAACATCTCCCTCCTGTCTCAATTCCTGTAGCTTCCTATGTTGTTCTAATACTTCTCTGGTTATCCACTGTTCTTGTTGCTGCACCTTGATTTGTCTCTTAACTTTTGGGGATGCTACCTCAAAGTTAAATTTAATTGTTGCTATATAAAAGCTTGACTAAAAGAAGGGAATAGATTAATGGGACAAATTCTGAGACATCGAGGAATTGTCAGTTTAACATTAGATGGAAGTGTGTGGAGTAAAAATCGTAGAGGGAGACCAAGAGACAAATAAAGTAATGGATGTAGATTGTCCTTATTCAGAGATGAAGCAGTTTGCACAGTATAGGGTAGTGTGGAGAGCTGCATCAAACCAATATGTGAACTGGAGACGATGACAACAACAACAGTGGTGATATTTTAAATTTCATACTATATTTCTATTTTCTATTAACTTCACACGTTTTCTATTAACTTCACTTGTCTTTATTAGAGTTGGACCACTTACTCTGATAGATCTGTCAAGGATCTCTATCTGGATGCCTCCACTCTGCTGTTGATATCTTCCACTGAAATGATACTAAATTTCTTCCCCAAAGGCAGCACATAGAACCAACAAAGCAACCTGTGAAATTTGCAACCACATAAGAATATATTAATATTTTGACACCAAAAATGATAGCTAAAGCATTCTTCTCAATTTTGGAGTAGTTTAGCAGTGCAGCAATTTATGTTTTGAAGACAAAGGCAGTATGGCACTCCACATCATTTGCTAACCTACCTCAAAGTCGTATTGCACTGTGTCTGTCACCAGTGTCAGTGGTAGACCTGGCATATACATCACCGCTCACGAAACTGTTTACAGGCTGCCAAGTGCATAAACTTGGCATAATATGTAACTTTATTAAAAAATGACTGCAGCTGAGTAAGGTTAGTAGTGCCCACATTATCCTAATGACATCAATGTAGTCACATTGGCGTGATGCCCTTCTAACTAAGAATGTACCCCAGGTACTTCACACTGGTATTCTTCCCTCCAATACCGGCTTCTGTGAAATACACAGATGGAGGTTATCCTTGTAGCACATCTTCCACTCCCATATTCACTTTTACCTCAGCCTGTTCCCACATATTCCATGCAGTGCTTGTCTTTCCTGCATCTTATCCCTTCTCCCAACATACGTATTTCCATGTCACCTTCAGCATGGTCCACTTTACACTATTCAGGGATTCAGATTTGTTTGTGTGGTTTCTTTGTGGAAATGTAGTCTAGCTTCTAAAAATATGTTACCTGAAACTTAATGAGTGTTATTTATTATTTTTTTGTCTAACTTTCAACATCTCAACACTTCTACTTTTCAGTTAGTGATCTGGTTTATTCCTGAGTATTTATCCCCAGCCAGAACTTTCTAAGTATAATCATATCACATTCAGTTAAAGTGAACCAGTCAAGACTTTTACTTGTATTGCAAATGGGTGTCATTTTTTTCTATTGTATTACTTCACAAATTAACATACATGGCAAAAGCCGTTTCTTTTTAGATTCTCCTGTCTGTTTTCCTTTGTAAAGGAACTCTTTGTTCTCGAAGTTACTAAATGTAAGAGTTTTGATATGCTACTTTACTTAGCTATTGTGACTCTACTCTCCACACATCAGTCCACTACAGGTTGAGGGATGAAAGAAATGAACTGGCAAGGTTAAGGAAATGAGGAGGGCTACATAAAAGTCACCCAGAACTTAGGGTTAGGGGGCACTTACCTGAAGGCATTACGACCACTGACCCTGGGTTCTGTGTGACTTCCATATTGTTCCTTGCTTCCAAAAACTCACCAACCAGTTTTCCTAAGCCCTCTACCTCACCCTTTAACCCTTCTGCCAGAATAGGAACCGCCGGCCACGGTGGCCGAGCGTTGTGCGGCACGCCAGTCATGTTCTGCACGGACACTGCGGTCAGGGGTTCGAATCCCCCTTCGGGCATGGATATTTGTGCCGTCCTTAATATTAGCTAGTTCATAAGTAGTTTGTAAGTTTAGGGACTGATGACCCCGTAGTTAAGTCCCATAAGCTCTTCAAACATTTGAACAGAATAGGAGCCACTGGCTCTGAAAGCTCGTACAACTACTTTTTTGTGTGTTTTGCCCTACTGCTGCTTAATTTTCAGAAATTGATAATTTTCATTCATTTATTAGATAATTAAGCCTTTATGCTCAAAATATTGTTTCTTTATGATTTATTGTCTTATTTTGATTTTTTAAAGGTGACAGTACACATTGTTGGACGGCTGACAAGACATTATACATACCAGTTCCAAGAAACAGCAATACAAATCTTCACAATGGACACTTCCTCTGAGAATAACACTGTCTCTAATCCCTGCAATGCTAAAAGGTTGCCACCTGATGAATTCAAAGCAGGTATTTTATTCCAAGCATTGGAATTTGCTATGCAGGATGACACGGACAATCTAATTGAAAAGGCTAGGGGTGTTTTTGCCTGCAAAGTAAGGAATGGACCTGGTGGAGCTGAAGGATACTGGGTTGTTGATGCAAGAACAGGAAAAGGAAAAATTGAATATTTTGGCAAAACTAAGCCAGATCTCATTTTTACCATCAATGATGAGGATGTCCCAGACTTGTTGACAGGAAAACTGGACGCACAAAGAGCATTTTTCCAGGGAAAAATCAAACTGCAAGGAAATATGGGCTTGGCAATGAGACTTCTTGATGTACAGAGGAGAGCCAAAGGGCGCATTGAAGAATTTAGGTCAAAACTGTGATGGGGGAAATGTGCTATATATAATTTTATTACTGTATGTTGTTCTAATAAACTTCCCAGAGTTGCTTGCCAATTTATAACGTTATTTGTTGCTTGAAAAAGCTCTCTCAGGTGTTGTTGTTTCATGTTGTGGCAGTATAAATTTTTACTTTTATATGGTGATTTCTTTTTTATGTATTTTGAAATACAAAACTGTTTCTTGAACTACTTAGCTAAATAATATCTATATTAAATATACTTTTTAACTATTATGTAAGTATTATGTTTACCTCTTTTCACCTGTAAAGTCCATCATTAACTGTGTGTAAAGAGAAAGTGTTGTAAACTATATTACATTCACACAAAATAAAATGTCATTTTGTGGCCATTCCCTCTTCCTAATAAAGTAAAAAAAATTCTAGCTAAACTGGACCATACTTCACCAGAGATCATTCTGAAATGAAATGAATGGGAAATTAAATAAAGATGTCTCAATGAGCTGCAGAAAGTACACAAAACAGATTATAACTTTAAAGAGCTTTCGGTGATTACAGCCTTCGTCCAACAGAGAGAACCACATAGACACGACTGCCATCTCTGGCCGCTGGCTATAGTGGCTGGAGACAGCAGTTTTGTGTGTGTGTGTGTGTGTGTGACAAAGGCCATAACAGCTGAAAGCTCTTTAACACTGTAATCTGTTTCATGTAACTTTCTGCAGCTCATCGAGATGTCTCTTTGGTGAGTAGCAGCCTATCCTTCTCAAAAAATTGTTGAATCCTTCCTGGATTTCCATTGTTGTAATTAAATAAAAGTATTCTTGAAAATTTAGACATTGAGAAAACAAACCAGTACACTGCCTTGTGTTGCTGTGGCATCATTAAAGGAAAAGAAGAAAAAAACATTTTTACACAGAAGACAATAATTTATTGTAATTCTAGAGGACTTACTACATTTTTTGTCTGTCTGTTTCCTGCATAAATATAGAGATCATACAGCTTACCTAATTTGTTACAAATAGAGTATAACTGCTTGTGGCAGAAATGAGACAAGCAATTGTTTTCTACATTCTATCGATGTTCCCCACCCCCGAAAACCCTTTCTTTTTCCCTATACCTCTAGCTGTCCCTCATTTCTGTCAATCTCTGTCCTTTTCTTCTGTCATCCATATCATCCTCCCTCTCTAAGTCATTTCCCTTCATCCCTTCTCATTCTTAGTCCTCTTCCCCCCCCCCCCCCCCCTCTGTCTGCCCATCTTCAACCTATAAGAAGATGAACATTTGTATTTGTTTCTTATACTGCATAAGTATGATCTTTTATTGGTTCACACCATACTACTCCAGAGTGCATGTAAAATGTATCCGTGGTATTCAGCCATGTGAATTGATGGAAAATTTTACCCTGCAGTTTTGTTATCTTGCAGTTTAGTGTTTATCCTTTGGATTATATGTTGTACAGTGATATTGCAGATGCCTTCAGTGGTACATTTATAAAGTCTGGTGCAGTTGTGTGATCCCCTTCTGTAACCCAACAGACATTATAAATGAATATGCCTTTTAGCATTGTCTCTCATTATCATTCAAAGTCAATGTTAGTTGTAACTGTCAGTTTAAAGAAGGTAAACTTTTGATAGATTAGACTTCTTCACAGGGCAATGCCCTGCATGAATGGATGAAAAACCCCAATGACACAACTGTTGGTTTAAAGAATGTAAAATCAAATGTCAATTCACTGTTTGACTGATTCTTCTGTTGCATCTCGGTAGAACTTAATCAAATAAATGATAAAAAAACAATTGTGTATGTGTTCTACAAACTTATTTTTGTTTACTTAACCGTTTTCGGCTTGTGAGGCCATCTTCAGAGTTTTGACTGCTGTGTCAAAGAGGTGACCTCTTTTTTGTTTACTTAACTGGTTTTCGGCTTGAGGCCATCTTCAGAGTTTTGACTGCAGTGTCAAAGAGGTGACCTCTTTGACACAGGAGTCAAAACTCTGAATGTGGCCTCATAAGCCAAAAACCGGTTAAGTAAACAAAAATAAAGTTGTAGAACACACACAAAATTGTGTTTTTTTCTTTCATTTATTTAATTCACTTTTGATCAATCGGACTTCTTCACTGGAAACTGCCCTGCAAAAACAGAAAAAAATCAAGAAACAGTTCCTTATTTATTTATTTTTCCAAATTAAACTTTTTGCAGATAACTAAGGGAGTCATAAAAAAGAGGGCTACGGTCCAGAACTCTTCTGATTCTCCAGTAAAATTACTGCTATATTAGTCCATAATCTCTGAGCAGCCACACAATATTCATAAAAAATTATTTGTCATAATTTTAAACATGGCTGCAATTCAGCAACGGTGGGACAACAATCCAAGAGTCAACACAGTTTCAGCCGACCAGTTGCATAAAATAGTTTACATCTATAAACCTTTACCCAGGTTTCGGCAAAATTAATTTTGCCTTCTTCAGAAGGATACCTAATGAAAACGTGACACACAAATATGAAAAATAGTAAAATACAAAGGTGTTTCTAACGTAAGAAATTAAAATTCCAGTATAGGTCAAAATGTACTTACAATAAAGCTCACATTATAAAAAAGTTATTAAAATGTGGCTGACTCCATGTCAATACACTGTAATTTTGCATAGAGAAGCCAAGGGAAGGAAACTTGATTTATGGGAAGAATACGAAATTTTGAAACACCTCATCATCAACGATGGTAACATGCTGAACGACCAACTTCAACTTGCAAGTAGACAGTACCTAGAAGGTTTCAAACCTATACTGTTTGACATTTGTTAATACAATACTTGTTCCTGCACGGTGTTTGTTGTCCTCAAAATTCTAGAGTCGCACTTGTTTATAGTTTTATACTGTTGCGGTGCTTAATGTTTATCATCAGATTTCTAGTGGCGCCCTTGTTTATATTTTTCTGGTGTTATGATGTGTGGTGTTTGTACCGTTCCCTCCCACCGGGTGCGTGCTGTTTGTTTGTAGTTTGTGGTGCATGCACTATGCTGGCCGCTGAATAGTTTCTAACTTTTTTTTCTCTAATTTTTGTGTGTACGCACGTATATATATTCTGCCACCCACATAGCTCGGCTCCAGACTTCTTTGCATCTTATTTCCCATTTTATTTTATGTTTTCCTTCAGTATCATATCACATACAGTTCCCGTGTGTCAAATTCATTCGCGTCCGCAACTGCGCGCACGCCCATCAGCCCTCTTGGCGCCACCTAGTGCGGGCGCATGTCACTAGGGTTCTATCGCCTTTGCCAGTACGCAGTGCTCACTTGACCTGTGTGTAGACATGCTCCAAAATTTTATAATGTCACTTTGTTTTCAAATTTTAAAATTTTAATCTATTGACATGGAGTCAGCCACATTTTAATAACTTTTTTATAATGTGAGCTTTATTGTAAGTACATTTTGACCTATACTGGAATTTTAATTTCTTACGTTAGAAACACCTTTGTATTTTACTATTTTTCATATTTGTGTGTCACGTTTTCATTAGGTATCCTTCTGAAGAAGGCAAAATTAATTTTGCCGAAACCTGGGTAAAGGTTTATAGATGTAAACTATTTTATGCAACTGGTCGGCTGAAACTGTGTTGACTCTTGGATTATTTGTCATACTTGTCTTGATGTAGTCCAAAGAAAAGTTCCTAACACCCCTTAAAATTCCCACATCAAAACTAGTCAAAAAGTTTCAAACATTTCAAGAAAATAATTCCCTTACAACATTTTAAATGTATTCATTTATAAATTTATCTTTATCATTATTGATAAAAGTTATATTTTGATGTAACTTTTATTCCATACACCATAATACAATGACAGATCAACAGGAACTGAGCTAGAATTGATTTTAAATTCCAGAAATGTCTCCATTAACAAGACAAAACTTAGTCTAAATTTTTATTAAAGAAATTATCTTTGAACATTGGTTCTGCAGCATCTCCCTCCATGGCATGGCCTTCAGTCAGATTACAGTGGCAGTCAGTTTGTATATTGCTGGCCTCAGAAGTGCCAAAGAAACAGACATTGCACTAGCAGTGTTCATTCTTGTACCATGAAACAACGAAGACATTAACTTTACAATGTTCATTACAACATATTGCAGCATAAATAAAGTTATTAATTTATTTCTACTGTTATTTATTGCTTTTTTTACTTGAAAAACTGGGCTAAATGTAGTCTAGTGTAACTATTGAACACCCTTGTTACATCACAATGGGAAATATGTTGCAAATAAAACTTCCTGGCAGATTAAAATTGTGTGCCGGAACCGGGACTCAAACCTGGGACCTTTGCCTTTCGCGGGCAAGCGCACTACCGACTGTGCTATCCCGACACGACTCACGATGCCGCCTCACAACTTTACTTCCGCCATTAGTGAGGCGGCATCGTGAGTCGTGTCGGGATAGCACAGTCGGTAGTGCGCTTGCCTGCGAAAGGCAAAGGTCCCAGGTTCGAGTCCCGGTTCCGGCACACAATTTTAATCTGCCAGGAAGTTTCATATCAGTGCACCCTCCGCTGCAGAGTGAAAGTTTCATTATGTTGCAAATAGTTTTAGTAGTAAAGACATAATAAATTACAACTGCTTACATGTTGCAGCACTTTTTCACACACCACAGAAGTTTTGACATCATACCTTATGCATGAAAATATTCTTCAGAAGAACAAAGAGAACATCCTAGCTTATCCTTCATCCGCCCTGAAACCCAGCCCACTGCCACAGGGATCATATCCCTGTGGAAGACCCCGCTGCAAGACCTGTCCAATCCACTCACCCAGCACTTCCTATTCCAGTCGCATCACATGCTTATCCTATCCTATAAGAGGCTGGGCCACCTGTGAAAGCAGACATGTAATTATCCAACTGTGCTGCAGTCACTGTGCAGCTTTCTACATTGGTATTACCACTAACCAGCTGTCCATTAGGATAAATGGCCACCGCCAGACTGTGGCAAAAATCTAGATGGACCACACTGTGACACAGCATGCAGCAGAGTGTATGCTTCATTTCAATGGCTGCTTCACAATCTGGGCCATCTGGGTCCTCCCACCCACCACCAGCTTTTCTGAACTTTGCAGATGGGAGTTATTCCTACAGTACATTCTCCAATCTCGAAAATTATCCAGGCCTCAACCAGCGATAATTTCCCTTTTTTCCACACCTAACAGTTCCTACCTCTCTATCCTAAACCTCTCCTATTTTGAATGATGTGTGTGTGTGGGGGGGGGGGGGGGGGGGCTGCACGCGCTCGCTTGCAGTACTTGCATATTTATTTTATTTCATTTTACTTTCCTCCTCTCAGGTGTCTCCCCACTCCATTCCTAAGCTGCATCTCATTCCTCCCATCTAATCTGTACATGTTCTGAAAGGCTGTGCTGTATCCATCCCCACCACTGTGATGCAACCTTCCTATCCCCCTCCTCTCCCTTCCCCTATTTCCACACCGCAGAGCATGATTCAGAGTGCAGTAGCTGAAGATGACGATTGTGTTACTGTGTTGTGCACCTGTTTGATTGCGTAAATGCTGTATTTTTTTAAGACAGCCATGGCTGATAGCTTAAATGTTGTATGTGTGTGTCTTTTTTATGTGCCTGTCGCAGCTCATCATCACGTCTTTGTGATCAGTTGTAAACTGTCCTTATTGTATTGTTTAATTACAACCTGGACTTTCCATTAATCTTCAAAAGAGAGATATCGCCTGGCCAGTACTTACCTTAGTTCTGTACTACCAACTGTCACAAGGAGGGAGGGGGCGCAAATGGAGATGGAGAAAACTAGGACATTATCTTTCATAACTGTCTTCCTTCATCAGGTAGGAGAGGAGGGAAGAAAAAGGGAACAGGATGGAAAGGTTACCGTACTCACGACCTAGGCTATGAGGTGATTATGTACTGAGCCATGCCAATAGTAAACCAAAGAGGTTAGATCAAGCAGTAAAGGAAAGTGAACCAAATAATCTTGAGTGGGGAATGGGGTGGGGAGGGGGAGTGTCTGGTAAAAGGTTTTCAATTAATTAGAAGGGAAAGATACAGAGAAATATGCACACAAATATATAATGAGATGAAGGCAGGGGAGGGGGTGAGAAATGAGTATTGAATAAGTGAATTGATGATGGGGGAGAGAGAGAGTTTGGTGTAGATTTAGGCAGGGGAAGAAGATGTTGGAGGGCAAGTTCTCATCTCTGTAGCTCTGAGGGTCTGGTGCTAGACAGTAGTATCCTGATGGCACGTGTGGTGTAACACATCGCTGGAGTCATGTTGGAGGTCATACTTTGTCACAGGATATTGGATGTCCCCTAGGCAAAGTCAGTCTGACCGTTCATGCATTCAGCCAATTTGTTGATGGCTTTTTTCATGTGTGGGGGGAGGGGGGTACAGAACCAAGGTAAGTACTAACCAGACAATATTTTGAAGTAGTAACTCATAGATTTGGTGTTATTTGTGCAGTGTTTAAAATTGGCGCTGCTATTATTCATTTATTTGTAGTGGTGTTGTCTGGCACCTTTGGACAGTCAGCTGTAGCAACTGCACAGCATACTAGGGTGCGCTAAAAAGCAAATTATTTCTTGAAAGCTATTTATTTTCAAATTGTTTACAAAAAACCTTATTCCCTTTAAAATACTCTACATTGCAATTAATACATCTGTCCCGCCGGTACTTTTACTGATCAGAACACTTTTTGCATCCATCTTTATAAATAACGGACTGTTCCTACCTCATTTTTTCCTTGACAACATTGAGTTGTCATATTGGAGTTCTTTCGTAGCCCCTCCATGCATAAAAGAAAGAGAGAGAGAAAAAAAGAGTTAATGAGGTGGGGGGAGGGGGGGGGGTCACATTGAGCCAGACATCCAAATAAGGTGTATGGGGCAGTGGAACCTTGACATTTTTAGCCAAAAGTGTCTAACAGAGATGGCTGTGTGTGCAGGCACATTGTCGTGGTGCAAAAACCAATTTCCTGTCTGCCGCAAATCAGGTATTTCTTTCAAGACAACATGTTTCAACTTTATGTTACTTTTGATTGTCAGTCAGAACCTGAAGAACAAACTTGGCAGCAACTGTTTTCATTCCCAAATCTAAAAAAATTGCTGAACACCAAGGTAAACCACTATTCTCTGACAGTTGATCAGTGGTCTGTCTGCAGTATGTGAGCACAAGATTTTTTTCCCTCAATGTTTTCATTGATTTCAGCAGTTGATGGACATCCAGAACAAGGTTTATCATCAACTGACATATCAGTATTTGTAAATTGAGGAAATCACTTGTACATTTGAGTTTTTCCCATAGTATCATCCTGGTAAGCTGTTTCCAACAATTTAAATAGTTTCCACAGAATTTTGACAGAGTAGAAACAAAATTTCACAACTGCAAATTGTTCACTTTAACTTTCTATCATAAAAAATAATAAAAACAAAAACAGTGCTAACAAAACCAATCACTGCAGATGAACAGAACGAGACAGGCAGCACTGAACTGGTAATGAGTTGCGCAGAAATGCATACCACACAAGCTTTGCCCTTGGTAATGTTTTTTGTGTATCCCTCATATTGGTCACTATCAGCCAGTGGCGGTTGGTGACCAGAAAAGATTGTAGTGCAGTTCTTTTCACCAGTGAAAAGTTCAGCCTCTCCAGTGTGGCAGATCAACACATTTGGAAGAAAATGCTATTGAGCCAAGATGTATATGGATCAAAAACAAACAATGGAAAGTCCATGTTGGAATAAATAATATAGTAATACGGTCAGTTTACAACTCACCACAAAGACATGCTGCGACAGGCCCATAGAATAGACACACACATGCAACACTTTCAGCTATCAGCCATGGCCGCCTTCAGAAAACAGAAAATTTACGCAATCACACAGGTACACAACACAGTCATACAACCGTCATCTCTGGCTGCCGCACTTCGAATCACGCTCTGCAGTGTGTAACACACACACACATGCACGCATGTGCGCACACAGGCACGCACGCAGACGCAAAATAGGAAAGGTTTAGGATAGTGAGGTAGGAACTGTAAGGTGTGGAAAAAAGGAATGTTATCATAGGTTGAGGGCTGGATGATTTCGGGATCAGAGATAACTCCCATCTGTGCAGTTCAGAAAAGCTGGTTGGGTGGGAGAATCCAGATGGCCTAGTTTATGAAGCAGCCATTGAAATCAAACATCTGCCCTGCTGCATACTGCGCCACAGGGTGGTCCACCTTGGTTTAGGCCACAGTTTGGCCATGGCCATTCATTCTAATGGACAGCTGGTTAGTGGTCATGCCAATATAGAAAGCAGCATAGTGACTGCAGCTCAGTCGGTAAATTAAATGTCTGCTTTCACAGATGACCTGGCCTCTGATAGCGTGGGATAAGCCTGTGACAGGACTGGACTATTCCAGTGCCTGTGTGATTGCGTGAATATTCTATTTTCTGAAGAAGGCCATGGCCGATAGCTGAGTGTTGTATGTGTGTGTCTTTTATATGTGCCTGTCGCAGCTCATCGCCACGTCTTTGCAGTGAGTTGTAAACTGTCCTTATTACTGTATTATGGATCAAAAACATCACAGAGACAATATCTATCCGAGGTGGTGAAAAATAAATAAAAACAAATGGTCGGATCAATTCCCAACAATGTGAGGAGTCGCCAGAAATGAAAAGTGGTTGGCCAAAATGGTGTCTAATTCAGACACTTGCACCAGACTTGTTATAGGTACCAAGATAAACATTAACTAAGAAAAGAAAATCAGTGGACTGCTCATCTTTTTGTATTGCTTGATATTAATATATCGCTTGCCCATATCACCATAGCTTGTACTCGTAATAACACTAAAGTGTGTACACAGAATAAAGTACTACTTTATGAATGATACAAAATGAAGTTGAAGTCTGTTTATGAAAATAATAGAACAGCAGCCTTACTAACTTTTTTCAACAGGATGGAAGTTAATGGCATTTGACAGAACCTCTGCCGTTTAATGTATCACAAGGATTATTTTCTATTATATAACCCAACAAGCCCAAAGCTTCACATATACTTCTGAAATCCTCTCTCCCATAAATAACAGTGAGTTCTGTTCAAAGTTTCTTTGGTTCCAAGGAAGTATAGCACTCAACAGTAGTTATGAAAGAAGTTTCCGGAAAACTAGAAGAGTAAGTGCTGAATTTCTCTGATAGAAACAGATAGGCTGCAAATAAATGTCCACCAAACTTAAATCTTTTCACCACCTCGTACTTATTGTATCACAAATTTCTTTTGTGTCAAGCATTAGATTACACATCACTCCTCTATTTTCAGTTCTCCCTCTTTTATGGTACTCATGCAAATCTGTTGAATTTTCATTCACACCTTCCCTAATGTTTTTAAGTTCATGCTAAAAATTGTCAACTGATTTTATACATAAGTTGGGTCAATATACTTTTTTTAACTGATTGTACAAATGTCTACATGGACCAGAATTTTACAAAAAAATGACAGCCACAAAATGAACCTTTCATCCTTCAAAATGGTTACTAAGCCGCAGTTTTGTAGTATGGTGCTTTCATTACACAGTTTTTCCTCATTGGTCATAGTAGTCATGGAACTGATAATATCTTTCCTGTATTCAAAAACAGCATTGACACTTCTTGACTGGAAATTCCAAGTGAGCACTGAACGTCGTAGCTGTTTTTGTTCAATTTCTTCAAGAATTGCTGTTCTTTGTAGAGATGATGAAAAGAATCTGCAAAGCCTCTGAAGTTTGGTGAAAAATAATTGCACATCTTTGTTAATAGAAATGGCTTTAAGCATAATGAGATTTAATTGGTGGGCATAGCAATGGATGTATGAAGCATAGGAAAAGTTTTGCTTCACAAGAGCCTACACCCCATGTGACAAACCACTCATGACTGATGCAATATCATATGTTTGGGCTATTAGTTTGTGTGGACAATTCTCCAAATGGTCACTTAACTGATCTATGATATGCATTGCCAATGTCTGGGCATCATGTTTTTCTGGTGCTATAAAATGCCAAAATCTTTTAACTGGTCTTCCATTAATGATGTACCTGTATACTATAATCATCTGGAAAAAACAGACTACATCACTGGTTTCATCAGCTATTACAGCCAGAAACTCGGCATCCTTAATTTCGTTCCTAATTTCCTCTAGGCAGACTTGAAGCATGCTTTGGAGGAGTTCATTCTGGATCATTTTTGAGGTGCCTTTGAAAACTGTTGCCTTTTTCAAACACGATTTTAATACTGAATCTAATTCTGCACTAAAATTGATGATAAATCATCTGGAAGGTGATTCAGTCTCATCGTGTCCTCTGAGGGCAAGTTCCAATGAACCACACAAAAAATGCAATTAATTATTAGGTTAAGTATGTATCTATTATCTGTAACCTTTTGATTGTCTAATGCCACAAACCTTCTGTATCCACTGTCTAATTAAGTGCCTATATTTACATTGCCTAGACTTGCCAGATTCAAAATATTGACATGTACCAAAGAAAGTTCGTGTTTCCTAATTTTATCATGAAGGTTTTGAATGTCACCGATTCCTTGTTTAGTCCATGGAAACTCTCCTCCAAATAATAAACAAAGAAAACAAAATAAGGCTTTTCACAACACAGCCACACAGACTTTCATACTTGCTGTAAAGTTCATAGTTAAATTTTCTGTTGAATTGAGGCTTTTCATTGTAACTGTCTGTGAATTTGTCAAATCAGTCTACCTAGCCTCTTTATTTCTCATTTCTCTTGAAACCTGCAAAAATTTACAGGGTTCAGAAAGAAAGGAAATTACCACCTGATTAATTATTTCACCTTTTAACTTGAGCCTAATATTTCACTATAACACACGCTAAACAATGGACACAATGCACAGTTACTTTGCTCGCAGCTACTCGTAAACTGGTAAGAAGGCGCAAAAACCTTGCTTTGTTTGAAGGACCGCCAACTCTGGTTGTCTTCAGGATAGTTCGGACTCTGTTTCTCCAGCTGACAAGGAGGCTGGGTTAGGTTGTTTATACACTCAAGGCACCTATACAGGAACACTGTTGCCACCACACACCATGAGACGCCTTAGTCGGCATTTTCAGGCAGGCTGCAAACCCAAACGCTGTCGGCGAAGTTCAGTCCACTCAGGAGTGGTCAGGTAACAGCCCAGGCATTTCAAAAAAGATAAATGGTGCGCCACTTCTCCCCTTGCATAGAATCTCTACAGCAAATGGAGTTTTAACAATATTATTATTCCTGAGGGTAGCGCAAACCTGCAAAAGGGTACAGGAGCGACCCCTATCAGCACAGTAGCAAGTCATGTATTTAGACTTCATATTTGTTGAATAGCTTTATCTGTCAAGTCTTTGTGTGTTTTTGAGTTCTGCATTGCATAATTTTTATTAATCTTGTGTATTTTTCTATTTGAAGGGAATAGTATTGTATAGTATTTTCTAGTAATTGTAACGTAAATTTCCATTTTGGTCAGCAAATTTACACTTACCATAGTTAAGTTAGCTGTCAGCCTCCTTAAGTGAAGCACCAGTGTAAATAACAAGAATATTTACTTTTTATATTTTTCACAATTAATTGTTATGTTTAGTAGTGTTAGCATAGATAGGATGTGTGCATGCTGTGTCCCGACACAGGAGAAGTTGACCTCCATTCATGAACAGCTGAAAGTGAGGTTGGCTATCATCAGCTATCTTCAGGCTGCTGCATACAAATGTGGGGACAGTGGAGAGTCTGGTGCATTGCATGATACATCAAGTGTTCTGCATTCTCAGGCTTCCCAACCGTCAACTGCCTCTTCCCGCCGTCACTCTTCCAGAAGAGCTGACAAGAAAAAGAGTTCCTCTCCTTCCCCGCCGAGGCGTGACCCATCTGTCGCGCCGTCCAACAGTTGCCGGCCTCGGCCGTCTTCTGTTTCACCGGGACGCTCCGTTTGCCGGGCGCCCGGCCCTTTACCGGCGGTGGAAACTGCCCCTCCTGATCAACTCAGGGAGGTGGCAGGCGCGTCGGTCGAACCAATGGAACATGACCCTTTGCCCCCAGAGAGCGATAGCAGTGCTCCCTCGAAATCCGGTCCTCAGCGGCCGTCGAGGTGACCCCGCTCGCTAGTTGGTTTTTATTCTTATTTCTTCTCTCATTTTTATCATGGCGCTCCTTCAATGGAACATTCGCGGCATTCGTTCTAATCGGGAGGAGTTGAAACTACTCCTTCGATTGCACTGCCCGCTTCTAGTCTGCCTCCAGGAAACTAAGTTGCGTCCACGTGATCGTGCAGACTTTCCACACTACACCTCTGTGCGGTTCGACCTGCCACCCGTGGAAGGTGTCCCAGCCCATGGAGGGGTTCTGATGCTCCTTCGAGACGACGTCTATTTCCATCCCATTTCCTTGCACACTCACCTACAGGCAGTTGCCGTCCGCATCACCTTATCCACATTTACCTTCTCCCTCTGTAATATATATTCGCCATCGTCATCTGCCCTTACTAGGGCAGATGTGCTAAACCTTGTTGACCAGTTCCCTTCACCTTTCGTGTTGGTAGGCGACTTTAATGCCCACCACCCCCTATGGGGCTCTCCGGCACCTTGTCCGAGAGGCTCCCTTTTGGTGGACCTTCTCCACCACCTCGATCTTGTCTGCCTCAACACCGGTGCACCGACCTTCCTTTCAGACACAACACACACTTATTCCCATATAGACCTCGCAATATGCACTCCTCAGCTTGCCGGTCGGTTTGAGTGGTATGCACTTTCTGACACGTACTCGAGTGACCATTTCCCTTGTATCATCCACTTCCTACATCATTCCCCATCTCCACGTCCCACCAGTTGGAATATTTCTAAAGCCGACTGGGGGCTTTATTCTTCCATGGCTGTTTTTCACAATCAGCATTTTCCCAACTGTGACAGTCAGGTCGAATACCTCACAGAGGTTATTCTCACTGCTGCTGAACGTTCCATACCTCGTACATCCTCTTCTCCACGTCGTGTCCAGGTCCCTTGGTGGACTGCAGCCTGCCACGACGCGCTTCGAGCCCGACGCCGTGCCTTACGCACCTTCCGCCGCCACCCAACTTTGGAGAATTGCATCAATTACAAACGTATGAGAGCGCAGTGCCGTCGTATCATAAACGACAGCAAGAAAGCTTGCTGGACAGCTTTTACTAGTTCTTTTAACCGTTTTACTCCCTCCACGGTTGTCTGGGGTGGCCTACGCCGTTTGTCCGGCATCAAGGTCCACTCCCCGATTCCTGGCCTGACCGTGGAGAACGCGGTCCTCGTGGACCCAGCTGATGTTTCAAACGCATTGGGTCGTTTCTTTGCGGAGGTTTCGAACTCTGCCCATTACCACCCTGCCTTTCTCCCTCGCAAACAGGTAGAGGAGGCACGGCCGCCTTCTTTCCGCTCTTTTAATCGTGAAAATTATAATGTCGCCTTCACCATGCAGGAGCTAGATCGTGCTCTCGCCCTGTCCCGGGCCCGATTCCATTCATATTGAGATGCTGAAGAACCTCTCTCCTGCGGGCAAGTGCTTTCTTCTTAGTACCTACAATCGCATATGGACAGAAGGTCATGTTCCCACAAGTTGGCGTGAAGCCATTGTTGTCCCCATCCCCAAACCAGGGAAGGACAAACACCTTCCTTCCAGTTATCGCCCCATTTCTCTGACGAGCTGCGTCTGTAAGGTGATGGAACGCATGGTTAACGCTCGGTTGGTCTGGCTCCTCGAATCTCGCCGCCTCCTGACTAATATCCAATGCGGTTTTCGTCGACACCGCTCTGCTGCTGACCACCTCGTTACGTTGTCGACCTTCATTATGAACAACTTTCTAAAGAAGCGTCAAACAGTAGCCGTGTTCTTCGACTTGGAGAAGGCATACGATACCTGTTGGAGAGCGGGCATTCTCCGCACATTGCACACATGGGGCCTTCGGGGCCGCCTTCCTCTTTTCATTCAAGCGTTTTTGGCGGATCGCAAGTTCCGGGTACGGGTGGGCTCTGTTTTGTCAGATACCTTTTGCCAGGAGAATGGGGTACCACAGGGCTCCGTCTTGAGTGTGGCGCTCTTTGCCATTGCAATCAATCCGATCGTGGACTGCCTTTCAGCCGACGTCTCCGGATCTCTTTTTGTTGACGATTTCGCAATTTATTGTAGCGCCCAGCGGACGTGTCTCTTGGAGCGTTCTCTCCAATGCTGTCTTGACCGTCTATATTCCTGGAGCATCGCAAACGGCTTCAGATTCTCCACTGAGAAAACTGTGTGTATCAATTTTTGGAGATACAAGGAATTTCTTCCACCTTCTCTACGTCTCGGCCCTGTTGCTCTCCCTTTCGTGGAGACTACGAAATTCTTGGGACTCATGTTGGATCGGAAACTTTGCTGGTCCACACACGTGTCCTACCTGGTTGCCCGTTGTGCCCGATCCCTTAACGTTCTTCGTGTCCTCAGTGGCACGTCATGGGGAGCGGATCGTACCGTCCTGCTTCACCTTTACCAGGCCATTGTTCAGTCGAAGCTCGACTATGGAAGCCTTGTGTACTCTTCAGCACGGCCGTCGATTCTCCGCCGTCTCAACTCTATCCACCATCGTGGATTACGTCTGGCGACCGGTGCATTTTATACCAGCCCTGTTGAAAGTCTGTATGCCGAGGCTGCTGTATTACCCTTGACCACTCGACGTGACATACTCTTGTGTCGGCATGCATGCCGCCTACGGTCGATGCCCAACCATCCCTCTTACAGATTATTTTTTGACGACTCACTCGATCGCCTATATCAGGTGTCTGCGATTGCCTTGCTTCCACCGGGAGTTCGGTTTCGCCGCCTGCTACAACGGCTCGATTTTACCCTTCCTTCCACCCTTCAGTTGAGCGAAAGCCCATTGCCACCGTGGCATCAGGCCCAGATTCACACACACCTCGAACTCAGTTCGCTCCCCAAGGAGAGCACTCCGGATTTGGTATTCCGCTCGAGGCTTGTCGAACTCCGTTCGCGGTTCGATAATGCCGTATTTATTTACACTGATGGTTCCAAGAGCACTGCCGGTGTCGGATCTGCCTTCGTCGTTGGGGACAACCGGTTCCAATACAAGCTCCCTGACCGGTGCTCGACCTTCACGGCTGAGCTTTTCGCCCTCCACCAGGCCGTTTTGTATACCTGCCGCCACCGCCAACCTTTCTATGCCATATGTTCTGACTCCCTTAGTGCCCTGCAGAGTCTTAAGGACCCTTTCTCGAACCATCCTCTCGTGTATCGGATCCAACGCTCCCTCCAGTTGCTGGCGGATGACAGCAGTCACGTTTCTTTCCTGTGGGTCCCTGCCCATGTGGGTGTGCCCGGGAATGAGGCCGCCGACACAGCAGCCAAGGCAGCAGCTCTTTTGCCTCGCATGGCTACCTTTTGCGTTCCATCGGACGATGTTCAACGGGCTCTTCGCCGGACTATCGTGTTGCAATGGCACAGTGTGTGGCTTTCACTGTACAACAATAAATTGCGAACTGTCAAACCGATCCCGACCGCTTGGAGGACATCCTCACGCCCCTCTCGGCGGGAGGAGGTCATCCTGGCTCGGTTGCGGATTGGTCATTGCCGTTTCAGCCACCGTCACTTGCTATCCGCCGAACCTGCACCGCTATGCTCCTGCGGTGAACTGCTGACAGTGCGACATGTTTTACTGACTTGTGTTAATTTTAATCATCTCCGTGTAGCCCTTCACTTTCCGTCTACTCTGGAGGAAATTTTAGCTGATGACACACGAGCAGCTGCTCGGGTTTTGCGTTTTATGAACTTGGCCAACCTATCCAAGGATATTTAACCCTTTTAATTGTCTTTTATCTTTCGTTTTTAGCCTCTTGTTGATGTTCTGACAGTCACCATTTTTTTTTGAGATCATAGCGAATCAATGTTCTTGGCTGGGCGCTAATGACCATAGAAGTTGTGCGCCCTAAAACCACAAAAAAAAAAATTCAAGTGTTTCGCCCTTGGACTCTGCTGCTGCAGCACCTTTACATGTACTGGACTCAGGGGGAGTGGCACATTGTGGTGCCCTTGCATATTCAGAGTAGAGGGCCAACATAGAGACTAGTGTCTGTCCTTTACCATTCATCCTGGGAGTAGACAGGTGGCCATTCCTTCAGCAGGGACCGAGCAGGCATAAGGGGGAAGGGTTGGTAGTTACTGGGAGCTTCAATGTTAGGCGTGTTATGAAGCACCTTACGCAGATAGCATTCAGGCACAGAAATAATTCCAATGTGCACTCTGTATGTCTGCCGAGGAGCTCAGCCAAAAATTGGAGGTGGCCTTGTCTGCAGATATCTAGTGTAAGGGGAGTTGTCATCTGAAGGTTTTGACATATGTTGGCATCAGTGATGCCTGTCACTTGGGTTCAGAGGCCATCCTCAGATCCTATAGGCAGCTGGTGGAGTTGGTGAAGAGTACTGGACTTATGTGTGGCACCTTAGAGCATGTAAAAGTGCCACAACATGATGTGGCATGGACTCAACTAAAGTCTGAAGTAGTACTGGAGGGAACTGACACAATGCATCCTGCAGAATGTCCATAAATACGTCAGAGTACAAAAGGCAGAGATCATTTCTGAGCTGCACACCACAAGGCATCCCAGATAATCTCAATAATTTTCTGGGGAGTTTGGTTGTTTGTTTTTTTGTTTTAGGGTGCAGAACTTCTGAGGTCATTAACGCCTGGATCAAAACTGAGATATACCGAAGGGTTATAAGCTTATATGAAAACAGGGTAAAATACAACAAAAGGAAGAACTAAATGTCCTTTGATAAATTGGTCAAGTTGATAAAATTCAGGACTCAAGCAGCAGCTCATGCATCATCAGATAAAATTTCTTCCAGGGTATTCAGTAGATTCAGTGCAATATGAACAGGAGTAAAATTTGGACAAGACAATAAAATGTGGCACACTGTCAGTGGATGACGACAGGAACATAACGGTGTGGGGTCACCAGTTAACAAGTGACAGTGGCAGAACCAGTAATGTCTGATCCACAACCAGGCCAAGAAGACCTCTTCTCGTCGTGAGCGGAGTAAGAGGGTCCTCCAAGCCACTGGGAGCAGTTTAATGGTTCTAAGCTTATTGTTTGTAAGCAAGGACCACACATGCCACGGCGATAAAATATGACAGGAATGAGCTCTTCGAATATCATTTGATGGGGGACAGAACATAGCTGTCCAAGGTAGGAGAGCTGCAGCGTGGGTCACAGAATCAGCAGCCTCATTACCAGGCATGCCAGCATGGCCAGGTACCCACACAAGGTGAACGCGTGGGCTGTCAGCAGTTGACAGTTGAAGGCAGCGATTGATTTTATGCAAAACAGGACAGGCTGAATAACGGTCTCTGAAGCTCTGAATGGCACTGAGGGGTCAGAGCAGATGACATAGGAAGGATAATGATTTCAGCGGATATATAGTACAGCCTGATTGAGGGTAAAAAGCTCAGCTGTGAAATTCGAGCAGTGGTCATGATGTCTTTACTAAAAACTGTCCTCTCCTATGACAAATGCACATCCAACACCTTCATTGGTCTTGGACCCATCTATATAGACAAATAGAGAGTTATCAAGCCATGCACGGAGTTCAAGAAACCTCGAGCGGTAAACCGCATCTGAAGTACTCTCCTTTGGGAGTGACGTGAGTTCGAGGTGAACATGAACTTGAGCCTGAAGCCAAGGTGCCACCGGCCTCTCACCTATTTGAAATGTGGAAGGGAGGGTAAAATTGAGCTGCTAAAGCAAGCAAAGAAAATGGACTCCAGGAGGGAGCAGGGCCATCACGGACAGCACGTATTGGCTATCGAGGGAGTCATTAAAGAATGATAGATAGGAAGGTTGGTGGGGCATCGAAATCAGACAGCATGCATACCAACACAGCAATATGTTGCACTGATAGATCAAAGGGCAATTCAGCAGCTTCAGTTATAGAGGCTTTCAACAGGGCTAGTGTAAAACCCTCGATAACCCTCGATGGTAGATCGAGTTAAGACGGCGTAAAATGGACTGCTGTGTAGAAGAGTACACGAAGCTCCTGTAATCCATCTTTGATCTGACAGTGAACAGATAGAGGTGAAGCAGGATGGTACGATCTGTGCCCCATGATAAATCACTAAGAACATGGAAAACTTTAAGGGAACAAGTACAACAGGCAGCCAGAGAAGACACATATGGAGACCAGCTAAGTTTCCTATCCAATGTTAGCCCTACAAATTTCGTCATCTCCACAAATGGAAGAGCAACGGGGTCGAGATGGAGAGATGGTGGAAAAAAAACTCTGTATTTCCAGAAGTAGATTTTTTATTTATTTATTTATTTATTTTTTGGGGGGGGGGGGGGGGGGTTAGGGCACACTACTGCTGAGGTCATTAGCACCCGAATCAGAACTGGTATATAACCAAGGATAAGAAGCCTATATGAAAACAGCTAAAAACACAGGATAAAATACAACAAAAGGAAGGGCTAAATGTCCTTTGACAAATTGGTCAAGTTGATAAAATTCAGTATTCGAGCAATGACTCTTGTGTCATCAGCTAAAATTTCTTCCAGTGTGTCCAGTAGATGCAGTGCAATCTGAACAGGAATAAAATTTGGACAAAACAATAAAACATGGCACACCATCAGCGGGTGACCACAGGAACACAACAGTGCAGGGTCACCAATTAACAAGTAGCGGTGGCTGAACCGACAATGTCCGATCCGCAACCGGGCCAAGATAACCTCTTCTCATCGCGAGCGACATGAGGAGGTCCTCCAAGCCACCGGAAGTGGTTTAATGGTTCGAAGCTTATTATTTGTAGGCAAGGACCACACATTATGCCACGACAATATAAGGCGCCGGGAAAGATCCCCTCGAATATCATTCGATGGGACACAGTACATAGCTGTCCGAAGTAGGAGAGTTGCAGCCTTGGACGCGGCATCAGCAGCCTCGTTACCAGACACAACTGTGTAGCCAGGTACCCACAGGAGGAGAACGCGAGAGCTGTCGGCAGCGAATAATTGAAGGGAGCGGTTGATTGGGTGCACAACAGGATGTGCCGAAAAGGGATCACTCAGACTCTGGATGGCGCTCAGGGAGTCAGAGCAGATGACAGGAAGGATAACGGTGTTGGCAGATGTATAGTACAGCCTGATAGAGAGCAAAAAGCTCAACTATGAAATTCGAGCAGTGGACATTAAGCCTGTATTGAAAACAATCATCCCCGACGACAAACGCACATCCAACACCTTCATTGGTCTTAGAGCCATCCGTATATATGAAGACGGAATTTTCAAGCCGTGCACAAAGTTCAAGAAACCTCAAGCAGTAAACAGCATCCAAAGTACTCTCCTTCGCGTGTGAGGTGAGTTTGGAAGGAATATGTTTGTGGGAACTTCATCTTCAGTCCAGATATGATTGTAAATGTGAAGAAGAAAGCATTTACCTGCAGGGGAGAAGTTCTTCAGCATCTAAATATGAATGGCATTGGGCCCCGGGACAGGGCAAGGGCACGTTCTAGCTCCTGCATGGTGAAGGTTGCATTATAACTTGCACGACTGGGAGATTTAAAAGAAGGCAGTCTTGCCTCCTCTACCTGTTTTCCGGGGAGGAAAGCAGGGTCATAATTAGTTGAGCTTGAGACCTCAGTGAAAGATCAGCCTAAAACATTGGATATGTCAATGGTTTCCAAGAGGACTTCGTTAGCTATGTTTAGGCCGGGGATGGGGCATTTGACCTTAGTGCCAGATAGCTGGCGTAGGTTACAACAGACAACTGACAAAGGAGTAAATCAGTTGAAGGAACTCATGAAAGAAGTCCAGCAGGCTTTTTTGTTTTCTTTAATGACACGGCAGCATTTCACTCGTAGTCTTTTGTAATTGATACAATTCTCCAAAGTAGGCCGGTGTTGAAACATACGTAGAGCACGTCACCAGCCTGAATAGTGTCACTACTTTCTGCATTCCACCTAGGAAACTGGGGCCCTACATGGAGAGATGGAACTTCGGGGTATAGAATATTTTGCGGTGGTGAGGATGACGTCCGTGAGACTTTCACATCTGGGGAAATTCTGATCATGGAAAACCACCATGGAAGAATAGAGCCCCTAGTCGGCTTTGGAGATGTTCCAGCTGGTGGAACATGAAGAAGTGGTATGATGTAGTAGAGAAGAAATGATACAGGGAAAATGGTCGCTCAAATGCCTATCAGACAAAATGTACCATTCGAACCGATGCATAATTGGAGTAGTACATATTGCTAGGTCCAAGTGGGAATAGGTATGCGTTGTCACTGATGTTAGTTTGCCGGTATTTAGGCAGACAATGTTAAGATGGTTGAGAAGGACTGCCAAAAGAGAGCCCCTCTGGCAAGAAGCTGGAGAACTCCATAGAGGGTGGTGGACACTGAAGTCGCCAATCAAGAAAATGGTGTAGGAAGCTGAGCAACAAGATGCAGTAAGTCTAAGGACGGCTGACCACCTGTAGGGGAGTTTGCAGTGGGATGGGATGATAAGAGACGTCTTTCCGCATGAGCAGCATATCACCTCCACAGGCAGGAATACCTTCCACAGGAGGTAAAGCAAAACGCACAGAGGTATAGTGTGGGAAATCGATATGATCATTTGGGGGGAGCTTCGTTTCGTGTAGACCTACTATAAGCAGGGAGTGCAGTCAAATGAGTAGTCTTAATTCATTGCGGTTCGAATGAATGCCTCTGATGTTCCACTGAAAATGTGTCATAAAGAAAGGAGGGAATCATCTCGATGGCTGCTGTGGGCCTGGCTGCAAGTGGGCTACTGATATTGACAGATTAACAGTCGTGTTCCATGAGTTCAGACATCTCTTCTGCCTCCTTCCTGGATTGATCAGAAGGGGCAGCTTCCTCCGCCAGTGAAATGCTGGCAGATCGGCAAGCAGTATAGCATCCTGACGAGACAGAGTACGGCCGGAGCCATCTACTGCTGGATGGCGTGACCGAAGAATCTCGTCGTGGCGGGGAAGGAGAGGAACTTTTCTTTTTATGTGCCTTTTTGGAGGCAGTTTGGTTTGAGGAAGGTGCGAATGATGGTTGGGAAGATGAAGTTTGAAGAAAATCTTTTTTCGAAGTCCGGGCTTCTGACTTAGTGACCTGTGCTTTCTGTGAAACGGATGTGAACTGGGCTTTACAGTGAGCAGAAGACATTGGGGACGTTAAGCGGGAATCTGACAAATGCATCACTGAAGGTAAAATCACCCATCTCCTTTGTTGGTCAAGGAGAGGAAAGGACATTGCTGTAGGTAGCCGCTGGGAGCACAGCAGGCTATCTACTTGAGGTTATTTCCAGGCAGCAGAGATGGAAACAGTTTCATTGACTCTGATTTCCTGGATGACCCACTCATGTTTATTCCTGATAATTAGTAGCATAGTCGACCATGCACTTGATGCAGCAAGGGGACGGAGGTGGGCATTCACTCTCATGTGCGTCCCTGTCACAGGTGATGCATTTGGCTGCATGGGGGTATGACTGGTGGGTGTGGTTGAATCGCTGACACTGCTAACATCGGGTAAGATTAGGGACATATGGCCAAATGGAGATAATTTTGTAGCCTGGTTTCACCTTGGAAGGAAGGTCAACTTTGTCAAGAGTCAGAAACACAGTTCGAGTCGGTGTCAGGCTATTGTTAACCCTTTACAGCATCACTTATACATTACACATTGATGATGGTACAATAAACAGGCCCATAATATTACAAAACACACACACTTTTTGTCAAAACCTCGCACTGTACAGTTCCATTTGTTCCGAAACCGTCAGATGTTTCAGTTTTCCCATCTCTTATGAGAATAAAAGATAAAAAATAATGTGAGAAAGGGATGCAATGTTTCACCCGTATTGTTAAATGTATACATGGAAGAAGCAATGAAGAAAATAAAATAAAAGTTTGAGAGTAGCATAACAGGGTGAAAGGTTATCAATAAGGAGATTTGCTGAAATTGCTATCTTCAATGAAAGCGAAGAAGAATTACTGGATCTGTTGAATGAAATGAACATAAAATAGACCCAGAAAAACCTTGCCTACAAGTGATTTCAAGTGCCCCCCCCCCCCCAATAACTAGCATGGTAAATAATGATGTCTGAATTAATGTTTTTTTGTGGTTTTAGGGCACACAACTTCCGAGGTCATTAGCACCCAAATCAAAACTGAGATATACCGAAGGATAATAAGCCTATATGAAAACAGCTTAAAACATAGGGTCAAAAACAACAGAAGAGCTAAATGTACTTTGACAAATTGGTCAAGTTAATAAAATTTAAGACTGGAGCAGCAGCTCGTGCGTCATTAGCTAAAATTTCTTCCAGTGTATTCGGTAATTTCAGTGCAATTTGAACAGGACTAAAATTTGGACAAGATAATAAAACATGGTGCACCGTCAGCAGGTGACCACAGGAACATAACGGTGCGGGATTACCAGTTACCAAGTGGCAGAGGCTGAACGAGCAATGTCTGATCTGCAACCAGCACAAGATGACCTCTTCTCATTGTGAGCAGTGTGAGTACATCTTCCAAGCCACCGGGACTGGTTTAATGGTTCAAAACTTTTGATTTGTAAGCGAGGAACACACTATTATGCCATGACGATATAAGGTGACAGAAAAGAGCCTCTCGAATATCATCTGATGGGACACAGTACGTTGCTCTCCGAAGTAGGAGACAGGCAGGTATGATTGAACCACTGACACTGGTAACATCAGATGGGATTAGGAACTTACGGCCAAACGGATATGATTTCATAGGCTGCTTTTATTTTGAAAGGAAGGTCAATTTTGTCAAAGGTTAAAAACACAGTTCGGGTTGGTGATAGATTGTTGTTAACTCTTTTCATCACATGCTGTGCAGCTGTTACACCCTGATCAGAAAGGTACTCCTGTAGTTCCTCATCAGACAGGCCATCAAGGGATCGTGAGAACACTACCCCCCGCGACGAGTTTAGGGTACAATGAGGTTCGACCTTAACAGGAAAGGTTTGCAGCAGTGTAGTGCAAAGCAACTTCTGAACTTGGAAGGCACCTTTGGTTTCCAGCAACAGTGTCCAATTACTTCAGCAGGAACAAGTTTTAACAGGACCTGCAATCGCATCGACAAAAGGATTCACTGATAAGAAACCATCACCATCAGTTCGTGAAATGACAAGGAACTTTGGCAAGTTAGGCAACACCTTCTTGGACTTTGGATTCATCGAGTTTTCTTTTCTGGGTAAAGGGCAAAGTAGAAGTAGAAGTAGTCATTGCAAAGTTGTCCCCCCCCCCCCCCCCCCATGATTACGAGAGTCTCCGATGGCATGCTCCTTCCTAATGGAGAACCCTCACTGAGGGCTCACCCGCTTTAGGTGATTGTCCTCACCTCAGGTCACACCTCCCGACAAACGGACGGAGAGACCAATCGACACAGTCGTAAGGTAACAGCTCGGGTTATCACCCCTTGCTGGGTCTGGCCTTTACCAGGGGGTATGCCAACCTGGGGCTGGGACTAACACATTACCCAGTCACCTGTTACACAGCAAGTGTGTGGGTGGTCTTCAGGAATGCACAGGGAGGAAGAAAGGAGAGAAGAAAGAAGGAAAGAAGAAGGAAGTGGTAAAGGTTGAGTCTCAAATGCCGAGGCAGAGACTAAAGGAGGAAAGGAAGGCTAGAAGAGAACAGTAAGGAGGGAAGGGCGGAAGGTTAGGGAAAGAGAAACTGATAAAAGAAAAAAGCTGGTATATGAGACACCTAAACTCTCACGAGACACCCGTCTCCAGGCAAAGGCATAAACCAGAGGGGAACTGAAGCAGCCTGGGGGAGGGTGGCGGAGGAAGGTTGCTTCGGATCGGGGCCCCGTGCACGCCATATACGTACCCACAAAAAGCTGTGGGTCCTCTGGTGGGACGTCTGACTTCTGACAGGCTATTTATACATTAAATGGGCACACCTTTCATCTATTAGGCCTACTTGTCAATTACTCTGTTGTTGCAGTTTTGAATTTCATTATTTCCTCCTTATGAATAGAACAAAAAACCAGTGATTTCAGCCTTCCTGATCCATACTATTCCTTAGATAAGTTTTAATTGTTTTTAAAGTACTGAAATTGTGTCCTGCTTATGTTGTTTAGACTGGCATTAGTGCAATTAGCAATGTTTCATGCACTTCAGTGAACTCTTCTTCAAAGGAATGTACCACAATGAAAGTGAACAGCTCACTAACTGATGTAATGCCTCTAAATGTATCACTGTCAGTTCATTTTTCAATTTATCATGGCAAATAAAGACTGAAATTTAATGAAAAGTTACTGACTAAAATAACTGGGAAATATTCTCAGGAAGAAGCAAACCTTTTGCACCAATAATTTCAAAGCTACTAAACAAATGACAGTTTTAAAGTCTTCCTGTCACTTGGTTGGGAATAACGTCACACATTTCTATTGTTAGATTAAGTTCAGTAGCATATGTGGAAGATTTTCTTGATGGAGTAAAACATTCATCTTCAAAAACTCAAAACATTTGTATGTTGTCTCCAGTGTCAGAAACAGTGTACTCAAAATGATGTTATGCATTGGCTGTAGTAATGGCATTTGCACTCTGCATTTGATCTGTGTTATAGAAAAATAATCAATGTGTTTCATAATATCGTAGAAAAAAATTTAGAAGGAACAACAGTCTGTATTGTGAAGTAAATTTCTTAAGGCAACTGATTCTCTCATTGTAATAAAATCTCAAAGTCCTCTTCCACAATCTTATCAAAATATTCCAATAACTTTTTTGTTCTCTTGAATAGTATTCAATTAATGATGGAAATTCTCCGATCATCTCTTGAACAGTATTTTCAATGTGAGACTCAGAGTTCCACCTAGTTGAAGAACTTGAAGGAATTGCAGACTGCCTAGAACAAATCAATACACTTTAGTGATGAATGAAAAAAAGTTGTAGATGCAGCAATATATGCAAAGAAAAACCTAAAATACTTTATGCTTTTACCGCAAGCTTTCTTAAGAATCAAACTGATATGATAGACATAACTGTAACTGTACTTGTCATATGGTAAAGTACTCTGGATTAGTCCATAAACAACTATGACTGCCATTCATTACTGGGGCAAATCATATTCCTGAGCAATGAGATTTTCTTGAACATTGATAGGTAGTCATCCAAGACACTGTCAGTATTTCCCAAAAGAAATAGAAATCTAAGATATTGCCATGGTTTGTTGACTCCTGTTTTTCGTTGTGAGGCCTCAGTGCTAATCCATGAGTTCCACAAAATATTGTGTTCAATACGTGAAATGTGATTTGTTCATCTCATTACATACAATTTTCAAATCATTTGATTTGTGTACGGGAGACATCGTGTTATTCAATGCATTCAGTTTATAAAACAGTTTTATATAAGTATCTGAGTTTCCAAATTTATTATGGTTGTTAATACAAAGAATTGCCTTGATCAAATGATGAAATTGTCTTCAACTAATTCATTGTCACCATAGTAGCGCTATTCATCCAGGAGATTTAAGAGCACGTATTTCAGTGAACTGAGCTCCATGTTAAATATGTTACTGCCATCTATTTTATCATAAATTTCTAATACCATGACCTCTGGTGTTTGGGCAAAGAGTTTTAGGTGGTGTGTTGGAAATTTAAAAATATCTCTGGGCCGAGAGCTGTAATTGCGGTGGAAACAGAAAGTGTCAAGTGTATGTTGGTTTTTGTATAAGAGAATCAACATCTTTTATATAGAGAGGGAGGGAATATTTAGTATCTTTTGGTTTTTTGAATAGTGGTTGACAAGACACCCATTGTTTGGTGACATACAGTTTCCTAAATATTTTATTTTGTAGTACTATGAGTCTTTGCCACATTTGCTCAATTTTCCCTAAAGATTATGTCATAATGAATAACTGACTCAAAGTAGCTGCAGTAGACTGTCTCTTTGGAGTCTGTTACACATTACAAAATAATCACTACAAATGACTAGCTATTCAGTTTATCTGCAACATAGTCAATGTGTACATTCCAGTTTAAAGTTTTATTGAGATGTAGGCCTAAACCACCCCCATAACCACAGACATTGCCGAAGTGGGATGGCTTGCATGCCTCAACGATACTGTTGTACCGTAGGTGCAACCACAGCAGAGGGGTATCTGTGGAGAGGCTAGACAAATGTGTGGTTCCTAAAGATGCGCAACAGCCTTTTCAGGGGCAACAGTCTGGATGACTGACTGTGCTGGCCTTGTAATGTCCGCTAATGTGGGTTTGCCATACAGTTACTGCAAATGGCAAAAAGCTAGGGGGAAACCTCAGCCGTTACTTTTCCAAAGGACATGCAGCTCTACTGTATGATTATATGATGATGGCATTCTGTCAGGTAAAATACTCCAGAGATAAAATAGTCTCCCAGTCAGATCTCCAGGCAGGGAGTACTCAGTAGTATGTAGTCACCAGGAAAGACAAGAGTCACAGTCTTTGGATCAGAGTGTGGAATGTTAGATCTCTTAATCAGTTAGGGTGTTCACATAATTTAAATGGGGAAATGGATTAGTTGAAGTTAGATATAATGGGGATTAGTGAAGTTTGGTAGAAAGATGAACAAGATTTCTGGTCAGGTCAGTACAGGATTGCAAATACAAAATCAGTTGGGGGTATTACAGGAGTAGGTCTAATAATGAATAAGAAAATAGGAATGCAGATAAACTATTATGAACAGCACAGTGACTGCATTATCACAGACAAGATACATACAAAGACAACACCGACCACAGTATTACTAGTTTATATGCCAACTAACTATGCAGTGAGAGGAGATCGAAGAAATGTACGAGGAGGTTAAAGAAAGTTATTCAGATAAGGAAGACGAAAACGTAATTGTGATTGGTAAATAGGATTGAAAGAGGAAGTCGCCTGATAGAATTTTGCATGGAATATAATTTAATCATAACAAACACTTGGTTTAAGAATCATGAAAGAAGGTTGTAGATTTAGAAGAGACTAGGGTACATTGGACCCTGGGTTCGATTCTTTGTCTCGTTAGAAATTTTCTCCATTCGGGGACTGGGTGTTGTGTTGTCCTCTTTGTCGTCGTCGTCATCATCATCATCAACACATGTCACTCACATGGTGTCAGCTAAAGCCTTGCATGAGGCAGGCCGAACACGATCCCAGCTGGGTTCTAACAGCCAAAAATTCCACAAGAAATCATCATCCTAACCCCAACAGAACCCCACACACCCACCTTCTACATGCTCCCCAAAATCCATAAACCTAATAATCCTGGACGTCCTATTGTGGCTGGTAACTGTGTTCCTACAGAACGAATTTCAGCCCTAGTTGACAAACACCTCCAACAAATTATCCAAAATCTGTTCTCCCATATGGAGGATACCAACCACTTCCTTCACTGACTCCACTATCCCTACCCCTTTACCTCCTCGATCCTTATTTGTCACAGTGTATGCCACCTCCCTACACTGCCAGAGGTCGGCAGTTACCCTCATGGGCATCCCTACCACAGGTGACGCATCTGGATGCATTGGGGAATGATCGACAGGTATGGTTGAACCACTGACACTGGTAACATCAGGTAGGATTAGGAATATACGTCTGAACAGAGATGATTTTGTAGCTTGAATTTACTTAGAAGGAAGGTCAACTTTGTCAAAAGTCAAAAACACAGTTTGCGTTGGTGTTCGGTTGTTGTTAAATCTTTTCATTACACAATGTACAGCTGTTACACCCTTGTCGGAAAGATAGTCCTGAATTTCCTCATCTGACAGGCCGTTGAGGGATTGTGAGAACACTATCCCCCTTGATGAGTTTAGGGTACAATGAGGTTCGACCTTAACAGGAAAAGTGTGCAACAGCGTAGTGAGAAGCAAGTTTTGAGCTTGGAAGGCACCTTCAGTTTCCAGCAACAGTGTCCCATTACATTGGCGAGAACAAGTTTTGACAGGACCTGCAATTGCATTGACACCCAGTTGTATTATAAAAAGGTTCACTGTCGAAAGTCATTGGCATCAGCTCATGAAATTACAAGAAACTTTGGCAAGTTATACTAAACCTTCTTGGTCTTTGGTTCACATAGTTTCCTTTTCTGTGTAAAGTTCAAAGTAGAAGAAGAGGAAGAAGAAGTCATTGCATAGTTGTCCCCCATGATTACCAGCGCCTCCGATGGCGCACTTCTTCCTAATGGCGAACCTCACTGAGGGCTCACCCACCTTAGGTGATTGTTCACACCTCAGGTCACACCTCCCAAGAAACAAATAGAGGGACTAATCGGCACGGTCGGAAGGTATCTGCTCAGGGTAATCACCCCTCCCTGGGCCTAGTCTTTACCAGGGAGTATGTACGGGCCCCATATGCCAACCCAGGGCTGGGACTTATGCATTACCCAGTCATCTTTTACACATTGAGTGCATGGGCGGCCTTCAGGAACGCACATTCAAATTCTGCATTGTTGTGGGTTGTGGTGAGAATAAACAGCACTACTATAGAAATTTGGTTACACTTAAGAAGTTTGTTGACTGTACGAATTCTTGGTATTGATGTCCAACTGGACTGCAGCATCTTGATTTGCAACCAAACTCATCTACCCAAAGAGCTGTTAACTGCCTCTGAAGCTCATTCATCACTCCATCTCTATTTTCATTCTCTTGCTTGCATAACATGATAAACTTTTCCAAGAAAAAACAAATGGAGAAAAACTGCATCTCCAATTCTGCGTAACACTGGATCCAAACTTATAGTCACAGATGGTACGTACCAAAGTACTTTCTCACTGATGCAAAGAAAAGTGATTTATCTGTATCCTGTAGATCGATCAGTTCGTTCTAGGTCTGAATGCCGTTGTTAACTGATTGTCATCACTTTGAATTTGCAAAGCTGAGTCTGTCAACACAAGGTTCATATGGAAGAATGTATCCCAGCTTTAAATTAACTTATAATGATGACACAAATATCACATTATTAAAAGCATCAATCATATCAAAGAATGAGTTATCAACTAACCCTTTCAGACATAAGGTTATAGGTGATGTGACATTAATATAGAGAGGGATGTTTAAGATACAAAATTAATACAGTAATTCATTACAAAAAAGAAAATAAATTTATTTTTAAAATTTTGTACCCACACATTTTCTGCTTTGGACTTTCACTACAAATTTTTATGATCTGCACCATATATTGCAGTAATATGCCTTTTCAAAAGAGATTGGCTGGCCAGTACTTACCTTTGTACTGCACCGCCAATAGTCAAACACAAAGAAAAAGGACAAAAAAAATAACCAGCTTTCAGAACAGGGTTCCTTCTTCAGGTAGGAGAGAGGGAAGAAAAAAAGTAAGGGGAAGTGAAGAGGAAGGTAATTCACGACCTAGATCATGAGGCTGGTGTCTGAGGATTGTGAAGTCAGAGATGCTATATATTGGTACTGAGCCATGCCAAAGAGGATATATATAGACCCAAAGAGGAAATATCAAGCAGTAAATAGAAGAAGAAACGTGTGAACCGAATGATAGAGTGGAAGGTAAGGAAGAGGGGGTAAGAAAAGAGTAATGGATAGGTGAGTTGAGGATGGAGGAGGGGGAGAGGTTAGCGTAGTTTTGGCCAGGAGGGTGGCGGGAGGAGAGGAATGTTGGAGGGCCATCTCCATAGCTCTGAGGGATTGGTGTTAGGTGGTAGTATCCAAATGGCACATTTGGTGTAACCAACGAGCTAGAATTTCATAGAGTGGCTGACACATAAGTTACAGCGCTCTTTGCGGCAACCTGCGAAAACTCTGCTGCCATATTGGCAGTGGTCAGTACACTTGATAGGAGTCTGTCCATTGTATGTTGTTGAAACTGAAGTGCTGTATTTAGCATATATTGTATTTAGTGTACATTTTCTGTACAATCTTTGCTTCTGGAATATGTCTAAAGTGTGTTCAGCATTTAAATACACAAATTGAAGTGTTAAAACGACAAATATTTCGAGCAAGAACACCAGTTGTTTTGCCTCGTTTGGTTTCTGTCTGCCTATACACAAACAAAACTCCTGGCTAATGATACATAGCTTCCCCAAAGAGTGAAGCTTTACCTGACCTATCTTGCAATTCCTTTGAAGTCCATAAAAAAAAGCTCAGTTTTCTGCCTAGCATCTGTGTGTTTCTTCTTCTGTTACTGCTGCAGTTCATGAAAGTGTGTCTCATCTGTTGAATAATAAAATAAAATAAACACTTTTGAGTGTCTACACCTTCTTTAAAAATGTTTTCGTTTGTTGTTGACAATACTTGATCAAGCATGGTTAGCATATAATCATTGCAAAGTTTGGAAGCAATATTAACAGCTGGAATTTTTCATTTGTTAAATGTCTGTATAGGAAATATTTATGTATATCAGCGAGGCAACCACGTAAGTTATTAACAATATGTTATTTCAGTGTAGAATGCTTTTGTGGAAGCTGACCTAGGCGCATTTTTGATTGCGGTATTCTGTTGTTCCTTTCAACTTTGTACTCAAATTTCGTCAACCTAACTTCACAACCAAACCCTTTAACAGCAATTTTAAGAGTATGTGGACTTAATATGTTTAATAGGCACCAGATAAATGTGTCAGACTCTATGAAAGCAGTTGTTACAACACATTAACAACAGATGCAAATCCGTGATCATGATTGTTCGTCATAAAAATTACTGTTCACTGTATAAGTTTCACAGCACTTTTAGACTATGAACTTTTATTATAATTCACACAAATATTTTCAAAGTGGCACTTTCATTGTTGGATCAAACCTCAGCTGTTATACTTTGAAATGGAAGTGTATAACTGACAGATTCATGGTATTCCATTACTGCATTTTAAGAAAATACACTATCTGGCTCATCAATTCGCAGCTTTGATAAAGTCTGGACACACCAACGGAACTTCATGCACATCTGTACTCAATAGTCAATCTTCATTTAAAACGTAAAACTGTAACTAGGTAAAATTCTCAATTGGACATGGCATACCAGGTGTCAGCCGGTACCCCAAATAACATGGCGGATGCCAGTTCAATTTGCCTCAAACATGGCGGACCTATATGGCCACTCTGAAATTCATGCTCGTTGGGTGTAACACATGCCAAGGTCCATGGAATCATGCTGGAAGGCATGCTCTGCCACAGGATATTGGGTGTCCTGCAGGCGAACAATCCATCTGTGACCATTCATCTACTCAGCCAATTTGTTGTTTGTCGTATCAACATATCCACTCCTCCCCCCACCCTCCTGGCCTAAATATACACTAATAACCCCCCCTCCTCAACTCAAGTCTTCATTACTCTTTTCTCGCCCCCCCCCTCTCTCTCTCTCTCTCTCTCTCTCTCTCTCTCTCTCTCTCTCTCTCTCTCTGTGTGTGTGTGTGGGGGGGGGGGGTCCTCTATATATTTCCCTGTTAATCAAAAATGTTTTAGACAACGCCTCTCCTCCACCTCTCAGCATCATTCGGTTCACTCATCTTTTCTTCTCTTTACTGCTTGATCTTTCCTCTTTGGTTATATTTATTATTTGCGTACATTCCCCTTAAGGATAGCACTAAAGACACAAAATCTAGCTTTTATTCCCGTCTTTTTTCTTCCCAAAAACCATTCATTCTTTCACTTTCACAAAACAAGATCTTTGTACCTTCTTTTGTTCATCTGTTGTTTTTGTGTTGTGACTTAAAGTCAACTTTTTGGTTTCTGATTTTTTTCCCTACAGGTTTTGCAGTCTTGTATGTCTTCTATACAGATGTTTAATGTTTTCAGATCTTCTATGATCTCTTTGTACCAAGACGTGCCCAGTTTTGATGTAGAAATTATGTTGAATATTCTTTTAATTAGTCTGGTGTCATTCATTCTGGCAATATGCATGAAAAATGTTACTCTGTGTTTTCTGATGTGTGTCGTGATTGTTTCAGAGTGTCTTTTTTTTTTTTTTTTTTTTTTTTGTTTTAGGGCGCACAACTTCTTCGGTCATTAGCGCCCAGACAAGAACTTAGATTCACTAGATCTCAAAAAAAGGAAATTTGGTAACTGCCAGAACATCAAGAAGAGGCTAAAAACGAAAGATAAAAAACAATTAAAAGGGTTAAATATCCTTTGATAAGTTGGCCAAGTTGATAAAACACAAAACTCGAGCAGCTGCTCGTGTGTCTTCAGCTAAAATTTCCTCCAGTGTAGACGGAAAGTGAAGGGCTACATGGAGGTGATTAAAATTTACGCAAGACAATAAAACGTGTCGCACCGTCAGCAATTCACCGCAGGAGCACAGCGGTGCAGGATCGGCGGTTAGCAAATGACGGTGGCTGAAACGGCAGTGACCGATCCGCAGCCGGGCCAGGATAACATCCTCCCACCAAGAGGGGCGTGAGGAGGTCCTCCAAGCGGTCCGGATCGGTTAGATAGTCCACAATTTATTGTTGTACAGTGAAAGCCACGCACTGTGCCATGACGGCACAATACTCCGGCGAAGAGCCCGTTGAACATCGCCCGATGGGATGCAAAAGGTAGCCATACGAGGCAAAAGAGCTGCGGCCTTGGCTGCTATGTCGGCGGCCTCATTCCCGGGCACACCCACGTGGCCAGGGACCCACAGGAAAGAAACGTGACAGCTGTCATCTGCCAGCAACTGGAGGGAGCGCTGGATCCGGTACACGAGAGGATGGTTCGAGAAAGGGTCCTTAAGACTCTGCAGGGCACTAAGGGAGTCCGAACATATGGCATAGAAAGGTTGGCGGTGGCGGCAGGTATACAAAACGGCCTGCTCGATGGCAAAAAGCTCAGCCGTGAAGTTCGAGCACCGGTCAGGGAGCTTGTATTGGAAACGGTTGTCCCCAACGACAAAGGCAGATCCGACACCGGCAGTGCTCTTGGAACCATCAGTGTAAATAAATATGGCATTATCAAACCGCGAACGGAGTTCGACAAGCCTTGAGCGGTATACCAAATCCGGAGTGCTCTCATTGGGGAGCGAACTAAGTTCAAGGTGAGTGCGAACCTGGGCCTGATGCCACGGTGGCAATGGGCTTTCGCTCAACCGAAAGGTGGAAGGAAGGGTAAAGTCGAGCCGCTGTAGCAGGCGGCGTAACCGAACTCCAGGTGGAAGCAAGGCAATCGCAGAAAACTGATATTGGCGATCGAGTGAGTCGTCAAAAAATAATCGGTAAGATGGATGGTTGGGCATCGACCACAGGCGGTATGCGTACCGACACAAGAGTATGTCACGTCGAGTGGTCAAGGGTAATACAGCAGCCTCGGCATACAGACTTTCAACAGGGCTGGTATAAAATGCACCGGTCGCCAGACGTAATCCCCGATGGTGAATAGAGTTGAGACGGCGAAGAATCGACGGCCGTGCAGTAGAGTATACAAGGCTTCCATAGTCGAGCTTCGACTGAACAATGGCCTGGTAAAGGTGAAGCAGGACGGTACGATCCGCTCCCCATGACGTGCCACTGAGGACACGAAGAACATTTAGGGATCGGGCACAACGGGCAACCAGGTAGGACACGTGTGTGGACCAGCAAAGTTTACGATCCAACATGAGTCCCAAGAATTTCGTAGTCTCCACATAAGGGAGAGCAATAGGGCCGAGATGTAGAGAAGGTGGAAGAAATTCCTTGTATCTCCAGAAGTTTATACACACCGTTTTCTCAGTAGAGAATCTGAAGCCGTTTGCGATACTCCAGGAATATAGACGGTCAAGACAGCGTTGAAGAGAACGCTCCAAGAGACACGTCCGCTGGGCGCTGCAATAAATTGCGAAATCGTCTACAAAAAGGGATCCGGAAACGTCGGCTGAAAGGCAATCTACGATCGGATTGATTGCGATGGCAAAGAGAGCCCTGCGGTACCCCATTTTCCTGGCGAAAGGGATCTGACAAAACAGAGCCCACCCGTACCCGGAACTTGCGATCCGCCAAAAACGCTTGAATGAAAAGAGGGAGGCGGCCCCGAAGGCCCCATATGTGCAATGTGCGGAGAATGCCCGCTCTCCAACAGGTATCGTATGCCTTCTCCAAGTCGAAGAACACTGCTACTGTTTGACGCTTCTTTAGAAAGTTATTCATAATGAAGGTCGACAACGTAACGAGGTGATCAGCAGCAGAGTGGTGTCGATGAAAACCGCATTGGACATTTGTTAGTTGGCAGCGAGATTCGAGGAGCCAGACCAACCGAGCGTTAACCATGCGTTCCATCACCTTACAGACGCAGCTCGTCAGAGAAATGGGACGATAACTGGTTTGGGGATGGGGACAACAATGGCTTACGCCAACTTGTGGGAACATGACCTTCAATCCATATGCGATTGTAGGTGTTAAGAAGAAAACACTTGCACGCAGGAGAGACGTTCTTCAGCATCTCAATATGGATTGAATCGGGCCCGGGAGCAGAAGATCGGGACAGGGCGAGAGCACGGTCTAGCTCCTGCATGGTGAAGGCGACATTATAATTTTCACGATTAAAAGATTGGAAGGAAGGCGGCCGTGCCTCCTCTACCTGTTTGCGTGGGAGAAAGGCAGGGTGGTAATGGGCAGAGCTGGAAACCTCCGCAAATAAACGGCCCAATGCTTTGGAAACATCAGCGGGGTCCACGAGGACTGCGTTCTCCATGGTCAGGCCAGGAATCGGGGAGAGGACCTTGATGCCGGATAAACGGCGTAGGCCACCCCAAACAACCGTGGAGGGAGTAAAACGGTTAAAAGAACTAGTAAAAGCAGTCCAGCAAGCTTTCTTGCTGTTGTTTATGATACGACGACATTGCGCTCTCATACGTTTATAATTTATGCAATTCTCCAAAGTCGGGTAGCGGCGGAAGGTGCGTAAAGCACGTCGCCGGGCTCTAAGCGCGTCGCGGCAGGCTGCCGTCCACCAAGGGACCTGGACACGACGTGGAGAAGAGGATGTACGAGGTATGGAACGTTCAGCAGCGGTGAGAATAACCTCTGTGAGGTAGTCGACCTGACTGTCACAGTTGGGAAAATTCTGATCGTGAAAAACAGCCATGGAAGAATAAAGCCCCCAGTTGGCTTTAGAAATGTTCCAACTGGTGGGACGAGGAGATGGGGAATGATGCAGGAAGTGGATGATACAAGGGAAACGGTCACTTGAGTACGTGTCAGAAAGTGCATACCACTCAAACCGACCAGGCAAGCTGAGGAGTGCATATTGCGAGGTCTATATGGGAATAAGTGTGTGTTGTGTCAGAAAGGAAGGTCGGTGCACCGGTGTTGAGGCAGACAAGATCGAGGTGTTGGAGAAGGTCCACCAAAGGGAGCCTCTCGGACAAGGTGCCGGAGAGCCCCATAGGGGGTGGTGGGCATTAAAGTCGCCTACCAACACGAAAGGTGAAGGGAGCTGGTCAACAAGGTGTAGCACATCTGCCCTAGTAAGGGCAGATGACGATGGCGAATAGATATTACAGAGGGAAAAGGTAAATGTGGATAAGGTGATGCGGACGGCAACTGCCTGTAGGTGAGTATGCAATGAAGTCGTCTCGAATGAACATCAGAACCCCTCCATGGGCTGGGATACCTTCCACGAGTGGCAGGTCGAACCGCACAGAGGTGTAGTGTGAAAAGTCTGCACGATCACTTGGACGCAACTTAGTTTCTTGGAGGCAGACGACAAGCGGGCAGTGCAATCGAAGGAGTAGTTTTAATTTTTCCCGATTGGAACGAATGCCGCAAATATTCCATTGAAGGAGCGCCATGATAAAAAATGATATAAGAAATAAGGATAAAAACCAACTAGCAAGCGGGGTCACCTCGACGGCCGCTGAGGACAGGATTTCAAGGGAGCACTGCTATCGCTGTCTAGGGGCAAAGGGTCGTGGTCCATAGGTTCGACCAACGCGCCTGCCACCTCCCTGAGTTGATCAGGAGTGGCAGTTTCCACCGCCGGTAAAGGGCCAGGTGCCCGGCAGACGGAGCGTCCCGGTGAAACAGAAGACGGCCGAGGCCGGCAACTGTTGGGCAGCGTGACGGATGGGTCACGCCTCGGCGGGGAAGGTGAGGAACTCTTTTTCTTGTTGGCTCTTCTGGAAGAGTGACGGTGAGAAGAGGCAGTCGACGGTTGGGAAGCCTGAGAACGCAGAAAATCCTCACGGACGGGTTCCTTTTTCAAAGTCCGGGCATCTTGTTTAGGTGCCCGCGGTTTACTAGAGGTTGACGAAGACTGTACTTTAGGAGCAGCAGGAGGAAGCGGGGACGTGGAACGGGCAATCTTCGGGCTGGCGGATCGCACAACTGTGTCAGCGAAGGTAAAATCACACGTTTGGGTACTTGAATCCTTAGTAGGTCGAGTGGAGGTGAGGACCTTACTGTATGTGCCCGCTGGGAGGACAGCGGGCTTTCGACTCGCCAACAACTTTCGAGCGGCAGATGTCGATACCTTTTCCGTAACCCGAATTTGCTGGATGACCTTCTCATCCTTGTATACAGGGCAGTCACGAGAGGAAGCCGCATGGTCATCGTTGCAGTTAAGGCAGTGAGAGGACGGAGGTGGGCAAACCCCCTCATGGGCGTCCCTACCACAAGTCACACATTTTGCTGCATTGGGGCAAGATTCACGAGTATGGTTGCACCTGTGGCATTGTAGCAGCGCGTTGGGTTTGGAATATAAGGGGGACAGAGATAACTTCGTACCCTGATTTGACCTTCGACGGGAGTTCAACCCTGTCGAACGTCAAAAACACGGTACGAGTTGGTGTCAGCTGGTTGTCTACAGTTTTCATCACCCTATGGACGGCTGTAACACCCTGATCTGACATATAGGATTGGATGTCTTCATCGGACAACCCGTCAAGGGATCTCGTAAAAACTACCCCCCGTGAAGAGTTGAGTGTGTGGTGCGCTTCTACCTTGACTGGAAACGTGTGTAACAGTGTAGTCCGGATTAGTTTCTGAGCTTGGAAGGCACTGTCCACTTCCAGCAACAATGTGCCATTGCGCTGACGCGAACAGGTTTTAACAGGGCCAGCAATTGCATCTACACCTTTCTGGATAACGAAAGGATTTACAGACGTGAAATCTTTTCCGTCAGTGCGCGAGACAACAAGAAATTTCGGTAAATTAGGCAGAGTCTTTTTTTGCTGAGGCGAATCTATCTTACGTTTCTGGGTCAACGTCAGTGAAGAAGAGAAGGAAGTCATCGCGAAAGTGTCCCCCGTGATTACCGGCGTCTCCGATGGCGCGCTCCTTCCTAGTGGGGGCCCTCTCCAAGGGCTTACCCGCCTTAGGTGATTGTTCACACCTCAGGTCACACCTCCCGAGAACTGACGGAGGGACCAAGCGGCATGTTCGGAAGGTACCAGCTCGGGTAATCACCCCTCCCTGGGCCTGGCCTTTACCAGGGGGTACGTACGAACGTGCCCTACTTGTGTACCCGGGGCGGGGAATTACGCGTTACCCCGTCACCTGCTACGCATGATAATGCGTGGGTCGGCCTTCAGACATGCACAGGGAGGAAAGAAGAAGAATAGAGGAAGTGAAGAGAAAGAAGTGTCTCAAACGCCGAGGCGGAGACTAATGAGGAGGAGAAGAAGGCTAGGAGAGTACAAGGAGAGAAAGACAGAAACAAAGGAAGGAACCAAGGAATGAGAGAAACGACAACAAGAAAACACCTGAACTCGCGAAATACGCCTGTCTCCGGACGAAGGCATAAACCGGAAGGGAAAGTTTGTAGCCTGGGGCAGAAGAAAGGCTGCTCCGGCTCGGGGCCCCGTGCGCGCCACACACGTACTCACAAAAGAACTGTGGGCCCCCTGGGGGGTCAGAGTGTCTGTATAGTTCTTCTGCGAGTCTTTTTTTGCCAGATATTTTCTGTAAAAACTGCACAGTGAATATTTCACAGAATTTTCCTTTCTTGTTTTTCAATCTCTTTGATTTTTGCCATTCCTTTGGTGCTCATAGTTTCTGATGCATAGAGAACTTCTGGTAAGACTGTGTTGTAGTATCGTAGTTTTGCAGCTGTGGAAATACATTTTTTATTGTAGTGGGACCAGGTGAGTTTATAGGCTCTCTGTAATTTTGAGATTCTTTCTTCATTTGCTTTTGTGTTTAGCCCAGATTTTTGCATGATTTCTCCTAAATATTTAAACTCACTGACTTGTAGAATTTTTCCGTACTTTGTTTTTAGTGGGAGTTTATCTGATGATTTTGTATAAAAAATGTTTTTTTTGTAAGAAATTTGTAGACTGGTTTTCATGGCTATCTCGTGGAGTTTTTCTAGTGCATGTTGTGCTTCCGTTCTGATATTCGAGAGTATGGCGACGTCGTCTGCAAAAGCGAGGCATTTTATGTGGGTTATCTTTTCCTTATTTCTGCCTAGTTGAATTCCTTTGACTTCGTCACATGTACGAATAATTTTCTCTAAGATTTCATTGAATAGGATGGGTGAGAGACCATTGCCTTGCCAGATGCCAGTTTTGATTTCAAAGGCTCTTTTAATTCTCCCATAAATTTGACTCTGGATTTGGTGTTAGTGAGGATCTCTTGAATTAGATTCCGGATTTTAAGGTCAGCCTTCATCTCTCAGAGTCTGGAAGAGTGTGTCTCAGTCAATGGAGTCATAGGCTTTTTTGAAGTCTGGCTTAATTTCATCAAAATTGGATCAGAGGAAGGAAAGATATTGTAATTTGAAGTTTTATATGTATACTATATTTATAAGTATGGTGTAGTACAGCAAATCTCCAAGAGTACTGAACTAACTTCCATGGGGTTTCATAGGTCAACTGAGAGTACCTTGAGGCAACATATAAGCTTCATTTCAACAAAATCTGATCAGGGGAAGAAAAGATATTGTAAATTGTAGTTTCTGGTGTATGCTTTGCTTGAAATGCAGCATAGTATAGCAAAGGCTCGATAGAGGCAATGTTAATGATGTAGTGTACCAAATAACTAATTAATAGCAATGCCGTGTCGTTTATTCTTATAACGAAGGTGTAATAAACTGAAACAAGGGCTATGATTTTCCTTACAGCAGTGGTGTAGTGTATTGATGTTGGTAACAGCCATTGAATCCTTTCTGAAAAATCAGTCACATACAATGAGGGGAATAATTCTTAGTGTTGATAATGATATAAATAATTAATACTGTTCCAATAAGAAAATTAATTATCCCAGAAAAGTAAATATTTTGTTGCCAACATTAACATGCTAAACCGCTTCCACTGCAAGTAAAATTTAACACAGGTATGACACACACAGAAATAAATAAATAAATAAATTTCTTCCTAGCTGTATCCCATATGCTTTGCAACGTCATGGAAAGAAGTGCATCTTTCGATGGGTATAACCACTAAATTATACATAAATATTTTTTTTTTTTTTTTTTTTTTTTTTTTTTTTTTTTTTTTTTTTTTTTTGTGGTTTTAGGGCGCACAACTTCTATGGTCATTAGCGCCCAGTCAAAAACATAGATTCGCTATGGCCTAAAAAAAATGGGGACTGTCAGAACTTCCAGAAGAGGCTAAAAACGAAAGATAAAAGACAATTAAAAGGGTTAAATATCCTTGGATAAGTTGGCCAAGTTGATAAAACGCAAAACTCGAGCAGCTGCTCGTGTGTCATCAGCTAAAATTGCCTCCAGAGTAGACGGAAAGTGAAGGGCTACACGGAGATGATTAAAATTAACACAAGTCAGTAAAACATGTCGCACTGTCAGCAGTTCACCGCAGGAGCATAGCGGTGCAGGTTCGGCGGACAGCAAGTGACGGTGGCTGAAACGGCAATGACCGATCCGCAGCCGAGCCAGGATGACCTCTTCCCGCCGAGAGGGGCGTGAGGATGTCCTCCAAGCGGTCGGGATCGGTTTGACAGTTCGCAATTTATTATTGTACAGTGAAAGCCACACACTGTGCCATTGCGACACGATACTCCGGCGAAGAGCCCGTTGAACATCGTCCGATGGGACGCAAAAGGTAGCCATGCGAGGCAAAAGAGCTGCTGCCTTGGCTGCTGTGTCGGCGGCCTCATTCCCGGGCACACCCACATGGCCAGGAACCCACAGGAAAGAAACGTGACAGCTGTCATCAGCCAGCAACTGGAGGGAGCGTTGGATCCGATACACGAGAGGATGGTTCGAGAAAGGGTCCTTAAGACTCTGCAGGGCACTAAGGGAGTCAGAACATATGGCATAGAAAGGGTGGCGGTGGCGGCAGGTATACAAAACGGCCTGGTGGAGGGCGAAAAGCTCAGCCGTGAAGTTTGAGCACCGGTCAGGGAGCTTGTATTGGAAACGGTTGTCCCCGACGACGAAGGCAGATCCGACACCGGCAGTGCTCTTGGAACCATCAGTGTAAATAAATACGGCATTATCGAACCGCGAACGGAGTTCGACAAGCCTCGAGCGGAATACCAAATCCGGAGTGCTCTCCTTGGGGAGCGAACTAAGTTCGAGGTGTGTGTGAACCTGGGCCTGATGCCACGGTGGCAATGGGCTTTCGCTCAACCGAAGGGTGGAAGGAAGGGTAAAATCGAGCCGCTGTAGAAGGCGGCGAAACCGAACTCCCGGTGGAAGCAAGGCAATCGCAGACAACTGATATTGGCGATCGAGTGAGTCGTCAAAAAATAATCTGTAAGATGGATGGTTGGGCATCGACCGTAGGCGGCATGCGTACCGACACAAGAGTATGTCACGTCGATTGGTCAAGGGTAATACAGCAGCCTCGGCATACAGACTTTCAACAGGGCTGGTATAAAATGCACCGGTCGCCAAACGTAATCCACGATGGTGGATAGAGTTGAGACGGCGGAGAATCGACGGCCGTGCTGAAGAGTATACAAGGCTTCCATAGTCGAGCTTCGACTGAACAATGGCCTGGTAAAGGTGAAGCAGGACGGTACGATCCGCTCCCCATGACGTGCCACTGAGGACACGAAGAACGTTAAGGGATCGGGCACAACGGGCAGCCAGGTAGGACACGTGTGTGGACCAGCAAAGTTTCCGATCCAACATGAGTCCCAAGAATTTCGTAGTCTCCACGAAAGGGAGAGCAACAGGGCCGAGACGTAGAGAAGGTGGAAGAAATTCCTTGTATCTCCAGAAATTGATACACACAGTTTTCTCAGTGGAGAATCGGAAGCCGTTTGCGATGCTCCAGGAATACAGACGGTCAAGACAGCGTTGGAGAGAACGCTCCAAGAGACACGTCCGCTGGGCGCTACAATAAATTGCGAAATCGTCAACAAAAAGAGATCCGGAGACGTCGGCTGAAAGGCAGTCCACGATTGGATTGATTGCAATGGCAAAGAGCGCCACACTCAAGACGGAGCCCTGTGGTACCCCATTCTCCTGGCAAAAGGTATCTGACAAAACAGAGCCCACCCGTACCCGGAACTTGCGATCCGCCAAAAACGCTTGAATGAAAAGAGGAAGGCGGCCCCGAAGGCCCCATGTGTGCAATGTGCGGAGAATGCCCGCTCTCCAACAGGTATCGTATGCCTTCTCCAAGTCGAAGAACACGGCTACTGTTTGACGCTTCTTCAGAAAGTTGTTCATAATGAAGGTCGACAACGTAACGAGGTGGTCAGCAGCAGAGCGGTGTCGACGAAAACCGCATTGGATATTAGTCAGGAGGCGGCGAGATTCGAGGAGCCAGACCAACCGAGCGTTAACCATGCGTTCCATCACCTTACAGACGCAGCTCGTCAGAGAAATAGGACGATAACTGGAAGGAAGGTGTTTGTCCTTCCCTGGTTTGGGGATGGGGACAACAATGGCTTCACGCCAACTTGTGGGAACATGACCTTCAGTCCATATGCGATTGTAGGTACTAAGAAGAAAGCACTTGCTCGCAGGAGAGAGGTTCTTCAGCATTTCAATGTGAATGGAATCGGGCCCGGGAGCAGAAGACCGGGACAGGGCGAGAGCACGATCTAGCTCCTGTATGGTGAAGGCGACGTTATAATTTTCCCGATTAAAAGAACGGAAAGAAGGCGGCCGTGCCTCCTCTACCTGTTTGCGAGGGAGAAAGGCAGGGTGGTAATGGGCAGAGCTCGAAACCTCCGCAAAGAAACGACCCAATGCGTTTGAAACATCAGCTGGGTCCACGAGGACCGCGTTCTCCACGGTCAGGCCAGGAATCGGGGAGTGGACCTTGATGCCGGACAAACGGCGTAGGCCACCCCAGACAACCGTGGAGGGAGTAAAACGGGTAAAAGAACTAGTAAAAGCTGTCCAGCAAGCTTTCTTGCTGTCGTTTATGATACGACGGCACTGCGCTCTCATACGTTTGTAATTGATGCAATTCTCCAAAGTTGGGTGGCGGCGGAAGGTGCGTAAAGCACGGCGCCGGGCTCGAAGCGCGTCGCGGCAGGCTGCAGTCCACCAAGGGACCTGGACACGACGTGGAGAAGAGGATGTACGAGGTATGGAACGTTCAGCAGCAGTGAGAATAACCTCTGTGAGGTATTCGACCTGACTGTCACAGTTGGGAAAATTCTGATTGTGAAAAACAGCCATGGAAGAATAAAGCCCCCAGTCGGCTTTAGAAATGTTCCAACTGGTGGGACGTGGAGATGGGGAATGATGTAGGAAGTGGATGATACAAGGGAAATGGTCACTCGAGTACGTGTCAGAAAGTGCATACCACTCAAACCGACCGGCAAGCTGAGGAGTGCATATTGCGAGGTCTATATGGGAATAAGTGTGTGTTGTGTCAGAAAGGAAGGTCGGTGCACCGGTGTTGAGGCAGACAAGATCGAGGTGGTGGAGAATGTCCACCAAAAGGGAGCCTCTCGGACAAGGTGCCGGAGAGCCCCATAGGGGGTGGTGGGCATTAAAGTCGCCTACCAACACGAAAGGTGAAGGGAGCTGGTCAACAAGGTTTAGCAAATCTGCCCTAGTAAGGGCAGATGACGATGGCGAATATATATTACAGAGGGAGAAGGTAAATGTGGATAAGGTGATGCGGACGGCAACTGCCTGTAGGTGAGTGTGCAAGGAAATGGGATGGAAATAGACGTCGTCTCGAAGGAGCATCAGAACCCCTCCATGGGCTGGGACACCTTCCACGGGTGGCAGGTCGAACCGCACAGAGGTGTAGTGTGGAAAGTCTGCACGATCACGTGGACGCAACTTAGTTTCCTGGAGGCAGACTAGAAGCGGGCAGTGCAATCGAAGGAGTAATTTTAACTCCTCCCGATTAGAACGGATGCCGCGAATGTTCCATTGAAGGAGCGCCATGATAAAAATGAGAGAAGAAATAAGGATAAAAACCAAGTAGCGAGCGGGGTCACCTCGACGGCCGCTGAGGACCGGATTTCGAGGGAGCACTGCTATCGCTGTCCAGGGGCAAAGGGTCGTGGTCCATAGGTTCGACCGACGCGCCTGCCACCTCCCTGAGTTGATCAGGAGGGGCAGTTTCCACCGCCGGTAAAGGGCCGGGCGCCCGGCAAACGGAGCGTCCCGGTGAAACAGAAGACGGCCGAGGCCGGCAACTGTTGGACGGCGCGACAGATGGGTCACGCCTCGGCGGGGAAGGAGAGGAACTCTTTTTCTTGTCAGCTCTTCTGGAAGAGTGACGGCGGGAAGAGGCAGTTGACGGTTGGGAAGCCTGAGAACGCAGAAAATCCTCACGGACGGGTTCCTTTTTCAAGGTCCGGGCATCTTGTTTAGGTGCCCGCGGTTTACTAGATGTTGACGAAGACTGTACCTTAGAAGCAGCAGGAGGAAGCGGGGACGTGGAACGGGCAATCTTCGGGCTGGCGGATCGCACAACTGTGTCAGCGAAAGTGAAATCACATGTCTGGGTACTGGAATCTTTGGTAGGTCGAGGTGAGGTGAGTACCTTACTGTATGTACCCGCTGGGAGGACAGTGGGCTTTCGACTCGCCAACAACTTACGAGCGGCAGATGTTGATACCTTCTCCGTAACCCGGGTTTGCTGGATTACCTTCTCATCCTTGTATACAGGACAGTCGCGAGAGGAAGCCGCATGGTCACCGTTGCAGTTTAGGCAGTGAGGGGACGGAGGTGGGCAATCCCCCTCATGGGCGTCCCTACCGCAAGTGACACACTTTGCTGCATTTGGGCAATGTTCACGGGTATGATTGTACCTGTGGCATTGAAAACAGCGCGTTGGGTTAGGCACATAAGGTCGGACAGAGATGACTTCATACCCTGCTTTGACCTTCGACGGGAGGTCAACTCTGTCGAACGTCAAAAACACAGTACGAGTCGGTGTCAATTGGGTATCGACCTTTTTCATGACCCTGTGGACGGCTGTCACACCCTGATCGGACATATACGATTGGATGTCTTCATCAGACAGCCCGTCAAGGGATCTCGTAAAAACTACCCCCCTTGACGAGTTGAGTGTGCGGTGTGCTTCTACCTTAACGGGAAACGTGTGCATCAACGTAGTACGTATAAGTTTTTGGGCTTGGAAGGCACTGTCCACTTCCAGCAACAATGTGCCATTGCGCTGACGTGAACAGGTTTTAACAGGGCCAGCAATTGCATCTACACCTTTCTGTATAACGAAAGGATTGACAGAATTGAAATCCTTTCCGTCGGTGCGAGAGACAACCAGAAATTTAGGTACATTAGGCAGAGTCTTTTTAGGCTGAGGCGAGTCTAACTTACGTTTATGGGTCAACGTCACGAAAGAAGATAAGGAAGTCATCGCGGAAGTGTCCCCCGTGATTACCGGCGTCTCCGATGGCGCGCTCCTTCCTAGTGGGGGCCCTCTCCGAGGGCTTACCCGCCTTAGGTGATTGTTCACACCTCAGGTCACACCTCCCGAGAACTGACGGAGGGACCAATCGGCACGTTCGGAAGGTACCAGCTCGGGTAATCACCCCTCCCTGGGCCTGGCCTTTACCAGGGGGTACGTACGTGCCCTACTTGTCTACCCGGGGCGGGGAATTACGCGTTACCCCGTCACCTGCTACGCACGATAATGCGTGGGTCGGCCTTCAGACACGCACAGGGAGGAAAGAAGAAGAGGATAGGAAATGAAGAGAAAGAAGGAAGAAGTGTCTCAAACGCCGAAGCGGAGACTAATGAGGAGAAGAAAGCTAGGAGAGTACAAGGAGAGAAAGACAGAAAACAAAGGGTAGGAAAGGAAGGAACGAAGGAAGAAAAACCACAACAAGAACCACAGTAGCTCACGAAATATGCCCGTCTCCGGGCGAAGGCATAAACCGGGAGGGACAGTGAAGCAGCCTGGGGCAGAAGAAAGGCTGCTCCGGCTCGGGGCCCCGTGCGCGCCACACACGTACCCACAAAAGAACCGTGGGCCCCCTGGGGGGTATACATAAATATATATGGAGTGAGAATTGTTTTCTGTGATCTTTTCAATATTAAGCTGAAATTACCAAGTGAAATCCACTCTTTCCACACATTTATTTGCTCTTACGATTTGTTTGTACCGCATTGGCTGCAAAACAAGCCCCACCTCCTTTTCGCAGAGCAACCACATAACATGAAATAATATCTAAATAAATGTGTCACAGAAGCAACAAGAAAGTTGAGGAAGCTTCCCTAAAATGGCCATTTATACATAGTCATCTGTCTTAACTGAACAAAAACAGACCAAGATAATGTCAGCGATTAGTGGATTTCTTGCCAATTTCGGTTAACATTTTCACCTTAATGTTGAGGACACAAAATCTGTTCTGCTCATCTAAATGCTAACTTCAGAGATGTTTCTGCTCTGTGCCTGCTACTAGAGATAATATACACACTTGAGTGACAAACTCATCAGAAATCTCTCTGCTTTCATAATTGTTCGGTAGAGTATTGTGATTAAAATTTGTAATTACTTACATTTGGTGTGGACTACATTAAGATAGAGAATGACGCATTCTTTTGCAGAGACAATTGTACTTAGAGATATAATCCGACTTCTGACTATATAGTTCTATTACACAAGATTGATTTCAACTTTGTGCTTTACAAATTAATCACCGCAGGACGTGGGGACATGTATTAGCTGAAAGAGTGGTCGATACTGCTAACACAGTCAAGACAATTCTCTGGAAATACTATATTTAGTGGAAAGTTCAATACAGATGATCAGCTGATGCCATTCCTTCAAAGATTACCCAGACTTACTTTATCGCACATTGACACTACCATGACGTCTTATTTAAAAAGACATGAACTGCTCTGTTGACTGAACTAGTAAACTTTCAGTATTTGTCGAATTTTCGGTAATATGGAGCACTGCAACAATGCAACATAATATTTCAGCATAAACTTACTGTGGGGGATAGACAGTTTAGTTCTTCACCACAGAACCAGTACATGGCACTGTTATTATTATTATTATTATTATTATTATTATTATTATTATTATTATTATTATTATTGGTATTTCTCATCTCAACGATAGAAGTGTTTTCAGAAGTTTACGCCAAACAGACAGACACCGCAGCCAGAGGGTTACCCTCCTCACCGCAGCAGCACTGAGCACTGCGCGCGTGCCCCCCCCCCCCCCACACACACACGGGGGGACACGTGTGTGTGTGTGTGTGTGTGTGTGTGTGTGTGTACGCGGTCTTGTGTACTTTCAGTGTGCACACATTTTGTATATTTATTTTATTTTAATTTGTTTATTTTTCTCCCCTCATCTGCCTCCACACTCCATTCCTAAGCTGCATCTCATTATTCCCATCTAACCCATCCCCACCACCGTGACTTAACCTTCCTATCCCCTCTCCCCTCCCCACCCATCACCGATTTACTCGCCACAGAGCGTGATTCAAAGTGCGGCAGCAGAAGGTGATGGTTGTACGACTGTGTTGTGTGCCTGTGCGATTGCGTGGGTGTTCTATTTTCTGAAGAACGCCATGGTCAATAGCTAAAAGTGTTGTATGTGTGTGTCTTTTGTATGTGCCTGTCGCAGCTCGTTGCCACGTCTTTGCGGTGAGTTGTAAACTGTACTTACTATATTATTAATTCCAACCTGGACTTCCCATTATTATATTTTGCCTGGAGGTCCATTAAAGTCGTGTAACTCCCTTGTTATAGATACCACCTACTACAACGTAATCGATAAAAAAATGTTCTTTAATGGTTCACGGGACTAACGTCATATCACATTGTAGTAATCAGACAAAATTTCAGCGGTAAAAAATGTGTAGCCTTGTATGAGAGTGAAATAATAAATAGTTCAGACAAGAAGTGGATGAAACGTTTGAAATTGGTTACTACAGAAGAAGGCTGAATATTTTGAGAAGCAATTAAAATGGTCAAGTTAAAGAAATAAAAACATTGCATTTTACTGATTACATTGTAATTCTGTCAGGGACAGCAAAGGACCTGGAAGAGCAATTGAACAGAATGGGCAGTGTGTTGAGCATATAAGATGAACATTAACAAGAGCAAAACAAAGGTAATGGGATACAGTCTAAGAAAATCAGGGAATGCTGAAGTAATCAGAAAAGGTAAGAAAACAATGAAGGTGGTAAATAAGTTTTGTTACTTGAGCAGTAAAATAACACATGATGATCGCAGTACATAGGATATAAAATGCATAATGGCAGTGGGACGAAAAGTGCTTTTTAAAAAGAGAAATTTGTTAATATTGGATATTAGTTTAAGTGCAAAGAAGTCTTTTCTGAAGGCATGTGTGTGGACTGTTGTCTTGTACTGTGGTGTAACATATTACACTACATGTTTCTCTGTGGTAGCTCAAGAAAAATCAATAAGATCTCCTTATTTATTTTTCTTTGTATATATTCTGAGTTAAGAACTTTTACTGGCTCCAGAACCTTGTGTCTGTGCAGGTTCCTGGGTGTCAGAAGACTCAGATTAAAAGTGGTAACACAGTGAATGGAACAACTTCTCTTCGCTGCACCAGAGTAAACAAGAAATTAGTATTCCATGTAAAGAACCTCAAAGTTACTGGAACTGTAAAAATTTTTGAACTATTGAATAAAACTCGACATCCCTGGAAACATCGTCGTCATTGGTTTTTAGGGGACTAAACAGCTAGGTCATTAGTCCCTCCCTCCGGTAGTGAAAACATGGGCGATAAATAGTTCAGACAGGAAAAGGTTAGAGGCCTTTTAAATGTGGTGCTACAGAAGAAGAGAGTAGGGTGTAGACCTGCATCAAAGAAGTCCAGAAGATATTATTGATGCTTTATTATATGAAAGTCTGCCGCAAATCTTTCATATTAAAATCACTGAGCAAAACTCTAGTATGAAACCATACCTACTATACATCTGAGACTGCAGCCAAAGGACAAGCATTCAGTAGAAATTATTCTGTATCTATGTCAGTTTTCTTCTGTTGAAATATGACACAGATCTGCCAACAACATAGTTTTCAGTAAAGACTATGTATACTGGTGTGGTGGTTTAAGTATTGTGCTGCAACCTGCTCCACTTGAGTTACTTATCTATACTAATAATATATCAGTAAATGTGAGCATGTTGCTGTTCACTTCAATCTTCGAAAATACAGGATGGATGTTCAAGCAGTTTTCAAAGTAAACACGAGAAATGTTTGGGTCAACATAGATGCATAATTATATCAAAATCTGATCACAGAAAAATTGTAATTTTAAGTGTTTTCAGTAACCGTATGTCTGTTTGTTCAACTATTAGAAACTTCTTATCTCCAAAACTACTCAAATTTGCATGGGGTTTCACAGGTAGCTTCAGTGTAACTTTGGACAACATACAGCCTGTTTCATAAAAATCAGATCACAGAGAAACAGAGGAAAAAAAGTACCATAATTTGAAATTCTTTTTGTCTATGACCGTTGTGTCGTTCTCTTTGAACACGCTTATCTCAGACTACTTGACGAATTTTCATGGGGTTTTCATACCTAACTTGAGCTTATTGAGCGGTTACATAAAGGCTTCAATAAATAAAATGAGATGAGAGAAAATAAAGATATAATTTAATCATTTGTTTAAAATCCATCCTGTATGACTTTGTTGAGGATGATCTCCAAAAGTACTACACAAACTATCATGGGTTTCCACAGGTAAACTGGGAATTGTTTGGGGAGTGACTTAGGTTTCATTTAATCAAAATTGGTTCAGAGGAAGGAAAGTTATTGTAATTTGAAGTTTTATGCGTATAACATAGCAAATGCATGTTTAGTACAGCAAATCTCCAAGAGTATTATACAAACTTTCATGGGGTTTCGTAGGTCAACAGAGTACCTTCCTACATTTAATAAAAATCGTACCAGGGGAAGAAAGGATATTGTAATTTGTAGTTTCTGGTGTGTACTATGAATTGCAGCATAGTATAGCAAAGATCTGATAGAGGCACTGTTATTACATAGTATGCCGAATAACTAACGGATGGTGATGCTGCATTTTTTATTCACGTAAATAAGGTGTAATACACTGAAACAAGGGCTACAATTTTCCTTACGGCAGTGTTGTAGTGTATTGATATTGGCAACGGCCATTGAATCCTTTTTGAAAAATCAGTCACATCCAATAAGGGGAATAATTCCTTGTATTGATAATGAAATAAATAATGTTGTTGTTCCAATCAGTAACTTAATGATCCCCTAAAGCGAATTTTTGTTGCCGATGTTAACATACTAAACTGCTGCCACTGCAAGGAAAATTTAACCCTGGTGCAACACAAAAAAATAACTTTTTTACTTATTACATATTGAGTCCATTCTGTTTAGGAATGCCTAGAAAATGGTGTAGTACAGTACAGAACAAATAGAGGCCCTGTTAGTTATGTAGTTCACCAAAGAACTAATAGTTGGCGCTGCAGCATTTCTAATTTATTTTATTTATTTTTGATGGTTATGCCATACAACAGCAACGAACCACTAAAGGTGCTATTGGTTTTGTAGTGCTGCAAAGAAACACTACATGATTGTGTTGTGCATATTCCCTCAGTAAGAGAAGTATTTTAATTAAAAGAGCCCCAATCTTATCTCTGCAAATATAAACAAACATTGAACAACGAGTTGTTGATTACACTTTGTATATTTACAGGTTATTGACATTTCTTTGCTTCTTTTGACAGGGAACATTTGAATTTGAAACATAATGATATTCCTTTGTATCTATCAATGCTCTAATTTACATAATTCTTTGCAAGGAAAATCAAATTATGTAGTTCCCTTTCTGATTTCCGTGTATCTTCATTACATTTTGAGTACATTCTGTTTAGGAATGCCTCGAAACCACCATAGTAGAGAGAAGGACAAAGTGAGGCAACATTAGTTACATAGTATGCCATATTACTAATTATGATGTTGTTGCGATTTTTTCATTCTCGTAACTATGGTGTAATATGCTACAAGAAGGGGTATAATTTTACTTACGGTGGCAGTGATGTGTGCTGATGTTGGCAACGGCTGTTGGATGCTTTCTTTAAAAAAATCAGTCACATAGAATGAGGGGAACAATTCTTTATGTTCACTATGAGATAAATAATTTATGCTTTTCTAGTCAGTAAATTAATCATCCTCCTAAAGTGAATAGTTCGTTGTCAAAGATAGCTAACTAAACCACTACCACTGCAGGTAAAATTTAACCCAGGTCAGTCACAAAAAAGTTGTTTTTTTTTCCTTCCTAGCTGTATCCCATATGCTTTGCAATGGAAAGAAAAGTGCATCTTTCAATGAATATAACCACTAAACTGTACACAGAGTAATATTAATCTTTGGAGTGAGTATTGCGTTCTGTGCATCTTCAACACTAAACTGGAATAACCATGTGATACTGAGACAAATCCACTCTTTCCACACATTTATTTGCTCTTAGGATTGGTTTGTGCTGCATTGGCTTCAAAGAAGTTCCACCTCCTATTCGCAGAGCAACCACATACAGTAACATGAAATAATATCTAAATAAATGTGTCACAGAATCAACACGAAAGTTCAGGAAGCATAGTCAAAAGGACCATTTACAGTATACCGTCTTAACTGAACAAGAAAGGACCAAGATAAAGTCAGCGATTAGTAGATTTTTCCCAAAATCATGTGAAATTTCCACCTTAATGTTGAGGACACGAAATCTATTCTGCACATCTGAATGCTCACACCAGAGATATTTCTGCTTTGTGCCTGCCACTAGAGAGAATATACACACGAGAGCGACAAACTCATCAGAAACCTCTCTGCTTTCATAATTGTTTGGTACAATATTGTGAATAAAATTGTAATTACTTACTTTTGATGTGGACTACATTAATATAGACGTCTTATTTTCCAGAGACAATTTTAGTTACAGTTATAATCCAACTTCTGACTATATAGTTCTATTACACAAGGTCGATTTCAACTTCATACTCCACGAAGTAATCACAGCAGGAGTGGGGACATGCATTAGCTGAAGAGTGGCTGATGCTGCTAACACAGTCGAGACAATTTACTGGAAATACTATATTTAATAGAAAGTTCTATACAGACAATCAGCTGACACCATTCCTTCAACAATTACCCAGACTTACTTTATCACACATTGACACCACCATGAAATCTAAACAGACATGAACTGCTCTGTTGATTTAATTACCAGACTTTCAGCATTCGCAGAGTTTTCGATAGTAGGGACCACTGCATACAGAGTCACTACATTGTTCTCAGTGCAACAATGCAACACACTAATACTTCAACATACACTTACTGTGAGAGAAACTGTTTAGTACTACACCGTAGAAGCAATACATGGCGCTGTTATTATTATTATTATTATTATTATTTCTCAGCTCAACGATAGAAGTGTTTTCAGAAGTTGATGCCAAACAGACAATTACCGCAGTCTTAAGTTTATGAACACAAACTAACATTGAATTTACATCATTCCCAAGTATGGACTTAATTTCACTTTTTATATGAAAAACTTAATGAACATTGGTCATTTCCAACAATGACTTCTACTTAAATCTGACATATTGGCTAGGAGAACTGAGTTTATTGACACAGCAATCCAACAAGGATTCTGTTTTTGCTGACCTAGGTCCAGAAACCTAAAAGAACCATGAGATACACAGATCCCTCTTTAACAACCCTTGCAGGCATATAAGCTAGTTGTAAATTTGATAATACATCAACTGATTAAGCTGATATCATTTAAAGTATTGCTTTGAGCATTCAAAATTGCCAATTTGTTGACTTTTTAAGGCAGCACAGTATGGAAATAAGTATCTTATGTATCACTGGATGTGCTTACCCATTAAAAGATATATTAAACAAGATGTTTAACGAACTGACAAAGAATTTCTTTTTCTTTTATTTATGTCAAAGATTTTATGTTTTATAACATTTGCAGATCTGGCATAACCTTAACAAAAACTTTCCACATCTTGAATATTCAATAGGAAGAAAGTTTCATTTATTTAGTTTCATTAATAGTGATCCGTCCATTTACAAAACAACCTGTTGAGGAAAAAGGCTACTACCGTCAAAATAACGACACATTTAAGAGCTAACATGTCTCACAGGTTATCAGAAAAGGTCAATCAATGAAACTCTTAATCCATGTTGCAGGCATTTATTCTAAATATATTGTTGTATAAATATATTACATCTGTAATTGCATTTCCTAAGAAAAGTTCAGTAAAAGAAGCAAATGACAGTAGTAATATGTGCAACAACGTAACACCACAGCTTTACAAAGAAAAGTTCCTTCTTCCTCTCATTCCAGAATGCACCAACGCATTCACGAAAAAAGCACCTATACTAAGTGTATGATGCTTAACATTAATGAATATCACTCTTTAATAAGAAACTATTTACATCTAATTTTAAAATTAAATATCACAGATGTGAAACCACTGCAGTTGTAATACGCCAAATAAAGCAGCTTGCTAATTTCATGGCTTCATAAGTGGATTTTGTTTTATGTATATATTTTATTCAATGCTTCATCAAATACAAACCTTGAATTAATCTTAAACATCTTTTAATATTCTTTTTTTAATTTTATGTCCTTATTTTTTCTCTTTGTTTTTGGAAAGAGACTCCTGTTTAATCTTGTAATCTGAAAGAGCTGCCTTTATAGCATCCTCTGCCAACACTGAAAAACAAAACAAACAAAATGCTGTTATACTTCCCTCACTGTTAATAAGAATAAATGTCTCTCTCTCTCTCTCTCTCTCTCTCTCTCTCTCTCTCTCTCTCTCTCTCTCTCTCTCTCTCTCTCACACACACACACACACACACACACACACACACACACACACACACACACACACACAAAGTAACTACCACCAGCACCATTAAGTTAAATTAACAAAAACAAAGATGAAGTAAATGAAGCATTGAATTACAATTAATTAGCAAACCCAGCAATGCTTCACAATTGATATACATGAAACTCCTCACCCTCCCTTTCTCTACATCTGCATCTACACACTAAGCAACATTCTGTACTTATCTCAGTCATTCGTTTCCTGCGCTAATCATATACTGTTTATGGGATAAGAGTCTGCAGGTAAGCCTCCATGTAGGTTCTAATTACTCTAATTTTACACTGATTGTTCTTTCACTAGATATACATTGGAGAAAGCAATATATTGGTTTACTCTTCAAGACAGGTACTCTCAGAACTCTGACAAGAGTTGCAGAACACCTTTTATAATATTTTCCACTGGAGTTAACTGACCATCTCATTGTACTTTTACCCTTACTAACTGAATGTGTAATAAGAGTGTGGTGGTCATGGTGGTGGTGGTGGTGGTGGTGGAGGTGATGGCGGCAGCTGCTGCTCCTCTTGTTACTGGATGATTTTAGTTCCTGTGGAATTTTGCTTTCTTAAAGCTTGGTATTGGTTGATGAATTGGCTGCTCTGCTAGCTACATGCCTGTGGCTCTTCCACTACTTGGTGTTTCACCTATAACACCCAATGCAAGCCAGCAGCTCACCCAGCACATTTACATGTCGCTAGCTTTATACATGTTACATGACAGCTACACATGCTTCCTCTACGTTGAACAGAAACAATTATGCAACTTGACTGTATTAAGCATACTTTTCTTTACAGCTGGTGCTCCAAAACATGTTCCTACATGTTAAGAGCATCATGAAACCACCTGAACATGAGACTAAACACACTGCGAATGTCAGCTTTCGAAATTTCAGAAATCACTAGCCCCCAGCATTCATAGCTCTTTAAGAGTGTAGGTACTGTTTGCTTACCAGAAAAAAATAATCATTTTAGGATCAACCTCCTCCTCATACACAAACATCAACAACTAGCTGCTGCTGTTATTTAGAGGGGACTAAACAGCTTCGTCATCAGTCCCCAGTTTGCAGCAAAGACATTTCAACCTAATGCAAGTAAAGGAAAATCTGTAGCTGAACACACACAAGGGAAAACCACAAGGGGTACACATTGACATTGAACATATCACTGAGAACACAAAGAAGAGAACAAAAATGAGATTAAGAGTTGAAACAAACTAATATCTTACAGCAGAATACCGTAGCTGGCTGATCATGAATATAATAAAGGATGAGCCAACCATTCTTCACATACTAAAACCTCCAATTAAAAGCAACACAGACAACATGTAACAATAGATTAAACTGTTTGAGTGGCAAGTGCCTTAAAGATCAGGCTTAGGTACCCACCACTGAATCATGTGATAAAAACCAGCTGTGCGAATAAAACTTCAAACTCGGTCAGCTGTAGCCAATTTTCTCCCAGCAGGACTGTCGCAAGGCAGCTAAGAGTGGACAGTCCAACAGAATGTGGACCACTGTCAAGTAAGTGCCACAGTGACACTATTGGGGGGGGGGGGGGGGTCATCCTGAAAAAGAAGGTGGCCACATGTTATCCATGTGTGACCAATTTGTAGGCAACACAGAACTGACTCTCTAGGTGATGTCCTCAGTGAGGACTTCCATGTGACCATAGAGAGCTTCACTGCATGGAGCTTGTTTGGTTCAGTCAAGTCAGCCCACTCTGAGGTCCAAAGCCAAAGTATCTTCAAATGTAACTCCAGTCGGACATCCCTCTCCTGAAGACTAGTTTCCGAGGGGCTTGAGGTAGTAGTCTGCTTAGCCAGCTGATCCACGTGTTCATTCCCCGAAATGCTAATGTGGCCTGAGGTACGAATGAAGACCACAGAGTTGCCAAACTGAACTAGTCTCCTAAATTGACAGCACCAAATGGTGTTTTTGTAAAACCCTGGTTAAGGGCTTGCAAGCCACTCAGGGAGTCAATAAAGATGACTCTATACTCCCCAAGGCAGGCTCTGAGATGTTCAAGTACCCAACAAATATCAATTCTGCAGTAAACATGCGACTCCCACCGGGCAATGAATGCTGTTCAATATGCTCACCATGGACATACACATTTCCAGCACAGCCATTGCCTAAGAAACCATCTGTGCACACAAATTCCACACCACCATGGAACCAATCAAAATCTGCCTGAAACTGGCAATGGAGACTGAAAGGTGCAAGAGAGGTTTCGAGTCAAGGGATAAGTCCAACCAAAGCTGCAAGTGAGGAATCGTCCAAGTGGGAGTGATGGGAAGGGATTCAAGGGACAAAAGAAGGTAACAAACACGGACTGCAGTCGAGAAACCGGACCTCAGCCATCGTCATGGGGAGGAGAGCGCAACAGCTGGGAAGAGAAGCCTGTGATTAGGGTGGTGAGGTAGAACACGAAAACGGGCAACATATCAAGCCAGCAGTTGTTGCAGTGGAATCCAAAGGAAGGAACCCCAGCTTCAACATAAAGGCTTGCCACGGGACTCATGCGGAAGGCTCCTGGCACTAAATGGATGCCACTGTGATGAACTGGGTCCAAGATCCGCAATGCAGATGGAGCCACAGATTCATACACCAGGCTACCGTAAACCAGGCGTGACTAAATAAGGGCCTTATACAGCTGCAGAAGAGCTAAAAGAGCAGCTCCCGCTGAGGCAGTTGAGAATATTTAGATGTCACCAGCATTTTTGTCTCAGCTGGCAAAGGTGTGGCACTCAAGTCATCCGGGCATCAAAGAACATGCCTAAAAAGTGATGTGTCTCCTTGATGTGAAGGGGTTTGTCATTCAGGTCTAACTCAGGGTCCGGCTGAGTTACCCGACAGCGATAAAAGTGCACGACATGGGTTTTCTGCACCAAAAATTGGAAACCATGCGCAGAAGCCCAAGACTGGGCCTTTCTGATGGCTCCCTGCAGCCACCACTCAGTGACATTAATGCTACCCGAGTTACAATAAAGGCAAAAGTCATCAGCAGACAAGAAGGAAGAGACAGATATCCCCAATGCTGCAACAAGACCGTTAATAACAATTAAAAATAATGGTACACTAAGAGCGGAGCCCTGTGGGATGCAATTTTCTAAAATATGAGGTGAGCTAAGAGAGGTGCCAACCCTAACCCGAAAAGAGCAGAGCGAGAGTAAGTTCTGTCTGATCGTTGGAAAAGGACCGCATAAGCCCAATTCGTAAAATATTGAGAGAATATGAAGGCGATAGTTTGTATTGTATGCCATCCAGAGATAAAAAAATATTGAGACAAGATGTTCTTGGTAGGAAAAAGCTGTATGGACAGCTAACTTCAGGGACACTAGATTGTTGATAGTGGAACAGCCCTAATGGAAGCCTCCCTGTTGTGGGACCATGAAACCCCGATATCCTCAAATATCCACATAAGCTGGTGACTCACCATACATGTGAGGATCTTTCACAGAATGCTGGTGATGCTGACAGGGTGCTAGCTCCTGGTCTCCAGCAGATCTGCTCCTGGTTTCATCACTTGGCTGATTTTGATACTTTCCCACCTTTGTGACGGACAAGACCTTCTGTCCAGCTTCTATTGAAAAGGGTTAGTATCTGGGATTTAAAGTTCCCTGAAAGGTGATGGAAGAACTGGCTGTGAATACGGTCTGGTCCTGTAGATGTCTCAGGGGATGCAGCAAGCGTAGCCTTCATCTTCCACTCACTGAATGGGGCGTTATACAGTTCCTGCTGATGTGCGCACAGTGATAACTGCCTCCACTCAACCCACTCATTGAGGGCACCGAAGTCTGCACTAAAGGTTGCAGTTGCAGAGCAATGAGCATAATGCACTGCTATGTGGTCACCAAAAAGTGTCGAGTCAGTACAGAGAGCACCTTCAATTTTGAGTGACGATATTCCACTTGGTGGGCGGAACCCAAAACGGAGCCGTACCTGTGACCACACTCTAGAGTGGAAGGCGCGGGAACCTATTGTGACTACATATCGCTCCCAACAGTCCTGTTCTCTGTTGGATTAGTTGCTGGGCTCGGGCCTGGTGATGTTTAAAAGCAATCAGATATTCCATGGTGGGGTAGTGCCGGTAGCGCTGGAGTGCCCGCTAATGCTCTCTGATAGCTTCAATGATCTCCTGCGTTCACTAAGGCACAGACTTGTGACAAAGTAAGCCTGTTGTAGTAGGGGCAGCTGCCTCAGCAGCAGAAACAACGTTCTGTGTTATCCGTTGTGCTGCCATATCAATATCGCCTTGTAGCGGTGTAATAATCACAGCAGTTGAGGTGTAGTCCGGCCAGTCAGCCCTATGGAGAGACCTCTAGGGCAGGCGACCCACAAGGTGAAACTGTGGGAGCGACAAAAGGATGGAAAAATGATTTCTCCCACAAAGGTCATCATGGACCCTTCAAGATAGATGTGGGCGTAGGCTCTGACTGCCAAGGTCTATGCCACACTGAAGTGTGTGGGGGCTCCACTATTCAGAACGCATATGTCAAGCAGTGCCAAACAGTTATCATCATATCTACAACAGCCCATGGCCTTAGTTCCACCCCGCAAAGGGTGATGGGCATTGAAGTCGCCCAAGAGGAGAAGTGGTTGGGGTAATTGGTTGACCAATGCAGCAAGCCAGCAGGAGAGACATCAGCATCCGGGGGAAGGTAAAGAGTACAGATTGTAAATTCCTGCATTGCCCAATGCAAACAACCACTGCCTCCAGGGTCATGTTGAGAGACACAGCAGCACTGGGAACAGTGGCAAGTACATAGACACACACACTCCGCCAGATACCCTGTTCATAATACACTATTTTTGTAATAGCCCCGATATCCACAAAGGGCTGGGGTATTCTGGGCAGGACACCAAGTTTCCAGGGAAGAAAATATTGAGGGCCATATGATCATATGTTGCTGCATTGAACTCTGTTCTACCTCTCAGAGACAGTGGTTTGGGTATCCACCAATGTAATTCTTAGCTCGTTTATGTTGTGACAGTATAATTTATTTATCACAAAAGACGGTACATACTGATTAACAGAGTAGTACCCTATGGTGACAGGTCACGGAAAGCTAAGGTTCACATGAGGATCTGGAGAGAGCTACGACATAACAGAGAGAGGCCTCGCACACCGTGTGCTCGCCCGGACGTGACAGCGCTGCACGCCCTCAGAGGTGGCGACATCATGCAGCTGACTCAGCAGTGGCGTGTCTTTCAGATGCTGCGGACGGATGGGACGCGGCTTGCGGTGGCGCATACCTCCCCTCTTCCGGGAAGCTGACACCGTAGGTGGAGGCGAATGATGGCCGGCACCGCTGGATCGTAGCGGCCACGGGAGTCGCCCACATGACCCTGCGGCGGGGGTGACCGCGGCAGGGCGGGAGACGGCCGGAGATGGCGAGCGCCTCCATCATCTCAGCACGCCAGCATGTTGCTAAGCAGCCAACCAGTACAGGGGCGGAAGTGCCAAGGTCGGTAGCAACCATGTCGAGGCAGGGTCCCCGCTAGCACAGGTGACAGTGGCGGAGAGGCTGGTCGCATCTCAACATCACCACTGGAGGAAGACGCCCCCCAGCGGTGCTCCCACCACCGCCGGTGTGGGAGACAACACAGCTGCGTACATAGCAGGATTCGAACAGGCATGAGGTGGGGGCGATGGAGGGGAACCGGTTGTTGAGTCGACCCGCGGGGAGAGGGGCCACATCTCGACGTCGTCGACGGCCGACTGTTGGCGTTGTGGACGCCCGTCCGAAGTGCCCCTTCCCCGAGCCTCGTTGAGTGTCGGCTCCAATTGTAAGGCAGTGTCATGGTGGTGGAAAGGGGTCAAGGGCCCAGCAGAGGCCACCGTGCGAGAGCCTTCGGATGGAGGAGACTGGTGCCACCGTGATGTCGAATGGATGCCTCTCTTGACCTCTGAAGCTACAGAGGGGTATCCAAGAGGCACAGACTTGAGATCTGAAGGTGGCGGGGTGGGGCCCCACCTAGGATGTAGTTGGTTGAGATGGAGGGAGATCACCACCCCATCTGCGTCTACCAAGCAGAAGTGTTGAAAATAAGACGACGTGAATTACGGGCCTTTATCAGAGACGAGATCCGGGGAAGGCCTTCAATAGCAAAGATCTGTACCAGGGCTCTGACCACATCAACTGCATTACTGGAGCGCATACACACGACGTATGGATAATTGTGTGCGGGAATAGCTCCAAGTAAATAAGAACACACACTGCTCTTGGTTACACTTCAACAACAACAGTCTTATTTTACACCAAAGGGAAAAAATACAATGAATCATACAAAGATATCATCTAATAATTAATGCGCTGCAACATCCTCCCCACCCTGGACAATCTCCAGTGGTATAACCAGTTGGATTGGCCTGGTAATCTCTCTTTGATCTGGCTTAGTGATAACAACAGTCCGATGAACTCCATCCCGACCTATCCGTAAGTCCTTTACTCTCGCCCTTTTCCACATATGTCAGGGCAAGGTGTCTTCCTGCAGAAGGACAATGTCGCCAACTCTTATCTTCTGATTTCTACTGACGTTCTTAACTTTATGAAAACTCCTGAGTAGCTGTAAGTAGTCTTTCTTCCAACGATTCCAGAAGTCTTCTGTTAATTTCTGCTGGAGTTTGAATTCTTTTACTAAGTCCGTTGACTTTGAGGGCTTGGGACCTCTTGGTAAAGAAGAAAGTCTGCCCCCCTCCCCCCCCAAGAAGTGTGCTGGAGTGAGCACTTCGTCATCGGCCTGCGAGATAGGTCTCTAATTGAGTGCAGCTTCAATACTTATAAGGACAGTTTGAAGTCTCTCTTCGTTCAGACAGCTTCGCCCAAGTACTTTCCGAAGGCATCGCTTTATAGAACCAATCATCCTTTCCCAAAAGCCTCCCCACCAAGCCACACGTGGAGCAATGAATTTCCAGGTGATATTCATTTGGGCGATATACTGGTGGGTTTGATTAGATGTGAGGGTTTTCCACAGTTCACATATTTCTCAGTTAGCTGTATGAAATGTCTTAGTGTTGTCACTATAAATTGTATGTGGAACACCCCGTCTGCTAACAAATCTTTGCATGGCTAATAAGAATTTATCGGCCGTGGTGGCACTAACAAATTCAAGGTGGATGGCTCTAGTTACTGCACAGGTAAACAGAACAATGTAACACTTGGTACTTGTTCTTCCAGTTTTAGCGAATAAGGGTCCTCCAAAATCAATTCCAGAGACTTCGAAGGGTTTGTGTGGCCATGCAGTTGTAGGTAGTGGGACCTCTATTGCTTGACCTGCAGCGTGATTAGCTATTTTGCATGGTAAACCTTGTGGAGGACAGTTTTTATGACATGACGGGCATGTACAATCCAAAATGATGATCTAAGATCAAGGTGTACAATCCAAACCCCAAGGTGATACAATCAAATATGAGTATATATTATCAATAGCTTTGTGAAATGATTACCTTCCAGTATGAATGGATGTTGCTCTTCTTGAGTCAATTCCGAGTACTGTAGATGACCACCTAGACGCAGTAGTACTTCATGTAGGTATGGATTTAAATTCTTTATTTTTGAATTGTTGGACAATGGTACGTTCTCCATTAAAGCTCTGATTTCTGGTAGGAAACATTCTATCTGTACTGATTTAATCGAAAATGCACAAGCTGCAGTCATTTCTTCTGCAGTGAATTCTCTGTGGATCCTTTCTTTGTTTGCAAGTTTCCTTTGGGAGTGAAGAACAAATGCAGTTGTGCGTAAGAGCTTCCAGTAAGAACTGAATCTAGTGGGATCTATTACTGGTTTTATAATCTGGACAAGTGAAATTTGCGAAGATATGCATGATTTCTTATATTCTAAAGAGAAAGGAGAGGTGGTAACTTCATGAAGATCTTCTGGCCATTGAGATGGGTGCTGAGATAACCACATCGGCCCCTCCACCAGATAGATAATCGCTGTAGTGTTTTCGGACAGACACTTCTGGAAAGATAATCAGCAAGGTTGTCCTTTCTGGGGCAGTGTCTCCACTGACACGGCGAAGTGTGTGTTTGAATTTCGGTCATTCTATTACAAACAAATGTCTTCCAGGAATTAGGATTTGAATGTATCCAGGTTAGAACTATTGAGGAGTCAGTCCAGAGCATTGCATTGCCAATGCCACAGTTGGTAGCATTGTAGTAATAACACAGCAGTCGCATTCCCAACAATGCAGCTAGCAATTCAAGACGGGGGATTGTTACTCTCTTGACTGGTGCTAAGTGATTTTTGCTGCTTGCTAGGTGTGTGTGCGTGTGTGTGTGTGTGTGTGTGTGTGTGTGTAAGTATTTCCGTTGACCTCACACACGACGTACAAGGCGGCACCATAAACTCGCTCAGAAGCATCGCAAAAAACGTGAACGCACAAGCCTCTGTTCCTGGAGGCAGAGATCCATCTCGGTACAAATATATTGGATAGATCCGGAAGTGACGATCACCATGTCCGGGGGCAAGATTTCATCCCAACCCAATCCTAGTAGCCATGTGTCTTGGAATAAAATTTTGCCAGTGATGGATACTGGCAATACTAAACCCAGAGAATCATAGAAGCTTGCAGTAACTCTTAACAAATTCCGTTTAGTTGCTATCATGTCTAGCGTTTTGCCAATGATAGACATTTGAGTAAAACAAAGCACATCGTTTGCAGTATCCCATAATACACCCAGTAATGTAGTGTTCATTTTTATGTCTTGTCCTTGGGACTTCCATATTTCAGTCAGGTGTGGTGAATTTGTTGCCCATTTCGACAATGGCAAGTGTATTTGTTGCTTCAGCGAGGTCAGCTCGTAATAGAGATTCACTAATTCGTGTAGTTCTTCAGTTCCCGCTGCAATATCATCCATGTATGTATTCTTATGTATGACGGTTGCGGCCATGGGGAATTTTGACTTTTAAATAGTTGTCAGTTTCCTGAGAGTGGCTGATAACAGGAAAGGGCTGCATGCAAGACCAAAAGGAAGGCGTTTGAAGCGGTAAACAGTCGTCTTCCTTGTTTGAATCTGTTGTAAGTTTCCACTGACAGGAAACTTGTACCACAGGAATCTCTTGAGACCTCTGTCATCTGAGTGAAGAGCAAGCTGAAGGAAAGTTTGATTGATATCGGCTATAATGGTGAAACGTTGTAAGCCGAATTGGAGAAGTACAGCCATTACTACTGGTAGTAGGTTAGGACCAATTTCTAAAACGTCGTTAAGAGATGGTGCTCCTGCTTCATGAGCGGACCCATCAAAAACAATGCTCCATTTTATAGATCCTCGTTTTTCCCTTTTGACTATGTGATGAGGCAGATAAAAGGTGTCGGTATGTGATTCAGATGGAGCTAACTCAATGTGGTTGTCTGATATACTGCAACATCTGCGTGTCATAGGCATGTCTCAGCTCATTATTTTCTAGTAGACGGCTTTACAAAGCAGCGAAACTATTTTCAGCATTTCGTAAGTTATCAGGAAGAGCTAATGAGGGCTTACGTGGGAGACCAACTACCCGCTGTCCATCTTGGATAAGGTAAGATGCATGAAACTCTTCCAAAACCGCGGACTCCCTCACGCTCATTGCAGATTCTGGTTCTGGTTCTGAAGTAATACTTATCGATTCCAAATCCCAGAAACTCCTGATGTTATTGTCTGTTGGCTCTGATAATGTGTGGCTAATGAAGTTAACTGTAGTATGGACTGCTGAAACGCCTGGTCGACTTCCACTAAGTATCCAGCCAAACTCTGAAGATATTAAGACTAGAGACGGAGATATTCATATAGGCAACGTGTCATGAACAATTTGCCAGTATTGGTCGGCTCCTACTAGAAGATCAATAGGAACGTCCGTGTTTTCGTGCATAGGATCCGCCAGTGATAAATTACATGCATGTTGCATAATTGTGGCATCTCGTGGTACAGAAGGATGGCTGACAAAGGAGTGCAAACTCTCAAAGGCGTTGATACTAACGTGCTTGTTATTCCACATACTTCTTAGATTCAGACGGACGCATCGGTGTGTTTTAGATGTGGTAGCTGTGGACTCAAAAGTGTCAACCTTTAAGACACGAGTGTCAATCACTTGTAAATTCAGAATGGCAATCAAGAATCTGTTAAATGTGGACTGACTGCCAGCATCCAGAATACAACATATAAGTTTTTCCTTGCCTGTGAGTCCTGTGATATAAACACAAGCTGTCCGGAGCCGAATGACAACGTCACAAATTAAGGAATCTGCGTACGACTGCTGACAATTTGCACACACAAAACAAACTTACGACTCAAACCACGGGGGTCTGCCACCCAGGATTGATACGACTGACCAGTCAGGAAAGCACCACATGCATTTGTTGCCGATAATAAGAACTAAGCAATTCCGACATAGGGAAAAAAAAGACAGCTCAGCGGGCTCCGACAGCGGAGCTAGTTTACGCAAACGAAAAATATTGGCCTCAATCCATGACAAGAAGAAAGACTTCTGTAAGTCCGGGTCCGTTACCTTAAAAGCCGCAAAATGCTCCTGTAGATGCCACACATAGGAGTCCGTCCCAGTCTTCCTTAGACTCTTGGAAGGCCAGAGAAACTGGAGAAGCGGGGGGGGGGGGGGGGGGGGGGGGTAGGTCTGGGACGGAGGCGGTGGTGAAGGGGCCGAAGACGTAATCAACTCCATAAGCAAAACAAGCTGTTTATCTAATTGCTGCTGCTGCTGCTTTTGCAGTAACTGAAGCAACACCAGTTCCATAACCATCACAAATGAAAACATGCGTAAGCACTAAACTCGTCGCCTATTATACTGTTGTAACAGTATAATTTATTTATCATAAAAGACGATACAATACATTGAATAACAGAGTAGTACTCTATGCTGACAGGTCATGGAAAGCAGCTAAAGTTCACATGAGGCTCTGGCGAGAGCTACGACAAAGCGAGACCTCGCACACCGCGTGCTCGACCGGTCGTGACGGCGCTGCAAGCCATCGTGCTGCGGACTCAGCTATGGTGCGTCTTTCAGAAGCGGCTTGTGGTGGTACACTCCAACAGTTTCATTGTGTTCCAATAGGTCCAATCAGGTAGAGCCCCACTTTCCTGGGCAAGCCTAATACAACTGAGGTGCACAGGTGCCCCAGAGGTTGCTCACAAGCAACTGTTCAGTCTCAATGGCCACGCATCTCCTCGGCATGAAGCACACCTTGAGATTGGTGTTTTTGAGGTTTTTAATGTCTTCAGCAATTAAGCCAAGATCCTCGAGCTCTGGAATGTACAACATTTCACCATCACGCCATACAGTGGTCGCTGAAGCACGCACAGAGCTTACGGTATGTAGGGCAAAGCGCGACTGTCCACAGCTCGGGACCCCGGATTAGCCAAGCCTGTAATCGGCAAAAGAATGCCGAGCCCCTGAGCAGAACCAGTTGCAACAACAGCTTCGAGTAACAGTATCTGTTTTAGTAAATGCACTAATGTTATTTCGCATGGAGTAAGTTTGAGTCTGAGCAGCTGCTGCCTGTCATTCCTCATCTAATTTATTTTCCATTAAAACACACGAGTTCACCAGGCCTAAACTTGTCTAACATGTATCCTGTCTCATGAAATTTCTTCAATTTACATATTGTTGAATCATGAGAATGCACACACTGGAAATTTGAACACAAGGCAACATTGCATACAAGCAGGGCTGTATTTAAGGCAGTTGCAACACATGCAATTGCACATGGCAACAAAATTTTGCCATCAAAAACTTATTTTGTTAGTATAAATGTTATGCTTATTCATACAATTAGTAATTTTTTAGAATTGTCAATTATTTCTACCTGTTATTTAAATCTTGTACTACAAATATAAGATCTTCCCTATATGAGCATATCAAGCACGTAGGTTTATGGAAAGATAGCACTCTACATAATTATGCATTCTACAAGATCTCTCATATGGTGTGTTCCATTCTTCAACCATTCATGGATAAATTACCATCACAGTACATTGTTACTGATGTGTTTATCTACTCCAAATTAAGGCACACTATCAATTTACTTACTGGTCATAAGCATCTTATTTTTCATGTTCACTTGCATTGCTGATTTTGTTTTCTTCACGGTATTAGTATAGACAGACAATTTGCACTAAGTGGTTATTTCTCTAAGTATGCAAAATTTTGGAAAAAGGTCTGTTCATCTACATCTGCATGGGATACTCTGCAAATCACATTTAAATGCCTGGCAGAGGGTTCATCGAACCACCATTATTCTATTTATCTCCTATTCCATTCTCGAATAGCGCGCGGGAAGAAAGAACACATGAATCTCTCCGTTCGAGCTCTGATTTCTCGTATTTTATTCTGATGGTCATTTCTACCTATGTATGTGGGAGTCAACAATATATTTTTGCATTCGGAGGAGAATGTTGGCAATTGGAGTTTCGTAAGTAGCCCAAGCCGCAGCGATAAGTGCAGTTATTGTAATGATTCCCATCCCAGATTCTGTATCATTTCCGTAATGCTGTCTCCCCTGTATCGTGACAATACGAAACGAGCCACCCTTCTTTGGATTCTTTTGATGTCCTCCGTCAAACCCACCTGATAAGGAACCCACACTGGGCAGCAATACTCCAAAAATGGACGGACAAGCGTAGTGTATGCAATTTCTTTTGTAGTTCTGTTGCATCTTAAGGGTTCTGCCAACAAAACGCAGTCTCTGGTTTGCCTTTCCCATGACATTATCTATGTGTTCTTTCCAATTTAAAATACATTGTGTCATTTCAGACTGACTGAATTTCACTTTTAATTGAAATAATTTTGGTGGGTTTTTATCTCTCTCTCTCTCTCTCTCTCTCTCTCTCTCTCTCTCTCTCTCTCTCTCCCCCCCCCCCCCTCCCCCCCCCCCTCCCCCCCCCCCTTGTGTAGTGTGCTCAAGTTCAATGTTTCTGTGGTTATTACTTAATTATTCAACACTGTTGCTGCACCAGCTGCCGCCACCACCACCATGGAATGGAATGAAATGAAATGTACTATAAAGTAAATAATCAATCAAAGTTTAGTAGTTATTTTATTATTTTTAAATATATAGCTTTAACATTTGCCTTGTATTAAACACCACTGAAACATTATACATTAAAACTGAATATAATAATTATGCAATTTTTGATGGTAGTTCATAAACAGCAATTCTGACATGTACAAATATGGGGAGGAGGGAAGGAGGGCTTACAATTATTACTGCATGACGCAGCACACACCCTAAATACGGCCATATACATCAGATTTCTTTTTTATAATTCAACTTAAGTTATACCCTCTGATTTGTTACAGAATACGACAGAACAACCAATATGATCACCCTGCTTGGACCTATCTGTGTAGACAGTAATAAAATCAGAATGGCGATTTAAAATTTCAAGAAATTTAGTTTTATAAAAGGTGACTGAAGTAGAAGTCTTCCTGTAGAGTTAACTATAAAACCACCCTGGGCCTTCACCCCTGGCACTGGACCTGAATGCCTTCCACCTGTAGCAAATTACGGCTTTCCTTCGCGCGTATCCAAAATGGCCTTGACGTCCGAGGACGGTTACGGAACAACCATTCCAATGGCTGCTGTTGAACATTGACTAGCACTAGGGAGTTAGGAACCAATGTAGATTGGTATGTTTGATGTACAGTTAGTAGAAAGCAGGGGCTCAGCAACCTCTGCACTTAGGCTGACAACTGGGCTTGTGTGGTATGCACCAATTGATAACCTGACACCTTCATGGTGTATGGAATCCAGCATTTTCAGGTAAGAAGGCCTTGTGGATCCATAAACCTGGCATCCATAGTCGAGATGGGTTCGCACAAATAACCTGTAAAACTGGAGGAGCCGAGCCCTGTCAGCTCCCCAGGACCTATGGCTTACACACTGAAGGAGATTTGAAGCCTTGATGCATCTTAATTTTAAGTCCTTAAGGTGTGGTAACCAAGTGAGCTTTTTATCAAAAGTAAGGCCAAGATATTTCACCTTGTCCTCAAAAGTGAGAGCAGTGCCCCCCAGTTTGAGAACAGGAAAATTAAAAAGAGAATGGGAGCAGTTAAAATCAACACAATGGTCTTCTCCCTTAAAATCTGTTCTGTTTGACTATTTCTCCAACCATCTGATCACCATATGCCATTGACGAGCAGCCGTTGCTACATAGGAGGATACAAAGAAGATGGAGAAATCATCCACGAGGAGGGAACACTGTACTTTGTACGGTGGACATAATACTAATCTATTGATAGCAATGGCAAAGGGTGTCACACTTAAAACACTCCCTTGAAGGACACCATTATCTTGATTGAAACTGTCAGACAAGACACTCCCAACCTTGTAATGAAAAATAGTACCATCAGCTGTGTTCAATATATTTATTTAGCAACCAGTTTTGATGGTCAATGCCGTCATCTTCAGGCCCTTAAAATAAGAAACCTGCATATTGCTGGATTACAGTCAATATAACTGGTATCGCATATTAGTCCAATATTTCTGTAATATTGGACGATTGTGTGATACCAGTTATATTTACTGTAATCCAGCAATATGCAGGTTTCTTATTTTATGGGCCTGATGACTAAGGCATTGACCATCGAAACTGGTTACTAAATAAATATATTAAACACAGCTAACGGTATTATTTTTTGTTACAAGATATACATCTGAAGCCCCTGGTTCATAAGTAACACTTTCGCTGACACTTATAAGCGTCCGTGCTCAATGTAGGATAGAGTCAGCCGCGGAGAAAGTGTTAAGATGGACAAAGTCAAACTCCCAACCTTGTATCTAAAATACCTCTCCGTAAGGAAAGACCAAATAAAAGTGGGTAGACGTCCACGAAAACCCCACTCATGGAGCTGCTGTAAAACATTACACCTCCAGGTAGTATTGCAGGCCTTTTCCAGATCAAAGAACACACTGATCAGGTGGTGTTTACGTAGGAAAGCTTGCTTAATTTCTCATTTAAGCAAGATCAGGTTATCAAGTGCTGAATGGTACCTTCTGAATCCGCATTGGGAGCAGATGAGTAGAACACATACTAGGCGTCTGTTAACCATAAGCTCAGATGTCTCTTTCTACACAGCTGGTAAGGTGTATGCTACAATAACTACCAGCATCAGTCCAATCTTTCCCTGGTTTTAAAATGGACTCTTTCCATGAGCTGGGAAAGTCTCGTGTCAACCAAATTTGGTTAAAAAGCTGAAGGAGGACCTGCTTCGATTGCAGTTCCAGCTGCTGCAGCATGCTGCACGTTACTTCGTCAATGCCAGGAGCAGTAACATGAGCTACTGTTAATGCAGACTCCAGCTCGCACAGTGAGAATGGTTGGTTATATTCCTCTGCGTTGGTGGACAGGAAATCAAAACCAACCCTCTGCTGTATAGCCTGATGCCGGTGAAAGGTTGCATTCTGGCTAGAATCTGATGTGATGCTGTAAAACAATTCTGCCATTATCTGAGCAATGTCCCTTGGCGAAGTCAGGAGATGTCCTTGCCCTCGTAAAGCTGCTATTGGTGGTCGGAAGTTCTGCCTCGAGATCCTCATAATGGCTTCTCGTATTCTGCTTGATGATGTGGACCTATTGATAGAATTCAGAAACTCTTGCCAAGATCTCTCCTTACTTTCTCAAATAATTCGTCTCGCCCGTGCCTTCGCCACTCGAAAAGTTGCAAGATTTTCATCAGTAGGGCACTGATGGAATTGTCACAGGGCTGCCCTCCTGTTCCGAATTGCAGAATGACACTTCTCATTCCACCAAGGAACAGGCTGCCTCTTAAATTTGGCCTTCGATTTGGGGATCGACACATCAGTGGCGGCGTGAATCATGGCTGTAATGTGATCCACCCAGTTCTGAATGCCTTCATGCCACTCAAACACCCAACTGTTTAAAAAGCTGCCAGTCAGCTTTTTTGATGAGCCACCTCGGTAGCTGCCCAGCATGATCCATTCCATCTGGCAGATTTAGGCAGATTGGGTAGTGATCACTGCCGTAAAGGTCTTCTTCGACATCCCACTGGGCAATGTCTGCAAGAGCTGGTGAGCAGAAGGAGAGCTCAATGGCAGAAGATGTACCTGTATCAATGCTGAAGTGTATGACTTTACCTGTGTTCAGTAAAATTACTTCTGTAGACTGTATCACATGCTCAACCATTTGACCGCTGGGGCAAGTGGTGTTAGATCCCCATAATGCATTATAAACATCGGAGTCTCCTAAAAGGAGAAATGGGCGGGGAAGATCATCTATGAGCTGTGTCAAGAGGGCATCATGAAGAGGCTCTCCAGGTGGTAAATACAGAGAACACACAGTAATGGCAGTATGTGCCAACACACTAACTGCAACTGCCTGTAGTGTTGTAGTTAAGGGCAGAGGCATGGAATGGAATGTGCCCTTGATGAACACTGCCACACCGCCTTGCATCCTATCACCAGCCAGGTTGTCCTTTCTGTAGAGGTGGCCACATTGTTTGAAATGTTTCTCTTGAAGGGAGACACAGAATGACTTGCACTTCCTAAGAAGGTGTAATTCTTTCAAATGAGCCCTGAATCCGTTCATGTGTCATTGGAGTACAGTAGCCATTTTAGCAGTGCGGTTCTAGTTTCACCCTGTTTTTGTGCCAAGGTGGTGACTCACTACTTGAGCAAATGGTGGCAGAATGGCCGACTCATTCCGGTGATGAATCCAGCTCCATTATGATATCTTCGTCATAGGTTAAGGCTGCCATAACGACATCCAATGATGGCTGGGGAAGGCTTTTGACCAAACGTCAAAATGTCTTCTTTGACTACTACTTGCCAGAAGAAGATGAAGAAAGGGTGGGTTGTGAAGCACTCTGCTTCTGGGCTCCCCCCTCCTCCTGCTTCTGGGGAACTCCCTGCTGCTGGGGAATGTGCTCCTTTGGAATTGCATGTTCCTGTGGGATGACACTCTCCTTTTGGGGTGTCTTCTCAATGATTGCCACAGCTATCTCATCTTTCACTTCAATCGGAATGGCCTGAATTGCAATATCTCTACTAGCTTGAGTTTGCCATGTACAGATGCAGGTACAGGTGCTGCTGGGGAAAATGGGGATGGTCTGCATTGAGGTAGCGACTGTGTGCGTGGGTTTCTGGAGTACAAGGCATAGGTGGTCAGAAACACAGGTGGTTGTGTCACTTTATATTATTTTTTTGGTGACCAGATAAAGAATACTTTTTGACACTTATCTCCTGTATTTTCCATTCTTCAACAAAGAAAGGACAATCACGACTCCATACTGGGTGGTTTCCAGAGGTCACTCACTAGTGACTGTCCAACTTCAACAGCCATGCATCCCATCAGCATGCAGCACACCTTGGGATTGTGTTGTTGTTGTTTTTTTAATAGGGTTTTTTCCCATCCTCACAATCCCGGCAATAAAGCCAAGATCCCCACCCCCTGCAATATACAATGTTCCACCACTGCGCCACATGGCGGTCACTGAAGCATGTCAAGGGCTTTGGTCTAGAGAACTAGTGGCGCCTACCAGTCCCCAGCTCAGGACTGCAGGTTCGCCAAGCCCGTACTCAGCAAATTAATGCTGAGCCCCTGAGAGGGTATACATGTGCTTCCATTAACAAATGATCAATATAATTGTAGTCATAGAAACATGGGTACAACAGATAAATTTTTCTTTTTTTTTAATGTGTATTGATACCCAAAACAATAAATTAAAGGAAAAACTGAAAGTGTCACAACAAGAAATCACTTACTTGAACAATGTAGTTTAACGGGGGGAAGGCGTAACTCCTTGGCAATATCAGTGTTCTTCAGTTTCAGTGCTTCATCTACCTGAAATTGCAGATACAATCAATATTAATTTGCATCCTTTTGTGGAAATAGAATACTTTGGCATACATGAAGGACAATTCCACCATCTGATTTGACCTACGACATCAATGTAGTGGAAAACCCGTATATCGGGCATAGCCAACTTTAAACAATCAATGTTTGATGTTTCAACTGATTAATATTTTTTTGATTAAATCATGGAGCTCACTAAAACTTACTTCCCGTACTAGCAGCATCACCTGATTTGCTAGGATATTAATATTCTTAGAAATCTGAACAACATAGAATGACTTGTTTACTGTTTCGTAGAGTTCATAAAGTAAATAAATAACACTGTTTATACTCTATGGTTGACAGGTTCTTGATGTACCCTTGTCCACTCAGTAAGGGTAAATGTCCTCATAAAATTAACAGTTTGCCACCACAGCACACTGATGTCAAATGTCAAAGCCTGCAGGTAGTATCGCATGCTTCAATTGACCCAATACTTTAGCCATGAAGGCAATCCAAATATTAAAATTAAAAATGTGAATGGCGTCACTTTATACTGAAGAGCCAAACAGAAATCATACTTTGCATTATCAATGTATATGAAATAATTGATAGAACAGAAGTTCTCATCAATAATGTAAAAATGCATGTCATAGTAAAAATGTCAATATTTTGTCCTAAAAGTTCTCTATTTTGTATTAGTCCCTCCTGTGGCAAATAGTAAAAAACTGAATTCCTATTTTATCATTAAAAAAAAAAGGCAAGAGGATTTTACTACAGTCTACCCTAAGTGCTGATCACCTAGATTTACCAACAACATTTTTCAAAAACTGTGTCTTCTTTCACAGTGTGTTTTCTACATCAACATCTACATTTTTACTCTGCAAATCACATTTAAGTGAAAGGTAGAAAGTTTCTCAAACCACTTTCATAATGGTTAAAAAAATAAAACAGTCCACATCGCAGAACTGTTGTTTTTATTTCATGACCGGTTTCAGTCAATGTAGACTGTCTTCATATAACTAGCACCATGATGGCAGGTGGTGGCAATGGACACTGACAAACCAGTCATGAAATAAAAAAAAAAAAAAACAATTCTGCAATCTGGACTATTTCAATTTTAACTATTATCTTAAGATAGCTGTTCTCCATTATGCTTTCTAAAATTACACTGTCATAATATTTATCTACCGTTTCATTCTCTAATAGCATGCATAGAAAAAGGAACAGCTAAATCGTTCTATTTTAGATCAGATTTCTCTTATTATGATCATGTATAATCTCTGTAAGTGGATGCTACCAAAATATGTTCGCATTCGGAGGAGAAATTTGATGAAAGTAATTTCGCTAATAGATTTCACCATGCTGAATAAAGGCTTTCTTTTAACGATTTCCAACCCAACTCTTATCATTTCTGTGACACTAACCCCCACATTGTGATAATTTGAAATAAGCTGTCCTTCTCTGAACCTTTCTATGTCCCCCATCAACCCCACCTGGTGAGGATCTCGTAATGTGTAGCAATAGTTGGAAATAGCAGGGACAAGCTTAGTGAAAGCAGTTTCTTTAGTAGAATTCTAGCATCTTCTAAGTGTTCTGCCAATTAAACATAGCCTTCACACAATCATTGTGTGTTCTCTGCAGTTAAATTTGTTTTACAGCTTTTATATTTAATTTATACTGAAAATGCAGTTTAATTGATTCTCTTGGAGCTCACATGGATGACTTCACACTTTTCATTACTTAAAATTAATTGACAATACAGTAATAGGACAGTTTACAACTTGCTGCAAAGACATGACGACGAGCCGTCACACAACCATCAGCTTCAGCTGCCGCACTTTGGTTATGTGACAGTGTTGTGTGCCTGTGTGATTGCTTGAATGTTCCTAATTCTGAAGGAGGCCATGGCTGATAGCTGAAAGTGTAATGTCTGTGTGTGTCTTTTTGTGTGCTTGTCGTGGCTCGTCGTCATGTCTTAGTTGTGAGTTGCAAACTGTCCTATTACTGTATTGTTAATGCCAACCTCGACTTTCCACTATTAAAATTAATTGACAATTTTTTGCTCCATGCAGGTATCTGATTTAAATCTTTTTGCAGTTGCTTTTGATCTTTGGTTGATTTTACTGACTAATAAACAACAGCACCATCTGAACAATCTAAGAAGGAGCTCACATCATCTCCTAAATCATTTATAAAGATTAGGAGTAGTGGGAACCTATAACATTACCCTGGGGCACACCAGCAGAGGTTCTAACTTTTGAACAGGACAAATAGTACTGCGAGCTAATATGTATGAGCTACTAGGTGGCAGGGACCCAAGGGGATTAAATGATAAGGAATCATTAAAATTGTGGAAACAGTTTCTGTAAGATTGCAGATAACCTATCATCATATATATTTATTCTACTCGGTAGAGATATCCTAAAATCAATTTACAGTAACAGTAAGTTCAAACATTTCAGTGAGAGTGGAATTTTCTTTTCTTCTTTTATGTTCAAAATTTTGATGTCTCCATCTACAAACTCTTCAAGCATGTTACTACGCCAAATAAAATCATTTTCCCTATTATTTGAAACATTCACGACAGTTCCAGCATTGGGAGAGAGAGAACCTGAAGTGACAGTGGAGCTTCAAAACCTGAATTGTACACACAGGTGCAGCACACAAATCACCGTAATAGTACCACCAACATAACTTCTAAACACAGATTAATGAACTAGGATATACGATGAACGTTATTTATTACTCCCCACAGATATCACTATTTTTCCTGTAGGAGCACAGCTACAAGTCAAGTGATATGCTGCATTTTCATTGGTTGCTGCTCGATTCCAGAACTATGCGCCGTTGTGGATTCATCCTGTATGCCGTATTACGCAGTTTGAGTTCGTAGAAGTTGCTGTCAATACTGGTAACTTTCACAAGAACATGCTAGAAGGTGTTGCTGATAACCGGTTTATTTATTTTCGATGACATCACATGAACGAACTCAAAAGGAACTGAGTTTTGCTAATGGAAAAAAATGACACCGATTTATTATTTAAACCTGAAAATCTTAATTCGAACCACTCCAATCGTAATCTCATAATTTTAACCAATTTTCATAACACGCTCAAATTATAATGGTTGGAACCTCTGCACCAGATATCACTTGTGTTTTACTTTATGACTTTTCCTTCCCAACAGGAAATCACAAACCCAATTGCACAAATGATGTGATATTCCAAAAGAATGCAATTTTATTGGAAGCCGCTTGTTGGGGTACAATGTCAAAAAACATTCGGGAAAACTAGAAATATTGAATCAACTTGGGATCCCTTGTTGATAGCTCTCATCACTTTGTGTGAGCAAAGAGATGTGTTTCGCATGACTTATACTTTGTTTATTCAGTTGACTACGAGTTGATTGGTCATTTTATTTGACATATTTCATAATGTTTGAAAAAGTATTTGGTTCTAAAATCCTGCTGCAAACCAATGTCAATGATATGGATCTGTAATTTTGAGAGTCACTCTTATTATCTTTCTTGAATATTGAAGAGACTTATGCAACTTTCCAGTCTTTGGGTACAAATCTATCGCTGAGTGAGCAATTTTATATGACAACTAGGCATGGAAGGAGGAGGGAAGCTTAGGGTTTAATGTCTTATCGACAGCTTGATCATTAGAGACAGAGCTAACGCTCAATGGTTTGGGTAGGACAGCAAAGGAAATCGGCCGTGCCCTTTCGAAGGAACCATCCCGGCATTTGCAAGGAGTGATTTAGAGAAATCACGGAAAACCTAAATCTGGATGGCCGGGGGGTGGATTGGAACCACCACCCTCCTGAATAAACTAGGTATGGGGCTATTGTATACCAAACTGTGAAATGAACCTAACTGGTATACAATCTGGACTGGAAGACTTGGTCTTGTTAAGTGATTTAACTTCTTTTTCTACTCCAAGGTATTTACTTCTAATTACACATGCTGGCGTAAATTCTGGGGTATTTTTGTTTGTCATCTTTGGTGAAGGAATTCCAGAAAGCTATGTTTAGTAATTCTACTTTAGCAGATCTATCAAAGTATTGATTGTGTATTGCCACTGGTGTATTTCACATACAACCAGAATTTCTTTGGATTTTCTATTAAATTAAGAGTGTTTCGTTGTGGAAACTATTATAAACAACTCACATTGAAGTCCACTAAATTTGGAGTATTACTGGTAATATTTCAGCCAGATACAAAATTTACAAAACAATCCCAATTAGGAAGTGATTTCTGAAATAGGTACTACCTTCTGATGATTGTCAGTTAAGAAGAACATGCAAGAAGTATATAAGGAAAACTTATGTTAATAAAAGGCGTCATATTTCTTTCTTCTGAATAAACAAATGCTAGTTTTATGTTATAGAAATAGTACCATTTTACTGATGATAGTAATACCTTCACTGCAAAGTACTGCCCTTTTACTTTGACCAATGAAGTTAAACTCAGCCCTAAACATTTACCTTCCAAAAAGTGAATTTTGTGAAATTGATCTAGTGCTCTGTACACCATCCCTGTTCCGTTGGACACCTGCTTCATGTTTTTCCACCAGTTTAGAAAAGTATTACATTTCCTGTCCCATATCCTACTTGTCAAATGCTGCCTAATCCATGAAATACCTCCCAAACCTAGTACTAAAATATCATCTTAATGGTATAGGCATCCCTAAATTACCTCAGCTCATTCTGTGAGAAACAGCAAATGCGTAAACTCAACAACATACGTCCTCTCTCAAACTGTATCCCTTGCACTCCAACATCTGGAGGAGCTCTTCAGACACCATCTCCACAAGTTATGCAGCCCACTGACATCCCCCTGCCACTTTGCAGTACAATTATCCTACCCAGTGCTCCACCTATTTAACTGCACATAGTACCCAGATCTAGCCTAGCCAATATTTTCAACTTACCACATCCCTAAAAACTCCCTACAAACCCTCCACAATATACAAATCTGGAACAATCTCAGAACATGATCTGTCCTCCAAAAACCTCAAACTCATGGAAGTTTCAGTCCTATCCAAAGTCTAGCCTTAAGGCCCACACCCAATTTAACCATGTTGTACTTAAAGACCTCGGCTCTGCTTCATGGTCCCTATGATGGAAACACTACATAATCACAAATCCCTCTAATCAAAACGACCTTCATTTCAACACTGAACTCTTCCTCTTCCAGTTTATACCATCAGCCAATGTAGGTATCCCTGCACTCCACCTAACCACCCTCGCCTCAAACTTGGCCTCACCATCTTCCTCCAATTCCTTTCCCAAGAACATCAAATTTTCAGCACAACAAAGGGCAACCATACACAACCTTGAAAAAGATTCTGACCCGAGTGTCAACCCAATAGAAAGTTTCCACGAATGTTGTGAAGAATCACAGTACTAAATAGCGTAAGGCCTCTGCCAACTATCTGACGCTTCCGCCTAAAACATTATGGCAGATTGATTCCATCCTAACAGCCCAACAAGATCTCCCCCCCCCCCTCCATATCCCTGTTTAAATACTATGTCCCTTCCCAGAGCCTCTCCTTTAAATCCATCTCCTTTCTGACCCCAACACCATCTACCTCCAACATGTACCCAAAAGTACACAAACAAAATAATCATGGCTTCTCCCTTTGGAACACCACCTTAATATTGGTGGGGAGGTTTGTATGTGTCAGTTATCCACCGAGCTATGCTGGCCGGAGCTGTGCATGCCAGACAGGTCAGTGGGTGAGATTCTAGACAAAGACTATGACCCTAGGAGGCTCCTACCTTAGAGAGTTTGTGGATGGACCCTTATCTAAGCCTGGCATTACTTCCACTTCCTTTTGACAGGCTTCCTCTGCATTCTTACCTATCAGCCTTTCTTGGCCAACTCTTGATTTTTTTCAACCCCAATGGTATTAGGTTTCAAGGCCCAAGGGAGTCTTATTTTCCTTTTCCTATTCTTATTTCCAACTGATGCCTTGTAGTTAGAAGTGGGAACTTCAAAGGCTAAGGGAAGAATCCTCAACAGACAATCAGTAGGCCTGGTTGCTTAGAAGGCAGCCCCTTTACACCAGGCTTTGGGTGCTGAAGGCCTGAGAGTAACCTATTACAGAAACATCAATAAACAGAAGATGAATGAATAAATATTATTTGACCTTTAGCATGAAATCTGGTACAACAATTGGAATTTACAGATAATGTGGCACGCAGGAAGATTGGCTGAAATATCTAGGAAGATAAAAAGACACAGATTGGAAATACAGAAGAACCTCTGAATAATGGACACCAATGATGAAAATAAAGCTGTCTGCTTTTAAGAAGTGTCCACTGTTAGGAAAAGAATGAAATACAAAATAGTAAACTACCGTTTATCCGAAATGATCGGTATGGTGGCCAGTTCGGATAAAACCAAAGTCTTCTGTTTTTCACGTGTGAATCACACCGAATTGCGTAAATACCACTAAGCATGATCGTAAAATGTGCAAATGCCAACCCGCTTTTTGCACCGATACAGCCAGCCATAATTTCTGCAGAATTCTTACCCTTTTCCTTCAATGAGCACACAAAAAGTCATCGCTTTTGATGAATTAGAGGACCTGAAACTGGTATGCTTTTGGCTCTTATTTGTTCATGCCACAGAAACAAAACTTCTGAGGATGTGAACCTTTTCTTATTCTTTTTTGAGATTTCATTTCACTGCTTAATGCTTGAATGGAACAAAATGTTTAAATTTCTGATCAATTTGTTTTTCAATCAGTAATCGCACTCATACCGACGTTCAAATCCGCAGCAACTTTCGTGGGTGGCTCACCAGCATCAATTTTCTGCAAAGAGCGAAGCTTTTTTTACAAGGATATCACATTCTTTTTTTTTTTTTTCGCACCCGTAGTCAGCGGTTTTTTTTTTTTTTTTATAGCGGCACTCGAATTATTCTTTTTGGTATTGGCCACTTTTATCTCAGGGCATTTTAAAGCATGCAGCGCGAGCACAAAACTTCAACTCGAAAATACACAAACAAATGACAAGAAAGCACTGAAGATGCATAAGACAAAGCTTTTGACTTTTGAAACCAGGCTGTGACAGCCATCGAATGAAAACATTCGATACACCTTTCGCCTCTCCCATGTCCTACCCAAGCCCACGTGGGATGACAATAGTGTGTTGATTATTTAACACTTGATGTACCAACAGCAGGCAAAAAGTGATTGGCGTCGCACTCTCATTATCTGTTTCTGCACGGCATGAACCAATACTGTACGTACTGTACTTTCAAGAAGTTCCAATAGATGGCAATGTCATGAAATCGCGCAATACGAACAAGAAACATGAGAGAACTTCAATCAACACAAGTCAAAATTGATGACACTCAGACTTTTGACACGCAAGAGTGCACCGATTCTTTCACGCTGTCCATTATTTGGAAGTTTTGATTGTTGTTGGGCGACATATTACGGTGCCCATGTCCGTTATATTGAGAATGTCCGCTATTCAGAATAATTTTAGTATGAGGGCTAATGTTTTACAGGGGAATTTTAAAATGCCTGCTATTGAGAGGAGTCCGTTAAGGGAAGTTTTATTGTACTAGTCAGTGAGACTAGATGGACTGGGTTAAGTGAGACAAAACCCAGGAAGGGGACAAACTGCTGTAGTCGGGAAGGGAAGAACACAAATGGGACATTAGATTACTAATTACTCAAAGAAGAGTTTAATAGAATGGTACCCAGTCACATAAAGGATTTTAGTAGCTCACTTTGCATCACAAGTTAGTCCAATTACAGTTGTGCAGTGTTCTGCACTGAAAGAAGCAGGAGACGAAGAATAAAAAGAGCAATTTTATGGTCAGCTACATCGTACACCCAACCCCATGAACCACAGACAATGCCGGGGTGGGGTGGCAGGCCCTCCCCCCCTCCTTCTTTTGTGTGGTTTTAGGGCGCACAACTGCTGAGGTCATTAGAGCCCGAATCAAAACTGAGATATACCAAAGGATAATATGCCTATATGAAAACAGCAAAAAACATAGGGTAGAATACAAAAAAAGAAAGAGCTAAATGTCCTTTGACAAATTGGTCAAGCTGATAAAATTCAAGACTCGAGGAGCAGCAGCAGCAGCAGCTCTTGCGTCAACAGCTAAAATTTCTTCCAGGGTATTCGGTAGATTCAGTGCAATCTGTACAAGACAACAAAACATGGCGCACCTTCAGTGGGTGACCACAGGAACATAACGGTGCAGTTAGCATGTGGCGGTGGCTGAACCGGCAATGTCCGATCCACAACCAGGACAAGATGACTTCTCGTCGCTAGCGGCGACAGGACTTCTTCCAAGCCACTGGGAGCAGTTTAATGGTTAGAAGCTTGTTACTTCCAAGCGAGGACCACACATTATGCCACGATGATATAAGGCAATGGGAAAGAGCCCCTCGAATATCATCTGATGGGACAGTGCGTAGCTGTAGGGGGTAGGAGAGTTGCAGCCTTGGCCGTGGCATCAGCAGCCTCGTTACCAGGCACGCCTGCGTAGCCAACTACCCACAGGAGGTGAACAAAGGGATATCAGCAGCTAATAATTGAAGGGAGCAGTTGATTCAGTGCACAACAGGATGGGCCAAATAGGGGTCTCTCAGACTGGATGGCACTGAGGGAGTCAGAGCAGATGACATAGTAAGGATAACGGTGTCGGCGGATATATAGTACAGCATGTTAGACCCTTTAGTTTCAACGGCTGGGAGTGCTTCCCTGAAGTAATTGGAAGCCCTTCAAACAGCAGCTAGATGATCCTTCCACCACCAGCTAGGGTCATTCTTTCCACTGGTTACAACCTTTGAAGGGACCTCTTCCAAGAGAGAGGAGTTGGAGAAGTCCGTTGCTTCTCTGTCTGGAGAATGAGGACTGGTGTCCCTAATGGTTGGGGGAAGGATGCTCCCACAAAAGGTATTGGGGGGAGAGGGGCAGGAGTGACAGGTCAGCCCACAACCATCAAGGGTGCAGACTGAGTTTAATGGCCCTTAGGGCCTGCAAAAATTGTTTGAACCTTTGTTACAGTCATTGCCAGAGAGGACAGGTACGTGACTGCAACAAATGAAGTTACCATGAACACAGGGACAAGTTGCTTGTATTTTTTCCTTTGTGTTCACCAGTCTTCCCAGGGACTTTATCACCAAAATGTTTGTCTCTTTGTGGATTATGGTACAGTCCAGTGAGAAGGGTGGATGGAGCTGTCCACAGCTTGTGACATGTGATTGAAACAGAAGCATGTCACGTGCAAGTAGTGCCCACGACAAGGCTGAAGATGTTGCTTCTATCAAAACTGACCGACTTCACATCTTAAACATACCTATGACTTTCCACGCTTTTTGTGGTTGTGGCCTCCAGTCCAAAGCTGGTGTGATACACCTTCCACACTACCCTGTCCAGCACAAGCATCTTCATCTCCCAATAAGAATGGCAACTACATCCTCTTTTACCTGCTTACTGTATTCATATCTCAGCGCCCTTCTACAACTTCTACCCCACACACTTCCCTCTAATGCTAAATTGATGATTCCTTTATGTCTCAGACTGTGTCCCACCATTCTACCCCTTCTCTTAGCCAAGAAGGCCAGAAATTTCTTTACCCCACAATTCTTCCCAGAACCTTTTAATTAATTAAGTGATCTACCCATCAAATCTTCTACATTTTCCACAAGAAACAGAGCCTTTGTTGATATGAATTATTCCCCTTCAGTTTGGGTGCATACAAAGAATTCGAGGGAGTACAGCTCTTCCCTATCTTTGGTATAACTTGGGAGTCATATCTCAGCATTAAGGTGTTCTTTCACACTTAGAGACACAGGTGGCCATTCAACCACCAGCATTTGACTTCACTCATTTCATTTTAGTCCCACGAGCAGCTAGGCAAAATGATCAACCCAGACAAAGCTCCACATTGCTGGATAAGCCTAATACAACTTAGGTGCAGCTGATCTTGAGAGGTTGTCAGCTAGTGATTGTTCCACCTCAGCAGCCAAGCAGCTCCTTGGTGCACAGCAGACCTAGATATTTAAGATACTTTTATATGAGGTTTGGACTGTCCTCATAACCCAGGCACTTTAAGTCAAGATCCCAGGCTCTGTAACATAGGTTCCACCATCGTGCCATATAGTTCTCACTGAGGAAAGCACAACCTTATGGTATATAAAGAACTATAGTCAGACTGCAGTCCCCAGCACAGGGACCCCAAGTTCACAAAGCCCATACCCAAAATGCTGCAATCCGTGAGGGGCCAGCTAACTATAGCCATAGATTGTGGTCATTCAGATGATGTTAGACGAGATAGGAGTCCATGGAATAGGAGATAAGAATTAATGTAAAGTGGCTGTGTGTGCTGGATGTAGTGCTTTTAGGTAACACTCGTGTGACACACAAACATCAGCACATGAGCCTCACAGTGAAGGGTAATAGGACCTTACAATTTAAGAAATATGTATTTGATCCCGCCTCTGTCTCGTCCAAGAAAGGCACTGGACAGTTAGCTGCTGCAAAGAGCCACACCACCTTCCAAGTGGCATGTGCATAGCAAGCACTCTTCTGTTAAATGAAAGGCAGCTGAATGTAGGACCCCATTATGACAAATTTGCAGGCTCAATTAGTACAGCCAATATGAGACAAGAACTTCACTGTAGACTGCCATGACACATTACAATGGACCACCCGAGGAAACTACTCAATGTTCAAGAGTTTCAAGTGTTTAAAACCCATAAATGAAGAACAAGTCAGGCAGTTGAATGTTGAACACTAGATTAACATGGGTGATGATCAGCTAAATTGCCAGAGATCACATTGTGTCAGCAACAGAAAGTCTAATAATTCATTACAGAGAAAAAGTGATGAATGTCATAATTCAGTCATTCCAAGAGCCCTTTGTCATCACCAGTAAGTCTCATCAAAAAGAAGTTGGCAGCTCTGTGCACTCTACAGGAAATAAAGTAACCAAAAAAGATGTTTACTCTCATCCATTACTCAATGATGTTGGACTGTGACGGGAGCCAAGTTTTTCTCAACCACAGACCAGTACACAGGTTATCAGCAAATAGAAGTCGACAAAGCTGACCGTAAAAAATCTTGTCCCCCTCCCCCTTTTTTGTTATTCCAAGGGTTATAATTTAAATTAATGCCCTTCAGTCTGTGTAATGCACCACAGACCAGCAAAATTTTGAATGGAAGAGGGATAATCTTTTATGTCTCTTCAAATAGTCTGACATGTGGAAAACTGCAAATTATGGTAGTCTCAAACTTTTGAAGAACACACAAAGACTGAGAACAGTTCTTAAATTTATGAAGCACAGTTGCATAAAACTTAATACAAGAAAGGGTCAAGAGCAAAGGAAATGAGAATACATGGACATCTTGTACCAAACGAAGGGGTGTGGGCCGATCCAGAAAAGGTGTAAACTTTGACCGATTTTCTATTCCTATAAATACCAGTGATGTGAGAAGCTTCTGGAAATTTTGTTTCTGTATGAAAGTCAGACCCTCCAGGTGCTGTTAAAATTGATGTTAAATTTACATGGGGAAATCTCTGTAAGAGTCTGTCAATATCCTGTGAAGAGCTAAGATGACTGGCTAACATGCTATGCATGTATGTATGGAAATGTTGAGCAGAGCAATTGGGATGAGATTGTGCCTTTCATAACAATCACCTACAACACTGCTATACAAGAGACTACTGGATATTCACCATTCAAGTACAAGAGGTCACAGGATGAGTCTCACCAATCACACAAATTGTGTGATAACATGCTGCTAGATATACCCTTCACATTCCTAAAATATCATGCCCAAGTGGGCCATAGGAAAAGAGAAAATGCAATCTAAAGTTTCTATCACTATCCACTATCATGTAGGCTATTATAGGTGCCAACTATTATGTATAAAAGGTTAGCATGCGGTGTTTTAATTTTGCAGGCCTGGGGTCGATTCCCGTTGCTCCCATTATTATTATTATTATTATTATTATTATTATTATTATTATTATTATTCACAACAAGTCATCAACTAAAGTGGCTTCTAACATAGTGGCAATAACTTTTGATTTCATTTTATCTTTTCCTATGGCCCAGTCAGACAAGTTATTTTAGGAATATGAAAGGTATATCTTCTCACACAAATTAAGCAAAATCTGTGAAACCCATCCCACGACCTCTTCTGGTTACTGCATAGCTGTGAACCAACAACAATGATAACTCAGCCTTTCCAGTTCTAGTTGACAATGTGGACAATTTTATGGGTCAATTATTAACTAGGGCTGAAGAGGATTAGCAGTTAGCTCAACTTCATACGCTCCAGGTACAAAACAAGGACTGTGAAAGGTATCACACAAGCCATGACCCTGGTTCATTCCACCCTGGCGACCTTCCCTAGATCTTCACTCTAATTTGAAGGTCGGGCTATCTGAGAAGCAACTCTGATGTTACTTTAAGCCATAGAAAATAACAAGCTATATTGTTGCGTTGAAATAGAAGCAGGCTTGACTTCGAAGGAAACTTAACACAGCACTTATACTGAAAGCACGTTTATTACAAACTTAACATACACGCACCACTGACTGCCTCTCGGGCAGAGTGCTCTGTTATTTATACACAGACAGAATGTACCAGAAATTAGAAGAACAGTTAACATAAGAAACAAGTAAAATTTACAAGTTAACATACAAAAGATGTAGAAACTTCTGGAATTGATAATTACAAAGAAATAAATTTTTGCCAATGGGCATGATTGAACCAACGACCTTTAGCACTGCAGTCGGTGACGCTATCCCCTGCGCCACGCCGTCAGTCGATGTACGTTGTGTCTCGCGGCAATATGATGCCATGTATCAAGTTGAAGATTGCGACTCCAACATAAATCAGAGATTAGAGCCCACAGAGGCATACCAACAATATGAGACTGGAATAGGAGGGTAAACCAATAGTAGTACTCAAGGTGGTAGATGTAGATGAGATGGAAGGTTGGGGAGACAGTATACGTCCTGTGAATAAAACAGATCCCATAGCTCAGGATAAATCATACTTCTGGCATGGTTCAACAAGGTAAAAGGCAACAAAAGGGATGACGACTACTTAAGTTCTAATGTAATCTGCCACCAAAATGAGCACCAGGCATCAATAGCAGGGCCAACGACTCATTCTCACAGCAAGGAGATGTGAATATCTGTGTTAAGGAGAGAACAATGTTAATGAAGTGACGAAAGACAGGAAGAGTAAAGTGTTACAGATAATGTGCTGGACGCCAATGCAAAAGATTCTGGGGCTAAACTGCAGAGTCTGTTGCCCATGATCTGCAAATGTTGGCAACACCACAGCAGTCAACCATAGAGCAGGTACATTTGTTTATTATTATTATTATTATTATTATTATTATTATTATTATTATTATTATTATTATTATTATTATTATTATTATTATTATTATTATTTCGCATTCTGTACGAAACAGTGATCATTTTAAGTGATAGTTAGGTTAGGTATTGATTAAACAAGATTTTTTTTCCTTTTCAGTATGTGAGGGTGCACCCAAATCATCGGTCCAGAAACGATCTATTTACAGTTGCCAACATATGCGCCAAGCTAAAAACAAGGGCAACAGACTCTGCAGTTTTACCGAGTCTGGGTTCGAGAACCACCTTGTCTGTAGATTTTAATTTGAATATAGTGTTAAGTACCTTCCAGAAGTACTAAAAAAATAACGTGTGAGAAGTTTCTGTTAGTGTATACATATGTGTAACTTCAGCTGCAGTATGTTCGTTATCTGATATTGTACTTGAGTTTAAATGCTAAATGAACCATAACTGAGTAAACCAGTGTACATTAACCAACTAGCTACCCCATAATACACTGGTAGTTAAAATATAACCACAGAAATATAGCCGAGTGCATAACTTTCCAACATTTTCAAATTGATAGGTTCATTACTTTTGTTACAAAATAAATTAAATCATGTTTTGTTCTACTTTTATGTATGTGATGATTATGTATTAATTTGATGCATTACATATGGACAAACTATTACAATTTCACTGAAAATTCTGAAACAACTAAACAGCAGCTGATCAAGGTATACAAACCTTCACTGGGAAATACTAAAATACCGGTAAGTGAAAGAAATGCCTCCAGAAATAAAATAATGAATTTTCTTTAAACCAGATGTCTATCTGTGGTTATTTCTGGGTCAATCGAAATGAAGTGGTCCAATTAAAATTAAGTTTGTTGCTTCACCACTTTTAAATATTGGTAAAACTTTATAATGTTTCTCGCCGGGCTCCAGTGCTCACTTTGGCAACAGATGAACAATGACGTGTAGAATTGCATTAATATTTTTCACAAGCTACAGAGTACGTGTTATTGCTGCTCGTTTCACTCACAACAAAATTAATACTATACCTGCTCTATGGTTGACAGGTTCTTGTATGTATCCTTGTCCATTCAGAAAAAAAAATAATTTGTTTCAATTGAAGTTGTCAAGACAAAACATTTAATGGTCATCTGAGTTGCCCCCATTAACCATTGGTGCCAACATACCTAACAACTGGAGCCCGGCGAGAAGCATCATACAATTTAACCTAAATATTTTTTATGCCTGATTACCCTATAATTAAAAAGTTCTAACAGTTTTTACAAAGATTTTTCCCTGCACTGTTAATACAAGGAAGGTAGGAATGACACGTCGACAGTATGGTCATTAGAGCAGCAGCTTGCACACTGATTATACGGGTAAGAATGGGGAAAGAAATTGGCCATGCCCAGTGAAGGGAATCACTTAGAGAATAGTTTCTTTTATTATTATTATTATTTTTTTTTTTTTTGATAGGGCGTACAACGTCTCAATTCATTAGTGGCCAGATCGGAACAGATATTCGCCAGATCTCTAAAAAATTTATAACTGCCAGAAAGGAGAGTATCAAGAGAAAGCAAAAACAGAAGGATATATAAAAAAGAAAAAAAGAAACAAATAGAAAGGTTAAAAATCCTTTCATAAATTAGCCACTTTGATAAAACGCAAAACTCTAGCAGCTGCTCGTATGACATCAGCTAAAAGTGCCTCCAGAGTAGATGGCAAATTAAGGGCTGCATGGAGATGATTAAAATTAGGACAAGACAGTAAAACATGTCGCACCATCAGCAATTCACCACAGCAGCACAGCGGTGCAGGGTTAGCGGTTAGCAAATGACAGTGAGCCCGTTTAATATTGCCTGATGGGATGCAAAAAGTATTCAAGCGAGGCAAAAGAGCTGCTGCCTTGGCTGCAAAGTCGGCAGTCTCAATCCCGGGCACACCCACGTCACTAGGGACCCACAGAATACAAACATGGCAGCCGTTATCTGCTAGCAACTGAAGGGAGCGTTGGATTCAGTACACGACAGGATGGGTCGAGAAAGGGTCGCTAAGACTCTGCAGGGCACTAAGGGAGTCAGAGCAGATGGCATAAAAGGGATGGCGGCGGATGTATAAAACAGCCTGGTGGAGGGCAAAAAACTCGGCCGTGAAATTCGAGCACCGGTCAGGGAACTTTAATTGGAACTGGTCATCCCCGACGACGAAGGCAGATCCGACACCGTCAGTACTCTTGGAACCATCAGTGTAGATAAATATGGCATTATCAAAACACAAACAGAGTTCGACAAGCCTCGAGCAATATACCAAATCCAGAGTGCTCTCCTTGGGGAGCGAACTAAGTTCAAGGTGGGTTTGAACCTGGGCCTGGTGCCATGGTGGCAATGGGCTCTCACTCAACCAAAAAGTGAAAGAAAGGGTAAAATCTAGTTGCTGAAGCAGGCTGCAAAACCGAACTCCAGGTGGAAGCAAGGCAATCGCAGAAAACTGATATTGGCGATCGAGGGAGTCATCAAAGAATAATGGGTAAGATGGATGGTTGGGCATCAACAGCAGTCGGTATGCGTACTGACACAAGAGTATGTCATGCCGAGAGGTATAAAATGAGGGCTGGTATAAAATGCACCGATCGCCAGGTGTAATCCCTGATGGTGAATGGAGTTGAGACGGCGGAGAAGGGACGGCCGTGCAGTAGAGTATACAAAGCTTCCATAGTCTAGCTTCGACTGAACAATGGCCTGGTAAGGGTGAAGCAGGACAGTATGATCTGCTCCCCATGATGTGCCACAAAGAACATTAAGGGTTCGGGCACAATGGGCAGCCAGGTAGGACACTAGTGGGGACCAGCAAAGTTTCCAATCTAACATTAGCCCCAAGAATTTGCTTGTCTTCACAAATGAGAGAGCAACGGGGCCGAGATGTAGAGATGGTGGAAGAAATTCCTTGTATCTCCAGAAGTTTATACACATTTTCTCAGTGGAGAAGCGGAAGCCGTTTGCAATGCTCCAGGAATACATGCGGTCAAGGCAGCGTTGAAGACAACGCTCCAAGAGACACGTCCACTGGGCGCTGCAATAAATTGCAAAATCGTCTACAAAAAGGGATTCAGAAATGTCTGCTGAAAGGCAATCCACATTCGGATTGATTACAATGGCAAAGAGAACCATGCTGAAGACAGAGCCCTGTGGCACCCCATTCTCTTGGCGAAAGGTATCTGACAAAACAGAGCCCACCCGTACCCAAAACTTGCGGTCCGCCAAAAACGCTTTAATAAAGAGGGAGGCGGCCACGAACGAAGGCCCCATGTGTGCAATGTGAGGAGAATGCCCGCCCTCCAATAGGTATCCTAAGGTTTCTCCAAATCGAAGAACACTGCTACCGTTTGACACTTCCTTAGAAAGTTATTCATAATGAAGGTCGACAAGGTAACGAGGTGGTCAGCAACAGAGCGGTGTCTACAAAAACCACATTGAATATTAATCAGGAAGCGTCGAGATTCGAAAAGCCAGACCAACATAGCGTTAACCATGCATTCCATCACCTTACAGACGCAGCTCAGAGAAATGGGGTGATAACTGGAAGGAAGATGTTTGTCCTTCCCTGGTTTGGGGGATAACAATGGCTTCACGCCAACTTGTGGGAACCTGACCTTCAGTCCATATGCGATTATAGGTGCTAAGAGGGAAACACTTGCCCACAGGAGAAAGGTTCTTCAGCATCTCAGTATGGATGGAATCGGGCCCAGGAGCAGAAGATTGGAACAGGGTGAGATCACGGTCTAGCTCCTGCGTGGTGAAGGAGGAGTGGACCTTAATGCCGGATAAACGGCGTAGGCCACCCCAGACAGTCGAGGAGGGAGTAGAGCGGTTAAAAGAAGTGGCAAAAGCAGACCAGCAAGCTTTTTTGCTATCTTTTATAACAAGATGACATTGCACTCGCAATCGTTTATAATTGATACAATTCTCCAACGTCGGGTGCGGCGGAAAGTGCGTAAAGCACGTCGCCGGGCTCTAAAAGTGTCGCGGCAGGCTGCAGTCCACCAATGGACCGGGACAAAGAGTGGAGAAGAGGTAAGAGGCATGGAATGTTCGGCAGCAGTGAGAATAACCTCTGTGAGGTATTCGACCTGACTGTCACAGCTAGGAAATGTCTGATTGTGAAAAACAGCCATGGAAGAATAAAGCCCCCAGTCAGCATTACAGATATTCCAACTGGTGGGACGAGGAGATAGGGTATGATGCAGGAAGTGGATACTGATCACTCGAGTATGTGTCAAAGTGCATACCACTCGAACCGGCGTGCAAGCTGAGGAGTGCATATCACGATGTCTAAGTGGGAGTAAGTATGTGTTGTGTCGGAAAGGAAGGTCGGTGCACCGGTGTTGAGGCAGACAAGATTGAGGTGGTGGAAGAGGTCCACTAAAAGGGAGCCTAACAGGGTGCTGGAGAGCCCCATAGGGGTTGGTGGACATTGAAGTCGCCTAGTGAAGGGAGCTGGTCAACGACGTGTAGCACTTCTGCCCTAGTAAGGGCAGGCGACGATGGCAAATAGATATTACAGAGGGAAAAGGTGGAGAGAGCGATGCAGACGGCAGCTGCCTGGAAATGAGTATGCAATGAAATGGTATGGTAATAGATGTCGTCCCGAATGAGTATCATAACCCCTCCATGGGCTGGAGTACCTTCCACAGGTAGCTGGTCAAAACACACAGAGGTATAATGGGGGAAGTCTGCATGATCACATGGACATAACAGTTTCTTGGAGACAGACTAGAAGCGGGCAGTGCAATCGAATGAGTAATTCCTCCCGTTTGGTACGAATGCCGCAAATATTCCATTGAATTAGCTCCATGAAAAAAATTTCACTGACGTGTTTTACAGCCCAATTTAGATTTGTAGTTTTACAATTTTTTGCAAACATTTTGGACCAAAATAATAATGTAAACAATAAAAAAGTGTCTGAAACCCTTTTAGGAAAAAAAATTTTTAGGTAGAGGTGGGTTGTGAAGCGTCGCAATCCAACGCATTACCCACTACACTTAAAAAATGCGTTCTTTAATTTGATACTATTGATGGCAGTTGCTAACTGATGCTAAAATAGCATTTGTAGGCACTAGATTATCATTTATCGTACAAAGAACGACGTGTTTTTGTTAATTCTTCAGTGCGCCATTGCTGTGAAATGACAACATGTAGGTTAAAGTAAGAAAAATCATCAAATACGCAAAGCAAGATGCCTTATACCAGATAGTTCTGGGCGAGGAATGTCACGTGACATCTGCGAATGGCTGGTTTTTGTTAATTCAGTGGAGGGTATCAAAACTCCATTATTTTTGCAAATATCTCTGAAACGATATGGGATATGAAAAAAAAAAAAAAAGAGAGCAAAGTTATAGAGCATTTTCTCCTCTACAAAGTCGGTTATTCAATTTTCATCTCAGGTGAATGGTTAAGCCGTTATTTTTATTTGAATTTCGAGCTGTCAAAAGACAATCGCAAAGGCCCACTTTTAATGTTACTACCGTAACCTAAAGTGGGCCAAAAATGAGAGAAGAAAAGAAGTTACAAGCAAGCGGGTTCGCCTCGACGGCCGCTGAGGACCGGCCATCGAGGGAGCACTGCTATCAATATCTAGAGGCAGAAGATCATATTCCATGGGTTCGACCGACGCGATTGAAACAGAAGATGGCCAAGGCCAAGGCCGGCAACTGTTGGATGGCGAGACCAAAGGCAACACACCGCGGCGGGGAAGGGGGCTGTTCTTTTTGTGAGCCTTCTTAGAGGCATGATGAGTAGAAGAAGCGGATGACGATTGAGAAGACGGAGTTTTTAGGAAATCATCACGAACGGGTTCTTTTTTAGAACTACAGGCAGCGGATTTAGGTGCCCGGGATGTGTGGGAACGGGTCGACAAATTCACTGTAGGACGGGCAGAAGGTATTTTAGAGGTGTGACGAGCAATTTTCGGGCTAGCCGATCTGACAACAGTTTCACAGAAGTAGCAGGTCTGAGTGCCTACCTCCTTAATTGGTCGATGGGAGTTGAGGATTTGGCTGTAAGTACCTGATGGGAGTACAGCGGGCTTCCTACTCACTAATAACTTTTGAGCTGCAGAGGTTGCAACCTTTTCCTTAACGTGAATCTCCTGGATGACCCACTCTTCTTTATATACGGGACAGTCCCGTGAAGAAGCAGCATGGTCACCCAGGCAATTAATACAGCGAGGGATGGAGGTGGACATTCACCCTCATGGGCGTCCCTGCCACAGGTGGCGCACTTGGATGCATTAGGACAAGATTTACTAGTATGATTAAATCTCTGGCAATGGTAGCAGTGCATAGGATTGGGTATATACGTGTGAACGGAGATGACTTCTTAGCCCGCTTTCACTTTAGATGGTAGGTCAAGTCAAGAAGGCAATATGAGTCGGCACGAGATCATTGTTAACTTTCTTCATTACGCGATGAACAGCCGTAACTCCCTGATTGGACATATAGTTGAGTATATCCTCATTGCATAACCCATACAGGGATCTTGTGAAGACTACCTCCCGTGAAGAGTTGAGGGTGCGGTAAGCCTCCACTTTCACAGGAAAAGTGTGCACAAGCGTAGCCCAAAGTAATTTCTGTGCCTGAAAGGCATTCTTAATTTCAAGTAACAAGGTCCCATTGTCTGGAGCAGGTCTTCAAGGGACCTGCGATCGCATCAACTCCCGTCTGAATAAGAAAAGGATTCACAGAAGAAAAATCCTGATCATCAGTACGAGATACCACAAGGAACTTGGGAATGTTAGGTAAGACTTTCTTGGACTGAGATTTATCATGTCTTTTTTTTTGGGGGGGGGGGGGGGGGGGGGGGGTCAGTGTCAAAAGAAATTTGGAAGGTTTCATAGCGGAAGTGTCCCCATGATTACCGGCATCTCTGATGGTGCTCTACTTCCTTGTGGGGCCCCTCACTGAGGGCGCACCCACCTTAGGAGGTTACTGTTTGCACTTCAGGTCACACCTCCCGAGAATGGACAGAGGGACCAATCGGCATGTTCGGAAGGTACCAGTTCGGGTAATCACTCCTCCCTGGGCCCGGCCTTTACCAGGGATACATACGTGCCCTGCCCTACATGTCTACCCAGGATGGGGAGTTATGCCTTACCCATCACCGGCTACGCAGAGCTTGGGCTGACCTTCAGACACGCACAGGAAGGAAAGAAGAGAGGAAGGAGCGAAAGGAAAAAAAGGAGGGAGAATCTCAAATCCCAAGGCGAAGATTAAAGGATGGGTCGAGGATAATGAGAAAGGAGCAAGAGGGGAAGGCAAAATAACAGGAAAGGAAGAGGACCAAGAAAAGGAGAAGTCTTAGAGGAAGAGAAAAATAAATCTTTGACTTACTGAAAATGCACATCTCCAGACGAAGGCACAAACCAGGGGAAAGAGGGAAGGGGCCTGGGACGGAAGAAAGGCAGCTTCGGCTCGGGGCCCGTGCGCGCCACACACGTACCCACAGAAGAGCTGTGGGCCCCCTGGGGGGATTTATAGTTTAGTTTATGAGTATGCAACTGGCGCTTGACGGGTAGACTTTGGCAAAGGCGTAATGATGGGAGGTGAAGGCAGTCAATGAGGAGTCGCATTCAGGCATGCTATAAGATCGGACGTATGATGTCTAGAAAATTTGGGGTCAGTTTTAAAATTTGTTCCGATGTTTTCGGCAATGAAATTGGTATTTCATTTATAATCCAAAGTAATTGTGCTTGTTTACAGGTTTTTACTATACATACCTGGAGGGTGTGGTTGTGATCTAGTGATCGACTGACCATTTACATGTAATCAATTCACTCATTGGACATGGATACATCAACAATCTGTCAACTATAGAGCAGGCACAGCATTTATTATTTATTTCCTGGTAAACAGAGAGAGAATGAAGGGAATTATCTTTTCTGTCCACCATTAAATAAATAATGCCGTTCCTGGTTTATGGTTGACAGGTGTCCAGTGAGCATATTGATTATCCTCTTAAGTACTACAAACCAAGAAGACAAGCTATTTCCTATTGGTTACCTTCACCTGTGGTCATTCATCGTGCCCTTTCCAATGTCTACCCATCAAGCGCCAGTCACGTACGCATAACTGCACTTTCACCGAGGAACCATACCAGCATTTGCCTGAAGAGATTCAGCGGAAGTACAAGAAACCAAAATCTGGATGGCCAGAGACGGATTTGATACACTGCCCTCACAAAATGAGTGTCCAATGTGTTGACATTGCGGCACGTCTCTCAGTCAGAATATAAATTTAATTAAGGGCTAGATACCATATTAAGTGTGGAAAAATTCAACAGAATATGTTACCAAGATGCAACTCGCGTTGGCTAGAGTCAGAGGATTTGAAATTAAGTGACTCGGCTAGTGTTTTAGTAGTTTGTACAGCAGTACTGATACTTAAAATCTAGCTTATGGTGAAACCTGATCTGTCGTGTAGAACGAGGCCTAAGCTGGCCAGGGAGATATTTCGCATGAGAGACGGCTAAGCTAAAAAGTGCGAATATGAAACAGCGACTTATTTGGCTGATGTGCAATACAGCATTTTATGCCACGCTGCACACAATCATCTCTTATTACCGTGCCTCGTCATTTTAATAGGATTAAATTGATGCCTTCTACAGTACAAAAGGTAAGTAATATATAATGCACAGAGCAAATACGATAATTATAATCCATAGAATCAACAAATGGTAAAGGTTTCATACACGTAGACATAATTTATCAGTACTTAATTACGACATACCTTACCTTAAAATACGCGTTTTGCAAATATCTTTCAAGCGCCGTGACATTTAGGCTACCAGCTTTCGTCATATTGAAGTATGAATAAAAAATGCACCAAATACGGCACAGTTGCTTCCGATCGCCTGAGTTGGAGGCTGCGCAACGCGATGTTCATTTGTTGTAGACCACGTGATTGTGTGGCTATCAAATCACAGCACAAGGAAGAGTATCGTCGTCGGCCAATGGTAACCAAACACCGCCGCGGCTACATGCAAATAAGAATTTTCGACGTTCGAAATTGTGCGTTTTATACACGAAAGCACTTAGCAAAAAATTAAACACAAACCTTGTTCTAAAAATTTAAACGATATATCAATAAAGGTATATTATCACATACCTGTGTACATAACACAGTGATTTTACTGAAGGGTACGTAATTGTAGTCGCTTGTCGTGCTGTGCAATTCTTCGAAAGAATTATTGCACTACATTTCCGCCTGGAGGGTAAAGTTTCCCCACCTCGACGAAAAAGTGATGCAATATTTCTTTCGAGCGATAAGCTCGACGGAACATATACTCGGCAAGGTAAACCACGAAATGTGTACAGGTCACAGGGTAAATAAAACATGCTATACCTACTCTATGGTTGACAGGTTCTTGTATGTACCCTTGTCCGGTCAGTAACAGTAATTGGCCTCGTAAAATGAAGATTTAGAATTACTTGATCAGTGTTTCGTACAGGTCACAGGTTAAATAAAACATGCTATACCTGCTCTATGGTTGACAGGTTCTTGTATGTACCCTTGTCCGGTCAGTAACAGTAATTGGCCTCGTAAAATGAAGATTTAGAATCACTTTATCCTCTCAACTACAAAGTCCTGTAGCACGTTTTACTTATTTTATATGTACAAAACAGTCGTCAACTAATTCCAAATCTTCATTTTCCGAGGCCATTAACTGTTACTGACCGGACAAGGGTACACACAAGAACCTGTCAACCATAGAGCAGGTATAGCTTGTTTTATTTATTTTATCGTCTGTCTGAAAGTTTAATCAAGGGATTTCGAAAATGAAATAATTGAAAATTCATGTTAAGACGTTAATTTTCACATCCTGTAACCATTGTGCGGTTTCGTATATAAAAACATTACCGCATATTTAATTTCAAACGTCAAAAATTCTTATTCGCATGTTGCGCGGCGATGAGGTTTGGTTACCATTGGCCGACGATGATACTCTTCTTTGAGCTGTGATTCGCTAGCAACATAATCACGTGGTCTACAACAACTGAACATCGCGTTGCGCAGCCTCCAATTCAGGCGATCGGAAGCAAATGTGCCGTATTTGGTGGATTTTTTATTCTTACTTCAATATTACAAAAGCTGGCAGCCTAAATGTAACGCCGCTTGAAAGACATTTGCAAAACGCGTATTTTAAGGTAAGATATGTCGTAATTAAGTACTGAGAAATTATGTCTACGTGTATGAAACCTTTTCCCAACAAATGACCAAGGTATCCATTAAAATACACGTTGCACAAAATTTTGTTTTACTTACAGTTTTCCCCTTAACCCATTCTGTTGCCAACGAGCTCGAAGCAATTGCCGAGCCGCAACCAAATGTTTTAAATTTGGCATCTATTATTTTTCCGTCATCATCAACTTTAATCTGAAGTTTCATCACATCACCACAAGCCGGAGCACCAACCAAACCGGTACCAACTCTACTGTCATTCTTGTCCAGGGACCCAACATTTCTTGGATTTTCATAGTGATCCAGTACCTAAAGAAAGTAATGATATGCAGTACTTTACGTCACATACTCACTGTTAGAAAGCTAACACTGCGCAATAGGAATCTTACTTTTTCATGGTAATACAACGCTGGAGTGCTTGTGGACCGTACATTAAGGAGAGACGGCCGCAAAGTTTTAGTTAATCCTCTCAGCAACGACATGCTGCACAACTACTGTTATGCTGCAACTGCACAAAATTTTCGGATGTTGCACCACTGCAATTACGCACTTCACAGATCTGAACCAGTGCCCAGCACTGCAAACATCAATATAGTTCCAAAGACACAAAGTATTTTTTGTTTAGGTCGACAAAATCACCGCCTTCTAAAGGTGCCTTCACACCAAGGAGCTTTAACCTCCTTGCTTCACACCAACAAGCTAGAATGTCGTTGCTTCACACCGTGCTTCACACTAGGTTCGTTCGAGTGGCCCAAAAGCTGATAGTTCCTGACAGTTGCTGACGATTTGGAAGGCCTCTACTGCGCATGCGCGCTTTTTGACAGTTGCCAACTCCGAAGCCAACTCGAACGCTTATTTCACCTGTTTCGCATATTGGTCACCCATAGCGCTAGTTGGCATCTTTTCTCAGTGGACGCTAAAAACCGAAAAGTGCCGCCGGAAGTTGACTACCGGAAGTTACCTACACTTCCTACCATATCTATGGTATCGACTGTAGAACCGCGAACTTCATTCGAAAATGGAAAGTGGAAACTATGCGATGTGCTGCTAAAGAATGTCGGAAATTGTGGATTATATTGTGTAATGAGCATAACGAGTATAAAACATAGTGTTTTTTCAAGAGTAACTCCGAATTGTGCTGGAAATCTTGAAACAACTAGTTCGTAATTTTGCCTGCTTGTTGTTTCAAAATCAGTTCTGTAATTGAGGTTTGCATCTCCCACAGAAGAAAACATCAGTTGAATCGAATAACATCGCCTGTACATAACACAAAATCTATCAAGTTTGTTGAAATTTTAGAAATTTCACGCCTATGTTTATGAAAAAAACATGACACCTTCTCCTGAAACTTGCTATTTAGGAAAATGATACAGGTTTCATTGTAAACAAGTGGGAGCAATGCTTGTGGTTGTGCTTCAGTGCTTTCTTGGACACTTAATACTACAGATATTTAGGTAGAGTAAAACGTCAAATGAAATGGAAGTAATAGGTGTATCTTGTATGATAAATAAATTAGTCTGTGCTATATAGAATTGACACCACAAAGTTCGTTGTGTATGTCTATGTTGAGTGTGCAGATCTTGAGATTTATTGCTTTTACCCCATTCATGTGCATTACAAAAAAAAAAAAAAAAATCACATTATTTGCTACATGTACCTGTACTACGCATGTCCTGTAACTAGAAAAATGAGATAAATACATTGAAAAGCAAGACAGCTGGTTATTATTTCTGAAAGGTGACATATTTCGCATTTCATGATTGTGAACTCAGAAAAATATAATTTCAAACAAATGTGTTACCTCATAAGTAAGAAGCAACATGTGAAAAAAATATGGAACAATTAGCCTATAAATTTTACAGCAGTTCAGATACATTTGAGTTTTAAAAGTGCTCCATGTTAAGTGTTCCGTCTTCAGATTTCTTCATTTCTGTGTGATAGCAATTGTTTAACAAATATATTTTTGAGTTCCAAGAGAATGTAGGCCTACCGTAACTAATTCTTTTTTGTGTTAGTTCATATTACACTGTCTGTAGCCTACATGATATAGTATAATATGATTTATAAATGAATGGTTTTTAAGCAACTGAATAAATATGGCACTGTTTTCATATTGAGCTATATTTTTGTGTGACACCTCCAAAATGTAAAAACACCTAGAGTAATGAAGCCAAATCACCATAAAATTTAGGGGATACCTCACTGTAAAGAACTTTGAGCCGCCGACAGACACCAATGAAAGACACATACACACACAATTCTAAATTTTTGGCTGTGGCCTACCTCTGAAAGAGAACACTCATCCCCTCACGTCATCCATCTCTAGCCGCCCAACACAGCGTGTGAGTTAGTATTGGGCGGCCAGACATGGCTGGCGTGTGTGGGTCAGCATGCCTGAGTGAATGTGTGGATGAGTGTTCTCTTTCTGAGGAAGGCCGCAGCCGAAACTTTAGAATTGTTTGTGTGTCTTTTATTTGTGTCTGTCAGTGGCTCAATGTTCGTCGTTAGGGTGAGTTGTACCCTATCTACATTATTATTAACAGTCCTTACTGGACCTTCCATTGTCGTTAATTTTTAAGAGAATGAACTTAGGCAAAGTAGCATGCTATGATACATGAAACAGCACATAGTTGCTGACAACTGTATGCTGTTAAGGTTATTTTTCTCAAATAGCTCATGGATCATTCCATGTAAAACAACCCTCTATACCAAAATAGTTCAAGCGTATCACAAAAATAACATTTCTGAAGCAGAAGGCACCTTCTCCTAATTTAACAGCTTACATTGTATATAAAAAAATAGTGAAGTAGCCTATTTTTTAACATATTTGAATTGAACCATTGTGGGACAGCTCCATAAAGAGTGATTGCAGCTAGTAGGATGACTGTCTTGTTTTCTTATCGCAACCATTTCCCTCACTGGTTGATCAATTATTCAGATATTTCAGGGAAATTTTGAAGCAAATGAGGGGAGTTTTTCCATGTGTACTGTATCAAATAAAAACATAATGAACTTTCATCACACATGCAACACACAACATGATTTTCTTTCTGTTACACTGAATTAATTGAATTATCGATTTGCAAACTTCTATAAGTAAGGTAATGCACATGGTTACATTTTTGTATAACAACTTTTCTTTGTAACAACACTTTTTTGTGCCAAAAATTGCATTGTGTGTATGACACTATAGACTCTTATTACTGTTTCTGCAACAATGTTATACACTATGTAAACTAGGGTTTTTTTATTTGCTTTTAGGGTTTAAATTATTTCCTAGTTTTAAGAATGTCCCTACTGAGAATTATCATGTGTGTTTAGAGAGAAACTTAAAGAAGATCAGTTCAGTATGCAGATTACTGATCAGTGGAGTGTAAAATGTTAAAATTATGAAGGATGAAACAAAGTCATAGCCAAAATCACCAGCCAGGGCAAAGTACCTCCAGGCAAGTTGCCTCATAACTTGAAAAGGGGGATAAAGTCTGAATAAAGAAACAAAAGCTAATGTGATGCAGTGTTATCTTTGTGATATTAGCAGAACTGAACTAGGTGAAGAGGGGGGCAGTTACCATAAAAGGTCACACTGAGGGGAAAGAAGTGGTGCTGAAATGTATGGTGATAATAACACCTTCAAGCCTATGAAGAGATTGTGAAGTTATATACTGATTGTGTGATTCCAAAATGACAAGCCTGGAACACAACTTGTATTTCCTGTTTTCCACCTGGTCCATTACACAACAATTATATCTGTAGGTACTGTGCTGGAATACAGATTTTGGTGGAAATGGTAGGGAAAAAAGTGTTTGCATATAGAATACAAAACTTTATAGCCCTCCTTGTATGTGACCCTGAAAACTTTGAATATGTTGCATGTTTGGAAGTCTTGTTGCAGTTATGCAGGTGGATTTGGCCAGTAAATGAAGAAAAGTCTTATTAATACATATTGTTACGATAGTGACAAATGTGATAGTGTTCATATGGGGCTGTTTTAGCACTTTCGACACATGTCTATTAGCCAAGGCAGTATAAGTGTTGCAATTATCATCTGTTATGGAAGTCATTTTAATATTAGTATGGAGTCTTTTGTTATTGCACTATTAATTAGGTTGAGATCTAAGACCAATTTCCAATATCTTATTTTGGTATGAAATATAGTTGTTTCTTAACAGTGTCCCATGTTTTTAGGTAACTTATACATGAGAAACTAAGCTTTGTTTATTTTGTTATGTACTAGTACCTGTTTAAAAAAAATTCATAATCTTTTAAATTCAGTCCTTTGGCAAGCCGACATGTATTTATAGTGGTACAAAATGAGAAGAAAGAATTAAGATTGTGATATGCACCAAACCCCTATATGAAGAGTTCTAAAGGTGTGGAATGGCCCCATATATATAGAGGAAAAATATGTATAAAAAGTAGATGAAGTTTACTTACAAGGCGAAGGAGGACAGGTAGTGATAGTGACATAAATAAAAACACACAAACGCAAGCTTTTGCAATCCAGTTGCTTCTTCAGGCAGAAGGGAATGAGAGGGAAAAGGAAATGATGAGGGTTTTACGGGAGTGGGTAAGGAGCCATTCCAGTCCCGGGAGAGGAAAGACTTAACTTGGGGGGGGGGGGGGGGGGGGGAGGAAGGCAAACAAATACACACACACCTACACATATACACAAACACAACTAGGCAGACATACTATAGAAAACTGGGTTACGAAAGCTTGAATTTGTGTGCGTGTGTTTTATTTATGTTACTATCACTACCTGTGCTCCTTCGCCTGATAAGTAAACTTCATCTACTTTATATATATATATATGATTGCTTCAGAATAAGAAGAAACTTTATCAGAACTGTGAACAGCTCTTATGGGAAAGAAGCTCTCTTATAATAAATTGCCAACTTACTTTCCTCAAATGATCTTACAGCCTAGGGTATAACTGAAGACTGGAATACCACTCGTTAGCTTTTACCCATGATGTCAACTTGTTGGAAAACCCGTATAAGGGATAATATTTTATGTATTGTAGATAATAAGTAATGTGTGATTATCCTCACAAATTACAGATCGTACCATCAATCACAGGTCTCAGCCCAAAACTTCGTACCTTCCCATACACTTGCAAAAGAAAAAAAACTGTTAACCTATACCCCAATATCAGAGTGAAGCTACAGGTCACTTTTTAAACTCAAGAACTTAATCTATAACCTACTTGTAAACAAACTGTTGTCTTTAACTCAGCTATCAAATAATTACTTAAACCCCCTTTTTAGAGACACAAGAAGGGTCAAAGCTGACAGGCAGTATCCCTATCTTCACATGAGTCTAGCCTAGATGACAACCTCTAGTACTTTCAATACTGAGAGCTTGCATATATTGATTTATAAGAACAAAGCATGAATTTATTCATCCTACACTATATTTAGACAGTCTCCTTTTGCTTTCATATGTGATACCAAGCATGTGACATAAAGCAAGCTGGTAAATTTGGCATTGTGTATGGACTACTCTTGGCAAAAAGCATGTTGTCTAAATTTAATTAGGGATTTTTAATTCAGTGTATTTTTATCTGCAATTGTAACTCTTTGACACTTGTTAAAAAAGATTTTTTATCTGAAATTTGATAGTTTGCTTGCAGTCACAAGGAAAGCTGTGATGATTTTTTTTAAATATTAACAATTGATACCTTGAATTTACAGCATTGTTTGATGTCAAAATTACACCTCACTCTTCTCTTATTATGGTTCATTGTCTTTTTTGTTCTAAAATTGGTAACCCATGTTCTGAAAGACAATGCTGAAATTTTAATTTGCACTTTATTCTTCCACTCTTAAATTATGTTTTAAATCATGACAAATTGTAATGCATGGGATTCATGTTCACTACAATGAAGTTAATAAATAAGCTGAGGCTTCATTGCTTGTCAGTGCATAAATGGAGGTGGCATGACAGGCAATCTTAAAACAGACAGAGAAAGAAAAAAGTTGTTTGACATCTTATGCAAATGTGTTACACAAAGTTAACCAACTCTAAAAGCAAAACAAAAAGAAAATCACTGAAAAACCGTTTCCATTCCTGAACTAGACAGCTTTGTGCAGTAATATTTACATTAAAACTAGGTTTGCTTTTGAATTCACTGACATAATTCATTTTTTGGAAAGTATGGGAACTGGAAGGAATGAAATAAAGCATATACACTGGATACTGTATTCAGAATTTTATTTCAGAAAAAGAAACTGTTCTTGATTTGTTATTCAATTCATGTACATTTGCTTTTTATTATCATACATAAAAATTATTACAATGTTACTCTTTTCAATTTTTCACGAGGTAGCACAGTTCAATGTGAAAAAATATCAGTGTTATATAAAATAGCAGCAGAAAGGTCCACATTAAAACACATTTACTGAATAATGTGTGTCCACTATCAAATGTGCTCCACAAAACAATATAACAAACCATTCTGGATGGAACTATGCAAGAAAAAACATTTTTTAGCACGAACCTCAGGGTTTTCTATAGTAAATGGAAACCGTGAAAACAAGAAGCGTGAGCATTTTTACACAAGCCGTATTCATATAATGGTAATTAGACTCCGATGACCAGTGTTATAAGTATTTTAACGCATTCAGCTGAAGCATTGATGACCTCAGCAAAATAGGGTCACAAATGCAACATTCTGCAAACTACCTTTACAGAGATAGTGAAGATGTAGTTATGCTGCGTACATAAAAAAATTCATAACACTTTTGCAAAACAAAACCACTTAATATTATCAGAATCACGGCAATGATTAAAAGAAAATGGGTCATCTGAAGATGGGGATACCACCCGCTGGTTTTGACCCGTGATGTCATTGTTTGTAGTAATCATGAGGTGCATGCATGTTTGCAGATTGCTTGAGTAATTATGTGGTGTTAAAGGCAGTAGTTTACATGGAAATACAGTAATATTTTGTGAGTTAAAGTCTGATATTGGACCCAACCAGAAACCTTGGTTGTGGCGACACACTGATCTGTAGCACAGCCCGAGGTTTGGGTTAGAAGGTAACATTTTATATGTGAGCTGGCGAAGCCAGCAAATGTGAAAGCCAAAGAATGATTGTGGTAACAAAATTAACTGGTTTCAAAGTCTAATGTTTACGTTGCTGCCATATTGAAAAATGACATGGGTTAAAGCCGACGGGTGGTATCCCGATATTCATTTATGGTAACAAAATTCTCACAAATAGCCATGATTGCAGCCAGCATTCACTCAAATGAAAAATCTACTGTAAATGCATATGATTTGTCAGACCAGAAGTGTTATTCACCATTGTTTGTGAACCGACAAAGTTATGCCAAATCAGTAAACTACCATAACTTCTGGGGATTGTATGGTTTTAGGATTCTATTTCTCATTAACATGTTATCACGAAGGGGCTGGGGGCTTCATTCATCACAATACTGGATAGAACAAATTAAATGTAACATACTGTTGAATAATGGGTAAATATTTCCAGAATTGTGTGTCCCAGTTGGACGCACACGGATCACAAGTTACTGCAGATCAAGTACTGCATACTGGTATGGACGAGAATCAATCTGTTAAAAACGATATCTAAAGCAGTTATTAATATAACTGTGTGTGGAAGGTATATCCGAATGGTTTTAAACACACAGATGAAATCATAATTTCCTTTAGTGTGTACCACTTATTAAATAGAAATTTCACAACCTCAGTTTGCCTCCAAAAACAACTTGCAGAAGTCAATTAAGGTTGCTAATTGAATTGAGAGTGTGGCATTAGACATCTCATTTACCACACTTCAGAGTATAAATTAAGTCTACTGTCCTTTAAATGGTGAAACTGCAGACTGTTGGCATGTTATTCGCATGTTGGCAACTTGTCCGCAAGCGACTATGGGAAACCAACAATTGCCCTCATAAGATGATTTAAAATCACTTGATCATTTCGTACAGATCATAGAATAAACAAAACATGCTATACCTGCTCTATGGTTGTCAGGTTCTTGTATGTACCCCGTACGGTCAGTAAAAGTAACTGGTCATCGAAAATGAAGATTTAGAATCACTTCATTACAGTTTCATACATGCCATTGGATACTCGAAATGATACTACATTGCCAACTTAATGCTGCTACGGATGCACTGCAACGCTCCCCATGCCGCTGATCTAGACTAGCTGACAGAACTCAAAGAAGCCACTTTCTTCTTAAGTCATCGTTTAGACTGCTGTAGAGTTTTAATGTGCTTCATATATTGTTCCTTTTTTTTTTAATCAAAGCTGATCGGAGTTTCTGTTTAGTTCAGTAGTTTGCCTGAGACAGGTTTAATGGCCCTGCAGTGTTTTCAGACGAAGAGGTGAAACTATTTTATTCTGTCTGCGTTGTAGACAGTAACCAAATCTCCAAATCTAAAGATGTACAGGTAGACCTCTGCTTCTGCGCTGGTGGTTCTCTCTTCTCTTTCTACAGAAAATAAACAGAAAAAAATTAAACACCATTTTTTTTTTTTTTTTTTTTTTTTTTTTTTAAACAGCTAGCTCAAGGTGTTTACATTTTTTGTCATGTACAGCATGTTACAGCCTACTAAATGCTTCTATTATTAGGCCTTATCTTTCCTATAAATATAAATTCTAGGCTACTTGGTAAAAAAAAAAAAAAAAAAAAAAAGTGTTTGTAGAGATTATGGGACTTAACTACAGGGTCATCAGTCCCTAAACTTTCAAACTACTTATGAACTAGCTAATACTAAGGACGGCACAAATATCCATGCCCGAGGGGGGATTCGAACCCCCAACCGTAGAGGCTGTGCAGACCATGACTGACGTGCTGCAGACGGCTCGGCCACCGCGACTGGTGCTATTTGGTCCAACAGTTAATGTAACAAAATTGTGTTCCATATCTAACTTGGTGTCGGTGCTTGGTGCATAATCAATAAGTAGTGGATGATGTTAACAAGAAGGTTGTGTCAAAGCTTTTAAAATCAATAATTTGATATTTGTAAATGGGGAATGTCAATTCATAGTACATCAAATAGAAGAAATGTTACTTTGTTGTATTTACCTCACATGCAAAGTTGTATTTCAAACAGAACAAATGGTTTCAATTGTATGAAGTTTCTCACCTGGCTCCATTGGTGTTGGCTACAATGGTTAATGATGGCAACTCAGATGACCAATAAATGTTTTGTCTTGACAACTTCAATTAAAAGGACTTTTTTACTGAATGGAAAAGGGTACATACTAGAACCTGTCAACCATAGATCAGGTATAGTATTAATTTTGCTGCGAGTGAAACAAGCTGCAATAACACTTACTCTGTAGCTTGTGAAAAATATTAACGCATTCCACACTTCATTGTTCATCTGTTGCAAACATAATCATCGGAGCCCGGCGAGAAGCATCATAAAGTTTTACCGTACGAAAGTTAATTTCTGTGTCTTTAGCAAATAATTATACGAGAAAAACTGTTGTTCAGCACTGTATTTCAACATGACAATGTGGAGAGCCAAATAAACTCTTTATAATGTAATGCATATAAGTAGAAACACCTTAGTGTTCCAGTATATCCCCTCTTAAAAGCCTGTATACAGCATGAAATCATACCCAGCTAAAAGTTGTATGTAAGAATCTAATGACTTGGAAAATGAAATTAATTTATTCGAATGAACTGAAGGAATCCTTTCAAAATCAACACAGATAAAAACATTCAATTACTCGTAGGTCATTACAACCATTAAAAACAGTGCAATGAAAATGTATGCCCTTCTACAATTAAAATGACATGTTCAACCATTGGCTTAAATATTAGTGTAAATAAGAACATTTAATTTAGTTCATATCTGTATTCATTTTCAGAATTATGACTGAATAACAAATGAAAAGTTGGCTATACCCACCTTCCAAGGCCCCATACATAATGTACAGCAAAGTAACAGTTAAGTTACATTATGATACTGTGAAACAGTTATGTAATGTGAATATTAAAGAATTAATAAGAATTGCAAATACGCTAGTGCAGCCTTCTTTAGACAGTTATGCCACAAGACCTGAAGACAGCACTCCTGTAAGTATGATTGTAATTTTGGCTCATGTTTAAAGAAGCTACAAGTGAGAACCCTTTTTTGGCCAATTGAGACATCTGTGTGATGCACAGCAATCTAACCCTTTCAAAATATTGTTGAATCCTTCCTGGACTTTCCATCGTTTGATTCTCACCGCATCTCCTTCTCGAAATTACTTATAGCACCTTCAATTAGTAATCAACTGGTTCCTGAAAGTAGTTTTCAGGCCCTGCTTTTATTCACTGTTGGCACAGTGTAATTACTAAAAGCAGTATAGGTTCTGTTCTATTCAGAATTCGGACCTAATACTAAATATAGAATTATGTAATTTTAATATTCAAAATATTTCATATTTATTAAGCCAACATTTTTGTATTGTGTAATCTCTGGTATTCAGATATATGCTTGGGATGGTTGTTTTATGGTAAAACTACTTCCTCCTGCTAGTGTTAACCTCCAAAGTGTTGTGATTTGTGAACCACAAGTTGAGAAACAAAGCTCCAGTGTCAAAGGTTTTAATTAGGTCTAGGAAGTTGTTTCTAGAACTGATTCTGGAAATATCACAACAAATGTACATTTTATATCTACGAAGACAGATCGTTTTTACCAGAAAGTCTTCAATATTCATAAGCCTCTTTTTCAATAACTTTCATTAGCTTTGTGACATATTTGGAAGTTACCTGAATTTTCTACAAGTTCAGTGTCACCTAATTTGCTAAGAGGAAGAGCCTTAGAGGTCTTTCAGGTGTGGTGGGTTGTAGTTGCAGATCAGTGACTTATTGGTCACTTATATAATCATTTATATTCAATTACAATGCACCACATCAAAAAGGACCTTCTACTATTGGCAATGAAATTAGCATCAATTTCCATTACTTACAGAAAATATAAATCTGGTACACTAATTATCTGTGTTTCAACACCCTAATGCTACACGTTTGGAAGTCATCACTGTAGATGTCAATAGAAATTCTGTGGGAATACAAATTGCTACAAGACAATGTTTCAGGAAAGTACATCAAGGACCAGCCACTAAATGGGCGAAACAGTTCGTTTTATGTAATGTAAATGGACATTTATTTAATTACAAGTTTTATTTGTTGTTAGTTAAGAGACTTTTCAGCCAAAGCTGTGTAATTTAAAATAAACTCTTACATCCATGTAGTAATGAGTCCTCAGTGTACTTTTCTTTAATTTATTCTGTGACAAAAGTGTAATGTGTAATTGTTCTTTGGTAACGTCATGAATTTTCAATGTTACTCATAAAAACGTGGACATTCACAATGTTGATTTGTGTTCAAAGCATAAAATGTAAAGCCATTTCTCACTGTGGTTGCCTTCATCTATCATTCATTGTCACCACCTACAAACATCAATATGACAAGCAGCAGCTCAGTTCATGCAAACTACAATTTAATCAAAGTAGGCTATTTGTTTGAAAAATTGCAAACTTCTTAGGATTAACTATAACATTTAATTTTTCCAAATTTTTGTGTTAAAGCTATTCTTAGTTTCTTTTTATGAGTACAGGAAAAATAGCTCCTAATGTACCAATTTCTTACACAAAAGCTAAAAGCTTCAAATTTTTCAATGTAAGTGTGTGCTTTCTCAAATGCATATTTCTTTTGCTAATAATTTTTATTCCTTTAAAATCTATGGAGTTATTTAAGGTGGGAAAGGATAAAAGGTAGTTCCACAATATAAGTTCAGGTTTAGCAAAAATTGTATGTAAATATTCACTGAAACTTTATTTATTACAAATCAGGAAATAAGTGGTTTCAATATAGGAAGTATACAAAGTGCAGCAACACCAAAATTATACTATAGGACACAGTACTGCAGCAACAGGCATACAAATACAACACAAGACGCTTAGGTAACGCCTACTAACAGCAGCAGAAGGAACACTAATTTTAATCGGGATACTGTTGCAATGCCACAAAAAATTTGGGAGCGTGAGTTAGCCTGTCCCAAGATAATGAGTTAAAGAATTAAAATAATCCTGAACTAACTCGCCACAAATGTAGTAAACAATCTGATGGGTATTGCTTCAGGCCCATGAATTTCATATCTGCCTCACTCGTCTTGCATTGGAACCAGAACTACATTTAGGTAACTCAATGGCCCTTGATTTTCATTTGAAAGTAACATCTTAGGCCTATAACTGAGTTCAGTAGATCTGCTTTGCAATCTTCAATATCAGTATCTCACTCGGCCATGAGTGTCTGGGTGCTAACTTCAGTCCCACTAACAACCGTTACATATGATAAAGCTTCTTTATGTTTTGAGAGAGATCCTTACATAAATATTCTGCTATGGTAGACACTGAAGGCTTCACCCACTATTCTCTGGATAGACAAGTACGTTTCATTTAGCATACCACCACCAGTAGCTGTACTGTCAGATTTTGTTTTACATCTGTTATGTAGTAGTATCTGCTTCCTCAGAAATTTCATTACAGTGGCTATACACAATGGAGGGACCCTCACTCCATTAACTGTTCTTCTAGGAACACGCCCATCAGGCACATGGTCCAATATTTCTACAAACATGTGCCATAACACATCAATATGCTCTGCTCTAATAAATTTATTAATAACACCACTTCCTCTTTATCTAATTTGCTGAACATATAAATCAAACTACTTGCTCTAATTTCTCGTTGTACTTTTGTAGTCACTAAAGAGGTCTGGTCTATTTGTTGTCATTAGGAAGCCTTTTCCTGAGCAATTTATGAGGAGTGCAGTCTTGTATGTAAGTGAAACATGGATGATTAACATTTCAAACGTCAGTGTAGAAGCTTTAGAAATGTGTTACTGAAAAATACTGAAGAATGGATGGGTAGTTCACATAATTAATGAGCAGCTATTGAAATCACTTACAGAAGAAATTTATCCTCACCTCTGTGAAAATGTATGTTAGAAGGGCACATACTGTGTCATTAAATATTTCCCAGTTCTGTATTTGATGAGAAGTGTGGCGGGGGGGGGGGGGGGCAGAGAGGAAGGAATACAGTAAAAAGCTTACAGTGGAAGTGGGCTGCCAGAGTACTTTTGAAATGAAGATGTTTGCATAGAAGAAACTGATGTTGAGGAAAGCACCAAACGTCTTCCGACTTTTTATTATGGCAGCAGCATATTTCCATCATAAGTGGGATTCCAATCAATATGTTCTGGGTACCAGAAGTTAATAGGCCTAATGTTTTGCAATAAGTCCCGTCACTCCAATCACTTGCAAATCTGTAGTTTACCCAAATAAATGTTGTATATTGAAAATCACCTCCAATTGTGACAATACGGTTGGGGAACGTACGAACTAATGAACTTTGGAAAGTCTGAAGTTTCCAGGTGAGTCGATAGTAAGATGCAATTATAACTTTGCTGCCACACATAGTATTATGTAGTGCTCAGCTACCCTCACAAACAGTTAAAATTTCTATTACTGTGGAAATGATTTTATTGTCGGCTGTGGCAGACACACCTCGTCAATGATTTCTGCACAAATTGCAGAATATATTAAGGAAGTCCACAATGTATTACAAACACATGCGTCAATATTGACATTGGCGGCTAAACTGCAGTCTGTTGCCCAAGCTCTGCAAATGTTGGCAACACCACAGCAGTGAACCATAGAGCAGATATATGTTTTATTTATTTTGTGATCTGTACTAAACAGTGGTCATTTTAAGTGAAAGTTAATTTAGGTATAGGTTAAAGAAGAAGTTATTTTTTAGTATGTGAGGGCGCGTAGCGCCCGAATCTCTGGCCCAGAAACGATTTATTTACAGTTGCCAACATACGCGCCATACTAAAAACATGAGCAACAGACACTTTAGTTTAACCACATTGACTATAACTACAGTTAACGCCTAATTGTACAATTCAATGACTCCATATCATAACGCCACAACATAAACTAATACAAACATGGCGTTGAGTGACATTAATCGACTGCGAGGCTCGATAGCAGCCGCTATCGACTTAAATTCACCCTCTGGTTACTTCCGGCGGCACTTTTCGGTTTTTAGGGCCGAGTTCTTTTCTCTCTACCAATGTTGAAAGTGAAGTTATGACTGGCGATATGTTATGCATTTCTCAATTGAGAAAACTATTTAAGTCGTCATGAAACATTTGCAATTTACCGTTAAACCTAAGTATAATAATAAGATTAACAAGACACATTTGCCTGCAAACCGTGTATCTGTCGAGTATAAAATTGGTGTGACGAAACTAGGTTAACTTGCGAGTCGCGATGTTACCAGACGACCATTCCATCAAAACATTCTTCTTGAGAAAGCTCACGTTGACGTGAGGTGGCGGACCGGCGACGGACAGTGTGCATTCCGCCATTAGAAATACATTGTGGATTAAATTCTGATCATAAACTTCGACAAAACGCAAAATATACGTAAACATGTCTCTCCATTTATAAATAATGTAGCCAATTTAACCTGACAAAACCTCATACAAAAATGAGGTAAATTAGGATAGTTGTGTGTGAAAGGAATATTTGGTAACATACAACTTCATATGCATTTTGTCCCATTATTATGAATTACAATAAAATTTAAAAAATGAAACATACAAAAATTTGCAGGTGTTTTGCAAGAATTATCATCGTACATGATTTTCCCAGAAGTTACACATTTCGTGTAGAAATGCCCACATTGGCACTAATAGATTTCTATAATATATAACCACAAGGAGAAACACGGAACAGTAATTGTGAGACGCTATAGTGGCACATATGTCGGTTATAAAAATCTATCACTGCTAATGCCTGTTGTGAACTATATTATTCTTATGTGTCAATCACTTCATTTACAGATGGCACAGAAAATCTCAGTAGGACTATTTTTACTTCATTTTCAGGCGAATATATCACAATCCAAACTGTAAAAACATACGCATTCATCTTTAAATTCGTGTTATGAAAATTTCCACACCTTTCATTTATAGTATGTATGGGTGTAATAAAAAGGGGACGTACTATATTAGAAGGCCACATAAGTTGAAAGAATGCCTGTCTAATATACAAACTCAGCCTCAATCAAGAGAAAATGGAAGACTTGGAACACAATCCTCTTCGTAAATGTGCAGGCTTGTCTTTTGGCCGAGGCTTGTTATACGCTTTGGAGTTAGTCAGAAAACAGTTTGACGAAAATCCGCTGACTTAAACTTTCGGTCGCCAACTATCAGCTCCGCCACTCGAACACCAGATTGGCCAGTCAGATATCGTCAGCAAGAGTCAGAAGTGCCACTCGAACGCCTCAAACTGTTCCTGACCGTCAGCAGCGCCACTCGAACGAAGCTACTGATAACCAACCAGAGGTCACTGCAACCAACTCAAACAAAGTCGGTTGACAACTGTTTTCAACTCGGAGTTTGACTTTGTTTCCACCTGTTGTCAACAGTTGTGTGAAATCGCGAGTTTGAAAAACTAGTTGAGGAAAGTTTTGTCTCGGGTTTGTAGTTTATGGTCAGTGAGCAAAAACACGGCTGAGTTGGGCAACTTGCGCATGTGCATTGCCATGTTATCCTGTTGTCTGCTATGCCGTTTAGGCTGGCATTTCACTGCAAGGAGGAAGAATACGAAATATTTCCTAATACAAAGCACAGTGGCCAAAATATGCTGTTAGAATCGTGTAAAGAAAAAGCTACCGCAATCAGTGGTGCTGCAAGTGGCTCACTGTGGATGATAAGGATGAAATGAAATGGACTAAAAGATTTATAGAGATGCATAAGTGAAATAAATGTTTTTATTTGTATTCTAAACTAACCTACTTAATTCCTCCTTACGGACCGGTTGTACAATCACAATTTTTATCTAAAAATTCATCTACAGTGGAGGAGGAGTTGACATTCAGAAATTCCTTTAATTTCTTTTTAAATACTAGTTGGCTATCTGTCAGACTTTTGATGCTACTTGGTAAGTGACCTAATATCTTTGTGGCAGAATAAAGGCCAATTAACACTGTCCATTACGTCACGGCACCGTCACATCAAGTTGTATTCACACTGTCCGTCAGTGTCCGTCATGTCAATTCACCCATCTCAATACACGATGTTGAAAGTGACGTTAGGAATGGCGATCTGTTATGTACAAAGTCATAGTTTAACACTAGAATTAAGCGAACAACAATGCTAAATGTTATTGATGGCAAAAGAATTCTTTACAGTGTATGTTTTTGGCCAACTTGCAGAGAACTGAAACATTTCAAAACATGTGCCAGCCACGGTGGCCAGGGGGACTGTGGCGCACCCATCACGGTCTGCATGTCCACTACAGTCGGGGGTTCGAAACCCCCTCGGGCATGGATATTAGTGCCGTCCTTAGTAGTAGCTAGTTCATAAGTGGTTTGTAAGTTTTGGGACTGATGACCCCGTAGTTAAGTCCCATAAGCTCTACAAACATTTGAACATAACATCAACATCTATTTTCAAGCGAAAAAATAAACATATGAAAATATCAAACAATACTTATAAGAGCATAAATAACACCTGTTTACTTTATCCATTACGATTTGCTTGCTGACATTGTTAATAAAATCGTAAATTACTGAATTTTTGTCTTTCATTAGAACTGAAGGCCAATTCATACTGTCCGTCACGTCACTGTCCGTAAGAACATTCTGCAATGTATTTCTAATGGCGGCATTCACACTGTCTGTCACCGGACTGTCACGTCACCTCAACGTCATGTCAAGCTTTCTCGAGAAGAATGTTTTGACGGAATGGCCGTCTACTAACATCGGAAGTTAACCTATTTTCGTCACATGAATTACATGTTGCAGTCGACGATGGCACTGTTTATATGCAAATGTGTCTTATTCATCTTTATTTTGTTATTATACTTCATTTTAGAGGTAAATCTCAAATGTTTCATGACGACTTGAATATTTTTGTTAATTGAGTGTCCCCCTAAACTCAAGGTCTGATATCTGAAACCAAAAAATTGTTTACATTACGTAACATTGTATCAGAAAAGACTGAAGCAAACTGTTTATTTGAATAAGATTGTAATTTGATTACGCATTTTTCATTAAATAACATTTTAAATGAAAAAGTCAGTTATAATGAAAGACAAAAATTCAGTTGTCTACGATGGTATTAACAATGTCAGCGGGCAAATCGTAATGGATAAAGTAAACAGACTCTATTTATGCTCTTATAAGTATTGTTTGATGTTTTCATATGTTTATTTTTTCGCTTGAAAATAGATGTCAATCTTTTGGAATGTTGTTTCAGTTCCCAGTAAGTTTGCCAAAAACATACACTGTATAGTTTTCTTTCGCCGTCAGTAACATTTAGCGTTGTTGTTCCCTCAATTCTAGCATTAAACTATGACTTTCTATATAACAGATCGCCACTCATAACCTCACTTTCAACATCGCGTATTGAGATGGGCGAATTGTCGCGATGGACACTGACGGACAGTCTGAATAGAACTTGACGTGACGGTGCCGTGACGTTGACATGACAGACAGTGTGCATTGGCCTTGATTTTTCATTTAAAATGTTATTTAATGAAAACTGCATAATCAAATTACAGTCTTATTAAAATGAACACTTTGCTTCAGTTTTTTCTGATACAATGTTACGTAACATAAACAATTTTTTGTTTTAGATATCCGACCTCGATTTTAGGGGGACACTCACTTGACAAAAATATTTAAGTCACGATGGAATATTTGAGATTTACCCCTAAAACGAAGTATAACAACAAAATGAAGATGAATAACACACATTTGCATATAAACAGTGCAATCGTCGACTGCAACATGTAATTCGCATGTCGAAAATAGGTTAACTTCCAATGATAGCAGACGGCCGTTATGTCAAAACATTCTTCTCGAGAAAGCTTAACTTGACGTTGACGTGAAGTGTAGGTCTGGTGATGGTCAGTGTGAATGCCGCCATTAGAAATACAATTGTGGAATGTTCTGACGGACGGTGACGTGACGTGATGTGACGGACGGTGTGAATTGGCCTTAATTCATCCCTTTCTGAGCCAAAATTAGATTTAACCTTGAATAGTGAATATCATCCTTTGTCCTAGTGTTGTATCTATGCACACTGCAATTACTTTTGTATTTGGTCGGATTGTTAATAACAAATTTCATGAGTGAATATATGTATTACGAAGCTACAGTGAAGATCCCTAGATCCCTAAATAAATGTCTGCAGGTTGCTCTTATGGGCTCCAGCAATTATTCTGATTACACGCTTTGGGGCAATGACTACTTTTTTTTACTCGATGATGAATTGCCCCAGAATATGATTCCATAAGAAAGCAATGAATGAAAATAGGCGTAGTAAGCTAATTTACTGAGATGTATATCACCAAATTTTGCAATGGCTGTGATAGCATAAGTAGCTGAACTCAAACATTGCAGGAGATCTTCAATATGTTTCTTTCAATTCAGTCCCTCATCAACGCAACAATTAAAAATTTTGAATTTTCTACCTTAGCTACAGATTTATGTTTAAAGTCTAAATTTATTAATGGTGTCATACAATTTACTGTATGGAACTGTATATACTGGGTTTTATCAAAATTTAATGAGAGTCCATTTGTAGAGAACCACTTAATAACTTTCTGAAAGATATCATTTATAATTTCATCTGTTAATTTCTGTTTGTAAAGTGTGATAGCTATACTTAAATCATCAGCAAAAAGTACTAGCTTTGCATCTTCGTGAATATAGAATGGCAAGTCATTAATATATATTAAGAACAGCAAGGAATCCCATGACCGAACCTTGTGGGACCCCACTTTTGATAACTCCCAAGGTAGAGGAATTAATTGTTTCATCTATATCATGCGAACTGCTTAGTTCAACTTTCTGCACTCTTCCGTTTAAGTATGATTTAAACCATAGATCTCGAGTTATCGTCGTTTGCAAAAGATGTGTGATGAAAATGAGCGATAAACGAGTACTCGCGCAAACTTATTTGCTGGAGGAAATTGTAAAGCTGTAGATATTGCACATGAGTTTAGAACCGTTGTACAAAAAAAGAAAAAAACACAAAAAAACGGACGCAATAACATCAAAGTCTGTATAATAGAAACAGATATTCAAAATTAACATCTGCAAGTCGGCATAATACAGATAAACTGAAGGACTGATTAGGCTCTGGATATGTATTTTCAATTTTTTATACAATGTAATGTAGTATACTTTTGCTAATGGTAAAAGATCTTCACATTCTGAACCCTTCTTATACATCATTACCCAATTAAAGACTTTCTTGTTAACAAGGGTAAACAACAGTTAATGAAATGTTTTCTTTTGTAAAAGAAGAGAAAAAATGTCGTGGGCATAACGTACCCCCCGCTACCACCCCCTTATTAGTACAAGTTATGGTTATGGAAAAAGCATTGGTATTTCGAGGTTTAATGGTTCTGTGATCCTAATGTTTTCATTAAAAGGCGAAAAGTTGTTCGGACACTGTTATGGTGTTTACAAAAATAATCATTCTAAACAGAAAACATCCTGGAAAAATATTATTATTGATGTAATGTGTCAGAAATTAGGGGCACTGATGGTCTATAAAGCGGTATGCACTTGAGAAATCGTAATGGTTTTAACTGGTTGGTTGGTTGGTTTGATTTTTAAAGGGACTAAACGGCTATGGTTATCAGTCCCGGTTTTAACTAATATTGTCAAATATTAAAACAGTTATGAACAGAAATACCACCTGTATCAGGTCTTTTTTCGATTTCGTTACGTCTGTTATAGCACTATCAGCTAAGAAAAGGAACAGTTTTTCCACTAATGCAGGAATTGTAGCAAACGCCAGGTAAACAACATTATTTTGGCCCAGATCGTCATATCGATGTTACTAATTTACGTAAATAACATGCCAGAAATCATGAAATGCTGATTTCAACTGCATTTTACTACAAACAAACAGTACTATTTCGGGAGGCAGAGAAATAATCTCACCTGTCCATCCTATGCTCCAGTTTCTCAGCACAAGACTGAAAAGACGAACTACTGATTTCTATGAAACGTGAAATATGGATATAAATTCTGAATCATCGAAATAATTGGGGCGACGTCGCACTTTTATCTCTTTCATTCTAACGAGCAAATCAGCCAAAACATCATCATCACTATCTGAATCAATAACTATGCGTGCAATCTTGAAACCTCATTGCACGATTAAGCTCGCCAACCGGCCAAAAATCGCTGGTTACGTTTTTCCGAGTTTATTCTCTGGTTGGGCGTTATTCCGCTTTCGTACAACGCGTTTCTCATGCTGTTCCGGGATTAGAGCGAAACTGGCTGGTAACCAGGGATCGTATAACCGGCCCTAAGTGATTTATATTTTGATTATTTTTCTCTGGAATAATACGTGAAATGTTTATGGTCAACAATGAATTATTATTAGGCCTAAACCAAAACAGAAAACACGTTAGAACATTAACTGTTATACAATACTATGAACGTTAGCATGTTCACACTGTTTCAATGTTTTCAAATATGTTTCGTCACATCAAACTATCGTGTGTTACTCTGTATATATAAATGTTTATAACGAGCAGCACAATTCTAAACTTATGTCCACGTCACATTGTTTATGAAAATTTTGTACCTTAAAGAAGTATTCATTTACTTAGCTAAAGACGAAAGTTATTATTTTGATGTAAGGCAAACTCTTCATGTATATAAACAAACATTAATTCTAGATCCGTGTTCCGTTCTGCCGAACGAATAAGACCAGAATGAAAGAAGGTCTACCTATAGGCAGTTGCTGAAGATCGTATGCGATGGTGGAGGAAGCGACATCGTGCAAGAAAGTTAAATGCGTTATTACTTTCGTAACTTAAGCGTAACATGGCATGACAGTATGCATGTTTGGTGTTTCCATGCTTATGGTGACTGTCATGAGTGGTGATGGGGGAATGCATGTGTTAGAAATTGATACTTGTGATGTATTCCTCCTGAAAAGAGAAGTATATTACTGCTGAAGATCTTTGGAGCAGCAGTTCTTAATGCGGCCCCTACTCGGTCCATAATATTGATCATATTTCCCAACTGCGCAATAATATTGCCTGTCTAGGGATACGGTTGAGAAGATGCACAATGATATTGAGAACATCGAAAACTTCTGAAATGTATTGCGCTGCCTGTAAATATTGTGCCGTCTGTGGGCAGTATAGACAATATCTTTGACAGATTATCGCGCTATGTTGAATGTTTGCTGTTTCGTGAGTGAATCTTTGACGCACCTTATACCTGATTTTCATCCATTTTCTTTTTTTGGCTTGCAACAAAATAAAGCAATAATAACAGTGGGCGCATCTTTATCGTCCAACATAATATTATTGACCACAATATCATTGATCTAGAAGAGAACGACAATGATACTGCACAATTTTACTGTCTATATTATTGACTGTGTAGGGGCCGCTTTACACTGTGATTGGTACTACATTGAGGACAATATGTGTATAAACAAACAGTCGATGATTTGTGATGTGGATGAATATGACTTGTTGCAAATAGATTCACTCGCAGTTGGTCTATTAGTTACTTGTTTAAGAACCAACTCGGAAATCGGTAGATATTTTAAAATAAACTGCCAACAACATTTAAGAAGGGAATGTTAGGCATATGACTGTAAATAGTTATATTTTAATGCATGGATTTCGGGTTTTGTTACAGTAAATGGTAATACGACTTGATGTGATTGAAATCAAAACATAGTCATGCCAGTGTGTTGAGCGTCAAATAAATTGTATTTTTCCATTATGTCTGGTTTTTGTGCACTGAAACAGTACATTTTCGATATGTGCTCAGTTATGGAATTTGACTACAGATTTTATGAAAGTAATTGAATGTTGATTTGATGTCACACAATTTTAGATTATTTTGGTGACATGAAATTACTTATGTGATCCAAATCACAATTGCAAAAATTTTAAAAATAATTGATAACAGTCTAAGGCCCTTCAAAAAAATTATAAGTGATTGTGGTCCTCCATAATTTACCAATTCATTAATAAAGACTCATCATTCGTCACCCATGACTGGACAGACTGTGTCAGTTTTACTGTGTTACATAGATAACCATTAGTTACAAGAACATAAATGTCGATGGTAGTTATTTCTATCATAATAGTTAAAGCAGTTTGCTTGGATTCCTGCCTAATTAGACACTTGGAAATCGGAATGTCTTCAACTATTTTTGAAAACGCCACATATTCGAAATAGGCAGCGAACTATGTCTATGTGAGAACGATTATAAATATAATTCATACTCGCTTCAATCAGAACAATTGAAGCTCTCCTGTTCCTGCACAATTTCACTCTCATATATCATAACAAATACAGAAAACAACTAACGAGTACTGTAAAATAGACTTGCAATAAATTAATACTCTCAGTCTCTATTCTATTACATATGGCCTGTATAAAAAGCACTAAAGGCTTTAACAGGATTCGAATCCAAAAGGTTTCTTTCCCCTATAGTCATAACGTATGATCCTAACCACAAGACAAGAATGGTTGAACTACAGTGAGAACTACTTTTTTAATTGATATACATTCTGCTTAGACATTTTATGGTTCTTTCATAATTTACTGATATTCGCTTGTAAATTACATTTAATACAGCAAAGAGAAGTATATGTGATAAATTTGTAACGTACCATTTGCATTAAAACAGTATATTATCATGTTTTGCACTTCAACATTTACCACTTACCACTTACCACTTACCACAAAAACGGCGCCATTTGACTTACGTCACGGAAAATGCTAGTGTCAATTGCAAGTATTTGGGTGACACCATTCAACTGTCGCCACTTGACAAAGTTCAGGTCATTTCAACTTTGCGACGCTATTTCTCAAAATCAAAGCAAATCACCGCCATGTTTATTTGAAGGCTATTGCCGTATTTGGTGCTTTCGTGTATTATGCCTACATTTTACAAACAATGTGCATTTTGATTGCCCATCAAATTAAAGATCTTTCCAAAATATGTGCTTTTAAGTATGGGTTGTTATTTAATAGTGATAGACATTGGAATGTAGGACTAAGTTTTCATGAGTATACTGTATTCAATTTTCGTATTTTATGATGTTCTTATACAGTGTAGGCTTAATATTTGTGTTTGACTAAACAGGTGTTACTGAGTGATTACTGAATAGAGATTTGTAGGTACGCAACAGATTACATAATTCTACAAATGCAGAAAATAAGCGTGGTGCTGGCAGTGTATTCAGATTCTGGAATTGGCATCTTCATTGCTCATAAATACTTGCCACATGGATTTTAGAAAAGAAGTGACAAGGTTCATGTTGTAATTTCCTATTGAGTGTATCTGTTAATTAAGGGAATGAACTGTATTATAGTAACTGACAGCGCAGTTGTACAAAGCATAATCTCAAAAATCGATATGAATTAAAAAGTCGTATTTAAGTTGGGTAAGTTTAGGTAGCTATATTAGCTTTCAAATAAGCGTCCATTTCAAATAAGCATCCAGAACATTACATTAGAATACTGAACTTGTTTTGATCACACAATATCAAGATTGAAGATATGACAGGTAATGGTCAGGTGTCAAATATCACAATGACACTTATAGTACCGGTATCACTTGATCAAGTACTGCGTTTCTAATGTTGATATCGGACATTCTTACAGCACTTGATAAGCAGGTCCCAATCGAAATTTACTTTTTCTTTTATTTGTAATTGGTTCAGTAATAGAGGTTTGTTTAAGGCCAATTCACACTGTTGCATGCAAGATTGCAAGGAAGGGCAGAACAATACGGTTCAGGTCCTCAGTGAGAAATTTAGTGAGCTGTGCACTGACATTATGCAACTCGTGGAGGAAAGACACAAGATAGCGATGGGTGCCATCTCGGAGAACTCAAATAAAATTAAGGGGAATGCAGAAGCTATCTCTGCCCTCTCCCAGCGTGCAGATCAGGCTGATTCGAAAATCCACTCTCTTGGGGAACAATTCCACAAGAGAGTAGAACGAGTAGATCAGAAAGTAGAACGAGTAGTCGGTAGGGCAGTCGAGTTAGGCGTGTGGGTGGAAGAGCTTACCACTGCGGTGGAGCAGCTCCGTCAGGACAAGGTAACGTCGGCCGCGGCTCCCACTGTTGCCATTGAGTCGGAGCAAGTTCAAAACTTGCTGCGATTCAAGGAGCAATTAACAGGCGGCATCGCGATGTGGCGGTAGAATTGCAAGGACGCGTCGCCCGCTTGGCGCAAGCCGTTGCTACACCTCCACCAGCCCTGCCTATAGAAAACGGTTGCCGTAGTTTGTGCGGAGGCCAGCCCTATCATTCTGATCGCGACACAGACTCAGCTTTCGAGGAAGAGGAATATGAATCTCCGCATCCTTCCACAGTACGAAGGGAGAGTCATATTCCCAGGCCTATACTAGAGCCCGCCTTAGCCTTTGACTACAATCACTTCATGAGAGTGAGGAAATACCAAGCCTTTAGGAATTCCATTAACGGGATACACCCATGGCATGGGTCGAGCAGTTTGACCACTCTTTGCCTCCGAACTGGCCTGAAGCAAATAAGATAGTGTATATATGCGGTTATCTAGAGGGCGAGCCCGCCACTCGGATGTGATCCCTTATTAGGTATTGCCTGTACTACAGGGACTTCCGGGAGTACTTCCTGTCTGCATACTGGTCGGAGAGGCAGCAAGAGAGGGTAAAAAGCAGCATCCTAATGATGACTCATTTTGCACAAAGCAATTACAAAAGTCTTGTGGAATTATTTCAAGCAATAATGCTTCAGAATGAGCTCCTTGACCACTCGTAATCCTCGCGCGAGTTGATAAGAATTCGCGCGTCTAAATTGCCACGCAATGTACGCAACGTTGTTCTCGCAGGAAGCTGCAACATTGACTCATTCCAGTCCTACCTCGCAGACTTGGAGTTTGACGACGACTACAGACCGAGGAGGAATGGCAACGCTCCTTCTAAGAGAAGTAGTCGGTCCGACGAAACTCCAAGGAATAATCACCAGCCAGAGACTCCTGGTAGTGCACAGCCTGGCCCTTCTAATGTTGACAATCAGCCATGGAACGGTAACGGGCGGCGCTTTCCGCGTGATCACCAGGGCGGAAGGCGGAGGTGGTTTGGCAATGGAAACAAGGGATTCCGACCGAACCAAGGCCAGCAAGGACCGCGCGCCCTGCCGGCAGGAGACATGGTGGTCAGAACAGCTGACCCGTGCCACAACCGACCGTAAGACCCCTCCCTAGCACAAGTCAATGACTATCTTCATAAGTTGATCGCTTCATGGTCAACATGCTCAGAAAGGAGATCATCATTCCGAAACTCGCATGGGGAGGATGAAATTAGGGACACTCTTCTCGATGAAGAACCCACTACACTTGAACCAGCTATTCAACCGTTCGTAAATATTAATGTTAAGGAGGTTGAGAACTTGAGACTCTCTGCACTAGCAAATCCAGAGGACTCCACCATGTTTCAAGTCTGAGATTTTACCGCGAGTAGCCTGACTCCCTTATTTCTGTCATGTTTAACCTGTAAGTTGTATGTCTAGGGTAATTTTAATTAGTGTTCTTACCCCACAAGGTTTTAGTGTGTATATTTTTGATGAATTTTCTATGTATTCGAAGTGTATTTTTAATGTAACTTGATTTGATTATGTGTTCCTTTATATGTATTTTGCTACGACTTGTTGTAGAGTTGTTGTTGGGCCTTATGTGTCATTTAAATGCACGCAGTCACCAGCGTAATTGACAGCAACTTGCCAGTTGAAACTGCTCCGCTGGAAGCGGTTTTTTTATAACTAGATTTTCTTAAGAGATTATTAGCATCTCGCCTCTTAGTGCTCATGTATTGACTAGAAAGTTGTCCAGTTCGCCAAGTCGTTGGTGTCCTTGCTTTTCATAAGTTTCGTAGGCCATCTGCAGATATTTATTGGGTATTTGTATTGATGTCAATTGTTTTCTGTTTGTCATTTAAGTTGTGTGTGCTACTCTTCAGTGTGAGTGAAGCCAGCCTCGTGAATCGAGTGCTATTATGTCCACCTTTACTGTGAATTTTGTGTCGGCAGTCTCCCCATTAAGTAGCATATTAATAAGATGCCGTGGAAGGCGCCAATACCGTTATTCTTAGGATGTTTAGTTGCACCGAGATGCACTGTGGTGTTGTTGCTCAGGGGCCTAGGAATGTTTATCTATTGTTTGTCTGCGTATAGTAACAGAGGGTGTGAAATTCGACCTGTTCTGGGTCGCTGGAGTGCACAAACGAAAGGGTTCTCAAATATTTCAATTTATAATGTGTATCCTGGCCAATTTAAAAGAAACGACTTATATTTTTCAGATAAGATTTTGCAGGACAATGTAATAAATTAAAATATAGGAAGCAAACTGTGGATCAGGCTAATGTTTCATTCAGGAGAGGAAAATATATGTCATGATAGAGAATCAAATTCAGGAGTGCAAGAGAAGAAACTCCAAGGCACATAACTGGCCGCTTAAGATGCAGAACCAAATACACAAGACAGTCTGACGTCACCAGGAATACAAAAGGATAAAAAAACAACACTAACTATAATTCTTATGTTTCAGCATTTTTGGTAAGATTATATATCTAAGATAAGCTAACCATTGCCTTAGACATCACTTGACTGAATTAGATTTGTTTTACATGTGTGATTTGGGTGTTCTACTTTATATGTTTTACCTTGTTTGACGAAATGATTCTGAGAAGAATCACTCCAGATGGGTGATATCTTTTCATCATAACCTTGATGACGGCTAAACTTAGCGTAAGTTTTGTATTTCATTATGTGTATTTCAATGTCTAGTGATAAGGAATTAATTTTTTGTGTAAATTTATGTGGTATTTTTAATTCTATTTTATTTGTGAACTGTTTCATTTTTGTGCAACTATCTTTTCTCGCCTCGGCGAGAGAGATTTGTGTGGGCGTATGTTTGCAGGAAACAAGCTGCATCTGGCATCGGAAGGAATCAGGTCACCAGTCGCACCGGATCTACGTCTGCGGCTTGCGCTGTAGTTAGTGTAAATTGTGCCCGGGTTGTAGATAGTGGTTTAAAGTAGTTAGACACTGCTAGGCGCTGCATGCTGCATGACTACTCTGATTTCCTGGATGAAGCCCCCATCTCTCAAAACTAATCCTGACATGACTATTGACATGCCCTGTGGGCTGGACTATAACAAAGCACTGTACTAATTACAGGACCTTATTTTCTGTATGATAAATGTGCCAATGTTATTATTTGAGGTGAGTCACCATGTCACGTGGCTCACCTGGAACGTAGATTGCTAATGATTATTGTTTTTCTTTATTTGTACTGTGCTCGTTTTAAGATTTTGTATAACATAGTGTACATCTGTTGGAGTTGGAACCTTGAAGTTCCATTTAAAGACTGCACCCTGTGTCAGTGATAACTTGTTTTGTGTTTTAATCTTAAAGTTATGAGCGTGGGCATCTGTCGATGTCAGTAACGTATAAGTGAGGAGAATCACTAGTATGAATTAAGAAAAAAAATATTTAGCTCTTGAGTTTATTATTTTATTTAATCTATGTGTTTTGCTATTTGTTTATTTATGTTTGTTAAAAACTGGGAACTTTATGTAAAGTCACTCCCAGGTAGGACTAAGCATGGACTTCGTTAATTTGAAGCTGTAGTGCTTTTTGTGAACATAGAGATCTTTTAGTAACAGTTCCTCCAAAGTGTTGACAGATAGTGAGTGTGACGGTGAGAGAGACGAAGCAAGGTGTCAGCCTGAGACCACACACATTGCCACACCACCAGAAGCAGCCGGCAGAAAAATGCACAGCTGCGTGAGGTGCCGCCGGAACGGGTCCGGCCCCAGGCGCACAATGGGCCACTGTCGGCGAGCAGGTAGCCCAGAAGGGTCGCCGCTACTCATCACCTGATTAGTACATCTCAATGGAACGAGCAACTGACAGCTGCCGGCATAAAAGAAGCTCCATCGCTAAATGCTCTATTGCAGGCTACCTGGCCGGGTCCGCTACGGCAAGGGACGACTGCGCTTGCAAACTTGTACTGTCAACCTTCGAAATAGTTTAGAAGGGAGACCAACCTCTTTACGTTTTTGCACATCCAGTATGTGTAATAGACTACCCACTACTGTCGAGTAAGTGGCATGACGAGGCAACCAAAGAATTTTCCTTCACTGACTGTGACGCTTGCGTCCGGTCAAGGACCTATGTGAAACTACAAAACCTATAATTTCCTCTAACTAGAGGCCCTTACCTTGTCATATGCTGCAGCGTATTATCTTGTTATTTTGTGCTCTGCACACCATCCAACTCCATGCCGCGTATGCAAAAGACGGGCATCAGAAGAACAACATTACGTTTCTGCTGATAGCAATCATGTGGTAAACCTGTGACAGAGTGCCACGCCCAGTGGTTCTCAAAGGAGAACAGCTCTTGTCATGCTGTGTGGTGTGACATATTGCACCACACCAACTCAGAGAAGAAGAAGAAGAGAGACGTCGCCTCATTGCCAGGGGCCGTCCGTTAGATGGAGCAGGCATTCAGGACTAATCCTGAGGGCCTGGGGACCAGAGCTGCAACCCAAGAAGACGCAAAGCAAAAAGTATCTTTTGTTTGTGCGGTTTGTAGCTTCTTTTGTATCCCATCCTCGTCGCCACTTTTGTTTCTCGTTTCCACCGGTAGTCCTGGGTGTCGGTGGCCGAGTAAAGAGAGACCAACACAGGGAAATAGGATGCACGTGTGTGCACATACGGAGGTGACTAGCGAGTGGGACAGCAGAAACTAGAACGTTAGGATAAATTAGAACAAGATATATATTTCACAGAGATTGTGGAATACTTATCTTGGAGAGCAGCAGACTAATAGAATGTTGATACATATTTTAGATAGAGGCCTGCCTACTGATGATTCCTAGTGCCTATCCGATAGCCAAGTTTTAACAGGTGCCTATCTGATTCCCAAGTGGCCGATGCAGCAGTCGTGGCCACGAGTGGAGTTGCATCAGAGGGCGCTCATGGCTGACGTCATAAGAACGCCGCACCGTGCGTGCATGGCAGCGCGCAGCGTAAGTACGTGGCGCGCACTTCAGACTTGTGCAACACCATACCCCTTCCCCCCAAACCGCCGTGCCGTCATGGCGTAGGGCTGAGGGCCACGGCGGTGGCATGAGAGGAGGGCCTGGGCGGGGGCGTTACTGGTGGGACGGGCATCTTAGCAGAGGTTGGGACCGAGACGCCATGCGCGACCTGGTATCCACCTTGCAATCCCCCGGAAAACCCACCAAAACGAGGGGAAGGGCGCACCCCTCCGCCCAGAGGGAGCAGGTCATCTTCTTCTGAGGTGCGTGGCCCAGGCAGGGGGGGGGGGGCACGCACGGTCCCGGAGTTCCTCTCGGTGACGCTGTAATCTGCGGCGGCGACAGCGGCGGAGGCACGTCAATCTCCATAGGTATGATCTCGTAGTCCGGGGATGCTGGGCCCGGCGGTGAGCGATGTGGTTGTCTCCCTGGCGGTGAACTGGGTCTGGAATCAAGAAACCAGAGACAGGTTCGCGCGGCCTGTGCAGGTGCAACTGGTTTGCGTGGCGCCACAGCTCCAACCCTGTGGAAGAACGTACAACATACATATTGCGACCAAGCACACGCTGAATGGTGCCCGGTAACCATCTCTTCTTGTTTCCAGCAAACACCCTGTACAGCACCGGCATAGAAACGCCATACGAACCAACTTGGTGCGTGGGAGGCTGCAGCAGGTGAATGAGAGTGCGGTGATGGCCGCTGTGTAGCAGCTCGGCAGGAGACGGGCCATCACGTGGCATGCACCGATATGTACACAGGAAAATTTGAAGAGCTTGCTGCCTGGAGTGCTGACCTTTCATCTTTTCCATGTGAGACTTTAATTTTTGAATGAAAGATTCTGCTTCACCATTGGACTGAGGGAAAAAAGGTGCGGTGGTGATATGCTGAATACCATTCACACGACAAAACTGTTGAAATTCCGCACTAACAAACTGAGGTCCATTGTCACTGACGATAGTTTCAGGCAAACCTTCGATGCAAAACACTGATGTTAAGGCACTGATTGTACTAGACGCCGTTGTTGAGTTCATGGCAATCACAAAAGCAAACTTGCTGAAAGCGTTTACAACAATTAACCAGCGTGTATTCCAGAAAGGTCCGGCAAAGTCAATTTGTAAACGTTGCCATGGTCCATTGGGGCGTGGCCAGACTGAGAACGTTTGCGGAGGAGCTGCCCAATGCTCCGCACAAACTGTACCCTTTGACGTCATGCTCTCTATCTGGGCGTCCATACCAACCCAGGTACAATGACGTCTGGCCAGTTGCGTTGTCCTAACAATACCCCAATGTCCTTGATGCAGGAGGCGTAAGACTTCTCGTTGCAGGGAACAAGGAACAATCACTCTCGTTTGGTCGTTGTCGGTATGTAACAATAGAAGTCCCTGACTTAAAGACAATGCATGGCGTTGTGCAAAATAACGTCGAACCAGAGGCAGATCAATGTCTTTGGCTCTGGCAGGCCACCCTGAGCGAACAAAACGTGCTACTACACTTAGGTCCGCATCCGCAGCTGTTTCCTGTGCACCCCAACGAGAGTTCAAAGGGAAGTCTGCGACTGGAGTCTATCTAACAACATGCCATTTCTGAAGAATCAAACGACACAACCTGTCCAACCGGAAGTCGGGAAAGTGTGTCCGCGTTGGCATGTTTAGTGGTAGGTCGGTACAAAATCTCATACTCATAATTTGACAATATGAAGGACCATCTCTGAAGCTTTTGTGCCGTTCGTGGCGGAATTGGCTTTGTGGGTGAGAACAACAACGTGAGAGGCTTGTGGTCTGTCAATAAATAGAATTTCCTGCCATAGAGGTAATGATGAAACTTAGTGACGCCGTAAATGATTGCTAAGGCCTCCTTTTCTATCTGAGTGTAATTCTGTTGCATTGGCGTCAGTAGCTTGGATGCAAAGGCAATAGGTCGATCGTGAGATCAAATACGATGTGAGATTACTGCGCTCAGACCGTATGACGAGGCATCCACTGCTAGCACTACAGGCTTCTGTGGATCAAAGGGAATCAAACACGCATCGCTGAGTAGTGCAGACTTTAATTTGTCAAAAGCAACCTGGCAATCTTTAGACCATACAAAAGGAACATTCTTCCTACGTAAGCGATGCAGTGGAGCTGAAATCTGAGAGGCATTTGGAATAAATCTGAAATAATAGTTCAGCTTTCCCATGACTGCTTGCAATTCGTGCCCGTTCTTAGGAGGAGGCAAGTCTTTGATTGCTCGAAGATGTGACTGTAAGGGATGTATTCCTTGGGCATTAATCACATAACCTAGGTACTCTATTTCAGTTTGAAAAAACGAACACTTTGCTTTATTACAACGTAGACCTGCTGCAGACAAAACTTTGAAAAGGCACTCCAGGTTTGCTAAATGTTCTTCAACTGTACGTCCGGATACCACAATGTCATCTAAATAGTTCGAACAACAAGGTACCGAAACTGTCAGCTGTTCCAAAAAACGCTGAAAAATAGCGGGGGCGGAAAAACTGCCAAAGGGTAGGCGTTGAAATTGAAAAAGGCCCATGTGAGTATTAATAACGAAAAGCTTTTTTGACTCGTCATCAAGCGGAATCTCTAAGTATGCCTCTGCTAAATCAATCTTAGAAAAGAACCGACACTGTCCTAATTTGTCTATAAGTTCCTCAAGTCTGGGCAGGGGATAAGTGTCTACAATTGTTTGACTGTTCACTGTTGATTTAAAGTCTGCACAGAGACGAAGTTTTCCTGACGACTTGGTTATAACAGGAGAAATCACCCCACTATCCTGCCAACGTTTAAGTTCCGCAGCAATTTTATCACGAATTGCGGTAGGCACTGGTCTAGCTTTATGAAATTTTGTTACAGCAGATTTTTTTAAAGTTACATGTGCTACGAAGTCTTTTGCACAACCTAGTTCTGGAGAAAACAAGTCACTGTATTTTTCACACAATGCATTGATTTTTTCCTGAGCCACTACTGACGAAATTTGAAGGACATCTCTTTGAACTGATAGGCCAAACAAATCAAATGCATCTAGTCCAAAAATGTTCTGTGTAGACTTGGCCTGAAGAACTATAAAAGCAACTGTTTTGATTACACCTTGAAAAGAAGCGGGCAGGCAACACGTTCCTAGCACGGGAATATTTTGACCTGTGTACGCATTGAGCACTTGTTGAGACAGTGACAGTTTTGGTGAACCCAGAAGTTCATAAGTGTTTTTATTCATTAATGTGACAGCGGAACCAGTATCGAGCTGAAATTGCACAGTCTTATTTTCTATAGAAAGAGTCACAAAAAGTCTTTGCTTGTGGCGCTCGACATGTGCGCGAATGTGCGCAATGTCTGCTTCAGTTTGTTTGCTGCGCATGCTCAGGCCGCGTAGTGAAGGAAGCGGCGCAGAATCGGCACATTGATTAATATCACTATCCCTAGTGGCACTACCGCCGGATCAGCTTCCGTGCAAGCATGTGAAGCTACGCCAGATTCACTAACTACTGCACTAAACTTTTGAGTAGCTACATCAAGTCTACTGTCACTAGCTACACAGTACTGGGCACTATTACAATGGGAAGGTGCAGAAGGCACTAGGTTCACTGCAGGATTGCACTGTACATGGTCATTTTGCTTGTCCTGAACCCTTTCTGTTGCACAGTTTTACACGCTCGTCGGCGCTTGCAACGTGGCTCACTACATAGTTTTGCCGTAGGTGCAGAAGAACGGTCTTGCATTTGAGAATCAAGAGAAGCACTGTCCAAATCCACAGCGTGTATGACATCTACAGTATGAACTGTTTATCGCACTTTGCGAAGCACTGTTTCTAACGGCACCGTTCTTAGAATTTTTATTCTGCATAAAAACTGTTTGTACATGTCCTGCTTTGGCATATTGATAACAGGTTGCGTTGGGACTAGGGCACTGTGCACGTTTGTGGCGAGATACACACTGGGGGCAGGATTTACGAACATTTTTCTGATAAGAATGTCGGCGTCCGTTTGTCAAATTACTTTATCTAACACGACAGGGCGACCTTTGTGTCGCATTTTTACACTGACTGCTGTTCACTGACTGTTCAGCACGGCCGGTAGAATTGTAATAATCACTATGGCTAGAATGAGAACGGTGACTAGGAAAGCGTCCATTGTGGCGCACTGAATTAACATTGTGGCTTTGCATTTCTATATCTGCTAAATCAAAGGTATCATGCGCTTCAATAAGCTGCAGTACACTGTCTAATGAGGGGTCAGACTGTTTCAGAATTGCTGCCCTAATTCTGGGGTCCTGAATGTTTTGTGTAATTGCATCCCTCAACATCACGTCACTATAAGAAAGTCCACAAAATCAAATAAATTTACATTTGCGGGTTAAGCCCTTCAATTCCGTAATCCATTGCATGTGGGTCTGGTCCGGTGATTCTTTTAGTCTGAAAAATCGATACCACACAGCGGCTATGAGAACTTTTCTCTCATAATGAGCATTTAAGGCATCTAATGGTGCATCAAATTCGAGATCGCGAGGAGATGCATGGGGGAAAAGTTTGTGCAGTAACACGAAGTTGTTGGGGCCCACAACTGCTAAGAACATATGTTTAACCGTTTGACCTGTAATTTGATGAGCCGCGACAAGTTCTTGAAATTGTGCCAAGTAATCGCTCCATTCTTCCTCACGTTCGTTGTACTGGCAAAACGTAGGAAGCGGTGTGGCGGCAGATGTGGGCAGCTGATGCGACGGCTAACCAACGGTTAGCCACCTGTGCCGTCAACTGCGACGTCTGTAACTGAATAATTTCCATTAAGTTTGGGTTCGGGGTAGTGGCCATGCTGACCGATTAGGCGCCGCGCATATAAGAAAATTGGAACAAAACACAAATGGAAGGTAACTGAGGACGCTCTGCAACAAAAAAGTTCACAAAACAAGTAACTGAAATATCTTCCCCCAAAAATCTTATAATAAGGGTAGGGGGGCAGGAGCAATTTCTGCATGCTCCGACTCCTGCTGTCTGGCTGCTGCAAGTGGGCTGGTCCATGGTTCTTCTATTGCTCCTCGTCGCCATTTTTGTATCCCATCCTCGTCGCCACTTTTGTGTCTCATTTCTGCCGGTAGTCCTGAGTGTCGGTGGCCGAGTAAAGAGAGATCGACACAGGGAAATAGGATGCACGTGTGTGCAGGTATGGAGGTGAGCATCCAGTGGGACAGCAGAAACTAGAACGCTAGGATAAATTAGAACAAGATATATATTTCACAGAGATTGTACAATACTTCTCTTGGAGAGCAGCAGACTAGTAGAATGTTGATACATAGTTTAGATGGAGGCCTGCATACTGATGATTCCTAGTGCCTATCCGATAGCCAAGTCTTAACAGGTGCCTATCTGTTTCCCAAGTGGCCGATGCAGCAGTCGTGGCCACGAGTGGAGTTGCATCAGAGGGCACTCGTGGCTGACGTCGTAAGAACGCCGCGCCGTGCGTGCATGGCGGCGCGCGGAGTAAGTACATGGCACGCACTTTTTACTTGTGTGACACCACAGCTTCCTCCAGACGCCCACAGAAGAGTAACTCCCTCCCTATCGATGGCTCTAGAATACTTTACGAATCAAGAAATATAGTGTTTGTGTTCTAAAGTACAAGGTGTAGAGTGCTCGACAATACCATAAAAGTGCGTTGAGAAATTTTTTTTTAAATTGTGTGAACAATCGAAACAATGAACACCCCTAGAGTAGGAAACGATACTCACCTATTTCAAAATTTCATAGACTATAACTTTCCATTGCCCTCAGTGACTCTATACGAATCATTTATGATTTTGACTAAAGACTGATGGTTTACTGCACTTTGACTATGGTCATAATTCTTTTTTGTTTCTGTGGACATTGCATTTATTTTTATACCAAATTATGTTTTTTTTTAATTTTGAATTTAATTGTGCCTTTGGAACATTTGATCTTTCCCTTCAGCATACTTAACAAGTATATTTAAATCATTTCATTGATGCTGTTGCTATTTTACAAATGTATGATTTTTTTTTTCTAAATTGTTTGTGTTCCTCCTAATGATTTTCATACTTGTATGTAATGTTTTATCTCATGTGTTCTGTTTTGTATGAATTGTTTTATCTATGTTTTATGTGATTTTTAAATTGTTTGTGTATGTTGGCCCAATCCTGTGGTCTAACCAGCCACATTTGCACATCATTGATTTAGCATTTTAATGTGATTTCATTTATATCTCTTGTGTTTTAAATTTTAAGTGACATGCTCGAGTTTTTTTCTTGTTTTTGAACATAGATGGATGTTTGTTTAGAAAATTTTGTTCTCTTTAAGATAATAGTATTACCTCAGCCTCCAACAAAATTTTCATCTATGAGGGGGTGATGAAAGACGGCTATCTGCCGCCTTCCCTAAATTTTAATCTTGTATTCTATTTAAAGTCGCTTAACGAAACCCTGATCTTTTCTGAGGAGTAACGTAGCATTTCAGTTCTTGTTTTTAAATGTTATTATTAGTAATTGTATTTAACTTCATTTGTGTTAAATTTATGTTATTAATTTATTAGTGTGTCAATTAATGTGGCAACATGAACGTCTCGTCGCCATGCCTATAAGAGTGCAAAATGTTTTGTCTCTGCATGTGTGAGTATGAGAAATTTTTGGCGTGCTAGTGTGTCAGGAGTATGAGAAATTTAGTCTTGGGCGATGCTCTCTGGACCCGCGTCGATACGTGGCTAGTACCAACCTCTCTTTCTAGGCTCTCCAAAGAGGTTTCCACACCCTTTCGTTGCAAGTTAGGTTGGCAAGAGGCTAGTGTGAGCCTATACGCGCCCTTGTGCGAATCTCTGCGTTTCCCTGGGCTTGCCGATTTCCTGGCGAAGGCCCACGTGGCCCGCCAAAGCCTCACTCGTTTGGTGGCTGTCCTTTGGAATGGTGGGTTAGCTAGCTCTGCTCTTTCAGCCTGCAGATGGCAGCAATTTGTTGTTCAATTAGTTCAACTTCGGTTTTAGAACTTGCATTCATTTTTTGAGTAAGTTTCTCCAAGCATGCATCGAAAAATGCGTGACTACTCAGCAGGATTTTTGCTTCTTGTAACTCTTATGCAATTTTACTGTTCGTTTTTTTGTCTGCGTATAACATGTACTCCACGTGGTGTGTTCTCAGAACATAGCCTTCAGGGGAACCCGTGTTTGTTCTATGCCCTTTAGGTTAGAATAACTGCATGTAGCTTTCAATTTACTGGTAGTACTGCACGATCTTCCCTCTTCCGCCTGTTGTAAATTTCTATTTTATTCTCGAACTTGTACTCTGTTTCCAATCGCGGTTTGTAAATTCTTTACTAGCCCTGTACAACCTTTCTCATTTGCTTGCTTATGAAATGCTGCGCATTTCTATAGGTTGCATGCCGTATTTCATATTTGTTTTTCCGCGACTCCAAATTTATTAAACTTTGATGATTTTTGAGGTAGAATTTCATCTTTCTCTGTAAAGTTCATGCTATCGTGTATATCAGTGTTTCTTTCGTTTCCTTACAACATTCTACGTATTTCAATGCGTTGCATGCCGTATTTTGTATTTGTTACCGGCGAATCTGAATTTATTAAACTTTGATGATTTCTGAGAGTGGACCTCATCCATCTCTCGAAAGTTCTTCTATCGTGTGGAACAGTGTTTCTTCCGTTTCCTTGTAACATTCCATGCATTTCTATGGGTTGCATGCTATAGTTAATTTTCGTAATATTTTAGTAACTGATTTTCTTCATTTTACTGGATTTTGGAACCATGTGGTGCGTGCCTCAGTTAGTTTGCCAGCACTTGGTTTAGCTTCAAATGCAAAGAGATTTTGGTGCTTTATGCGCCATCTCCAGTTAAAAAAGAATAGAACCAGCCACGTACGAAAGTTATTTTTATTGTGTTGTGTCCTTTGTCTTGGCTCGCTGAAACTTCCCCTATGAGATCGACGGCCGTTTCTGCCTTGTTCAGCACGCTGAGTTTAGTAAGTTTCGCTGAGAACAGATTCAGATGCTGATTATTGTTAATATTTCTGTTGCGCCTCTTCCGCCACTTTCATAAAGTAATTTATTTATGGTGGCTCGTTTCATAGTATGTGTGATTCCTGTGAGCTACAATTCATATGACCGCTGCTTTTCTAACTTGTGGCTGTGAGAGTAATTTAAGGTCAAACTAGTTCTCAATTTGGGCCAGGGGACAAGTTTCAGCAGCACATCAAGTAGTTTACATGAATCTTTTAACTGGCTTGTACACCCAGAACTATAATTTTTAAAATTAATCTTTCTATGTTTTCTGCAACGAGAATCATTTCATTAAATTAATGTTGATCTTGATTTTGGCTCCTCTCGTCAAGACTCTATTTACTAATTTTATAACTGTGAGTTTTTCATTAAATTAATTGATGGCAGATTTGATTACACTATTTAAGCAGTGCATTTTTGATTATTCACCAAGATCTGTTTATTCTAGTAAGCAGACAACTACAGTGAATACACTCAGCCAAAATAGCTAAATATCACATTACACCTGCAGTGGTCAACTTTCAAGTCACACTAATAAAACCGGAAAATAAACCATTATTGTTCTGCATAATTGCTCGGCATTATATGGGAATACCAAAATAATGAGGTCATAGTTCAGTTGTTCCACCGCTATGCATGACAATACTACGAGAACTAGGACGAACAGCGTTCAAGCAGTGCAAGCTCCAAATTCGTCATCATAGCTGTGCATGCACAGTAACACCTACTTGCTCGCGATTGAAAGTAGCTTTCTGGCAGCTGCTTAAACGAACCTGCGTCTCCACCGTTTCAAACTAAATATGACTGCCATTGAGGCGTTCGAGTTGCGGTGCGAAACGAGTTGCAATCGTTTGAGATGGTAAGAGGAAATTCTTCCGACCTACTCCAAAGCGTTTAATAACCTTGCAGCAAATAGATAAACCAGCACATGTGCAAAGTGTTCTGTATGTAGTTCGTTCCTTTTCCTGGAAGAAAGGAAGTGCAAAATTCAGGCTATTCTTTTAAACAGGCGGTAAATATCAGCCTCGTAAAAATTTAATACATCATAGTATCATTTTTATTCCCTTTGGGGATTTTTCTGCCGATGTTTGACGTTTACATAAATCTAGCGATATTGAAATTAGGACCTCAATTTAAAAATGAAATTTTGCTTCTTCCATACAAGCATCGGTTTACAAAAATCAACAATTGTGTGTAACTACTGGTGATTGACCTATGCAATTTTGAAAGCAACAACTGACCACTGTTTAAATACAAATAGTTTTCATATTCATTGCTTCAAGCGTAAAAAAAAGGAAGAAAAAAGCACTTAGTTTCTATACATAATATCTCTAGCACCAGCAGTGCTTTTCAGACTCTTCCTATCAACTTAATGAGTTCGAATTCATAACGTTTCCTGGAATTAAGGCCAATTCACACTGTCCGTCATGTCAACGTCATGTCACGGCACCGTCACGTCAAGTTGTATTCACACTGCCCGTCCATGTCCGTCACATCAATTCCCCCATCTCAATAGGCAAAGTTGAAAGTGAGGTTATGAGTGGTGATCTGTTATGTAGAAAGTCATAGTTTAATACCAGAATTGAGGGAACAACAACGCTAAATGTTACTGACGGCCAAAGAAAACTTTACAGTGTATGTTTTTGGCAAACTTACTGGGAACTGAAACAACATTTCAAAACATCGACATTTATTTTCAAGCGAAAAAATAAACATATGAAATCATCAAACAATACTTATAAAAGCATAAATAGTGCCTGTTTACTTTATCTATTTCGATTTGCCTGCTGACATTGTTAATAGTGTCGAAAACAACTGAATTTTTGTCTTTCATTAAAAGTGACTTTTTCATTTAAAATGTTATTTAATGAAATATGCGTAATCAAATTACAATCTTATTCAAATAAACAGTTTGCTTCAGTCTTTTCTGTTACAATGTTGTTGTTGTGGTCTTCAGTCCGGAGACTGGTTTGATGCAGCTCTCCAGAATACCCTATCCTGAGCAAGCCTCTTCATCTCCACATAAGAACGGCAACCTACATCTGTCTGAATCTGCTTACTTTAACCATCTCTTGGTCTTCCTCTGCGATTTTTACCCCACACACTTCCCTCCAACGCTAAAGTCACAATTCCTTGATGTCTAAGAATGTGTCCTACCAATCTATCCCTTCTTTTAGTCAAGGTATGCCAGAGATTTCTTTTCTTCCCGATTCTGTTCAGTACCTCCTCATTAGTTGTGCGATCCACCCACCTAATCTTCAGCATTCTTCTGTAGCACCATATTTCAAAAGCCTCAATCCTCTTCCTAAAAAAAAAAAAAAGGTAAATCAGTCAACAATCAGAAGATTGGTTTGAACACCACAGTGCTTTACTGCGCATGGTCCTGTTTGGAGGTGGTATCCCGTTGCCTTCCTCTGACCTTCGAACTGACTTACCCAGCCAGTTATAGGGGGACCTACAGTTTAACGTGGGTTCCGAACCACGGTGCTACTCGGTATTTTTCACATTAGCAATACTGCCAGAGGTGAAAGAAGTGGAAAGTAACAGATAAAAATCCTAGGACCTGGTGGGGATTGAACCCGCGCCCTTTGGATTTGTGGTCTGGCACTCTACCACTGTGCAACCGAGGCGCACAATCCTCTTCCTATCCGCACTGTTTATCGTCCATGTCTCACTCCCATACAAGGCAACACACCATACAAATGCCTTCAGAAAGGACTTCCTTAGGCTTAAATCAATATTCGATGTTAACAAATCTCTCTTTTTCAAGAACACTTTTCTACCCATTGCCATTCTGCATTTTATATCGTCTGTACTGCGACCATCATTTGTTATTTTACTGCCCAAGTAACAAAACTCATCTACCTCCTTTATTGCTTCGTTTCCCAATCTAATTCCTTCAGCATCACCTGATTTTCTTAGACTGCACTCCATTACCCTAGTTTTGCTCTTCTTAATGTTCATCTTGTATGCACCTTTCAGCATACTTTCCTTTCCGTTCAATTGCTCTTCCAGGTCCTTTGCTGTATCTGACAGAATTACTATGTCATCGGCAAAACGCAATGTTTTTAATTCTTCATCCTGAACTTTAATTCCTTCTCCAAATTTCTCCTTGCTTTCCTTTATAGCTTGCTGAATGTACAAATTGAATAACAATGGAGAAAGACTACAACCTTGTCTTACTCCCTTTCCAACCACTGCATCCCTTTCATGCCCTTCAACTCTCACAACCGCTATCTGGTTTTTGTACAAGTTGTAAATAACCTTACACTCCCTATGTTTTACTCCTGCTTGCTTCAGAACTTGAAAGAGTTTATTCCAATCAACATTGTCAAAAGCCTTCTCCAAATCTACAAAAGCTAGAAATGTAGGTTTGTCTTTTCTTAATCTATCTTCTAGGATAAGCCGTAAAGTGAGTATTGCCTCCCGTGTTCCTACATTTCTCCTGAACCCAAACTGATCTTCCGCAAGGTCGGCTTCTACCAGCTTTTCCATCCTTCTGTATATAATTCGTGTTAATATTTTGCAACCATGACTTATTAAACTGATGGTTCTGTAGTTTTCACACCTGTCTGCACCTGCTTTCTTTGGAATGGGGATTATAAAATTTTTCTTAAAGTCTGAGGGTACTTCGCCTGTCTCATACATCTTACACACCAGTTGAAACAGGTTTGTCATGGCTGGTTCTCCCAGAGACTTCAGTAGCTCTGAGGGAATATCATCTACTCCAGGGGCCTTGTTTCGACTTAGGTCTTTCAGGGCTCTGTCAAATTCTTCTCTCAGTACAGTATCTCCTATTTCATCTTCATCTACATCCTCTTCCCTTCCTACAATATTGTCTCACGGTTCATTTCCTTTGTATAGCCCCTCTATATACTCTTTCCACCTTTCCACTTTCCCTTCTTTGCTGAGAATTGGTGTTCCATCAGTGTCCTTGATATTCATAGAGCTGTTTTTCTTATCTCAAAATGTTTCTTTTATTTTCCTGTAGGCTATATCTATTTTTCCCCTATTTATACATTCTTCTACATCCTTGCATTTGCATTCTAGCCACTCCTGCTTAGCCATTTTGCACTTCCTGTCAATGTCATTTCTTAGTCGTCTGTACTCCATTTTGCCGTTTTCATTTACTGCATTTTTATATTTTCTCCTTTCATCGATTAAATTTAGTATCTCCTGTGATATCCAAGGATTTTTTTTAGGTCTTGCCTTCCTACCTATTTTCTCCTCTGCTACCTTCACTATTTCATCTCTCAATTTCACCCATTCCTGCTCTACTGTTTTATTTTCCCCTGTTTCTGTCAATTGTTGCCTAAAACTCCCTCTGAAATTCTTAAGAACCTCAGGTTCCTTCAATTTATCCAGGTCCCATCTCCTTATTTTTTCTACCTTTTTGTAGTTTCTTCAGTTTCAGCCTACAGTTGATAACCAACAAGTTATGGACAGAGTCTATATCTGCCCCTGGGTATGTCTTGCAGTTTAAAACCTGGTTCCGAAATCTATGTCTTACAATATAAAATCTATCTGGTATCTCCCGGTGTCTGCTGGTCTCTTCCACATACACAACCTTCTTTTGTGATTCTTGAACCAGGTGTTTGTTATAACTAAATTATGTTATGTGAAAAATTCTACCAGGCGGCTTCCTCTTTCATTTCTTTTGCCCAGACCATATTCACCTACTATCTTCCCTTCCCTTCCTTGTCCTACTACCGAATTCCAGTCTCCCATAACAATTAAGTTTTCCTTTCCCTTAATTGTCTGAATAATTTCCTTTAGCTCCTCATATATTTCTTCTAGTTCCTCATCATCGACAGAGCTAGTTGGCATATAAACCTGTACTACTGTGTCAGTTCGTATCTATCTTGACTATGATAATGTGATCATTGTGTTGCTCATAGTAGTTTACCCGCATTCCTATTTTCTTATTCATTACCAGACCTACTCCTGTAATACCCCCAACTGATTTTGTATTTATAATCCTGTACTCGCCTGACCAGAAATCCTGTTCCTCTTTCCACCGAACTTCACTAATCCCCACTACATCTAACTTCAACCTATCCATTTCCCTTTTTAAATTTTCTAATTTTCCTACTCAATTAAGGGATCTAACATTCCACGCTCTGACCTGTTGAATGCTAGTATTGTCTTTCATGATGATCACATCCTCCTGAGTAGTCCCCGCCCGGAGATCCGAATGGGGGACTATTTTACCTCCGGAATATTTTACCCGAGAGGATGCCATCATCATATGTTCATAAAGTAGAGCTGCATGTCCTCGGTAAAAATAACGGCTGTAGTTTCCCCTTGCTTTCAGCCGTTCGCAGTAACTGTGTGGCAAAGCCACATTAGCTGATGTTACAAGGCCAGCTCAGTCAATCATCCAGACTGTTGCCCCTGTAACTGCTGAAAAGGCTGCTGCCCGTCTTCAGGAACCAGACGTTTGTCTGGCCTCTCCACAGATACCCATCTGCTGTGGTTGCACCTACGGTACGGCTGTCTGTATTGTTGAGGCACGCAAGCCACCCTACCTCGGTAATGTCTGTGGTTCATGGGAGTGGGTTAGAATGTTACATAACACAAATTATTTTTTGGTTTCAGATATCCGACATCAATTTTAGGGGGACACTCAAGTGACAAAAATATTTAAGTCGTCATGAAACGTTTGAGATTTACCCCTAAAACGTAGTATAACAACAAAATAAACATTAATAAGACACATTTGCATATAAACAGTGCAATCGTCGACTGCAACATATACTTCGTGTGACGGAAATAGGTTAACTTCCGATGTTAGCAGACGGCCGTTCCGTCAACATTCTTCTCGAGAAAGCTTGACGTGACGTTGACGTGACGATCCGGTGACGGACAGTGTGAATGCCGCCTTTAGAAATACATTGTGGAATGTTCTGACGGATGGTGACGTGACGTGACGGACAGTGTGAATTGGCCTTTATGTAGACAATTTACATCACTGGTTACATTTGGTCATGAACAAAATTTTAGTTTATCAACATAGACAGATAGCAGATAATTAGTAGCAATCGACAGTGAAATCTATGAAAAAATATAAGCCATAATTTAAATTTGTCCAATTCCTTAGTTTTAAAAAAGTAAAGTAAAATATGATGGTGAAACTGGTGTCTGGAGTTATCAAGACCTTTTTTTACAATTTGACCTAATTTCATTCAGTATAATTGATGATTTCAGATATCCATTACTTGATTAATGAAACACTGAAAGAGTTGTGCATGTTGTTATGCTTGACATGACACGTATTGAGTAATTCTCGAGATGAAGATCAAATATTTACGTATGTAATGTACGCTATTTTTTAAGATTTAACTGTCTCTCTCGCACTGTAATCGGCTTTACGTTATAAAGTACTGCCTCCTCCATCACACACATACACACAATTACAACCACTGTTTTCCGAGTGAAATTCTCAGTGTTGTGGAGCCTTATAACATCTGAAACACGACACAGCACGGATCAAAATCAGCAGAATGCCACATGTAAACGTCAAATAAATATTTATATTTAACGATCCAGTAAAGTCTGAAAAGTTATAGTGCTCAGAATAATAAACTGTTGCTGTTGTTTAATTTTAAATCATAGTCCTTTCGTCTACACAGCTGAGAGAGCAAATGAGGCAACTAGCGCTACAGGTGGCAAAACCACGAAACACGAGAGAAAAGCGTTCGAGTTGGCGTTTGCAGTTGCAACTGGCGAAGGCCGCGCATGCGCAGTAGAAAAGTCAGAAACTGTGACGACTGGTAAATTTCTCGCCACTCGAACAGACCAAAATCTGTGATTGCGTCACTTCCGGTGTTAGTCGGCGGCTAAAGTCTAGTTTTATTAAATACACTTTGCAGTTTGCAGGTAAAATCTCTGGCTGGCTTGTTTGTAAATGCAAACAGCTCTGCCTGACCATAAACTCTGTAATGTAGTGTGTACTATTGTGACGTGTTTGTCGTTAAAAACTCAAGGAAAGATGACGCCCTGGTATCGTACAGGAAGATCTTGTACATGATAATGCATCTTTTAAGATAGGATCGTAGATGAAATGGACTATCAGAAGTACAGGATTGATAAGGTACATAACATGAATCCTTTAGTATTATCATTCGGAGATGACATGAAATCTCACTATTATAAACACCAATTAACCATAAAATTTTATTGTTCTCACATACCGGCATACTATAAAATTATATCAGTAGTTATTTGCTTTAGATATATAACATAAATATAATATTTTCATCTTATTGCCCTCCCCCCTCCCGTTTTAGAAACACACACATCATACTCGCAATAAGGAAATTATGTGTATAACAATAGAATGTTATACATCTTATAAAATCTTGCTTTTGTGCTCAAGTGGTGTCCAATGCAACGCCCCCCCCCCCCCCCCCCCCAATGCGGATAATGGTAATATGATGTACATACTTTTGATTTAGTTGTGTGTAAAAAAAAAAACCTCTATTGGACCAAACTGCTACGATCATGTCCTTAGACATACAAACTGCTGTACTTTAACTAACCTAAGGACAACCCGTACCTCAGGAAGGACTCAAACCTCTGACGATGAAGAATCATGTGCTCTGCAGCAAGGCACCTTAGAGTGCTTGGCCACTCCACTGCAGCTATCATATGTATATGTCTATGTTGTTGTTCTTCAGTCCAGACTAGTTTGATGCAGCTCTCCAGGCAACTCTCTCTGGTCCAGGTCTTCATCTATTACTAAGAATAGCAAATCACATTCATTTGAATCTAACAGCAACAATTTTTTCCATCTCTGCCTCTCCCCCCGCCCCGGGCTTTTCTCATAAACATGCACATACTTCCCTCTAGTAAAAACATGAGAATCCCATGATGTATCAGTGTGTGTGTCCCACCAAGCAATTCCTTCTTTTGATCATATTATGCTACAATGGTTTTCTCCCCCCCCCCCCTCCAAATGTATATAGTGTCTCCAGATTAGTTGCACAATCTACCACTCTTCAGCATTCTTCTGTCGTCTTCTTGCCTGAACGGCTTATCATCCATATTTCATCCCCATACTAGGCTGCATTTCAAACAAATGCTTTTAGAAAAAGCTTCCTGACATGTATATTAATATTCTTACCAACAGACTTTTCTTTTGTAATACTGTTTTCATCCCATTGCCATTTTATATACTGTTTTCTTGGCGGTACTGAACTACCTGATATCACCTGTTTGCTTTGACCCATGAAGTCATTGGCTGGAACATACTATACAAAATAAATAAGCAACATTCCAAAAAAAAAAAAAAAAAAAAAAAAAAAAAAAAAAAAAAAAAAAAAAAAAAAAAAACAATATTCACAAGCTGCAATGTTCCATTACACGCAAACTTTCATTTTTATCTGTCAGGCAGTTGCCATTACAAATGATCAATAAATAATTCTGGGTATTAGGCCGCATCATTTTTAAAACTCTTAGCAAATGAATTGCCGATGTTTCGACCACTGTGCAGTGGTCCTCTTCAGGGCTTTTAACTGTTGGATGCTGCTGAATGTACACCCTTATTATATTTTTCATTTATCTAATACCGTCGTCATACATCTAATATGTTGATTGGCTGGCAGGGATTGCTGGTAGTCACGTTGAAGGTAACTTGTAGCCATCCTCCCTATTCATGTTGTCAGGTCGTTTAATTATTTAGGTGGCTTCTCTTATTTTCCATTGTTGCATCCACAGTTCCCAGGGAAGCACATGTGGTTCTCGGAAGTTAACGGTACCTCCGCATTCCTTCTGGTGTTCTGGCCCAGCTGACTTGTTGGCTTGTCCCAATCATATGTAACGTTCATGTTCCGAAACGCGAGTGCTGATGGGTCTCCCGGTTTCACCAACATAAACGTCACCGCATTCACATTGAGTTCATACACACCTGCAGTGCGGAGGGAATTTATGGGATCCTTCGTGGGCCTCAACAGGTCATGGATCTTGCGGCCACTCTCGAAAATAGGTTTGATTCTTCCTCGGATAAGGACGTTGCCTGTATGTTCGCTGATGCCTCTCACATAAGGTAGATGAGCTGTAGGAAGAGTTTATTCTGAATCATTGCCTGTCTTGTCTTCCTAACTTGTTGTTGGCCCTGTTGCTGTATCCATTTGCGTGTAATGTTGTCTTCAGGTGACTCAGTTCTTGTCATAAGTTGTTAGCGTCGCTAATCCTGTGAGCTCGTGAGCAGCATTGTAGCATAATATGATCAAAAGAAGGAATTGCTTGGTGGGACACACACACTGATACATCATGGGATTCTCATGTTTTTACTAGAGGGAAGTATGTGCATGTTTATGAGAAAAGCCCGGGGCGGGGGGAGAGGCAGAGATGGAAAAAAATTGTTGCTGTTAGATTCAAATGAATGTGATTTGCTATTCTTAGTAATAGATGAAGACCTGGACCAGAGAGAGTTGCCTGGAGAGCTGCATCAAACTAGTCTGGACTGAAGAACAACAACATAGACATATACATATGATAGCTGCAGTGGAGTGGCCAAGCACTCTAAGGTGCCTTGCTGCAGAGCACATGATTCTTCATCGTCAGAGGTTTGAGTCCTTCCTGAGGTACGGGTTGTCCTTAGGTTAGTTAAAGTACAGCAGTTTGTATGTCTAAGGACATGATCGTAGCAGTTTGGTCCAATAGAGGTTTTTTTTTGACACACAACTAAATCAAAAGTATGTACATCATATAGCGTTCTTCTGTGTTGGATGATTATGAGAGTCTGCGTGCAGGTACGTATTGGTGTGTGTTGGTTTCCTGTAGACCCTGTGTCCTAGTGTACCATTAGATGTTCTGTACAATTCGACATCCAGAAAAGGAATAGCTCCGTTAGTTTGCATCTCCACCATAAACTATATGTTCTTATGCAAGCTGTTTAGGTACTGGTGGAATCTGTTTAGTTTTGCTTCTCCATGTGGCCATATGGCGAACGTATCATCCACATACCTCAGCCAACAGTGTGGGTGTAGCAGTGCAGTGTTTAGTGCTATCTGTTAAAGGCTTTCATAAATATGTCAGCTGCTACAGGTGAAAGGGAAGAAGCCATTGCCATTCCACCTTCATAAAATTTTCCCTGCCAACTGAAATATGTTGAAGACAAGTACAATTGTACCAGGTCACAGATGTCCGGTGTTATTTGGTCCCGTAGGATGTTGATAGTTTCCAATACAGGCACATTGGTAAACAGAGATTTTCTGTCAAAGCTCACCATCAGATCTATAGGTAGCACCTGTTGTTCCCGTATGAGCTGGATGAGTTTTTCATGTGAGCGTCTGTGTGACCAACCAGTCTTCATAATTTGTGGGCCAAATGTTTTGCCAGGTAATTTGCGGGAGAGTTTATCCCGTTCACAATTAGTCTCAGAGGACACCCATTCTTATGTACCTTTGGTTCTCCGTATATTCTTGGAGGCACTGCAACTTTCAATGTGAGCCCCATGGCTGTATCAACATTGTTTCTAGCTTTTGAGTAGATGTGAACCTTTCAAGAACTTTTGAGTAGAGCTTGCTTCTGTCTAGCTACCTTCGCTATGGGGTCACTTTCCAGTTCTTTGTAGATGATATCTTCAAGCAACTTGCTCATTTTGGCTTCATATGACATGGTGTCCACTATTACTGTGGCATTGCCCTTGTCTGCGGGTAAAACAACAATATCCTTGTTGTTACAGAGTTCACTTAGGGCATCCCTTTCATCACGTGAGATATTGTTTTGCAGAGGCTTTGCATGCTGCAGGCTTCTGACTGTTTCTTGTCACATCTTCTCTGCTTCAACTTAGGGTAGTTTCTGGACGGACACTTTAACGGCTTGTATGATGTCGTCTGTCGGTATGCGACTGGGTGTCACAGAAAAGTTCAGTCCCTTAGATAACACATCTGTTGCTGCCTTGTTGATAGAATGCATTAACAGCTTCACCACAGTGCGGGACATGTCAATTTTTGGCTGAGTGCTGTTCACTCTTGCGAGCTGCATAAATTTCTTCTGTTGGTGGCTTTTCACTGCCTCACTAGCTGCTATGGCTTATAGATTTGTTATTTTCTAAATTTTGTCCCAGTCAGTTGGCGATAACTTCCGAGAACCACATGTGCTTGCCCGGAAATCGTGGATGCAATAACGCAAAATAAGAGAAGCCATCGAAATAATTAAACTACCTAACAACATGAGTAGGGAGGGTGGCTACAAGTTACTTTCAACGTGGCTACCAGCAATCCCTGCCCAGCAGACTGCATGTATGTGCCAGCCAGTGGCTCCACTACTATAAGCCAATCACCATCTTAGATGTATGACGTCAGTATTAGATAACTAAAAAATTTCACAGTATATAAGGGTGTACATTCAGCAGCATCAAATAGTTAAAAGCCCTGAAGAGGACCACTGCAAAATGGTCGAAACATCAGCAATTCATTTGCAAAGTGTTTTAAAAATGACACAGCCTAATACCCAGAATTGTACGAATTAAATATGTGAAATAAAAACTGAAAACATCATAAAACAAACTATACATTAAATCAAGTAGTTCAGTTGACCTATAAGCCACCTCAATGGAAGACAGCGATACCAATTCAGGCCCCCTCTTCCCTCCCCCACCAACAAACAACAAAGTAATAGTATCAAACACTTCAGTCATTTCAAATGTTCTATTCTAACATAATATTCTTTATCACAACCACTTTATTTTCACATCCAAGGCTTTGCCAAATTGTTGCCACCCCACCTAACCTAGATCTCGGGCTACTTTACAGATCAGCCTATCACCAAAACCAGATTTTCGCCTTTTAGATTTGTTGGCTTTACGAGCTCAAAACCAAACTGTTGCCTCCCAACCCTACCAAGAGCTCGAGCTACAATACAGATCGTCTGTCACCACAACCAGTTTCTCATTTTTCACATTTGTTGGCTTAGCCAAAATCATTAATCACACCACACAATCTACAGCAATATATGTTGCCGACCTACACACACTACGGAAATGCTGCTGAAAATCCCCCTTACAGTGATATGAACCTTAGGCAAACATCCTCAACTACTACCAACACCAATATAAACCACACTACGAAAAGTCAGCCAGTAAAAATCAGAAAAAAACTGATCAAAAAATACATCCCGGCTTACAATACACATATACAAAATATGAACCACACACACACATATATGCGAATAATCCTCCCACCGCCCCTTGCCTTGACTTTCATTAGCTTCATTGGTTTCAAACCTCCATGGTCATGTAAGGAACCAATACATCTGATTGTTACAAAGGAGTAGTAATTGATAAAGTTAAAAGAAGCAACAACGTAACACAGATATAAGTTTTTCTTTTTTAATCTTTCCAGGAATTCCTCAACAGAATAGAAAGAGTAAGCCAGGAGGAAAGGTCGTTGCCTTCTTGTGGCAGTTTATTAAAAATGAATGTGACAGAATACACACATCTTTCTGCACATGGGTCAAGGTGGTGTGATCCAAATGAAGATTCAATTTCAGTCTAGTATTAACTGAATGAAAGCTGTTAACTCTTGGGAATAACCAAATATTATTAACAACAAGCAACATTAAAGAAAATACATATTAAGAGGTCAGAATTCCCAGGCTACTAAACAGGGTGAGCTTACCTCACATAATGCTCAAACCACCCTTTTCTGTACAATAAACATCTTCCTGTATTAGATCAGGTACCCAAAACAATAACACCATACGCCATAAGTGAATGAAAATACGCAAAGTAGAAATTTTCAGAATTATAAAAAATTCTCAGGTTTTTCCTGGATCTCCTGGTTGTTGCAAGGTGTAAACACCCTGTTTATATTTATAATCCCACTATTTGACTAGTAATAACTTTATTTAGCCTGCTACTGCAGAATAGTACTGCAGTAATAAAACATAAATAAGAGAATAACACCAAAATAAGACTTCAGTTGAAAAGAAAGGCACACAACACAGTCATACAACCATCACCTCCAGCTGCCGCACTTCAAATCACGCTCTGTGGTGAATTGGTGACGGGAGGAGAGGGGATATGAAAGTTATATCACACTGGTGGGGATGGGTTAGGTGGGAATAACGAGATGCAGCTTAGGAATGGAGTGGGGAGGCGGGTGAGGGGACAAAAATAAAATAAAGTAAAATAAATATACAAAATGCGTGCACACAGCAAGTACACAAGACTGCACACACACACACACACACACACACACACACACACACACACACAGAGGATTGCACATTCACGCACCACTTAAAATAGGTGAGGTTTGGGATAGAGAGGTAGGAACTGTAAGGTATGGAGAAAATAAATAGGGAAGTTATCGTAGGTTGAGGCCTGGTTGATTTCAGGATCAGAGAATGTATTGTAACCCCCTTTCTGAATATGCTGAAGGTCTCCCAAAGGCCTTCACAGACAGAAACTACCCCATAGACCTAGTCCGCAAACAGATCTCCCATGCCATATCCTCACACACCCCAAATGCTCCTCCTAACACCAGTAACCATCCACAAAAGAGCGCTCCCCTTGTCACAGGGATCATATCCTTGTGGAAGACCCTGCCGCAAGACCTGTCCAATCCACCCACCCAGAACTTCCTATTCCAGTCCTGTCACAGGCTTATCCTACCCTATCAGAGGCCAGGCCACCTGTGAAAGCAGCCGCGTAATTTACCAACTGTGCTGCAAACACTGTTCAGCTTTCTATATTGGCATGACCACCAACCAGCTATCCATTAGGATGAATGGTCACCGCCAAACTGTGGCCAAAAACAGGGTGGACCACCCTGTGGAACAGCATGCAGCAGAGCACATGCTTGATTTCAATGGCTGCTTCACAATCTGGGCCATCTGGACCCTCCCATGCACCACCAGCTTTTCTGAACTGCACAGATGAGAGTTATCCCTGCAATACATTCTCCGATCCCAAAATCAACCAGGCCTCAACCTACGATAACTTCTCTATTTTTTCCTCCATACCTTACAGTTCCTACTTCTCTATTCCAAACATCACCTATTTTGAGTGATGCGTGAATGTGCCATCGTGTGTGTGTGTGTGTGTGTGTGTGTGTGTGTGTGTGAGTGCGGTCTTGTGTATGCGGTCTTGTGTACTTGCAGTGTGCACGCAATTTGTATATTTAATTTGTTTATTTTATTTTTCTCACCTCACCCGCCTCCCCACTCCATTCCTAAGCTGCATCTCGTTATTCCCATCTAACCCATCCCCACCACCGTGATGTAACCTTCCTATCCCCTCCACTCCCGTCCCCGAATCGCCGCAGAGCGTGATTCGAAGTGCGGCAGCCGGAGGTGATGGTTATATGACTGTGTTGTGTGCCTGTGTGATTGCATGAGTGTTCTATTTTCTGAAGAAGACCATGACCGATAGCTGAAAGTGTTGTATGTGTGTGTCTTTTGTATGTGCCTGTCGCAGCTCGTCGCCACGTCTTTGTGGTGAGTTGTAAACTGTCCTTACTATATTATTATTAATAATAATAAATACACAAATGACACATTCACTTTTAACTTAATTGATGTTTATTGCACCTAATATCCATCAATGAATATTTATTAGACCTGACTTTAGAGCAATGCTGAGTTCCTTAAGGCTTCAACACCAAAAAATGGAGATTTATCTGAATAGTATTTAAGCCGCCCAGTCGCTAAATAAAAATTAACGTCTAGCAAAAATCCTGAGAAACTCTTAAGTTCTACTGCCATAGAATATAGTTGAGAGTTTACGGAGCACCACTGAAGTCCCACAGGCGCAGAATAAAATCAAAGTTCTCAAAGCACCATAGGACAAATATTTGTAAGTTCCACACTAGAACACTTTGCTCAAGAGACTCCATAGTCGCATAAAATGCAAATAAAATAAATACATGTGATGATAGTGTGTTACGGAAATTTTCTGCTAAAACAGAATATGGCATCAAAAACATTGTACACATTGTAGTTTTTGCATTATCAAAAAAATTAAACTTTCCTACATTTGCTTTTTCAGTATTTAAACATAGATTATTCACTGTACTATTGATCCTGTGATTTCCTTAACTATTTACTTAAATTTAGTTTACCATATGAAGGCAAAACGGGCACTCTCCCACTTTCCACCATTCGGTCTGTAACCGCTCGGATATTCCCAGCTAGTTGATCATAGACTCTCGACCAGCCACATGCCTGTCTCACAGATGACTATTGTCGCCATCTCCTGAGTATCCCCTGAGCTGAGAAGAATCGGTAGCTGTCAAATTATGTCACGTAACAGTCAGTAGGCTACTTGTCAACATAACTCATGATTTTGTGTAAAAAATAGAAATCGGGTGACTTACCCAAAGCACAGGCCCGTCGACAGACACAAATAAAATCACACACAAACACACATACAAGTTTTCGCCACTGCTGGTAGCTTCTTCAGGAAAAGAGGAAGGAAGGAGGGGAGAAAGGGAAGGATACGGGTTTTAAGGAAGTGGAAAAGGAGTCATTCCAATCCCAGGAAGGACTTACCTTAAGGGAATAAAAGGAAAGGCAAACAAGCGCGCACACACACCCACACACATACATATGTCAACATAACAAGGCAAACATTTGTAGAAAGCAAACTGGTTGGACAGAGATAACAGTAGAGGCAGAGGCTCCGTTCAGAGAACTGAGGCAAAGATGTTAAGATGGTGGGTGGGAATTTGAATTTAGCGGAGGTTGACACCAGGTGGGCAATGAAAAGAGAGAATATGCTGAAGGGCAAGTTCCCATCTCCAGAGTTCTGAAAGGTTGATGTCGGTGGGAAGTATCCAGATAACACGAACGGTGTAACACTGCACGAAGATGTGCTGGCCGTGCACCAAGGCATGTTTAGCCACAGGGTGATCTTCATTTCCAACAAACACTGTCTGCCTGTGACCGTTTATGAGAATGGACAGTTTGTTGCTGGTGATTCCCACATAGAATGCTACACAGTGCAGGCATGTCAGTTAGTAAATCACTTGGGTGCTATCGCAAGTGGCTCTGGCCTTGATCATGTACACCTTCCGGGTTACTGGACTGTGGAGTAAGTGGTGGTGGAAGGTTTTACAACGGGGGCAGTTGCATGGGTAGGAGCCAGAGGGTAGGGAAGGTGGTTTGGGGATTTCATGGGGCTGGACTAGGAGGTTATGAAGGTTAGATGGGTGGCAGAAAGACACTCTTGGTGGAGTGAGAAGGATGTCATGCATGTGCGCGTTTTGACACAGAGTTGCAGACTTCAAGAGTCTTCACAAAGCAAACCCCTTACAAAAACCCCACTTGCTACCACATACACAAAGTAGATTGTGCAGCAAGTAGCACCAATGAAAACATAAAAATGCTGGCAAAATTAATGGCACTCATAATTTAAATACTTTCATACACTAACTTATGCGGCCAATAACCAAAATTCCTAAAGTATTTGTGTAGCCCCACACAAAATTCATTTTTCAAAGCACTAATTGTTTGCACTGACCCTGCAACCACTTCCATGTTGTCCTTCCTTATCCCATGACTGTGGCACAGTCCAGACCCATGCACAGTTATTTGACTCTCCTGTCAGCTGTTTGACAATCACTGGCAAGAAATAAACAAATAAAGAAAATCACCCAATGAGTTTTAATTTACACAAACATATCCCCTGGGTACCACTGAGTGGTCAGACCTGAGTACTGTGTGTGTGTGTGTGTGTGTGTGTGTGTGTGTGTGTGTGGAGGGACGCATGCATTCGTTTTATTTTCCTCCACTCACTCGCCTCCCCACACAAACTCTAAGCTGCATCTCATTCCTCCCGTGTACCTGCCACAGCTTGTCATCACGTCTTTGTGGTGAGTTGTAAACTCACTACTACTAGTACATTTAACATTATAATATTTTCAGATTCCAGGCACAGTATACTACATTCCTCAGTTCATAACAGAGGAAGAGGAGAAGTACATCATAGATCATGTTGATTCTGCACCGAAACCAAAGTGGACTCAGTTGTCACACCGTAGACTTCAAAACTGGGGTGGTGTTCCTCATCCAAAAGGAATGATTGCTGAGAAGATACCAGAAGTAAGTAGGCAACACTGGAGTGATTATTTTTCAGATTTGTTATGTAAGAATTTGCTGCCATCATAATGTTAAATATGTTGAACGAAGTTACTAACTTTGTTAATGTTGATTATGTTTTCAGTGGTTAAAGAAATATGTTGATAAGGTAGCCAGTCTGGGAATCTTTGAAAATGACAAACTCCCTAATCATGTCCTAATAAATGAGTATCTTCCTGGCCAAGGAATAATGGTAGGGTATTGTACGACACATTTAATTTCACATTACAGGATACCTAATAATATTTCAACATAACATTGGACTTAACATGTTTCCTCAGCCCCATACTGATGGTCCTCTGTTCTATCCTACGGTTACAACAATAAGCTGTGGCTCTCATACCCTCCTGGAATTTCAGCCTTCTAAGAGTGAAGACTGCCATGGAGCCTCTTCTGTAAGTCCTTGTGGAAGAAAATGTATTTTCTCCTCTAGAGATTTAAGTTAACAGTAACAGAAAATTTTGTGTTTTATTTCTGTAACAGGATGATACATCACGGAGTCCAAGTTTCTCTCTTCTTTTGGAACAAAGGAGTTTACTGATTCTGCAGGATGAATTATATCATAATTACCATCACTCAATAGCAGAAGTTACAGATGATAATGTGACTGACAGTATAGCAAATCTTCATGTGTGTTCACGTAACTATGTTTTTGGAGAGAAACTTACCAGGGGTCGAAGAGTTTCTTTGACTATTCGACATGTTCCTAAGACGACAAAGTTAAAGATATGTGTAGGGAAGTAAAACTGAATTCACAATAAGATGAAGTGCAGTCAAAGATGTCTTTATTGCATTTACTTTACAAGAATAAATGTTTTGTTTATCTCCTGAGTCATTGAAGAACTTAATATACAACATTTTTATACTCTTGCAAAACAAATTTAATTTTTGTTGATAATTTTTAAAGCCAATAAAATCATGAAAACACTTATTGTAACAGTTTAAATTAATTCAGACCTAAATAAAAAATGACTGTTTTGCAGAATTAACATTGTGGAGCTCCAGTGTTATGCTCAATTGTGCAATTCTTAATAAATGCTGTTATTTGATAGCTTTAAGTTTTCATTAAGGTTTAATGTTGCTTTGATACTGGAACTGTTAGATTGGCTGTACAACAAATAGCCATGTCATTTTTGAAGGAACCATCCTGGGTTTTACTGACAAGGGACACCTTTTGTTGTAACAGTATGATTTATTGAATACTCAGGACGGTACAACATGTACACAAATGCACGGTACTGTGGTGGCAAGTCACGGACACAGCTAATGTTTACATGTGAGACCGGCAAGAGCTACACATGACTGAGGCACGCCTCACACACCGCATGCTCGCCCGGTCGTGGCGGCGCTGCAGGCCCTCAGAGGCGGCATCATCGTGCGGTGGACTTGGCCATGGTGCGACTTTCAGATGCCGCGGACGGACGGGATACGGCTTGCAGTGGCGCGCTCCAACATCCCTCCCCTCTTCTGGGAAGCCGACATTGCAGGTGGAGGCGGAATATGGCCGGCGACGCTGGATCATGGCGGCCACGGGAGTTGCCCACGTGACCCTGCAGCGGGGGCGACCGTGGCAGGGCGGGAGACGGCAAGCACCTCCATCACCTCATCTGCGTCCGAGGGGATGTTGTCAGCATGTTGCTGCACGGCCAACCAGTCTGGGGGCACTTAGGGGTGAAAGTGCCCATGCCGGCGCGACCAGGTCGTGGCAGGGTCCCTGCTAGCACAAGTGACAGTGGCGGAGAGGCCAGCCGCATCTCGACGTTGCCACTAAAGGAAGACGCCTCCCCTGCCGGCGCTTCCCCCACCGTCGGTGCAGGAAACGGCATGGTCGCGTCCCTAGGAGACGAGGGCGACGGAGGGTTACCGGCCGGAGCGTCGACCCGCGGGGAGAGAGGCCGCATCTCAATATCGTCATCGGCGGCCGACTGTTGGCGTCAGCTCTGACGGTAAGGCGTCGTCGTGGTGGTGGGAAGGGGGCGAGAACACAGCAGAGGCTGCCATGCGACAGCTGTTGGCGGTAGGAGGCGGTGCCACTGTGATGTCGGATGGATTCCTCTCTCGACCTCCGAATCTATGGAGGGGTATCCGAGAGGCACAGTTGTGAGTTCTGAAGGCGGTGGGGTGGACCCCCACCGAGGACGTAGTTGGTTGAGATGGCGGGAGATCGTCACCCCGACTGCATCTACCATGCACTTCTGTCGACCACGCGAATGTCGTACTACCCCTGGCGGCCACCCTGGGCAGCGGCCAAAGGTGCGTGCCCAGACAGTGGTGCCTGGTACATAACGTCGAGTGTGTGTGGGCACCTCAGGTTGGGGCTCCGGGCACAGCAGGTGCAACAGTGTCCGGGGCTGACGGCCGTGGAGGACCTTCGCCATTAATTGGTGTTGTCTGATAAGTACTAACACCCAAACCTTCAGATGCCAGGCACTCAGATCTGTACCAAATGTTGTATATCGATAGAGTATCAACTGAAACTTCTATATAATTCATGATTTGTGCTGCCGTCCAGTAGAACGAGCATAAACTATAATAATAAGTAACAACTAACCTACGGAGTAGAGGAAAAGTGTATCTGTGAGGCGTTATCGTGTCCGTCTCCGTGGGTTAGTTGGTAGAGCATTAGATCCTCGTGCAGAGGATCCTGGGTTCAAGCCCCCACGTAGGCCCTAATTTTTTTCATTGTTTAAACTACAGTACGTTGGAAATTGTTAAAAGGGGCAACGTGTTCCTCATATGTAAAATGACTGTTTCGATTTTGTAGCAATGTGTTATTGGCAGTTTACTCTTGCTTCATTTTATTTGACAGTAGCAAATCTGTAGGGTTTATTCGTAGTTTCACAGAATAAACAAACATAGTCAGAACATACGAATAAAAAAAAACAACTGCATAACACAGACAGCTGTATTAATAGTAATAACAGTAATAACAATAACAAAAATAATAGTAATGTTAAAAACAATAAGCATAATTAAAGTAATAACACTAGTAATAATGAAAATAATAGGTACATAAAGTGCAGGTATGAACACAGACACAGTGTCGATCGCCGGCCGCGGTGGCCGAGGGGATTGAGGCGCTCCAGTCACGGTCTGCACGGCCACTACGGTCAGGGGTTCGAATCCCCCCTCAGGCATGGATATTTGTGCCGTCCTTAGGTTTAGCTAGTTCATAAGTAGTTTGTAAGCTTAGGGACTGATGACTCCATAGTTAAGTCCCTTAAGTCCTACAATCCTACAAACATTTGAACAAAGTGTCGATCATTCAGGAACGAAGGTTTCACAATAGTGGTTGAGAACAAAGAAGTGTGTGAAGCAAATTACTTTTGCACACCAAGCACATTTGATGAATCCCACATTTAAACATCCAAGCTGTAGATTGCAGAATGGAAACTTGTGTTGGAAACAGAACTGTGTCGACGTTTCACAGGGTCTGGGTCATCAACGAGTTTAGCCATTACCCAGCTGTGACGATGAGAATTATAGAAATGCGGAGAACACAATTGATTGTATGTAAGCGACTGAAGCTTAACAGTATTATTCCGTTGCTGAAGACGAACCTCTTCGGAAGAATCCCGAGCAGCATCGGAGATTCTACGAACCATATGTTTGTACATTCTGAAAAAATGAAGATCAAGCGGTTGACACATGGAGGTAGTGTTTGGCGGAATTATGTGTATTGTAATTTTGTCTTCTGGCAGGTTATTTTGTACGCACAGCTCACATAGAACACTGGCGTCTTTGTGGGGGCCGTAAGAGTCTAGAATCAGCAGATGTTTCTCTCCACTGATTTGTTCTACTACTGCCTCTTGTAGAAATGTCCTGAACAGTTCTTTGGTTATTTTACCAGAGGAGTGAGAGTGTACGATTACATTGTGTGCTGTGAACACAGACTGACGTATGAGAGCACTCAAAGAACGTGGCTCCTGAAGGACGACAAACAGCTTTGGAGCAAGTTTTCCTGTCAATGAAAGCAACGGAATAATTGTGTATGTATGGCTTGTCGCGTGAAGGGACTGAACAACTCCTACAATATCTCTAGAACCTCTAGCTGCAAGACTGCGGCCCACACAGCCATCTCCTTGTTGAATCCACTTTCATCAGCATTGTAGATATCTGAATCTCCGTAGGCTCTTATGAGTGCACGAGTTGCCTGTTGCCAGTCCTCTACCGATTTCTGGATGTCGTTTCTGATCTGGTATGTATTAACTGTAGTGAAAGATTTGACTTTACGGCTTACAATATTGATTTTACGCTTCCAGCGCAAGACCCAACTGTCACTTGCATGAAAGATTGGGAAATTAAACTGTTTCACTTTTTCTTTGCCCACAACTTAATGTCAACATCGTGAACACGTTTACCCTCCTGGCGATGCTGTTTGAAGGTCTCTGTCACATGCATTGTAATATGTTTGTACTTCTCTTTCGCAGACATTAATTCTCCACTTTCCCACTGCCGTTTCCATTCATACAACGTACATCGTACAGGACATCTAGTGTGAAATCTGTTTTTCATTGCAGACATCGTGCGATGTGCAAATGTTTGGGTTGAAGTCGGTAGCTTTTTGACGTTAAGCCAATATTTAAGCATTTCGAGTTTCTCGTTTCTTGTGTAAAACACTACGCTTTTCTCCTTTCGTAGTATTTCTTCATTTTCATCACTCGAGTATTCTTCTGGCGACGATATTGAAGAATCCGACTCTGGTTCGTGCACCTGGTCACGAACAAACGATTCCGCTCCAGTTGATGTGTGCTCATCGATATCTAAAGTTTCCTCTGTGGTGATGTTCAACGTCTTCCACTGATCAATTATGTCTAGCAGGAAAGCTGCACAATTTCTCTCATCATCACTTATTTGAGTTTTTGTAGGCACACAACCGTCACTATGCAACAGTTCGACGAGAATGTCTACAACGTTCCAGGGGTTCATTTTGTTCAACGGTACTGTCAGCTGCAGCATTTGCAGTAGCAGTAGTGTGCGGACTGGACAGCAACGTCAGCCCACTTGAGCCGTGGCCAAACGCACGGCGCTTTAGCCACAACACGGCGGTGCTGCCCATCTAGCAGTCATTTATCAGGGCCGTATTTATACAGGTGCAACAAGTGCAGCTGCACAGGGCGGCGAAATTTTGCCAGGAAAAAAATTGTATTATGGTATATGTTACCTAAATAATTGATTAAATAATATTATTCAGATTGTTGTATTGGTAACAGTGGCGTAAACAAAGGTGCTTAAAAAAAAAAAGAAAAAGAATCAGTAATCAGTTTGAATCCCAGATGCCGCGGGGGGGGGGGCCTAAAATAAATTACTGCACAGGGGCGTCGCATACCCTAAATACGGCCCTGATTATTATTGTTATTATTTCTTTAATACTTCCCCATATGTGGTGTAATTATTTCTTTTTTTTACGAATATACTGTTCAGGTTTCCTACTTTCAAATAAAACGAAGCAAGAGTAAACTGCCAATAACACATTGCTACAAAATCGAAACAGTCCTTTTACATATGAGGAACACATTGCCCCTTTTAACAATTTCCAACGTACTGTAGTTTAAACAATGAAAAAAAAGGCCTTGGTGGGGCTTGAACCGAGGACCCTCTGCATGACAAGCTAACGCCCTACTAACTAGCCCATGGTGGCGAGACGTGATTACGCCTCACATATATGCTTTTCCTCTATTCCGTTTGTTAGGTGTTATTTATTATTTTAATTTACGCACGTTCTACTGGACGGCAGCAGAAATAACGAATTATATATAAGTTTCGGTTGATACTCTACAACGTTTGGTATGAATCTGAGTGTCTGCCATCTGAAGGTTTGGATGTAAGAAATAAGGGGAGCACCGCCTCGGTGGACGACTTTTCCAGGCACTTCCGAAGTTGTGATTTAAGAGTTCGCACCATACGCCCTGCCTCCCCATTGGATTGGGGGTGGAAAGGAGCCGAGGTGAGATGGGAAATACCATTATTAGTGTAGATTTGTTGAAAATAAGAAAACGTGAATTGTGGGCCATTACCAGAGACAAGTGTCCAAGGAAGTCCTTCAATAGCAATGATCTGTACCAGGGCTCTGACCACATCTTCTGCCGTAGTGGAGCATATATGCACGACGTACGGTTAATTAGACAGTGCATCTACCACCATGAACCAAATTGACTGACAGAAAGGGTTCATGGTGTAGGTTCCTGTAGTCATGTCCTAGTTCATGAACCACGGGCAAAGTATAAGTGCCCAAGTAAGTGGTCCTGACAGTTGGGGTACCAGTAACTTCGGAATAAGGTTGGGCATCTCGAACATATTGTGAGTCGTGGCCACCTTTGTGCTTAGACGGCAAAGACTACCAAATCCACCGGTTAGTCCCTCAACCGTTGGGGTAAAACCCAGTGGCGTCCTGGGCAAGTAAGGCTAGCAACCTGCTTCCCAAGTACTTCAATATCATGCTGGCAACAATCAGAGCAAAATGCCTCGGACCTTTGGAGGTGATAAAGTTCTACCTCTAATTGACAGACCAGGGACTTCTCAGATACGATTTGGCAAACAATCTGGAATGAAATGGGGAGCTATTAATATCAATGGGGATTACAATGGGAAGAAGGTAGAGCTGGCGGAGGCTTCAAGTAAGATGGGGTTAGATGTTTTAGCTGTTAGTGACGTTAGAGTAAGGGGAGAGAAAGAGGACCAAGTCGGAGAATACAAGGTCTACCTGTCAGGAGTCAAAGTAGGAAGAGCACGGTGGGGTGTAGGATTTTACATCAGGAAAGCAATTGAACCCAGCATAATTGCAATAAGGTATGTAAATGAACGACTGATGTGGATATATTTGACCATCTCCAGCAAGAAAATTAGGATTGTGGCAGTGTATTCACCCTGTGAAGGGACAGATCAAGATGAGATGGACAGATTTTACAACACACTTAGTGATGTAGTTGTTAGAGTGAAGGATAAGGATAGTGTTTTACTCATGGGTGATTTCAACACCAGGATAGGAAATCATACAGAAGGTTATGAAAAGGTTATAGGCAAGTTTGGAGAGGATATGGAGGCCAACAGGAACGGAAAACAGCTCTTGGATTTCTGTTCCAGTATGGGCTTAGTTATCACAAACTCCTTCTTTAAGCATGACATACACCGCTATACTTAGGAAGGAAGGGGAACCAGATCTATCATTGATTATATAATAACAGACCAGGAATTCAGGAAGACAGTCAAGGACACACGTGTTTTCAGGGGGTTCTTTGATGACACTCATCATTATTTAATCTGCAGTGAAACTGGTATTTTTGAGGCCAAAAGAGCAGAAAGTCAGGTCCACGAGTGGAAGGATAAGAGTGGAGAAGCTTCAAGACAAGGAAATTAGGTGCAAATACATAACAATGATCTTGGAAAGGTACCAGTTAGTTGAATGTAATGATTTACAGTCACTGGAAGAGGAATGGACAAGGTACAGGGACACACTACCAGAAGCAGGTAGAGAATGTCTTGGAACAGTAGTGTGTAAAGGCAGGAAGAAGCAGACAGCTTGGTGGAATGACACAGTCAAGGCAGCCTGTAAAAAGAAATATAAGGCATTTCAAAAATGGCTCCATACTAGAAATCAGGCAGACAGAGAGAGTTATGTTGAAGAAAGAAACAAAGCCAAACGGATAATTGCAGACTCCAAGCAGAAAACATAGGAAGACTTATAAGCTAGAAACTCTGGGTTAAGCTGCGGGAAAACCATTTTGGAGCATAATTAGCAATCTTTGAAAGGGAGGGAAGAAAGACTTAACAAGTGTTTTTTGACAGGCCAGGAAAGCTGCTTGTCAATCCTGAGGGTGCCTTGAGCAGGTGGAGGGAATATTTTGAAGAATTGCTCAATGTAGGTGAAACGTTCAATGATGTGTCAGATTTTCAGGTAGAAGGGGATAGGAACGATGATGGAAACTGGATCTCATTTGAGGAAGTGGAGAAAATGGTCAGTAGATTACAGTGCTATAAAGCAGCTGGGCTGGATGAAATTAAGTCAGAACTCGTCAAATACAGTGGAATAACAGGTCTCAAATGGTTACGCAGGATAATTGAAAAGGCGTGGGAATCGGGACAGGTTCCATCTGACTGGACAAAAGCGGTAATCATGCCAATTTTCAAACATGGAAACAGAAAAGATTGCAACTATTGAGGTATCTCTTTAATTAACGTTGTAGGCAAAATATTTTCAGGTGTTGTTGAAAGGAGAGTGCGAGTATTAATTGAGGACAAGTTAGATGAAAATCACTGTGGGTTTAGGCCTCTTAGAGGCTGTCAGGACCAGATCTTTAGCTTACAGCAGGTAATGGAAAAGTGCTATGAGTGGAACAGGGAATTGTATCTATGTTTCATAGATCTGGAAAAGGCTTATGACCATTTTCCTAGGAGGAAGCTACTGTCAGTTCTTCAAAATTATGGTATAGGAGGCAAACTTCTGCAGGCAATTAAAGGGCTCTACGTAGACTGTCAGGCAGCAGTTAAGAGTAGATGGCAAATTAAGCTCATGGTTCAGGGTAGTTTCAGGGGTAAGAGAAGGCTGTAACCTGTCACCACTGTTGTTCATACTATTCATGGATCATGTGTTGAAAATGGTAGACTGGCAGGGTGGGATTAAAATAGGTCAAAACAAAATAAGCAATCTCGCATATGTGGATGACTTAGCTGTAATGGCAGATTCAATTGAAATGTTGCAAACTAATATTTCAGAGCTCGAGCAGAGGTGCAAGGATTATGATATGAAGATCAGCATCTCCAAAACGAAAGTAATGTCTGTGGGAAAGATATTTAAACAGATTAAGTGCCAGATAGGAGGAACAAAGTTAGAACAGGTAGACAGTTTCAAGTACCTGGGATGTATTTTCTCACAAGATGGCAACATAGCGAAAGAACTGGAATCGACGTGCAGCAAAGCTAATGCAGTGAGTGCTCAGCTAGGATCTACTCTCTTCTGCAAGAAGGAAGTAAGTACCAAGACTAAGTTAGCAGTGCACTGTTCTATCTTTCGACCAACTTTGTTGTATGGGAGTGAAAGTTGGGTGGATACAGGTTACCTTATTCATAAGGAAGAGGTTACAGATATGAAAGTAGCAAGAATGATTTCAGGTACTAATAGATGGGAACAATGGCAGGAGTGTGTCCATAATGAGGAAATCAAAGAAAAACTGGGAATGAACACCATAGATGAAGCAGTTAGAGCGAACAGACTGAGATGGTGGGGTCATGTTACACGCATGGGAGAAGCAAGGTTACCTAAGAGACTCATGAGCTCGGCAGTGGAGGGTAAGAGGAGTTGAGGTAGACCAAGAAGAAAGTTCTTAGATTCAGTGCAGAATGATTTTGAAGTAAAAGGCATAACATCAGATGAGACATCAATTTTAGCATTGAATAGTTTTGTGTCCCTGCCTCGTCGCCGCTTTTGTGTCTCGTTTCCGTCGTAGGTGTCGGTGGCCGAGTGGAATGAGACCGACACAGGAATAAAGATAGCATGCTGGTGCAGGTACGGAGGGGAGCAGCCAGAAACTAGAAACACTAGAGTAAATTAGAACGAGATATATATTGCACAGAATTTATACAATACTTAACTTTTACATAGTACTGCAGAATGTTGATACATAGTTGAGCTAGAGGCCTGCCTAGTGCCTATACGATAGCCAAGTCTTCACTGGTGCCTATCTGATTCCGATGGTCTCAACTGGTTGCTATCTCAGTCCCAAGTGAACGATGTCGATCAGTGGTGGCCACGAGCGGCGTTGTAGCAGAGGGCGCTTGTGGCTGTCGTCGTAAGAACGCCGCGCCGTGCGTGCATGGCGGCGCGCGGCGAAAGTAGGTGGCGCGCACTTTGTACTTGTGCGACACCACACCCCTCCCCCCCAAACCGCCGCGCCGTCGTGGCGTAGGGCTGAGGGCCACGGCGACGGCACTGGGAGGAGGGCCTGGGCGGGGGCGTTACTGGTGGGACGGGTGTCGTAGCAGAGGCTGGAATCGAGACGCCGTCCGTGCCCCAGCATCCGCCTTGCGATCCCCTGGAAAACCCGCCAAAACGAGGGGAAGGGCGCACGCTTCCGCCCAGATTGAGCAGGTCATCTTCTTCTGAGGTGCGTGGCCCAAGCTGGGGGGACCGCACGGTCCCGGAGTCCCTCTCATTGACGCTGAAAGCTGAGGCAGCGACGGAGGCGAAGGGGCCGACTGCATAGGAGGCGCGTCTACCTCCATCGGGATCTTGTAGTCCAGGGACGAACGATGTGGCTCTGCTCCCTGGCGGTGAACTGGGTCTGGAATCAAGAAACCGGAGAAAGGATCGCGCGGCCTGTGCAAGCGCAATTGGTTTGCGTGGCGCCGCAGCTCTGACCCTGTGGAAGATCGTACAACATACATATTGCGACCGAGCACGCGCTGAATGGTGCCTGGCAACCATGTCTTCTTCATACCAGCAAACACCCTGTACAGCACCGGCGTAGAAACCTGAAAACGCGTAGCGCCATACGAACCGACTCGGTGCGTGGGAGGCTGCAGCAGGTGAAGGAGAGTGTGGTGACGGTGGCCGTGTAGCAGCTCGGCAGGCGACGGACCGTCACGTGGCATGCATCGATACGTAGACAGGAAAATTTGAAGACCTTGCTGACTGGAGTGCTGACCTTTCATCTTCTCCATGTGAGACTTGAATGTTCGAACGAAACGTTCTGCTTCACCATTGGACTGAGGGTGAAAAGGTGCAGTGGTAATATGCTGAATGCCATTCACACGACAAAACTGTTGAAATTCCGCACTAACAAACTGAGGTCCATTGTCACTGACTAGTTTCAGGCAAGCCTTCGATGCAAAACACTGATATTAAGGCACTGATTGTACTAGAAGCTGTCGTTGAGTTCATGGCAATCACAAAAGGAAACTTGCCGAAAGCGTCTACAACAATTAACCAGCGCGTATTCCAGAAAGGTCCGGCAAAGTCAATATGTAAACGTTGCCATGGTCCCTTGGGGCGTGGCCAGTCTGAGAAACGCTGTGGAGGAGCCGCTTGATGTTCCGCACAAACTGTACACTGTGATGTCATGCACTCTATCTGAGCGTCCATACCAACCCAGGTACAATGACGTCTGGCCAGTTGCTTTGTCCTAACAATGCCCCAATGTCCTTGATGCAGGAGGCGTAACACTTCACGTTGCAGGGAACGAGGAACAATCACTCTTGCTTGGTCGTTGTCCATGTGTAACAACAGTACACCCTGACTTAAAGACAATGCATGACGTTGTGCGAAATAACGTCGAACCAGAGGCCGCTCAATGTCTTTGGCTCTAGCAGGCCAACCAAAGCGAACAAAACGTGCTACCACACTTAGGTCTGCATCCGCAGCTGTTTCCTGTGCAACCCGACGAGAGTTTAAAGGAAAGTCTGCGACAGCGGAAGCATCTCTGGAGTCTATCTGACAACATGCCATTTCTGAAGAATCAAATGATACATCCTGGCCAACCGGAAGTCGGGAAAGTGTGTCCGCGTTGGCATGTTTAGTGGTAGGTCGGTACAAAATCTCATACTGATAATTTGACAATATCAAGGACCATCTCTGAAGCTTTTGTGCCGTTCGTGGCGGAATTGGCTTTGTGGGTGAGAACAACGACGTGAGAGGCTTGTGGTCTGTCAACAAATAGAATTTTCTGCCATAGAGATAATGATGAAACTTTGTGACGCTGTAAATGATTGCTAAGGCCTCCTTTTCTATCTGACTGTAATTCTGTTGCGTCGGCGTCAGTAGCTTGGATGCAAAGGCAATAGGACGATCGTGACATCCAATACGATGTGACAGAACTGCACCCAGACCGTACGACGAGGCATCAACTGCTAGCACTACAGGCTTCTGTGGATCAGAGGGAATCAAACACGCATCGCTGAGTAGTGCAGACTTTAATTTGTCAAAAGCAACCTGGCAATCTTTAGACCATACAAAAGGAACATTCTTCCTACGTAAGCGATGCAGTGGAGCTGAAATCTGAGAGGCATTTGGAATAAATCTGAAATAATAGTTCAGCTTTCCCATGACTGCTTGCAATTCGTGCCCGTTCTTAGGAGGAGGCAAGTCTTTGATTGCTCGAAGATGTGACTGTAAGGGATGTATTCCTTGGGCATTAATCACATAACCTAGGTACTCTATTTCAGTTTGAAAAAACGAACACTTTGCTTTATTACAACGTAGACCTGCTGCAGACAAAACTTTGAAAAGGCACTCCAGGTTTGCTAAATGTTCTTCAACTGTACGTCCGGATACCACATTGTCATCTAAATAGTTTGAACAACAAGGTACCGAAACTGTCAGCTGTTCCAAAAAACGCTGAAAAATAGCGGGGGCGGAAGAACTGCCAAAGGGTAGGCGTTGAAATTGAAAAAGGCCCATTTGAGTATTAATGACGAAAAACTTTTTTGACTCGTCATCAAGTGGAATCTGTAAGTATGACTCTGCTAAATCAATCTTAGAAAAGAAGCGAGACTGTCCTAATTTGTCCATCAGTTCCTCAGGTCTGGGCAGGGGATAAGTGTCCACAATTGTTTGACTGTTCACTGTTGATTTAAAGTCCGCACAGAGACGAAGTTTTCCTGACGGCTTGGGTATAATTACTATAGGCGAGGCCCACTGACTCGCAGAAACAGGAGAAATCACCCCACTATCTTGCCAACGTTTAAGTTCTTCGGCAACTGTATCACACAAGGCGATAGGCACTGGTCTAGCTTTACGAAATTTTGGAACTGCAGATTCTTTTAAAGTTACATGTGCCACGAAGTCTTTTGCACAACCTAGTTCCGGCGAAAACAAGTCACTATGTTTGTCACACAATGCATTGATTTTATCCTGCGGCACTACTGACGAAATTTGAAGCACATCTCTTTGAATTGATAAACCAAACAAGTCAAAAGCATCTAGTCCAAAAATGTTCTGTGTCGATTTGGCCTGAAGAACTACAAAAGCAACTGTTTTTGTTACACCTTGAAAAGAGGCGGGCAGGCTACACGTTCCTAGCACGGGAATATTTTGACCTGTATAAGCTGTTAACACTTGCTGTGACGGCGACAATTTTGGCGAACCCAGAAGTTCATAAGTATCTTTATTAATTAAGGTAACAGCGGAACCAGTGTCGAGCTGAAATTGCACAGTCTTATTGTCAATGGAAAGATTCACAAACAGTTTTTGCTTGCGGCGCTCGACAGGTGCGCGAATGTGGGCAACGTCTGCTACGGTTTGTTTACTGCGCTTGCGCGGGCCGCGTAGTGAAGTAAGCGGCGCAGACTCGGCACGCAGCGGATTAACAACACTGTCACTAGATGGCACTACCGCCGGATCAGCGTCCGCGCAAGCATGCGAAGCTACTCCAGATGTACTAACTACTGCACTACACTTTTGAGTAGCTACTTGACGTCTACTGTCACTAGCTACACAGTACTGGGCACTATTACAATGAGCAGTTGCAGAAGGCACTATTTTCACTACAGGAATGTACTGTTCATAGTCATTTTGCTTGTCCCGAACCCTTTTCCGTTGCACTGTTTTACGCGCTCGTCGGCGCTTGCTACGTGGTGCACTATATAGTTTTGCCATAGGCGCAGAACTACTTTCTTGCAATTGAGATCCAAGGAAAGCACTGTTCAATTCCACAGCGTCTATGACAATGACTGTATGCACTGCTCTCGCGCTTTGCGAAGCACTGTTTCTAACGTGTCTGTTCTTTGAGTTTTTAATTTGCATACACACAGACTGCACATGTCCCGATTTGCCACATTGATAACAGGTCACGTTGCGACTAGGGCAATGAGCACGCTTGTGGCGAGACACACACTGGGGGCAAGATTTATGTACATTTTTCTGAAATGAGCGTTGGCGCCCGTTATTCAAATCACTGTTTCTAACACGACGGGGCGACCTTTGTGTCGCACTTTTACACTGGCTACTGTTCACTGTCTGTTCAGCACGGCCTGTACTATTGTAAGAATCACTAGTGCTACACTGAGAACTACGGCTAGGAAAGCGACCGTTGCGGCGCACTGAATTTACGCTGTGGCTTTGCATTTCTACATCTGCTAAGTCAAAAGTATCATGCGCTTCTATAAGCTGCAGTACACTGTCTAATGAAGGGTCTGACTGTTTTAGAATTGCTGCCCGAATTCTGGGGTCCTGAATGTTCTGCGTAATCGCATCCCTCAACATCACGTCACTATAAGAAAGTCTACAAGAACAAGTAAATTTACATTTGCGGGTTAAGCCCTTCAACTCGGTGATCCACTCTTGGTGTGACTGTTCCGGTAATTTTTTCAGTATGAAAAATCGGTACCGTGCCGCAGCTACGAGAACTTTTCTCTCATAATGAGCATTTAGTGCATCTACAATTTGTTCAAAGTCTACATCACGAGGAGATACGTCGGGGAAAAGTTTTTTCAGTAACACGAAGGTGTTGGTGCCCAACACAGATAATAGCAGATGCTTCACTTTCTGACCTGTAATTTGATGAGCCGCGACGAGTTCTTGAAACTGTGCGAAGTAGTCGCTCCATTCTTCCTCACGTTCGTTGTACTGGCGAAACGTAGGAAGCGTTGCAGCGGCAGGTGTGGGCTGCTGAAGCGGCGGCTGTTGTTGTTGGTTAGCTGCTTGCGCTGTGAGCTGGGCCACAGCCTGCAGGAGTTGTTATTTGCGCCGTCTGTAACTGAATAATTTCCATTAAGTTTGGGTTCGGGGTAGTGGCCATGCTGACCGATTAGGCGCCGCGCATACAAGTAAATTATAACAAAACACAAATGCAATATGAAAGAGGACGCACTGCAACAAAAAAGTCCACAAACACGTAACTGAAAATGTTCCCCCAAAAATCTTATAACAAGGGTGGGTGGGCGGGAGCAATTTCTGCGTGCTCCGACTGCTGCTGTCTGGCTGCTAGTGGGCTGGTCCACGGTTCGTCTATCACTCCTCGTCGCCACTTTTGTATCCCATCCTCGTCGCCACTTTTGTGTCCCTGCCTCGTCGCCGCTTTTGTGTCTCGTTTCCGTCGTAGGTGTCGGTGGCCGAGTGGAATGAGACCGACACAGGAATAAAGATAGCACGCTGGTGCAGGTACGGGGGGGGGGGGGGGAGCAGCCAGAAACTAGAAACACTAGAGTAAATTAGAACGAGATATATATTGCACAGAATTTATACAATACTTAACTTTTACATAGTACTGCAGAATGTTGATACATAGTTGAGCTAGAGGCCTGCCTAGTGCCTATACAATAGCCAAGTCTTCACTGGTGCCTATCTGATTCCGATGGTCTTAACTGGTTGCTATCTCAGTCCCAAGTGAACGATGTCGTTCAGTGGTGGCCACGAGCGGCGTTGTTGCAGAGGGCGCTTGTGGCTGTCGTCGTAAGAACGCCGCGCCGTGCGTGCATGGCAGCGCGCGGCGAAAGTAGGTGGCGCGCACTTTGTACTTGTGCGACACCACAAATAGGGGATCATGGAGGAATTTTATTAGAGGTACTTTGCTCCAGACTGAATGCTGAAAGGCATAATCAATCTCTAATGATGACGATGATGATGAAATGGCTGGCCAAGTTCATATGAATGCGGTCCCAGGGGTGCTCCGGAGTAGGCCACGGGGAAAAAGTGCGCCGGGGAGCAGCTTGCTGGGTAGCATACTGATTGCACGTACAAACCAACTGCTCAATGGCGGCATCGATTCTTGGCCAGTAGACAAAACGGTGTGCAAGTACCTTCATGCGTGTGATACCCCAGTGACCCCAATGTAACCGAGTTGACATATGAGCCCGTAAGTCAGACGGAATAACAACACGAGGCTTGTCGGAATCGGTACTGAGTAGGAGGACACTGTTGATAACTGACAGCCGGTGTCGAAGCTGAAAATAGATACGCATAGGGCCAGCCTCTTTGGCGGACAATCGCTCAGGCCACCCGGCGGTGACATGCTTTAGCACCTCCCGGAGCACAGGGTCCCGACGAGTGGCTTGCGTGACTCTATTGGCCGTAATTGGAAGTCGCTCAACTGTGTCATGCAAACGTTCGTCAATCTGAAAAATGACCACCTCGTCTTTGTCGAAGGAAGGGTCGGGGCCCATGAGCAGACAGGACAAGGTGTCGGCATTGGCATGGTGCGACGAGGGCCGATAATGAATTTCGTAGTGATAGGCACTCAAAAACAGAGCCCAACGTTGGAGACGTTGCGAAGTCCAGTCTGGAAGATGAAGACGCAGACCAAACAGTGCCACCAGGGGTTTGTGATCCGTGATAAGGTGAAATTTAATGCCATAGAGGAACACATGAAACTTCCGAACAGCGTAAACTATCGCCAAAGCCTCTTTCTCAATCTGAGAATAATTATGTTGGGCATCTGACAACGTCTTAGATGCATAGGCAATGGGCTGCTTGGAACCATCATCCAGTCTGTGGGCCAACACCGCTCCAATCCCGTGCTGAGAAGCATCCGTAGCTAGGACTAGCCGTCAGCCTGGTGTAAATGTGCCGAGGCAAGGTGAAGACTTTAACATTGATTTGATGCGTGCGAATACCGCCTCACAAGCAGCAGACCACACAAACGGAACACCTTTCTTTCGAAGTGTATTTAAAAGATGCGTGACCTCCGCCATGTTAGGAAGAAATTTGGAGTAGTAGCTGACCTTGCCCAAAAAGGACTGCAGTTCCTGCAAATTCGTAGGACGATGAAGATGGTCAATCGCCGTAACCAATTCTGACCTAGGGCGGACACCATCTCGTTACACCAGGTGTCCCAAATACTCAATTTCAGGTTGAAAGAACTGTGAGTTTTGAAGATTGCGTTTGAGGCCTGTCTCGTGCAATTTCATGAACAAGAGCCGCAGGTTGTTTAAGTGATCTGTGCGGGAGGAACCGGTGACAGTGATATCGTCCAGATAGTTCACACAGCATGGAATGTCGTCCAATAACTGTTGCAAGAAGCGTTGAAATATCGCGGACGCAATCGCGACCCCAAACGGCAGATGTTTGTAGCGGTGCAGCCCGAAAGGAGTATTGAGAACCATGAATTGTTGAGAATCAGAATCTAAGGGAAGCTGGAGATACGCTTCTGCCAAATCAATTTTTGAAAAACGCTCACTGCTCGCCAATTTCACATAAATTTCGTCCGGGCGAGGAATGGGAAAACAATCTATCACTGACTGAGTTAACTGTAGACTTGTAATCACCACACAACCAAAGGGCTCCCGGGGTTTCCTTTATCATCACCAGAGGTGTCGCCCACAGGCTAGAGGAAACTGGTTCGATGATACCCAAGCCATGCAACTCGTTCTTAACCGCTGGGCGCAAAGCAAGAGGAATAGGCCGGGCGCGACAAAATTTCGGAACCGCTGTAGGTTTGAGAGTGATGTGCGCCTCGTAACCAATGGCCGTTCCCAAACCCGCTGAGAAAAGTTCTCCAAACTCGCTGCAAAGGGAATCCAATTCATTAAATGGTATGGAGTCAGACACAAGATGAACAACGTCGAGAACGTTGAAACTAAACGCCGTGAACGCATCCAAGCCAAAAATGTTTTCTGAAGCCGTGCTTGTGATGGCCAAAAATGTGATGGTGCGCACTATGTGCTGGTACTCCACCTCAATCGTAAACTGACCAAGCAATGGAATCTGCTATTCACCATAGCCGACCAAACAACGAGAAGTTTTAACAAGAGGCGGCTTCCCAAGTGCCAAATACGTATCCAAATTTACGATAGAGACAGGGGCACCGGTATCAACTTGAAAACGGATCGGGCTATTTTGAATTAGAAGTGTGACATAAATCTTTGAAGAAGTGACCTGCTCCTGTCCAGGTGTGGTAGAAAGACAGTTTACTTCCATTTGGGAATACGGCGGCCGACCACGTGCAGAAGTACGACAAACAGCCGCCACATGGCCTTGTTTATGGCACGACGTGCACCGCGCATGGCGGAAGGGGCAGCACGGGCAATTGTGCGCACGAAAACAATTCGGACAAGAGGGAAAATCGCGTCATCGGTATGGAACGGTGCAAGGTAATCGTGAAGAGGAAGAGGAGGACGAAGAACGACATCCGTGGGGGCGCGAGGACTGTACCGCCACCACCCCTACCATTTCCTCAAACTGATCCGCTGCCTTAGACACCTCAAAAGCTTGTGCAATCGACAGAACCTCGTCAAGGGTGGGATCCTGTGACCACAAAGCCTCGCAACGCACAGCCCTATCAGGAGCCGAACGGACAACAACATCGCAAATTAAGGAATCTGCATACGACTGCTGACAATTTGCTCACACAAAACCACACTTACGAATCAAACCACGGAGGTCTGCCACCCAGGACTGATACGACTGACCAGGTTTCTTTCTGCTTTGGCTGGAAAGCACCACGTGCGTTTGCTGCCGATAATAAGAACTAAGCAATTCCGACATACGGGAAAAGGACAACTCGGCGGGCTCTGACAGCGGAGCTAGTTTTCGTAGTAAACCAAAAGTATCGGGCTCGATCCACAACAAGAAGAGACTTTTGTAAGTCAGGATCCGTTACCTTGAAAGCCGAAAAATGTTGCTGTAGACGCCGCACGTAGGAGTCCCAGTCTTCCTTAGACTCTTGGAAAGCCGGAGGAGCGGGGGGTAGGCCTGGGGCCTGGGGCGGCAGTGGAAGGGGCCGCAGTGGGGTGAGAAGACATAATCAACTCCGTAAGCAAATCTAGCTGTTGCTGCTGCTTTTGCAGTAACTGAAGCAACGCAGGATCCATAACCACCGCAAACAGTAAAACATGCGTAAGAACGAAACTCGGTGCCAATTTTACTGTTGTAACAGTATGTTTTATTGAATACTCAGGACGGTACAACATATACACAAATGCACAGTACTGTGGCAAGTCACGGACACAGCTGATGTTTACATGTGAGACCGGCGAGAGCTACACCCGACTGAGGCACGCCTCGAATCCCGCATCCTTGCCCAGTCGTAGTGGCGCTGCAGGCCCTCAGAGGAGGTGCCATCGTGCGGCGGACTCGACTGTGGCGAGTCTTTCAGATGCCACAGATGGGACGCGGCTTGCAGTGGCGCATTTCAACACCTTTAATCTCAAATGCTCGGAACTGCCAGAAACCATACTTGGAATAACAGGCAATCATAATCAGGACAGTGGTGTGCGTCATTTCCATGCAAAACTTTTCACTGTACCTCAAGTAACATTTTAACAGAGAGAATAAAGTAACAAGATATCAATACCATAGGTAGGAATTTACCGTATTCGCCGGCGTATAAAATACACTGTTTTTTTCCTACAAAAAGTTGGTCAAAAACTGGATGGGTCTTATACGCCATTTGCCGTTAATGTAGGCACTTACAAGTTGCATTTTGTTTCAAGGGATTTAAAAAAAATTGGTATAAATGCGGGAAATAATGCTTTAAGGTTCTCCCATGTCTTCATAGTTTATATTTGATATACGTACATAATATGCACCAAAATACCCATAAGGAGCTTTATTATGTAGTAAAGTTCATCTGTATGTTGTACTATTTGTAGTGCCAAGAGTAACTGAAACTGGTAACTTCCTAGGAAGTAGAATCTTTCGACGTAATTTTCCATCAAATTCGATTTTTTTGGAAATCCTGGAATGTTGTCATTCATTATTTGAATAATGAAACACTGCTCATGTATTTGTCCATAAGTATTTTTTGTAATGTTTGCACAGCATCTACATCTCACAGTTGTCGTCTTTTGGAGGTTATAACATGCTGTGCCCCATACAGTGCACCAAGCAGTACACAGGAGCAAACCATCCATGATTCACACAGTTTATAGAACATCACAAAAATACTGACATGAATATTTGCGCTTCACAATAAATTCTCAAAGCGTGTCACTTTAAACATGAGAGCTGATACTCTGCGCAGTGGCTGATAGGAGCAGTCATAAGCAGTGCCACCCAGATGGCAATGTTGTAAGCGTTTATGACACACTTGTCAGCCATCATGCCATAGTCGGCACTCATTATGAACAGCGTTACGTGAAATATCGATTTGAATAAGCACAAACTTGACTGTGTAAAGTTTATGAACATTAATTGAAGGCACTGCCTTAGATATTTGATGTACAAAGATAAATGTATTATAATTATATTGCAATACAAATTGTGCGTGTGTAGCACTACCCCACCAACTTCCTGCCTGCGATTGTCTGCACAGCGAAAACAGAAACAGTTCGACAAACAGACACCAGAACAAGAACATGCTGCGTGCAGTTGGCTGGGAAGTGTGTAGGCTGCTACCAATTGGTTGGTTCGTTAGACAGCTTGTTGGTTGGACGATAAATCGTAGCGTGTGTAGAAGCATATAACGACAAATTTGTATAGTGGTTTCGATAGATATCGGAGAAGTTGCGACTTTCGTCACATATTCACTTGTTTTTTATCACAACCAACTACGTGTACTATGGTTACAATATTGTAGCCATAATTTTTCATTGTTAACTTTGCCCTGTGATTATGATATAAAGAAACTGCGGACATTCACTTCTCAGTATATGTAACGTAATAAAATACAGTAGTATTGTCGTCTGGTAACTAATGTTGACATCGTTGGCTGCACTGACAAACCTGCTGTCGCAATGAAAGCGTATCGATATTGATTTCGAACGACTCTGATACATCATTTTCTGCCGAGAGAAAATTTCATTCATGTTCATTGTGTTGTTGTGTATTGGTGATTTGGTGTTCTGTGCTTAGTATTATTCGCTTCAAGAGCAGGAAAAGTTCCTATCGAATTGCAAGATGGAAAACACGGCGGTTACGAAGAGAGAGAGAGAAAAACTCTTTCGATGGACGAGAAAGTGAAAATCCTCGAAAGATTTCAACGTCATTGTGGAACACGTGTGGCTTTAGCCAAGGACTTAGGCATACCCGTGTCCGCACTGAACACTATCGTGAAAAACAAAGACTCAATCTTACAAAGTGCCAATAATAGTGGACCGAATTCGAAAAAAATGAAGTATGCTAGTTATTCTAAGTATGCGCAATTAGAAGAAATAACAAAGAACTGGTTTCAGGCAGCATGTGCGTCAAACATTGCAATAAACGGCACAATGTTGCGTGAAAAGGCATTGAAAGCGGCAAATGTTCTCGGAATCGAGGACTTTAGTGCTTCTAGCGGATGGATTGATAGGTTCAAGAAGTGACACAATGTGGTGTACAAGACTGTATGTGGCGAATCTAATAGTGTGAATATGGAAACAGTGAGTGAATGGCAAAATGGAAAATTAAGAGACCTTTTGAAGCTGTACAAGCCGAAGGATGTGTTCAATATTGACAAAACTGGCTTGTTTTACAATGTGCTTCCCAACAAAACTCTTGCCTACAAAAGTGAAAGTTGTCATGGTGGAAAGCACAGCAAAGCACGCTTGACGGTAATGTTAGGCACAAATGTTGATGGGTCTGAAAAACTTAAACCCTTTGTGATGGGGAAGTCGAAAAACCCTTGATGTTTCAAAAACATAGAGACATTACCTACACAATACAGTGCCAACACCAAAGCTTGGATGACGTCGGAGTTGTTTGTAAAACTGTTACGTAGCTTAGACGCAAGAATGGGGTGTCAGAAACGTAAGATTCTGTTATTTGTTGATTGTTGCCCTGCACATCCGAAGGATGTAAGTTTGAGGAATGTGCAATTGGAGTTCCTCCCACCAAATTGCACAAGCAAATTACAACCTTTGGATTTGGGCATCATCCATGCCTTCAAAACATATTATAGAAAATCTATTGTTCAGAAGGCATTAAGTTGCATGGAGTCTGGAAAAGACCAAAACACTATGAAAGTAACAGTTTTGGATGCATTACATTTTGTTGCAAAGGCATGGGGCGAGGTCAAAGCATCCACTATTCATAACTGCTTTAGAAAAGAAGGATTCATTACAGCAGACGGAAAAAGTGTATCAGAAGACAGTGAAATCCTTCCAGAACTCAGTTCTTCTTGGAAAACACTGCATTGGGAATCGACACTTGAAGACTTCCTGAATGTTGATGTTCATGTTGCCACTGTGGAAAGTCTGTCAGTGGAGGATATGGAATTTCACAGTCAGCAAAATACTGTAGGCAGTGTTAGTGACAACGATGATGATGATGATGATGATGAAGAAGACAATGTGGTCCCTTCTATTTCGGATGTGAGTGCAGCAGTAATGACAATTAAAAAATATATTTCTGCTGCAGATGTTGATGACAAAGTTTTTCGTTGTGTTTACGAGCTTGAAAATCACATTGAATTGACACACCAAAAAAAAAATTAAAGCAATGTACAATTTTGGATTATTTTGGTAAAAAGTAATATTTACTGCACTGTAATTATTTGTGTAGTATGCTGTGTTTATGTATTAAAGGTATGTATAAAACATTAATAGTCTGTTTGGTAAAATTTTACAGTTCGTGTCATGGTGTAGTGTTGACTGTTCAGATGTTGGCAATCCGGAGCAAACAGAATTGTACAAAGTGATGGGATTACTTTTTCGTGCCAAACATGAAGTAAATAATTAATGCTGTTCCTGCTCAATGTTGACAGGTTGTTGATGTACCCTTGTCTTCTCAATAAATTTTGCAATCGTCACCAGAAAAATTCATAACAAAACATTTGGAAAAAGATCCTGGTTGCTGTACTTCACATGCAGCGGCCATAACCAACATCTGAACACAAACCAGCACACCGTGACATGGACTGTAAAATTAAGCCATCTGTTTTATTTACTATAAATTGTGTGCTTAAAATGTGATATCCACTATAGTTTTGATTCTGATTACAGACTTTGTGTCTGTATTGGCTGAGTTGCCAAAGCCTGTGAATGAGAAGCAAATACTATGGTGACTCATCTGTAGGGTAGTACCATATTTAATGCACTGAACTATATCTCGCACACTTTTCTCATGTCACTTTTACAGGACAAGTTAAAATGTATTTTAGCAAGATCTTTAGTGCACCGAACACTAAGTGCATTTTTCATATTATGGAAATACAGATACTAAAGTTTAGCATCACAAACACTTAAAAAGTCATGGCAGCACTTCTTACTTTCGAATCATTTAATTTTAGGTAGGTTTGTAAACAGTATAAGATTCAGTGAACCTTTAATTGGTATACAGAAGTCCATGGTAAGTATTTTGTTGCATATTATGTACCTATATCTCTCATAAACTATGAAAATGCTAGGGAGTATCCTGTAGGTAACTTTTACAGCTTAAAATTTTGTTTCCCACATTTTACACCATTTTATTTGAGTCCCCTGAAAAGTGTAAAAGTGAGGTTTTACTGTACCGTATATACAAAATTAGACCTGATACCTATAGTTCCGTCTCTAACACTGACAGTGCTGGGCAACTGTGGACAAAGTTCAAGTACACCATAAAATACGATGTACATATGTATGTGGCAAGTAAATTTATGAGCGATGGGAAAGATCCACCATTGTTCAGTATAGTGTAACCGTCGCTTTGCGCTTACACTATGGTCTCATTCCTGCCATAAGATGTATGCATACGTCAAGATAGAAGTAGGTGCTGCTGAGCTAAGGAGCAGGAACTACCTGCAACAGCAGCCGGCACAGTGTGAACGCCAAGGAATACTACAAACCCCAGAATGCCGCAAAGAATGACAATGGATAGATAGAGAGACTGTCTTTTGTTAAAAAGTAAGTATTATTATGCGTCAAACCTTCAGATGATAAGATTGAATTACAGTCATTTGAGTAACTTAATGACAAAGCTATGTATTGAGATAAGCATTTTACTTATTTAGTAGTGGATACACTTTAACTTCTCCCTGGAATATAGCCTGCCTGCAAGTAAGAGAAGAAATGTCTGTTCAAAGGCTACAAGTGTTCGGAGTTAGTGGGCTCTGAAATCACAGAAGCAGCAATAAACGGCCTCGCAGCACATTAGTATACATAGACACAGGACAGGTGGTTTAAAAATGTGGTGCCTGGAGGTCACACTTGGCTATCACTTCACACAGATTTTTGTAAACACTAGCAGAAGTAACTTTTCAACTCTTAAGCCAATTTTTTTAACATTATTTTGAAATAATGCTCTTCTTACTCATGTATCACTAACGATTGTTTGACTATCCTCTGTGCCACACTATTTTTCATTGTCACAGTTACGACTATGTTCACCTCATTATTCACAATGCACTGTTCATAAAACATTGTTTGTCGCAAGTTTCAGATTCATGCAGTCGTTAATGATGAGTCCTCACCCAAAATGGCACTCTATATGATGTTACCGGGTTGTAGTTTACTGCCTCTTGAAGCTCTCGTAGATCGGTGCTCTCGGTAACAACTCGCTGAAATGACATGAGGCAAAACTAGTCTACTACAAATAACGTAGGCAACACAGAAAATTGCAGTTTACTGACACTTTAACAAATCATTAGTGCCAAATTGTCCCCATTTATGGCCAGCATACAAGTCTTATTAATAACAATTACTACAACCCAATACGCACATTCCACACATCAATAATACAAATTTACACAGTTCGTGTGTGGAATACAAAAGTCCAAGGTGTACAATTAGTGTGGCACAAATATTAATGATAAATTCATACCAGTAGAAACACTTTCCACACAATTAACACTGAAGAACTTGTACATAATTGTTCAAATTAGAGTTCAGAATGACATGGACTGTGCCCTCGACCAGACTCTAAACAATACTCATTTACCGTATATTTCCGCAGATAAAACAAATGCTGAATCATAAAACAAGGCCCCAAAATCCGAGGTCATCTTATATGACGGTACAAAAACAGTTTGATTGAAATTTAGTCTGAAATTGGTAATTACGCAGATGTGCTGTATAATGCGGCTATAGTGAGGTTCTACCTCCAAATGATATATATTGAAACGGTTAAGTAACAAAACGATAGGTATCAAATAGGCAAATGTTAAGATTTTCATGAATATGTCCTGATTTTAAAGGATGTGGTTGGGCAGGAACCTAAGAGTACAGCTTCATGGGTAATTTACAAGAAGGCTTACACTCGAAGTAGCTCGGCCAGAAATGATATATATCGTTCGCACACCTGTAGATCGATTTAGTGTTTCTGAACTGTAGATTTGGGTGCTACGCACCTCATGTAATAAATAACACTTCTTGTTAGACCTAACCTTCTTAAGGCTACACTACAGATTAATTTTTTTTTTAAGTGAAAGTTAGGTTTAGCGCCCAAATTCCAGTTCAGAAACATTTGCTTATTCCATACATATTGTTTCGAAATGTATTGATTCAATATATATCATTTGGAGGTTGAAGTCTCACTATAGTCGCACTATGTACCACATCTGGGAAATTACCCTGAAATTTACATTGTGGAGCAAAGATTTACGAAAACAAGGGTCTGCACAATTTATTTTAAATATTCTTATTTCTTTTTTTTTCCTCGAGCAGCTGCTCATGTATCGTAAGCAAGTTCCTCCAGAGTAGATGGCAAATTAAGGGCTACACGGAGATGATTAAAATTAGGACAAGACAGTAAAACATGTTGCACCGTCAGCAATTCACCACAGGAGCACAGCGGTGCAGGGTCGGCGGTTAGCAAATGACGGTGGCTGAATCAGCAGTGACCAATCCGCAACAGGGCCAAGATGACCTCTCGCCGAGAGAGACGTGAGGAGATCCACCAAGCGGTCGGGATCGGTTTTACAGTTCTCAGTTTATTGTTGTGGAGTGAGAACCACGACCAAGAACTGTGCCAGGACGACACAATACACCAGCGAAGAGCCCGTTGAATATCATATGATGGGACGCAAAAGGTATTCACGCGAGGCAACAGAGTTGCTGCCTTGGCCGCAATGTCGGCAGTCTCATTCCCGGGCACACGCACGCGGCCAGGGACCCACAGAATACAAACGTGGCAGCCGTTATCTGCTAGCAACTGAAGGGAGCGTTGGATTCGGTACACAACAGGATGGGTCGAGAATGAGTCCCTAAAACTCTGCAGGGCACTAAGGGAGTCAGAGCAAATGGCATAAAAAGGGATGGCGGTGACGGCGGATGTATAAAACAGCCTGCTGGAGGGCAAAAAGCACAGCCGTGAAATTCGAGCACTGGTCAGGAAGCTTGTATTGGAACAGGATGTCCCCGATGACGAAGGCAGATCTGACACCGTCAGTGCTCTTGGAACCATCAGTGTAGATAAATATGGCATTATTGAAACGCAAACGGAGTTTGACAAGCCTCGAGCGATGTAAAAAAAAAGGAGTGCTCTCCTTTGGGAGCGAACTAAGTTCAAGATGGGTGTGAACCTGGGCCTGGTGCCACGGTGGCAGTGGGCTCTCACTCAACCAAAAAGTGAAAGTAAGGATAAAATCGAGCCGCTGAAGCAGGCTGGAAGCAAGGCTATCGAAGACAACCGATACTGGCGATCGAGGGAGTCGTCAAAGAATAATGGTTACAAGATGGATGGTTGGGCATCGACAGCAGTCGGCATGCGTACCGTCACAAGAGTATGTCACGCCGAGAGGTCAAGGGTAATACAGCAGCTTCGTCATAAAGACTTTCAACAGGACTGGTATAAAATGCACCCGTCGCCAGGTGTAATCCCTGATGGTGAATGGAGTTGAGAGGCGGAGAATGGACGGCCGTGCAGAAGAGTATACTAAGCTTCCGTAGTCCAGCTTCGACTGAACAATGGTAAAGGTGAAGCAGGACGGTACGATCCGCTCCCCATGATGTGCCACTAAGGACACGAAGAACAATAAGGGATCGGGCACAACGGGCAGCAAGGTAGGACACGTGTGGGGACCAGCAGTTTCCGATCCAACATTAGGCCCAAAAATTTTGTTGCCTCCACGAATGGGAGAGCAACAGGGTCGAGACGTAGAGATGGTGGAAGAAATTCTTTGACAGAACCCACCCTTACCCAGAACTTGCGGTCCACTAAAACGCTTGAATAAAGAGATGGAGGGGGCCACAAAGGCCCCATGTGTGCAAAGTGAGGAGAATGCCCGCCCTCCAACAGGGTATCGTAAGCCTTCTCCAAGTCGAAGAACACTGCTACCGTTTGACGCTTCCTTAGAAAGTTATTCATAATGAAGTTCGACAAGGTAACGAGGTGATCAGCAGCAGAGCAGTGTCGACGAAAACCACATTGAATATTAGTCAGGAGGCGTCGAGATTTGAGAAGCCAGACCAACCGAGCGTTAACCATGCATTCCATCACCTTACAGATGCAGCTCATCAAAGAAATGGGGTGATAGCTGGGAGGAAGGTGTTTGTCCTTCCCTGGTTTGGGGACGGGAACAACAATGACTTCATGCCAACTTGTGGGAACCTGACCTTCAGTCCATATGCGATTATAGGTGCTAAGAAGGAGAAAGGTTCTTCAGCATCTCACTATGGATGGAATCGGGCCCAGGAGCAGAAGATTGGGACAGGGCGAGAGCACGGTCTAGCTCCTGCATGGTGAAGGAGACATTATAACTTTCATAATTAAAAGAGTGGAAAGAAGGCGGCCGTGCCTCCTCTGCCTGTTTGCGAGGGAGAAAGGCAGGGTGGTAATGGGCAGAGCTCAAAACCTCCGCAAAGGAGCGGCCCAAAGCGTTGGAAACATCAGCGGGATCCACAAGGACTGCGTTCTCGACGGTCAGGCCAGAAATCTGGGAGTGGACCTTGATGCCGGATAAATGGCGTAGGCCACCCCAGACAGCCAAGGAGGGGGCAAATCTGTTAAAAGAACTGGTAAAAGCAGACCAGCAAGCTTTTTTGCTGTCTTTTCTAACACGACGACATTGCGCTCGCAATCGTTTATAATTGATACAATTCTCCAACGTCAGGTGGCGGTGGAAGGTGCGTAAAGCACAGCGCCAGGCTGCAGTCCACCAAGGGACCGGGATGAGACGTGGAGAAGAGGATGTACAAGGTATGGAATGTTCAGCAGCGGTGAGAATAACCTCTGTGAGGTATTCAACCTAATTGTCACAGCTGGAAAAGTTGTGATCATGAAAAATGAGCCATGGAAGAATAAAGCCACCAGTCGGCTTTAGAAATGTTCCAACTGGTGGGACGAGGAGATAGGGAATGATGCAGGAAGTGGATTACACAAGGAAAATGATCACTTGAGTACGTGTCTGAAAGTGCTCACCACTCAAATCGACGCGCAAGCTGAGGACTGCATATTGTAATGTCTAAGTGGGAGTATGTATGTGTTTTGTCGGTAAGGAAGTTCGGTGCACTGGTGTTGAGGCAGACAAGATTAAGATGGTTGAAGAGGTCTGCTAGAAGGGAGCCTCCGGGGCAAGGTGCTGGAGAACCCCATAGGGGGTGGTGGGCATTGAAGTCGCCTACCAACACAAAAGCTGAAGGGAGCTGGTCAACAAGGTGTAGCACGTCTGCCCTAGTAAGGGCAGACAACAATGGCGAATAGATATTACAGAGGGAAAAGGAAAGGGTGGAGAGAGAGATGCGGACGGCAACTGCCTGTAGGTGAGTATGCAATGAAATGGGATGGTAATACACGTCGTCCCGAATGAGCATCAGAACCCCTCCATGGGCTGGAGTACCTTCCACAGGGGGCAGGTTGAAACACACAGAGGTGTAGTGGGGGAAGCCTGCATGATCACATGGATGTAACTTAATTTCTTGGAGACAGACTAGAAGCGGGCAGTGCAATCAAAGGAGTAGTTTTAATTCCTCCAATTGGAACGAATGCCGCGCATATTCCATTGAAGGAGCGCCATGATAAAAAATGAGAGAAGAAAGAAAGGAACAAGAAACCGGGTCACCCCGATGTCCGTTGAGGACCGGACTTTGAGGGAACACTGCTATCACTATCGAGAGGCAAAGGATCGTGTTCCATGGGTTCGAGCAATGCGTCTGCCACCTCCCCGAGTTGAGCAGGAGAGGCAGCTTCCACCGCCGGTAAAGGGCCTGGGGCCCGGCTGACACAGCGTCCCCATGAAACAGAAGACGGCCGAGGCCGGCTACTGTTGGATGGCGTGACCAAAGAGTCACACCGCGGCGGGGAAGGGGGGGCTGTTCTTTTTGTGAGCCTTCTTAGAGGCATGATGAGTAGAAGAAGCGGATTATGATTGAGAATACTGAGTTTTTAGGAAATCGTCACGAACGGATTCTTTTTAAGAACTCCGGGCAGCGGATTTAGGTGCCCGGGATGTGTGGGAACTGGTCAACGAATTCACTGTAGAACGGGCAGAAGGGATCGGAGAGGTGGAACAAGCAATTTTTGGGCTAGCAGACCTGACAACAGTGTCACAGAAGGTGAAATTGCAGGTTTGAGTGCCTACCTCCTTATTTGGTCGAGGGGAGGTGATATTTATTTTTAGAGCTTTATTAATTTACTGACTGGACAAGGGTACATACGATAACCTATATGCCACAAATCAGAAATAGAATTAATCTTTTACAATGTGACCTGTCAAAAGTAATTTCTCAATATATCCACAGTTGCACTAAAACGATTAAAGTATATTTACGTGTGGAGCAGTGAAAGGGTTAAAATATTTGAGAGCTATACGCAACAACTGCGGCTTCCTTAGAAATTCTTTATCTTCTGTTCTCGGGCAATTTCATGCTATGTGCATCAGCGCAATTACATGTCGTCTCAGTGAAATAAATTACTTTCTTCTTACATTTCACGGTGTAAAAAAAAAAAAAAAAAAAAAAAAAAAAACAACACATAGGGTACAATGTAGCACTACACGTGCGAAAGTTCGAAAGCAGTGAAATCCCAGTGTACCAATCACGAAAAGTACTTAAGGCGGTTGCAAATGGCAATTTTCGGAACTTCCTGAAGCTTTTCCTCCGAATCTAATTCGCTGATGTAATTTTAGATCTCGAAAACTGGAAAAAATGACACTGAAATTACATATTGTTAATTAGGTAAATTAAACACATTAAAATGGAAAAGTTAACAATTACATGCAACTGGCTGTAGTAAAAGGTAGCATAAATAATACCGAGTAAATTGATATATAAATCTCTATTATATTAATAATATTTCACCTACGATTGTGGAATAAACAGCAATTATTACAGAAAGTAATGAGGGCAAACTTTCCTAACATTAATTGTGAAACAAAATACAGTAAAACTTTGTTTATACGTTTGTCAGGGGACTAAAGGGGTAAAAAAAAAAGTATAAGTGAAAAACACATGTATGTGAAAGACTGTTTACTGATTAAAAAACTAATAGGCAAATGCATAATATCAGACGTTATGTTGCAGAAAATGTTTAATATGCTTTTTACACACTTGAAACTATATATAATTAGTCAGGCCTACACTTTTACAAAGATGTCATTTTTTTAAAAAGTCCATAATTTTTGCCTGTGGTTTCTTTGTTGCAGCCACGGTATACACAGTACTCTAAAAACGGAACAACTCTGCCATTATTTCCTCTGAAAAATTATGGCGCATCACAAAATCTTTAATTGTTTCTAATGCATTTATTGCATCATTAAAAGTCACTGAGGAATGGTGAGGGTCTTCAGTGTCGTCTTCCTCGTCATTGCGCGATGAAGCTTCCACTATTTCAGACACACACATTGCATCTGTTGTGACAAGGTTTTCTTTAACATTGACGTAATTGTTGAATGATGCAACACCTTCAAGTTTCTTCCATTCATCACCATTGGGTGAAGTATCATCATCGTTTGGGGAAATACCAGAACCAACAGGATCCTTGATTCTACATTCCACTCCAGCTTTTCAGGAACAGTTCCTAATAGTGCCAGCCGAAACACTATGCCAGGCAGCTGCAATTTAGTGCATTGCCTATCAGAACAAACAAATTCATTAATAATGAAATTACAAAAAAATGATAAGTAAAAATCTTACCTGCAAGATGTTTATTTTCATGTATTCCTTTTTTCCAATGTTGACACATCTTTATTGCTCACTGGACGAGCATTTTTCGATAATGCAATTTGAAATTTCGCATTATTCCCAGGTCAAGTGGCTGGAGTTCACTCATACTATTTGCTGGGAAGAATTCTATGGTCACGTTTCTCAAATATGGAGTTAATGGAGAGAGTGCTGCACACCTATCAACCTAAAAGAAAAATCTTATGGCCGGCTGCACCCATTTTTGCATTGGGACCTCAAAACCAACCTTTGAAAACTTTTCTCGTCATCCACGATTTTTTCTTAGTTGTATATTTCGTGGGAAAGAACGTTTTTGAAACAACATGGCTTTCAAAATTCCCTGATGGTAAATGGGGTGAGCTTCTCAGAGCCATCACTGTTCGCACATAACAACACTGTAACATGTTGTTTACTTCTTTTACCACCATGGAATACAAGTTCTTTTAGGTGATTTTCTTTCCAATCACGCAGTCTCGGGATCTACTCTTCTGCTCTCCCCACACACATTATGACAACTGATGCCATGCCTGATCTAGAATTTATGCAGCCAGCCTGCCGAAGCACTAAAATCTTCTATGCCGAGTTGCCACTGCTTATTCAGTTGCTTTCTCACAAAGCAATGGGCCACTAATGGGAATGCTTACTGCTCGATGTTGCTGGAACTATTGCAATAAACAGCCTTCCACATCTTCATATTTTCCACCCTGGATGAGAGTCCATTTACTGACAAACTCCGAATACACCTGCACTTTCTTCGGTTCTTTTGCCTTCCCTATGATGGAATTTAACATCGAAGTAGGAATTCCCAATTCTCTAGCTATCTCCACAGGCTTTCTGTTTTTGTTCTCATTAACTACTCTCAAAAGTCTTAATTTTTCAGCAATTGTTATGCTATTATTCTTTCTTCCACTCATTTTATCAGACCTCGGAAAATAATAATTACAGTACTGTAAACCTAAACACAATAACAACGTCCATGTGGTCTTGAGTCCGGAGACTGGTTTGATGCAGCTCTCCACAATACCCTACCCTGAGCAAGCCTCTTCAACTCCACATAAGAACGGCAACCTACATCTGTCTGAATCTGCTTACTGTATCCATCTCTTGGTCTTGCTCTGCGGTTTTTACCCCACACACTTCCCTCCAATGCTAAATTCACAATTCCTTGATGTCAAAGAATGTGTCCTACCAATCTATCCCTTCTTTTAGTCAAGGTATGCCAGAAATTCCTTTTCTCCCCAATTCTGTTCAGTACCTCCTCATTAGTTATGCGATCCACCCTCCTAATCTTCAGCATTCTTCTGTAGCACCACATGTCAAAAGCCTCAATCCTCTTCTGCACTGTTTATCGTCCATGTTTCACTCCCATACAAGGCCTCACTCCACACAAATGCCTTCAGAAAGGACTTCCTTAGCCTTAAATCAATATTCGATGTTAACAAATTTCCTTTTTTTCAAGAACACTTTTCTACCCATTGCCATTCTGCATTTTATATCCTCTGTACTGCGACCATCATTTGTTATTTTACTGCCCAAGTAACAAAACTCATCTACCTCCTTTATTGCTTCGTTAACTAATCTAATTCCTTCAGCATCACCTGATTTTCTTAGACTGCACTCCATTACCCTAGTTTTGCTCTTGTTAATGTTCATCTTATATGCACCTTTCAGCACACTGTCCATTCCGTTCAATTGCTCTTCCAGGTCCTTTGCAGTATCTGACAATTACTATGTTGTCGGCAAAACACAATGTTTTTAATTCTTCCCTAAATTTCTCCTTGCTTTCCTTTATAGCTTTCTCAATGTACAAATTGAATAATATTGTAGAAAGGCTACAACCCTGTCGTACTCCTTTTCCAACCACTGCATCCCTTTTATGCCCTTCAACTCACTTAATACGCTCGCTATTGCACCGAATACAGATAAGCATGCAGTAATACCACAACCAAAGCTTCCGGTTTCGCACGGGATCAAATGACTGCTGCACCCAGATCCAACCTTTCCTATATGGCTATCACTGCCGCCGTAACTGTAAAGAAGTTTCATACTTTTTTTAACATATGCTTTTTGAGATGACTTTTGGTGTTGCGTATATGTCGATCTATAATATAATCTTAAGGCTTTCACAGTAAAAATTAAGCACTAGTTGTATGAGTATGCTCGCAAGAATGTAATTTTTTAGTTGATGATTACATCAGGGTTTGTTTTGAGGCTGTGGGTGGCTCTCCTTTCTTACACCAAAAGGATTGAGTTCTTAGGGACTTGGAAAAGACAGTGAGGCCAAGTTGAAGTTGAGAAATTCTTGGAGGGTGAACACATTCAAATGATTTCAGGCATGCTCCAGGGAAATGTTGTTGCTCTTCACAATATACTAGATGACCTTGCAAATACTTCGCACTGTTAGTGGTCAGAGACAAAGTGGAAATTAGATGTTAATATTTATCAAATTATAGTATTTTATTATACATTTTTTACAGTATATACATTATAATTTTTTTTACAATACTTCCTTCCAGACAGTGAATGTTTTGCCGTGGAAGAAGGAAACATACAATAGTCTGTGACTAAAAACTTGATCAGACAAGTAGATTCCAACTCGGTCACATGTTTGACCCTGCACTTTGTTGATTGTAATAAAAAACTCTAATCTAATAGGAAATTGCCCTTCTTTTTTAAACAAGGGCATTGTAATGTCAGATGGTATCTGCAAGATAACAGTATTTGCTCCCAAATATTGACACCAGATACAACTTCTAAATCTATGATATATAACAATATTTTTTTATTAGCCTTGACTCATTCAGTAATCCCTCGGCTGCATTCAAATTGCGGAGCAGCATTACAATAGTATCTTCTTTCAAAGTCAGCACATGGGAAAGTAGACTGCTTATCTCTAGGCTGTTCAAAAATTATCTGGGGGAAACTGAAAAAGTTCAAATTCATCTTCTGTTATCAATGTATTCACATTCAAGTATGATCTTGAACTTCCTGGGAGTAGATTTGACACTACTCTATTAACTTGATCTCAATGTTTTTTTTACAAGAATTGCAGGATGAAAACAGATGTTTGCCATAATCGTCACTTACAATGTATTTGAAATTACTGAAGAAGGCAAGTCAAGTTCTCATCATTTGAAGGATATTCATAATTTTCAATTTTTAAGAGGAAGCCTGAAAATTCATATTCATCGGCCACAACTTGCATATTTTTCTTCAGCTGAAAAATTTGAAAACGTGGCTACAGGCTTCCCACTTAGCGGTCCACCGATTCCTTCAAGGCGTCTGCAGTCACCTTTCAGCAAAACTTGTAAAAGAATGAGCAAAATTATTAACTAAAACAATGTGAAAATCAAATTAATCACTATTTTCTTCATTTGAAAAGTATGTTTACATCAGGTTGTGTTCATAGACAATTATTACGCTTTCCAAGTGAGGACCAGTACGTAGTTTACTTAGTCCCACTGGATGTGGCCTCTCTGCTCCACTGTTCTGCACCACTCCGGGGATTCTGTGCAAGCCGGCTCATGGCGGTCAATGTGCAAGTAACCTTTTGCGTATGACATTCCAAAATGGTGGGAGCTCAGTCAACCAATCAGAGCACTTGCAGCAACATCGACTCAGACGATCTCCTCGAAATTAATGTCTTCCACTTCACGCAACTATCTGATTCGCCATGCAGCCGTCTTCTTGTTCGAACAATATTTTACAGCCTGAAACAGTCATGTTTAAAACCGAACTTCTGCAGAATTAGTTGTAACAGAGATTTGTTGCCTGTGACTACATTGATAACTGATAAAAGAGCTCCTCCATTTTCCACCTCCCTCTCATAGTATTACCACACAATGCACACAAGTTGTGGCCAATGTCCGTGAAATGTAATTCATTGTCCGATTTGCTTTCCTAATGTGATTACATCCCCAATCATAGCTTTGCCCCTTTTCATTTCATTAGACATGACAACGAAACCAAAATCGAAGTATATGCACAATAGTAGCGAAATATACACATGCTTCAAACACAGCACTAGTCAAACAATCAAAGTTTACTGACTGCCTGTTGCAACACCTTGTCAGCAGCAGACAGTTAGGGCATGACATTGATCATTCTGCCCCAATGCGTGAAGTGTCAACTAACAAGTAAATGTTCTCAGGCTATAGTGTGTTGTACAATCGTAGTAAATCCTACAGCAAAGTATTATTCATATACTGGGAATTCAGACAAATGGAAACATCACTGATTTCAATTTGCTTCCATTAATCTCTAAACCACAGACTATTGATTATTCATGGATTTAGTGGGAAAATGGCACTTGCATTGACGAGTTTTCAATTCTTAGGGATTTTGGGCTGAATTTCAATAGTTACTATGTACTTGACTGACAAGGAGTCCATGGTGGAATTTCACCTGAAAAAATGGTCTGCCAGATAAAAAGATTGGGAAGTGCTAATCTAATTGATGGTAGGAGTTAAGTGAATTCTGAAATTCTATGACAAATGTGTGAATACCTTTCGTTTAAAACAAAAATGAAGGAAATTGCCCAGTAGAATGGCCTGGCTGATTGACTTTAGTTTTCATATTTTTTCATTTTTTTATAAGATATGAATGACCTTGTAGATAACGTCAGTAAATCAATATGCCTTTTTAGTAAGATGCTGTACTTTATTGAGAAGTCGCCACACTGAAAAAGGGTAGCGAAATACAGTGTTATCTGCAGCATATCAATGCATGTTGCAGATAATGGGAATTGAGTCTAAACATAAACAAATTTAAAGTACTGCATTTACATAGAAAGAAAATTACATAACTACACAGTAGCAAGACAAACCTTTGAAGCAGTTACTTTGATAAAATATCTAGGAGTAGACATAAGCAGTAATTTGAAATGAAACAACCATATAAAATTGTTGGCAAGGCAAATGCCATATTGGATTAATGATAAAAATTCTCCTCAGAGATGATAAATATTGTTGAAATGAGATAGAATGGCTGGCCAGTACTTACCATTGTGCTGTACCGCCGATAGTAACACAAAATGAAAAAACAGAAAAAAAGGGGACAAAGGGACAAGCTTTCGGAACAGAGTTCCTTCGTCAGGTGGGAGAGAAGGGAAGAATAAAGGCTGGGAACAGAAGGGAAAGGTGGTTCACGACCTAGGTCATGAACCACCTTTCCCTTCTGTTCCCATCCTTTATTCTTCCCTTCTCCCCTTTTTTCATTTTGTGTTACTATCAGCGGTACAGCACAATGGTAAGTACTGGCCAGCCCTTCTATCTCGTTTCAACAAATGCCATATTGGATTGATGTGTGGATGATAGAAACACACAACAGAACACTGCATTTAGCTAGTTTTTAGGCATTCCGTTCTTATTTTAACATTAGCTTGCTTCGCATGTTCTGCCTTTGGCAGCCCCTTTTTCAATTGTTTGTTAGGCAAGGTTTAGCTCTTGAGTTCTCACAGTTTTGCATTTTGTCAGCAGTGGTGTGGGAAAGCTGCAGGGGAAGAGGTCGCATCAGGTCTCTTTTGTAGAAAAGTGTGCCAGTTTGGCAAGAGATGTGATCTGTTTGGATGCCGTCATGACAGTGAGTGATTGCAGGCACCAACTTTCTAAATTAATATTTTATAAAACTGATTTATTTCCAGGTAATTTTAGCATAAAAAAATCTCTCAATAATAGCCTAACTTCCATTTTTTTTTAATTTTGTTCATTGTTAGTTTTTATAAACAAAAGACTAATGAATTGAGTGAGCCTGCTTCTATAACATTCTCTCCCGCCAAAAGCATGCATAGCAGTCTCTTGCTTTGGTGCACTTAGCTCACTCCCGTTTCTACCACCACGATGGTCAGAGCGTGCTAAAGGATGGAATAAGTTATACAATTACACGTGTATGGCCACTCAGCCAACATCTGAGAAGTATGCCTTAATTGTTATATAACTTACTTTTACATAACTAGACTTTTATTGTATCTCATGTAAGTTTTGTGAATGATATATCTGTTGTTTACATGTGCAGTAGTTTGTAGTTTATTACTTTAATTATATTGTAGTAAAGTAGCTGGTATCCCTGAAAACTATATTGCATTATCAGTTTATACCAGTGCCCACAAAACATCAAATAAGATTTACAGTCGCACTTCAAGTCAAAGGATCTGCAATCTGGGTGTCATCCATCTGCTCTGGGACGTCTTCTGAGAAGACATCTGGTTAGTGAAATACTTTAAAAAAGAGAAAATGTATTCTATTTTAACACAATAGAAGACAACTATGGCCTTCACGTGTTTCGAATTGCTAGTACAAATAGTGACAGGTGCACATAGGTCGTGGTAACATGATTGAGGGAAAGGGGACAGAAAAAGGATGGAAGTTTTGTTTAAGGTGGAAACTGTAAAAAATTTTAAGTGATGTCGCATAACATCTCTGATGCACTACGTTCCACCAAGCACCATTCCTGATTGTACTACCCCGGTGAAGTCTTAACTGTCGATTCTATTGTACAATGACACATCCCTAATAAAAGTGAAATAAATTTATGTTAATTTGAATTTAACAAAATGTAAATTGTTTCACAATAAACACACTGTTTTCAGGAACTATTCTATAGCTAAATGAACAAGGTGCCATAAGTAATTTGGAGTAATTCAGAAACACAATTTACTCATTTGCAAATTGACTATAAGGCAGGACGTTGCATAATGGACATGTCATTTCCAAGTCTTACCAAAAATGCGAAAAACTCTTGACACTAAAATTCATAAAATAATGTATAATACTGTACATTCTTCTTTAAAGAATATTGTATCAACAAAATCAAATTAAATTCATTGCCTTTCAGATGACACACACATTTGTGTTATTGTTGCCGGAATAGGGATCACATATTCAAAAAAGGTTCAGAAACACTGTTTTAATGGATCTGTATGTTGACCTGAATCTGACATTGAAACAAGTATATACTACAAAACTTGTCTCATAACATTTATTTCAACTTTTTCTCAATAGAAAACAGTTTTTACAAAGTTGAAATATGAAAGTGCAATAGTACTAACAGTGTTAATAATAGATATCAATAGATGCATACACATGCTAGATTAATTTAAGCTTTCTTGTTTGTCAAAATAAAATCATTCTCAAGCGCTCTCTCTCTCTCTCTCTCTCTCTCTCTCTCTCTCTCTCTCTCTCTCACACACACACACACAAATCTAAACTTTCAGGACAAAATGTTATACTCAGCTGTCTCATACATTTATTTTTCACTGTTTCAGTATACATTTACACAATCACCAATGGTATAACTAGGTGAGATTTTCATACAAAAGTACATTTATTATCTCAGCCAGTTTCACTGAATTTCACAAACTGAACTGAATTGTGCACACTTATTCCACCATTGGCTCTGCTCTAATTACTAGTTCATCATCAAATGGATCTTCTAATGCTACATCCATTATATCCTCAGCATCTTCATCCAGCATTGCCTGGAGCTGATGAATGGAAGCTACTAGCACATGGAACTGTTTCCTCCTCATATCAAGTTTCCTTTCCAGTTGTTCCTCTGTTTCCTACAATGGAAAACAATGTCAGTTGCTGTATGAAATAATGCAAAACAGTTAAATAAAAGTACAAATAAAATACGGACATAATGTTCAAACAAGGAGTAACTGTTCTGATATGTCAATTCAGCAACTTCAAGTAATGTGATTATTAATGGGTGATTAATCTATCTAACCCTTGGATAAGTTCCACACCTCTTTCTCCTCTGTTTCCACAGTATAAAATTACATGTTTTGTAAGCAATAGCATCAATCACTTAGTAGCTGAGTACTGACTTTTAACTGCCTCAGCCCTGTAAACTGCAGGTCTTTGCAATTTTTAAGCAGTTTCAGGCCTTTGTGCAATCTGTTAGCTGGCCTATAACTGCTCGCTGTGCACTGACCTTCTCAGACATTGCCACAAATGTCCAAGCAAACTACATAGATAGAAATGATAATGTCTTTTTCAACTCATGCAAGGAAAACGGGCACTCAGATTCTCGTCAATGGTTTGAGGAAAGTTCAATGTGTTCTATGGCTGGCTAAATATGAATCTGTGGCATGGTTTCAGCATGAATATCATTGTGTTTGAAACTTCCTGGCAGATTAAAATTGTGTGCCGGAACTGGGACTCGAGCCTGGGACCTTTGCCTTTTGCGGGCAAACTCACTACCGACTGTGCTATCCCGACACGATTCACGATGCCGCCTCACAACTTTACTTCCGCCAGTACCTCGCCTCCTACTTTCCAAACTTCACAGAAGTTCTCCTGCTAACACGCAAGACTAGCACTCCTGGAAGAAAGGATTTGTTGGAGACATGGATTAGCCACAGTATGAGGGATGTTTCCAGAATGAAACTTTCACTAACAGTCAGTAGTGCGCTTGCCTGCGAAAGGCAAAGGTCCCAGTTTCGAGTCCCGGTTCCAGCACACAATTTTAATCTGCCAGGAAGTTTCATATCAGCGCACACTCTGCTGCAGAGTGAAAGTTTCATTCTGGAAACATCCTTAGGCTGTGGCTAAGCCATGTCTCCACCATATCCTTTCTTCCAGGAGTGCTAGTCTTGCATGTTTGCAGGAGAGCTTCTGTGAAGTTTGGAAAGTAGGAGGCGAGCTACTGGCGGAAGTAAAGTTGTGAGGCGGCATTGTGAGTCGTGTCGGGATAGCACAGTCGGTAGTGCGCTTGCCCGCGAAAGGCAAAGGTCCCAGGTTCGAGTTCCGGTTCCGGCACACAATTTTAATCTGCCAGAAAGTTTCATATCAGCGCACACTCCGCTGCAGAGTGAAAGTTTCTACATTGAAGTCTGGTCTTCTAGAAAAATGTAACCCAGCTTCAAAGAAATAACTTTAGAAAGTGGAATCAGCAGCAGTTTAAGGAAAGTGGAAGTCTGAGGGGCAAAAAAATTCTGGTAAGCCTTTCCTCAGTGACAAAAATGCTGTACAAGACAGCTACCCAAGGAGGCCCAACAAATCTGCACTTACATCTGAATTATGAGAATTATACTTAAAGAGGACTGCAGTTGATAAAGTTTCAAAGAAATGTCTGTGTTTTACAAGTTTTAGACTGCAGTTGTTACACACTATTCACACATCTTACATGCCCAAATGTTTTGAATTTGTTTCACAGATGCTTTTTGAGATTGTCAATGATTAACAATTGACAAAGAGGATAGTTTGTAGTGATGAGGCTATACTTCATGTATGTGGTCATGTTCATGGCTATAACGATAGGATATGGGCTGCTGAAAGTCCTCTTCCCTTTCAGCAATGAGTCCCAATGTAATTCCCCTAAAATGAACATCTGGTGTGCCCCCTAACACCCAATAAAATTATTCAGTTATATTTCTTTGTGAAACAAACTATGATGTCAAACAACTACTTAGTATGTTGCAATTATGCGCCACAAATTCAAAATGAAGGTGAAGATCTCCTGCATATGTGGGGAGTTTTTCTTTCCTTTGGAGACAATTTCACATTTTATTTTGTTTCACTGCTTTTCTGTAATCATTTAGACAGGGTACATACAGAGTCAGCAAGAAAAAAATCCAAACAGTCTCCAACCCGTATCAACGGAAATACAAAAAAAGTTTCGTTATCACTTCACCGGCTGCTGATGGGTGGCCTGCACGATTCAATGAGCCATTACAGAAATGAACGGCAATGTTCTTATCTCACTCAACCCTAGCACAGTGATGAGTAGTTCAGATAACCTCCTTACAAAAACATATACAAGTCATACCTGCCACATGGAGCAGAATGGGTGACACCATGAATTAACCAGATTGTCAGACTGTGGCTGAGAACTCATTTGAATTCCATTCCATGAATAATATCTCTAACAGAATATGTGTGGAATGTCTTGTATAGAAGTCAGCCTTCTCTGGTTTTGGGCGGCCAGAGATGGCTGACTTGTTTGGATGAGTGTGCCTGAGTGATTGTGTGGATGAGTGTTCTCTTTCTGAGGAAGGCTGCAGCTGAAAATTTAGAATTGTGTGTGTGTGTGTGTGTGTGTGTGTGTGTGTGTGTGTGTGTGTGTGTGTGTGTGTGTGGTGTGTGTTTTTTTTTGTGTCTGTCGGCAGCTCAATGTTCGTCTTTATGGTGACTTGTTCCTTATCTACATATTATTATTAAAGAAGTCAAGATGTGGTCAGGCTCTCTGTCCCCCATCACTGGTGTTTGCAGGGCTGTTAACCCATCAGCATCATGGGCATTTCCAGCCATAAACCGTATATACTCGAGTAATCGGCACATATTTTTTTCCGAATTTGAGAATGAAAAACTGGGGTGCACGGATTACTCGAATTTAGGTTGGTATTATTCCATTTGCAACAAAACACACTAGGTGGGTATTACTCCGCTTTTAAAAACAGATCCCTTAGACCGGTATTACACGATGATATTTTCGATCAAATCTTTGACAAAGAAATATTGTTACATATTCCATAGCTGCCAACTTTTGGAAAGGGCTTTCAGTAAAATCACTGGCGACAATCAGTAAAATTACGGTGACAATCAGTAAAATTCACGCATGACAAAGATATTTAACGATACTTCTGGGCTACAAAATAAAATAATTTATGAATGAAATAGTGTACTTCAATAAAATCACATTTACTTACAGAATTGGGCAATGATCTGTAGTTGAACATAACAGCCAAGAAGAAATCCATATTAAACAGCTCCAGGTGTGATAAACGTTGTTTTGGAGCATACCATATAGCAAGACTAACTTGATAAATTACACTGATTATGACAGTCGACAAAAGCTTTACAAAATAAAAATTGGTTAATGTAACACAGTCAAGAAATCATATAGGTCCAATACACACTGCACTATGCAAATCACACGTTAATTTGATTTTAATGTCATAGTTGTGGCCTTCTTAGCTTCCTGCAAAAAGTCTTGGGAAAATGTTTTTTCATAACAGGGACCAGAACTCCTGGTCTTCAAAATAGAAATTGATTCCAGAGATTCATTAGACATTGACGATCTAAACTGTGTTCTATTTTTCTTCACGAGGCTAAAAACACGTTCACATTCTGCATTACTATGGGGTATGGTGAGAATGGAGAGCATTACTCTAGAAATTCTGTTATACTTAAGCCGACCATCGGCTCCTCGAATTCTTGATAGTTGTGCCCAACTGGTATCACTTGCAGCATCTTTATTTGTAATCAAATTGTCTTCCACCTGAAGAGCTGTGAACTGTGCCTGAAGCTCATTCACCACCTCATCTGTAGTTTCATGTTCTTCCTTAAATAACATAATCGGAAACTTTTCCAAGAAAAAACGAACAGAAGAAAACTGTGCATCGTCAATTTTGTCCAATCTAGCAACTTGAGCATGCTTTAACACATGATCCTTGAGAGGAAACTTGTTGATGATGTAGTCACAGGTAGTACAAAAGTAGTTTCTCACCGATGAATAGAAAAGGATTTTATCCATTTCCTGAAGATCATTCACTAGGTTGGAAGTCTGAACACCAATAACCAACTCATCATCACTTCTTTGATTCTCAATCAAGTTGTACTCAACTTCAAGTAATGAGGTGGTTTTGACAATTTTGGGCTTCACAAACTTGGCGAACAACTGCTTTAGCATATCCATTAGAAGTTCTAATAAAATATGAACTTGTGGGGAAGAAGACTGAAGAGCAACATTTAATTTGTCAAACACAGGAATAGTCACATGCAGAAAAGTACAAAAGGCTTTATTCAAGTTTGAGGACAGGAACATAAACAATTTTTCCTCGCGTGTTGTACCAGAAGTTTTGCTTTTCAGGATGGGTCTGTCACACTTGGAAGAACATGCTATTCGTTTAGGGGCATGTGTAGTAGCAGAATCAAGAAGTCTCTTCTTCTGATACTCTTTGGATCCACTTTGTTCAACTCTGGGTATTTTAAATGATGTCAAGTTTGTGGAAATGGCTTGGGTACAGGATATTACTTCCTCCTTGAAAAATGAAAGAAGCGGATCCCACTGATCCAGTAGTCTATCCAAACATCTACCTAGAGATAACCACCTAGTACAAACATGCTTAAGAATTTTCTTTGTCTCTTTATTGTGCAAGCTCTGAAATTTCTGAAGACGTTCTTTTCTTTTGGCACTCTTCTCTAAAAAATAAAATATATCGACAAGGATCTCATCGACTTTAAGAGGTAATCTTCCCGCACCTTTTTCAGCTGCTAGATTAATCAGGTGGCAAATGCAACCTATGATGGCAATACCTGGTCGAACTTCCTTCAGAACTGCTGCAACACCATTTTTTTGTCCAACCATAACAGGAGCATTGTCGGAGCAGAAAGCGACACAGTTTTCAATTGGAATGTTAAAAGTTTTCAGCTGTGACAACATCAGGTTACCTATGTTTCGCCCTGTTGAGTCCCCATCTAATGCTGGTACGGATAGCACAGTGCTCACTACTTTTTCCTGAGTAAAATCAAAAAACGTCACAACAATAGGATACAACTTTGTGTCCGTATCATTGCTTCCATCTGTTGCCAATGAAAATGGTCCATTCTGAAGGAACTTAACAATTTCAGATGATGCATTTTTTGCCATTGTTTTGACAATGGATGTCGTTTTCGTGCGACCACAGCTATATTTTTTCGCCACTTCTGATGTGGGAAACATCTTCTTAAATAATGCACCAGCGTGATCAGCGGCACTTAAGGGCACATTGTGTTCCACCAAAAAAGAAGTAAAAAGACACTCGGCCCTAATAACATCATTGTCGAAGTTTCCACATTTGGCAAAAAAGGCGTTGATTTTGGTATTGTCTTCCTTGGATTTGACGCAGCTTAAGTGTTTAGCGCACTTCACGTGATTACTCAAGTCATTTCTTCCCCCATGTGCAATATTAATGTCGCAGCCACATACCGTGCAAAAGGCAAATTTTTCACCTTTCTTTGATTTTAGTATGCACGGAAAATCGACAGAATATGAATTTTTAAATGTCTGAAAGTATTGTTTCTTGTTCGATTTATTCATGACGAACAATAGCAACAGCGAATAAAAATGTCCAACAACACGTGTCTCGCTATGGAGTGGAACAGCGAAAGGAACCTGGATCACTCACTGAACGTCACTTAAAACACTATGAAGTTATAATACAAGAATACGAACTGGTAGTGCAAACACTTTAACACTTCTTTAAAATATGTCACACGCTTTGAAAGGACGATATATTCAAGGAACGCTAACTTTGTAAACAAAGGAGTAAACGGGTTCCACTTCAACAAAAGAACGGATCGGAACAAACAACTTAAGAAGCACAGCCTATCGACACCTAGATTCACACGGAAGAACTGGTTACCGGTAGCGGCTTTAAATTTGAGTCCAATGACGACACAAACATCACACGGGTAAACGAACCAATCATATCAATGCATAAGTTATCGACTATCTTAGACCTGCCTTCGACCCCGCGAACAATCGAATGTTCGGATGATCGAGTATCGTAGACCTACCTTCGACCAACGCAAACAATCGATTGTACGGAAGAAAATGGATGCGATTATCGAATTTAGATGTTTCAAATGTTTTACCGCAAAATCGTAAAATAGCACTGTCCATCCGTAAAACCGTAAAATCCTGCAATTTCCGTAAATTTTACGGACAAACCGTAAAAGTTGGCAGGTATGATATTCGTAATATTTCTTAGACATAAATCTTAATCGTGGTGTTAACAAGGGTTATTATGGTCATCATATTTCAAGATAGCGAATAACAACAACTCTTTATTGTGCGCTGCCTTGGCTACTATCATAACTGCATATAATTGACTTGACAATGACACAACACACAGTAATTTTAGTGTAAAGGGTCTCCTCACGTCACAAATCGATGTGGCGGAGTAGCTTCTCTTTCCGTCAGTTTCTTTGGCAGCGTGGCTGGCACGTACAAACAGTTGCATTGTTGTTGTAAGAATGACTAGTTGCATTTGCTTGTGATACCATCTTCCTGAGTAATAAAGGATGTTACATACTTACGTTGGGCATTATTCGGTTCAGTAGCACCATATTACCCACACTGGTATCGGCACTACAGGTTTAGAGTGATTTCTTGCTACTGCGATTAAACGATAATTATGGCGCGGCACTGCAGTTATGTTCAAACATGCACACATCGTTTAGCAACAACAATGCTAGTGCTCATAGCAGTTACATTTTGCACTGCAGCGAACAGAAGACAAGCAACTTTTATAATCAAATATATGGTGAGACGCTACATTTGATGATATTTCTTTGATGAAAGATACCTGTATGTCAACGTTTCCTATTACACTATCAAATATCTTTGATGTAAGTACATCACATATTGACTTTGACAAAGATATATGACCGTGTAATACCAGTCTTGGCTCCATTTATTTAATAATTGTTCAGATTCTACAAGCGTTCATTTCAGTGTGCGTTACTGTGAGAACTTTTTCACAGTAATATATTAAAAATGAAATATTTTTCAATTTGAATGAGAATGTTGAGTAGGTAAAATACAATAATTTTATGGGGTTAGCACGAGATTCGCATGCTCTGGATATGACAATCTTGGGCGTCTCTCTCTCTCTCTCTCTCTCTCTCTCTCTCTCTCTCTCTCTCTCTCTCTCTCGCTCACTTTTTGAAGTTTAACAGACATGACATCCCAAGATAGTTGCCCTCACGTGCTTTTGAAAGCCACCAGGTGGTATCCTCATCTATATAAAACCGCATGTGCCCCCCCCCCCCTCCCGGTCAAAATTTGGGGGTGCGCGGATTACTCGAGTATATATGTTATATCATTTGGCTGTCCACTGCTCAGCAATTTGCTCATGACTCCTCTTCCAACACAGACGGGCTCATGGTTCTTGCCACCTCCAGCCAGCAACACTCCCCACCGCACCCTCTGCAGAGTCATCTGGGCAACCCACATGGCCCCTGCGATCCTGTCCTTTCAGGGTTGCTCGCCACTAACCGCCACTGTTCACTTTTGCCTGCAGCTCCTCTTCCCCAGAATAGGAGAGGGCTGTTGTTATGCACCATCATAGGCCGTGGCCTGTGTGACCTAGGCATACCAAGTTCGATCTGTGAGCAAGAGTGCCATGGAAGGGTACGAGGTCTGTGGAAACAAGGAGCCCTCATGTCCAGATCAAATCGCTGTTTGACATGCCCTACACCTCATTTGTCTGCAATGCTAGATACAGCTAGTTGCCCCGATACACTACTAATGTGCTCTGGTTACTTCGACTCAAGTCTGATTTAAGTGTATAAAAAAATTTACACAGTGGTCCGAGTGATTGTGTGTTTCTTTTCCTGATGAAAGCGTTGGCCAAAAGATGTTTGAATGTGATTATCTATTTTTCCATGCCTGTCAGCAGCTCATTGACCTCTTTATGGTAATTTTTTGTTATCTAGCCTCCAGTACTGACATTCCAATTGGATTTTACATTGTTGAAACATTGAATTTAATTGATGAAAGGAGAAAGTGTAAAAAGGCAGAAATGAAGCAGGCAAAATGGAGTAGACAACAAAAATAAAAAAGGTGATGGATTTGACAGAGTACTGAAAGACCTAAGTCAAAACAAGGCCCTTTGAGTAACTACTGCAGTCCCTGGGAGAGCCAGCAACTACAAAACTATATCACCTGGTGTGCAAGACGTTTGAGACAGGTGAATTACCAATTCTAAAGAAAGCAGGCGCAGACCAGTACGAACATTACAGAGCCATCAGTTTAATAAGTCATAGTTGCAAAAATTCCAACATGTATAATTTACAGAAGAATGGAAACACTGGTAGACACCAACCTAAGGGAAAATCGATTTGGATTTAGGATAAATTTAAGAGCACACGAGGAAATACATTTCAACTTATCTAACAGGAATACACTCTCAAATTCTGAAGTTAGCAGGGGCAAAACATAGGGAAAGTAATGCTATATATAACTTGTACAGAAACTGGATAGCAGTTTTAAGAGTCAAAGAGCATGAAAGGGAAGTACTGATGAGAAGACAGGGAGTAAGACACAGTTGTAGCCTTTCCACAATGTTATTAATTGTGTACACCGAGCAAGCTGTGAAGGAGCAAGGAGAAATTTAAAGAAGGAATTAAAGTTGAGGGCTATGAAATCAGAGGTTTGCTGTTTGCCGATGACATTGTAATTCTGTAGGAGTCAGTGAAGGACCTGGAAGAGCAACTGAAGAGAATGGACAGTGTCTCGAAAGAAGTGAACAACATTAACAAGAGCTAAACAAGGGTAGTGAAATATAACAATAAAGGTGATAAAAGAGTTTTGTTACTTGGTCAGTAAAATAACATATGATGATCACAGTATAGATGATAAAAAGTGCAGAATGGTAAGGGAAGAAGACGTTTCTGAAAAAGATAAATTTGTAAACACTGTACATTAATTTATGTGTTAAGAGATCTTTTCTGAAAGCTTTTGTGTGGATTGTTGCCTTGTATGGTAGTGAAACGTGGACAATACATATTCAGACAGGAAGAGCATAAAAGCTTTTGAAATGTGCTTCAGACAAATGCAGAAAATTAGGTGGGTAGATTGTGTTAACTAAAGAGGTGGTACTGAACAAAATTGGGTCTAAGAGGAATTTATAGCGTACCTTGGTAGGACATATTCTTAGACATCAAGAAATCATCAATTTAGCAATGGAGGTAGGTGTGTGGGGTAAAAATTACAGAGAGAGACCAAGAGACCAATTCAATAAGCAAGATCAAATGGATTTGGGTTGCTGTACTTATGAAGAGATGAAGGGGCTTGCTCAGGCTAGAGTAGGCGAAGAGCTTATGTTGCTGCATATCTGTTGGGATATATTGCAATACTGCTATTCATATATTACATGAAAGACAATTTTGATAAGAACAGTGGGCCAATAGTCCAATCTTTAGGAATTTTATCCAAATATAAAAATCATCTACGTATACACTTCCTGAAGAATGAAACAGTATTTTATAAAGTCTACTTAGCATTTTTATTAATTTACCACCAATTCAATAAAACATCTATTTTTGCAGCTAAATGTTGTGGGTAAATTTCTTGAATTATTTATATATACATTAAATAAGTAAATACATAAAAAATGTTGCACATGGTGTAATTTTTATTCCTGTAACATTTGGGCATAAATGTACTATTGGTTGAGTAACTTTTCTGAAATGCAAACTGTATTTTCCTAGAATACTATTATTTCAGAAATATTTAAAAAAAATAAAAATAAATAAATAAATAATTATTGGAAATTGAACAACATGAATATTTTATTTCTCCTTTTAATGATGAATAAGTTTAAAGCAAATTGCAATGCACCTACATTTATTATCTCCAAAAAATGTCAATGTTTTCAAATAATCAAACCACATTCTCTATCATTGACACTACTCCCAGTAGGTAAAAAGGAAACTGATTTACATACCTTAAGAGAACCCAGTTCTTTCCTTAGTGTTGACAGTTTTTCATCAGTCTCTTTACGGTCTGGTTGTTCATTGATGATTTTAGCCAGAACATCATATTCTATGCGATTTTTCCTCACAGTTTTTGCTTCTTGAAGTTCCTGCTTTGTGCTTTCTATTTCTTCTTTCGCATTCTGTATACGCCTTTCTATTTCTTCAGCTAAACTTTCATAATTTCGTAGTTCAGCTGCACTCATTTCCGCTGAGAGGCGTGATTTTGTCATTGCAAATTCACACTGTGATAGCTGTGCCAGCATTCTATCATGAGCCAAGGCACTGAGAAAAGTAAGGACACTAACTTCAATTGTTGTAAGAAATTAAATTTCCAATATCTAAAACAAGATCATTACAACAGCATTAGGCTAATAACTAGTTTTCTGACAGTTATAATACTTCATATTCCCCAAATGTTTCTCTCAAATATATGAGAAAAAATAGAACAAACTACCATAAGGCAAATAGTAGAAACCCTAAAATCATTTCTGTTGTGAGTTTTCAGGTGAACAAGTTTTAAAAGCTCTGCATTTTTCAGTAACATATACCAGAATTTAAATAACTAGTAAGTGATTTGAATATTTTCCACACTGGTTTAAATAATGACAGTCAACTTTTAGAAATGTTTATATAAAGCACTGTTTTCTGTGGCTTCTATAGAGTACAGTTCTCATGTACTTTTAAAAGGCTCAACGAAGTTCACACAATTTTCATATTCTGCTGATAACAGTGAAGGAGAATCAACAATGTATATGAACCTTCAATCTTGAATCTCTATCTCTGAATCAATATTTATGCTATTGGCATTAAATGTTAATGTTTTTGGCAAATGCTAGAGCAAACACGGTCAGTACCAAGTAAGAGTTTCAGGAATGATTAAAAAGAAATAAAGGCACAAGAGATGATGTTAATAAGTCTCTCTCTCTCTCTCTCTCTCTCTCTCTCTCTCTCTCTCTCTCTCTCTCCCCCCCCCCAACTCTCTCCACAAATTTCTACCACGGACATGATTGAATCCAATCATGGGCTGTATTCAGCCCGAAGGGCACCAGTTGGACAACTATGCTCTTAGAGTTAAGGGGTTTCACAATATTTCATGTGGCAGCTCAGTGAGAAAGGAGAGCTAATGAATTTTTGTAATGTTTTATAACTGATGTCAAATATATATAATCTTTTTACAGAGATTCTCCAAGACAAAAAGTTCTAAGCAAATTCCCTAAATGACATGAGAAGGGTGTGGGGTGGGGGGGTGTTAGAATAACCCAGAATATTAATCAAGCCAGGCAAGGCATTAAAAACCACCAAACCTCTCCCCCAGCAGTGACAGAAGCAAACAAGAATGAGTCAACAAGTGACAGAATACCAGCTACGAATAAAGACTGACCAAGTAGCAGTGAACACGGAAACCATTGGAACATCCTGGATTAGTTAATCATGCAACAGACTGAAATTGTCAATGGTGACTATTACAATAAAGCCAAGTTGTAATGCAACAATAACAATTCAATTACTAACAGAAGAAAGAGTGACCCTGAAAGGCGAAGTTAACAAAAACATGAAGCGACCAAGAGAGCTGATGAAGTGGGAAAACCAGGACACATGATGTCTTTGCTGCCCCCACCACTACAGAGCACAAAAGTGTACTTAGAATAAATATTGCTACTGTTCTTTTCAATTGTCTAACATTTTGATTTTCTTCTTTTTTTATGGTTTTAGGGTGGACAATTGCTCAGGTCATTAGCGACCAAACCCGAACAAGGATTTACTAAAAAAAATAGGAGAGTTAAGACAACTGTCAATGAGGATGATACCAAGAGTTGGCTAAAAACACATAATTTACCCTATCACGAGGAGGAATTAAATGTCTTTTAATAAGTTAGTCATGTTTACAAAATGCAAAATTCGAGGAGCTGCTCATGCAGCGTCAACTAAAATTTCCTCTAGAGTGTATGACAGATAAAGTGCAACACAGACATGACTGAAATTATGGCATGACTTTAAAACTTAGCTTGTCTGCATCGGGTGACCGCCGGAACACAACGGTGCAGGGACACCAGTTAGCAAGTGGCAGTGGCTGAGCTGGCAATGTCTGATCCAGACCAAGATGACCTCTCGCTGAGAGGAGCGTGAGGCGGTATTCCAAACCATTGGGAATAAGGACCACAAACTAGGCCACGACGATGCAATGTGTCAGCAGATAGGCCATTGAATATCGTTTGATGGGACACAAAAGGTAGCTGTCTCAGGTAGGTGGGTTGCAGCCTTGACCACAGCATCAACAGCCTCATTCCCAGGAACAACAATGGTCCTTTGTGGCCAAGTATCCACAAGAACCAAACATGAGAGTCATCAGCTAACAATTGAAGTGAGTGTTGGATTTGGTACATGATAGAATGGACTGGATATGGGTCTCTAACACTCTGAATGGCACCGAGAGACTCAGAGCAGATGATGTAGGAAGGATGGCAGTGGCGGCGGATATACAGAACAGCTTGATAGAGAGCAAAGCGCTCAGCACGGGTCAAGGATTCTGTATTGAAACCTGTCATCCCAGATGACAAAAGCATATCCAACACCATCAGTGGCTTTGGAGCCATCTGTATAGATAAAAATCTTATTATCGAGCCACAAAAGAAGTTTAACAAACTTCAAGCGATATACCGAATCTGAAGCACTCTCCTTTGGGAATTGGCCGAGTTCAAGGAGAATGTAAATCTGAGCCTGGAGGCAAGGTGGCATTGGTTCTCCCCATTTGAAGGGTGGTAGGGAGGGAAAAATCAAGCTGCTGAAGCAGATGACTAAAATGGTCTCCAGGAGGGAGGCCTGCAGCCTGCTCATTCACTCAAAACAGATTAAAATGTGGTTCAGGGCTACCTGTTTGATAAAATGAAGTGCCCTACTAATAACCGTTAGTTCTGCCGTAAACACACTGCACGATTCTGGCAGAGAATGGCATTCCACACCAATGGGAGATGTAAATGCATATCCTGTATGACCAGCAAATTTAGATCCATCAGCGTAGAAAATCATGGCACCCTGAAACTCTGTAAGTATTGTGTGCAACAAAGGCCAGAAGATTATGGGGGAAACTGAAGCTTTTGGGACTTGGTAGAGATCCAATCAGATTTGTGACCGAGGCACCATCCAAGGGAGGGTGCGCGGTATAGCATGACACACAGTCAAGGGAAGGGAGGTTGAAGTCCCTACAAATGGAAGTGAGCTGCAATGTAACAGGTAAAACCACGAGAGGGTGAGTATCATATCAGGAGTTCTAAAACCATTGCCCTGAATGAGAACGTGATATGTGGGATGACCATGGAATAGACGAATGGGAATGCCATAAGACTCCAAAAGCTGATGGTGCATAGTCTGAAGAGGGGGGATTCCCACTTGTCAACAGGGACCCATAGCCAAGTGGATGCCACAATGGTGAACAGGGTCCAACAGTTTCAGGACAGAAGGAGCTGCCGAGCCATAATCTAATCGGAACTGAATCAGAGCCCTGTAGATATGAATTGGTGTTGTACGATCTGCACCCCAGGATGAGTGAGCTAGGAAATGGAGGGCATTAAGTTTCAGCATGCAGCTTATCTTAAGCTGCCAAATATGGGGAAACCAAGTCAGTTTTTTAAAATCAAAAAGGAGGCCCAAAAAAATGGTGCTGTACCACAACTTGCAGGTGTTGAGTACTGAAGAAGAGTTCTGGGGGTCAGGGTGGACTGCAGTACGACAGTAGAGATGCACGATGCATGATTCGCATTTTAGAAGGGGAAATCCGAAACCATGTGAGATAGCCCATGTGGAAGCCCGCCGAATGGCACCTTGGAGCTGGCATTCAGCCGAGGCTACGGAGTGGGAGCTGTACCGTATGCGAAAGTCATCTAAGTACAACGCAGGGGTGACAAGAGACCCAACAGAGCTCACCAACCCATTAATGGAAATTAAGAAGAGTGTAACACTTAACACAGAACCCTGTGGAATGCCGTTCTCCTGGATCTGTGGGGAGCTGAAGGAAGAGCCAACCCTCACACATGGAACATATGATGGGATAAAAATTGTTAGGGAGCCTCGTAGGCCTCAGTCATAGAGGTTACATAAAATATAAAGATGCCAAATGGTGCCTTATGCCTTATGTAAATCAAAGAAAAGAGCAACAAGATGTTGCTGTTGTTTTAGGGCAAAGAACTACTGTGGTCATAAGCCCCAATCTCAACTTGTGTCAATAACATACTCTAAAAGGAGCAGAGGAAAAAGGAAATGCTAACACAAATCAATGCTTAAGAAATGATAATTCTCTGGATCAGATTTCCTCGTGGCAAAGAAGACAGCTATAGTCCCATGAGGACAGGTTGGGGGGGGGGGGGAGAGGAGTTAAATATCCACGCCATATTTGTGCAACAGATAAAAAGTAAGACACGGTCAGCTAAGCGTTTGTCATCAGATAAAATTTTGGACAAGTCCGATGGAAAACACGAACTTTGGCAGAGACTGTTAAAACGTGGACATTGCATCAGAAAATGGCGGACAGTCAGGTTTTGTGAACAGTGTCCTAAGCTCAGTCGGGCGAGAATGACCTCTTTGCGGTGGGAGAGCCAAGAGGAGGTCAACCAAGCAGTGGGGGAAGTCTTAATATCCCCAAGCTTGGTTCCTGCGGAGCGAGTACCAGTGTGTGTGCCAGAGTGATACCACACGCTGCGAGACTTCTGCCTAAAGGTCACCTGAGGAATGGAATAGGCAGCTAGCCGGGGCAGGGAAGTTGCTTCCTTGGCAGCAATATCCACACACTCATTCCCTGATATTGCGACATGACCAGGAACACACAGGAAAGCCACAGCGGTTCCACTGACATTAAGTGAGTAGAGGCATTCCTGAATACGCTGTACTATGGGGTGGACTGGGTATAGCTCACTGGGGTTCTGAAGAGCACTCAGGGAATCTGAGCAGATGACACTATTAGGGAGAGAGTGTCACTTAATGTACAGGGTGGCCTGATAAATAGCAAATAGCTCAGCAGCAAAGACTGAACACTGGCCGGGAAGACGATATTGGGAGGAACTGCCACCAAGGACAAGGGCACAACCATCTCCATGGTTAAATTTTAAGCTGTCGGTGTAGATGAAGATTTTGTCCCCAAACTGGGTGCAGAGAGCAAGAAACTCGTTGCAGTAAACTAGGTCAGGCGTAGTGTCTTTGGGGAGTGAATGGAGATCAAAGTTTGCCTGGACCTCAGGTGAAGCCATGGTGGTGAAGAACTCTCTCCCACAGAGAACGTGACAGGGAGTGTAAAGCCGAGCTGCTGGAGCAGCAAACAGAAGTGGATTCAAGGAGGTAGGAGATAAGATGGACGAACCACAAATTGATGGTCAAGAGATGTGTCAAAGAAGGGAGCATAGGTTGGGTGCCTGCGCATAGGTGACAAACGGCTCCTGTAATCACTGAGACGAACGTCTCTCCGGTAGGACAGAGGCAGTTCGGCAGCTCCAGCATAGAGACTCTCTACTGGAGAACAGTACAAGCGGAGGAGAGTGGTCCGATCTGCTTAATACTTAATACTTTGAGGTCATTGAGTGAGCAGGAGCAGTGAGCTGCTAAGTAAGAAATGTGGGAGGACTAACAAAGTGGTGCAGGAGAGGGAGGGGGAAGATTGGGGTGGAAATGGGATGAGGATGGGGAGGGCTAGAGGATGTAACCGAAGCAAAACTAGTAGACATTTGCATGGGGTGCAGACACTCAAATTTTCGGTGGGCCTCCTGGTATGTAAGGCGGTCAAGGGACTTGTACCCTTGAATCTTCTTTGCCTTTTTATATACAGAGCAATCCGTAGAGCGAGAAGAGTGGTGTTTGTGACAGTAAATGCATACAGGAAGTGGAACACAGGGGTTCCCCTCATGGAGTGGACGTCGACATTCACCACATATAGGGACTGCTCTGCAACGAGAAGACATATGCCACTCCGATCAGGGGCTCTCTCCACAGACGCCACCCAGCCACAGCAAAGGCCACCTGGCACGATGGCCATTGCTGGGAGCCCCTATACCCCATGAGGACGGGTATTGACTCCTTGGCCTGCATGGGGAGGTTGTAGGTCTGGTACCAGCAGTGTGATCCCTGTGTTGTGAGGGGGCTCAGCCATAAGGGTACATAACAGCCCCCCCCCCCCACACACAGACTGGCTACATGTGCTGGGGACCCAGCTGGTGAGGGGGGGGGGGGCTATGGCAAGGACGGAAATGGGAAAGGAAAGGATTAGGATCCTTGCCATACGGGCTAGGTCAGGAGTTCTTCTCCGGATGGCTCACACTAGTAACTCTGAAGTTTTGTGGAGGTCAAAATGACTAAGATCAAAATCGCTACTACTATCATCGGAACCGTAGGTATAGCCATGCTGTTTTGAAGGAAACCACCTAGAGAAGGGAAGATGAGAGGGATGGGGAAGAATTAGAATGGGGAGGAGAGGAACTGTGAGAGGTAATGCAGCCCAGGAAAGTAAGAAGAAAGGCTGCAATGACTCAGGGACCTGTGTGCACCACACACATACCCACAAAAGATGTGTGGGCCCCCAGGGGGGGGGGGGAGGTGAAGAAGGATGGTTTGATCTGCTCCCCATGACATACTGCTAAGAACAAGGAGGAAGTTAAGAGAGCGAGTACAACGGACAGCCATATAAGAGACATGGAGACCAGCAAAGTCTCCAATCCAATGTTGACCCAAAAGTTTCATTGTCTCCACAAATGGGAGAGCAACAGGGCTAAGATATAGAGATGGTGGAAGACACTCCTTGTATCTCCAGAAGTTGATGCAGATTATTTTCTCATTGAAGAAACGGAAGCCATTTCTGACACTTCAGGAATAAAGATGGCAACAAAAGCTGAAGACAGTGCTCCAGGAGACACATTCTCTAAACACTGCAGTAGATCATGATGTCACCCACAAAGAGGGACCTGAAATGTCAGCTAGAAGGCAATCCATAATTGGGTTGATTCCCATGGCAAAAAGTGCTACGCTCAAAACAAAGCCCTGTGGCACCTCATTCTCCTGGTGAAAGGTGTCTGACAAAACAGAGCCCTAAACATTTGATCCATTAAAAATGCATAAATAATGGAGAGGGAGGCGGCTGCGAAGGTGCCATGTATGCATAGTGAGGAGAATGCCTGCTCTCCAACAAGTGTCATAAGCCTTCTCCAAATCATAGAATACAGTCACCACCTGGCACCTTCACAAAAAATTATTCATAATGAAGGTAGACAAGGTGATCAAGAGCAGAGGAGGAGGCAGCTTAGGGTTTCTGTCAACAGTGTGGTCATTAGAGATGGGACTTAAAGCTCAGAGTTTTGGGGAAGGATATGGGAGGAAATCGGCCGTGCCCTTTTGAAAGGAACCATTCTGGCATTTGCATAGAGTGATTTAGGGAAATCACGGAAAACCTAAAACTGGATAGTTGGAGGTGGATTTCAACCACCATCCTCCCAAATGTGATCAAGACCAGAGTGGTTCCTAAAAAATCCACATTGGGCATCAGTGAGGAGGCATTGCAATTCAAGTAGCCAAACCAACCGAGCGATAACCATGTGTTTCATCACCTTGCAGACACAGTTGGTGAGGGAAATGGGGTGATAACTGGAAGGGAGATGTTTGTCCTTCCCTAGTTTTGGCTTGGGGACTACAATTGCTTCACGCCATTGTGTGGAACCTGACCTTCAGTACAGATGTGATTATAGATGTGAAGAAGAAAGCATTTATTCAAGGCAGAAAGGTTCTTCAGCATCTGAATATGAATGGCACCAGACCAGAGCAGAGGACTGGGACAGGGCGAGAGCACATTCGAGCTTCTACATGGAGAAGGTGGCATTGTAACTTTCACGATTTAAAAATTGGAAAGAAGCGGCTGTGCCTCCTCTGTCTGTTTTCGTTGGAGGAAGGCAGGGTGGTAATGGGTGGAGCTCAAGACCTCCGCAAAAGATTGGTCTGAAGCTTTGACTATATCAACTAGGTCCACAATGACTTCATTTACTAAGGTCAGGCCGGGAATCAGGGAGTGGACTTTAGTGCCAGAGAACCAGCGCAGACCACCCTAGACAACCGAAGGAGTAGTAAATCTGTTAAATGAACTAGTGAAAGCAGTCCAGCAAGCTTTTTTGCAATCCTTGATGACACGACAGCATTGTGCTCGTAGTTGTTTGCAATTGATACCATTAGCCATCGTATGACAGTGTTGAAATATGTGTAGAGCACGTCAGCAGGCTCAAATAGCATCACTACATGATGTGGTCCACCAGGTGACTGGGACTCGACATGGAGAAGAGAAAATACAAGGTATGGAATATTCATCAGCAGTGAGAATAACGTCTGATTGTCGCAGCTGGGGATATTCTCATTGTCAGGTTTGGAGATGTTCCAACTGGTGGAACAAAGAGATGGGGTATGATGCAGTAGATCGATTAGACAGGGGAAATAGTCACTCAAGTACGTATCAGAAAGAGCAAATGACTCGAACCAATGCATGATTAGGGATATAGAGAATGAATTGCACCATGGCAGGGAAGGAGAGGAACTTTTTTGTTGTTGTTAGCCTTTTTGGAAGCATTACAGTGAGATGTATGAGCGGATGATGGGTGTGAAGCTTGAGTTCATAAGGAGCCTTCATGGACAGGCTTTTTTTGGAATTCCGGGCATCCAGTTTAGGCATATGGGCTTTATGAGAAGCTGATGATGACTGGGCTTTAGAATGAGTGGGAGAAAGTGAGGAGAGTAGACAGGCAATATTTGAGCTGGCTAATCTTACGACCATGTCACAGAAAGAAAGATCATAGGTCTGTGTACCTACCTCCTTAATAGGTCGAGGAGAGGCGAGGACAGTGCTGTATTTACCCGCTGGGAACACAGTGAACTTCTTACCGACTAATAACTTCAAGCAGCAGAGTTTGACACTTTTTCTTTGACGCGAATATCCTGGATAACCTGCTCACCTTTGTAGACAGGGCAGTCCCTTGAAAAAGCAGCATTGTTGCCCATGCAATTGATGCAGCAAGGGGATGGAGGTGGACAGTCACCCACATGGGTGGCCCTGCCACAGATGACTCATTTGGCTGAATTAGGACAAGATTGACAGATTGATTAAAACTGACTGATAACAGTGCGTAGGGTTTGGTACATATAGGTGAAATGAAATTATTTCATATCCTGCTTTTGCCTTAGATGGATGTTCAACTTTTTCAAATAAAAAAAACCAGCACGGGTTGGTAGCCTAGTAATTATTTTTTAGTCCTTTTTATCATTGTATGGACGGCCCTTATGCCCTGCTCAGACAGGTAGTTTTGGGTTTTGTCATCTGACAAACCATTGTCAGGGAAGGTGGGTAGGAGCATGTTGCATGCACTGTGAACTCTTAGTACACTGATGAGGCAGAGCATGTTTTTCTCCGCACCCTGTCTCCCCTGGCAGCAAACCATACATGCCCACATCGCTTTATTAAAGATGTCGCAAAAAAGCAAAGTATTTAATACTGATGAAAAGTCACACTTGGTATGGTGATTAGAAAAAGGAGCATCAAACATCAGCATTACAAAGGAATTGGGTGTGTCACACTCAACAATATTTACAACACGGAAGGACAGAGAGAAAATACAGTCCCTTTTTGAACAAAATTCTTTAAAAATCAAACTGGGCAATCATCTGAGCTTTACTTATGCGATTTCAGCTGCAACAATTAAACAATGTGCCAATCAGTGGACATATTCTTCAAATGAAACTCACCAACTTAAAACTATTGCCAGTATCTGGACATTGGGTTGCAAAGAATGTGTCATCAGTCACACTTAAGACATTCATTCAAAAAAGACGGTTCTCAGTTTATTGTTGTGGAGTGAGAGCCATGAACTGTGCCAGGGTGACACATTACACCGGCGAAGAGCCCGTTGAATGTCATCTGAGGGGACACAGAAGGTAGCCATGCAAGGCAAAAGAGCTGCTGCCTTGGCTGCAATGTCGGCAGTCTCATTCCCAGGCACACCCACGTGGCCAGGGACCCACAGGAAAGAAACGTGACAACAGTTATCTGCTAGGAACTGAAGGTAGTGTTGTACTCGGTACACGACAGTATGGGTCGAGAAAGGGTCGATAAGACTGCAGAGTACTAAGGAAGTCAGAGCAGATGGCATGAAAGGGTGGTGGCGACGGCGGATGTATAAAACAGCCGGGTAGAGGGCAAAAAGCTCAGCCGTGAAATTCGAGCGCTGGTCAGGGAGCTTGTATTGGAACAGATAGTCCCCAAAGATGAAGGCAGATTCGACACTGTCAGTGCTCTTGGAACCATCAGTGTAGAAAAATATGGCATTATCGAACCGCGAATGGAGTTCGGCAAGCCTCGAATGATATACCAAATCCGGAGTGCTCTCCTTGGGGAGTGAACAAAGTTCAAGGTGGGTGTGAACCTGGGCCTGATGCCACGGTGGAAATGGGCTCTCGCTCAACCGAAAGGTGGAAGGAAGGGTGAAATCGAGCCGCTGAAGCAGGTGGAGAAACCAAACTCCAGGTGGAAGCAAGGCTATCACAGACAACCGAAGGTGGAAGGAAGGGTGAAATCGAGCTGCTGAAGCAGGCAGAGAAACCAAACTCCAGGTGGAAGCAAGGCTATCACAGACAACCGATATTGTCTATCAAGGGTGTAATCAAAGAATAATGGGTAAGATGGATGGTTGGGCATCGACAGCAGTCGGCATGCGTACCGACACAAGAGAGGTCAAGGGTAATTCAGCAGCTTCAGCATAAAGACTTTCAGCAGGGCTGGTATAAAATACACCAGTCGCCAGGCGTCATCCCTCATGGTGAATGGAGTTGAGACGGCGGAGGATGGACGGCTGTGCAGAAGAGTATACAAAGCTTCCGTAGTCCAGCTGCGACTGAACAATGGCCCAGTAAAGGTGAAGCAGGACGGTACGATCTGCTCCCCATGATGTGCCAATAAGAACAAGAAGGATCGGGCACAACGGCCAGCCAGGTAGGACATGTGTGGGGACCAGCAAAGTTTCCAATCCAACATTAGCCCTAAGAATTTTGTTGTTTCCATGAATGAGAGAGCAACAGGGCAGAGACGAAGAGATGGTGGAAGAAATTCCTTGTATCTCCAGAAGTTTATGCACACCGTTTTCTCAGTGGAGAAACAGAAGCCGTTCGCAATGCTCCAGGAATACAGGTGGTCAAGACAGCATTGAAGACGTTGCAAGAGACACTTCCACTGGGCGCTGCAATAAATTGCAGAGTCGTCTACAAAAAGGGATCCGGAAACGTTGGCTGAAAGGCAATCTACATTCAGATTGATTGCAATGGCAAACAGAGCCACGCTCGAGATGGAGCCCTGTGGCACCCCATTCTCCTGGTGAAAGGTATCTGACAAAACAGAGCCCACCCGTACTCGGAACTTGCAGTCCGCCAAAAACACTTGAATAAAGAGAGGGAGGCGGCCACGAAGGCCCCATGTGTGCAAAGTGCGGAGTATGCCCGCCCTCCAACAGGTATTGTAAGCCTTCTCCAAGTCTAAGAACACTGCTACTGTTTGACACTTCCTTAAAAAGTTATACATAATGAAGGCCACAAGGTAACGAGGTGATCAGCAGCAGAGCGGTGTCGACGAAAACCACATTGGACATTAGGAGGCGCCGAGATTCGAGGAGCCAGACCAGCCGAATGTTAACTACGCGTTCCATCACCTTACAGACGCAGCTCGTGAGAGAAATGGGGCGATAACTAGTAGGAAGATGTTGGTCCTTTCCTGGTTTGGGGACGGGAACAACAATGGCTTCACGCCAACTTGTGGGAACCTGACCTTCAGTCCATATGCGATTATAGGTGCTAAGAAGGAAACACTTGCCTGCAGGAGAAAGGTTCTTCAGCATCTCAATATGGATGGAATCGGGCCCAAGAGCAGAAAATCGGGACAGGGCAAGAGCAAGGTCTAGCTCCTGCATGGTGAAAGAGACATTATAACTTTCACGATTAAAAGAGTGGAAAGAAGGCGACCGTGCCTCCTCTGCCTGTTTGCGAGGGAGGAAGGCAGGGTGGTAATGGGCAGAAATCTAAACCTCCGCAAAGGAGCGGCCCAAAGCGTTGGAAACATCATCAGGATCCACAAGGACTGCGTTCTCGACGGTCAGGCCAGAAATCAGGGAGTGGACCTTGATGCTGGATAAATGGCGTAGGCCACCCCAGACAGCCGAGGGGGGAGGAAATCTGTCAAAAGAACTGGTAAAAGCAGTCCAGCAAGTATTCTTGCTGTCTTTTATAACATGACGACATTGCGCTCGCAGTCGTTTATAATTTATAAAATTCTGCAACGTTGGGTGGCGGTAGATGGTGCGTAAAGCACATCGTTGGGCTCCAAGAGCGTCGCGTCAGGCTGCATTCCACCAAGGGACTGGGACGCAACATAGAAAAGAGGGTGTACGAGGTATGGACTGTTCGGCAGCGGTGAGAATAACCTCTGTGAGGTATTTGACCTGACTGTCACAGCTGGGAAAGGTCTGATCGTGAAAAACAGCCATGGAAGAATAAAGCCCCCAGTCGGCATTACAGATGTTCCAACTGGTGGGACGAGGAGATGGGGTATGATGCAGGAAGTGGATTACACAAGGGAAATGATCACTCTAGTCCGTGTCAGAAAGTGCATACCACTCGAACCGACGCGCAAGCTGAGGACTGCATATCGCGGGGTCTAAGTGGGAGTAAGTATGTGTTGTGTCGGAAAGGAAAGTCGGTGCACCGGTGCTGAGGCAGACAAGATAACAATGGTTGAAGATGTCTGCTAGAAGGGAGCCTCTAGGGCAAGATGCTGGAGAACCCCATAGGGGGTGGTGGGCAATGAAGTCGCCGACCAACAAGAAATGCGAAGGGAGCTGGTCAATGAGGTGTAGCACATCTGCCCTAGTTAGGGCAGACGACGAAGGTGAATAGATATTACAGAGGGAAAAAGAAAAGGTGGAGAGAGAGATGCATATGGCAACTGCCTGTAGGTGAGTATGCAATGAAATGGGATGGTAATACATGTCGTCCCGAATGATCATCAGAACCCCTCCATGGGCTGGAGTACATTCCACAGGGGACAGGTCGAAACACACAGAGGTGTAGTGGGGGAAGCCTGCATGATCGCATGGACGTAACTTAGTTTCTTGGAGACAGACTAAAAGCGGGCAGTGCAATCGAAGGAGTAGTTTTAATTCCTCCAATTGGAACGAATGCCGCGAATATTCCATTGAAGGAATGCCATGATAAAAAATGAGAGAAGAAGATAAAAAGGAACAAGTAAGCGGGGACACCTTGACGGCCGCTGAGGACCGGCCTTTGAGGGAGCACAGCTATCGCTATCTAGGGGCAAAGGATCGTGTTCCATAGGTTCGAGCGACGTGTCTGCCACCTCCCTGAGTTGATCAGGAGGGGCAGCTTCCACTGCCGGAAAAGGGCCGGGTGTCCGGCTGACAGATCGTCCCGGTGAAGCAGATGACAGCCGAGACCGGCAACTGTTGGATGGCGTGACCGAAGCGTCACTCCAAGGCGGGGAAAGGGGTTGCTGGTTTTTTTTTTTTTTTTTTTTTTTTGTAAAATTCTTAGAGGCATGACGAGTACAAGAAGTGGAGGATGGTTGAGAAGAAGGAGTTTTCAGGAAATCATCACGAACAGGTTCTTTTCTTGAACTGCGGGCAGCGGCTTTAGGTGCCCGGGATGCGTGGCAACTGGTCGGTGAATGCCGGGGGGAAAGAAGGAAGTGGCCTGGGACAGAAGAAAGGTCGCTTCGGCTCGGGGCTCCGTGCGCGCCACACACGTACCTACAAAAGAGCTGCTGGCCTCCGGGGGGGGGGGGGGAGAGGGAGGTAGTGGGGGGAGGACTCTAGAGGAGATAGCAAACCCGGGCCGCAATCTGAAGACCTGACCTGGATCGTCTTCATGGAGAACGGGGAAAAAATATGGAAAGAAGAGCCTGTGGATTAGATGATTTGGCGTGACGTGAACGTGGGCAATGTACGACGCAAGCAAGTGGTGTCAGCGGAATCGTAGAGAAGTAATTCCTGCTTCAACAAAAAGGCTAATCTCCGGGTTAATGTGAAACGTCACCATTGACAGTCTAGTGCCACAATGGAGTATCGGGTCAAGTATTCGTAGAGCTGAAGGCGCTCCTGATTCGTATATTATGCTTGCATAGTTGAGGCGGGACTGGACTAAGGGCTTGTAGAGCTGCAACAGTCGTTCGTGCAGCCCCCCCCCCCCCCCCCAACTCAGTGTGGCTTAGGCAGCGGAGGACATTGAGGTGTCGCCAGCACTGTTGTTTGAGCTGACAAGGTGGGGTGTCCAAGTAAGCCAGGCTTGAAAAGCATGCATAGAAAACAATGTGTCTCCTCTCCCTGAAGCAGTTCATCAGCAAGATAGAGCTTGGGTGCAGATGAACCGTCTGACAGTGACAAAAGTGCATCACACTGGTCTTTGATGTGGCGAATTGGAAACTGTGGCCCAATGGCCAAGATTGTGCCATTCAGATTGCACCTTGCAGTCATCCTTCAGTAACACTGATGCTTGTGGAAGTGTAATATAGGTAGAAATCATCAGAAAATAGGGAGCAAGTCGCTGAATGCGCCAACTGCAGCTGCTACACTTAATTGCCACCAAAGAGGGGGACGGAGCCCTGTGAGACAGCATTCTCCTGAATGTGAGGGTGGCTCAAATAGGTACTGACCCTGACACGAAAAGTGCGAAGGGAGAGGAAGTTCTGAATGAAGATGGGAAGAGCACCCCGTAAGCCCCATTCCTGCAATGTTGCCACAATATGACGATGCCGGGTTCTGTCTACACCGTCCATAGGTCAATGAAGACTGAAACGAGGTACTCACGCCGAGCAAAGGCTGTACGAATGGCTGACTCTAGTGACACAAGGTTGTCGATAGTGGATCGATCCTGACGGAAGGCCCACTGTAGCGGGGCCAAGAGGCCAAGGTCTTCAAGGATCCACATGAGCCGCCCGCTGACCATACATTCAAGGAGCTCGCATATTACATTGTTCAGGCTAATAGGGCAGTAACTATTAGTCCCCTGCGGATCAGCTCCAGGTTTCAACATTGGGATGATGATACTGCCTCACCATTGGGACGGAGAAACACCTTCAACCCAGACATGGTTGAACAATACGAGCAGTTTGGTGCTGAGAATCTGCAGACAAGTGGTGAAGGAATTGGCTATGAACACGACCTGGTCCTGGTGAGGTTTTGGGGCATGCAGCAAGGGCATCTTTGAACTCCCACTCACTAAACGGTGCTTTGTAGATCTCCTGGCGGCACGTCCGATATGGTAACGACTTTCGCTTGACTAGCTTTTTAAGTGTGCGGAATCCCACATTGCATGCTTCTGTCGCAGAAATACAAGTAAAATGATCTGCCATATGTTCAGCAATAGCACTGGGGTCTGTACAGGCAGTTCCCTGAATGAGTAGACAGGGGATCCTTGCAGTTGGGCGGTATCCAAAAAGTCGCCAGATTTGCGACCACACCTGAGAAGGGGAGGTGCAAGAACCGATAGTGGCAATGTATCTCTCCCAACAGTCCTGTTTACTCTGTTGACTCAGTCTTCGAGCCACAAGCCCGAAGACTTTTGAAAGTTATCAAGTGCTCAACACATGGGTGGCGTCAGTGCTGCTGCAGACCTCATCGACAATCCCGGATGGCCTCGGCAATCTCTTGTGTCCACGAAAGCACCATCTTGTGCCTGACGTACCTGGAGAGCAGGGAATAGTTTCCTTGGCATCAAAAATAATGGTCGCAATGAGGTGGTGGACTGCTGCATTAACTATAGCAGGAACCATAGCAAGCACGGTATAAGCTGTCTATTCAGCTCTGCAGAGAGACTAGGGGGGCAAGTGGTCTGTTAGTTGAGGCTGAAGCAGAGAGGAGGACAGGAAAATGGTCTCTGCCACATAGATCATCATGTATGCTCCAACTGAGACGGGGGAAGAAGGTGTGGGTTACAAAGTGAGAGGTCTACGTATTGTTGACAATGTGCCGTGTGCCATGCTGAAGTTGTTTTTTTTTTTTTTTTGTGGTTTTAGGGCGCACAACTTCTATGGTCATTAGCGCCCAGCCAAGAACATTGATTCGCTATGATCTCAAAAAAATGGTGACTGTCAGCACATCAACAAGAGGCTAAAAACGAAAGATAAAAGACAATTAAAAGGGTTAAATATCCTTGGATAGGTTGGCCAAGTTCATAAAACGCAAAACCCGAGCAGCTGCTCGTGTGTCATCAGCTAAAATTTCCTCCAGAGTAGACGGAAAGTGAAGGGCTATACGGAGATGATTAAAATTAACACAAGTCAGTAAAACATGTCGCACTGTCAGCAGTTCACCGCAGGAGCATAGCGGTGCAGGTTCGGCGGATAGCAAGTGACGGTGGCTGAAACGGCAATGACCGATCCGCAACCGAGCCAGGATGACCTCCTCCCGCCGAGAGGGGCGTGAGGATGTCCTCCAAGCGGTCGGGATCGGTTTGACAGTTCGCAATTTATTGTTGTACAGTGAAAGCCACACACTGTGCCATTGCGACACGATACTCCGGCGAAGAGCCCGTTGAACATCGTCCGATGGGACGCAAAAGGTAGCCATGCGAGGCAAAAGAGCTGCTGCCTTGGCTGCTGTGTCGGCGGCCTCATTCCCGGGCACACCCACATGGCCAGGGACCCACAGGAAAGAAACGTGACAGCTGTCATCCGCCAGCAACTGGAGGGAGCGTTGGATCCGATACACGAGAGGATGGTTCAAGAAAGGGTCCTTAAGACTCTGCAGGGCACTAAGGGAGTCAGAACATATGGCATAGAAAGGTTGGCGGTGGCGGCAGGTATACAAAACGGCCTGGTGGAGGGCGAAAAGCTCAGCCGTGAAGGTCGAGCACCGTCAGGGAGCTTGTATTGGAACCGGTTGTCCCCGACGACGAAGGCAGATCCGACACCGGCAGTGCTCTTGGAACCATCAGTGTAAATAAATACGGCATTATCGAACCGCGAACGGAGTTCGACGAGCCTCGAGCGGAATACCAAATCCGGAGTGCTCTCCTTGGGGAGCGAACTAAGTTCGAGGTGTGTGTGAACCTGGGCCTGATGCCACGGTGGCAATGGGCTTTCGCTCAACCGAAGGGTGGAAGGAAGGGTAAAATCGAGCCGTTGTAGCAGGCGGCGAAACCGAACTCCCGGTGGAAGCAAGGCAATCGCAGACAACTGATATTGGCGATCGAGTGAGTCGTCAAAAAATAATCTGTAAGAGGGATGGTTGGGCATCGACCGTAGGCGGCATGCATAACGACACAAGAGTATGTCACGTCGAGTGGTCAAGGGTAATACAGCAGCCTCGGCATACAGACTTTCAACAGGGCTGGTATAAAATGCACCGGTCGCCAGACGTAATCCACGATGGTGGATAGAGTTGAGACGGCGGAGAATCGACGGCCATGCTGAAGAGTACACAAGGCTTCCATAGTCGAGCTTCGACTGAACAATGGCCTGGTAAAGGTGAAGCAGGACGGTACGATCCGCTCCCCATGACGTGCCACTGAGGACACGAAGAACGTTAAGGGATCGGGCACAACGGGCAGCCAGGTAGGACACGTGCGTGGACCAGCAAAGTTTCCGATCCAACATGAGTCCCAAGAATTTCGTAGTCTCCACGAAAGGGAGAGCAACAGGGCCGAGATGTAGAGAGGGTGGAAGAAATTCCTTGTATCTCCAGAAGTTTATACACACAGTTTTCTCAGTGGAGAATCGGAAGCCGTTTGCGATGCTCCAGGAATATAGACGGTCAAGACAGCGTTGAAGATAACGCTCCAAGAGGCACGTCCGCTGGGCGCTACAATAGATTGCGAAATCGTCAACAAAAAGAGATCCGGAAACGTCGGCTGAAAGGCAATCCACGATCGGATTGATTGCAATGGCAAAGAGCGCCACACTCAAGACGGAGCCCTGTGGTACCCCATTCTCCTGGCAATAGGTATCTGACAAAACAGAACCCACCCGTACCCGGAACTTGCGATCCGCCAAAAACTCTTGAATGAAAAGAGGAAGGCGGCCCCGAAGGCCCCATCTGTGCAATGTGCGTAGAATGCCCGCTCTCCAACAGGTATCGTATGCCTTCTCCAAGTCAAAGAACACTGCTACTGTTTGACGCTTCCTTAGAAAGTTGTTCATAATGAAGGTCGACAACGTAACGAGGTGATCAGCAGCAGAGCGGTGTCGACGAAAACCGCATTGGATATTAGTCAGGAGGCGGCGAGATTCGAGGAGCCAGACCAACCGAGCGTTAACCATGCGTTCCATCACCTTACAGACACAGCTAGTCAGAGAAATAGGACGATAGCTGGAAGGAAGATGTTTGTCCTTCCCTGGTTTGGGGATGGGGACAACAGTGGCTTCACGCCAACTTGTGGGAACATGACCTTCAGTCCATATGCGATTATAGGTACTGAGAAGAAAGCACTTGCCCGCAGGAGAGAGGTTCTTCAGCATTTCAATGTGAATGGAATCGGGCCCGGGAGCAGAAGATCGGGACAGGGCGAGAGCACGGTCTAGCTCCTGCATGGTGAAGGCGACGTTATAATTTTCACGATTAGAAGAGTGGAAAGAAGGCGGCCGGGCCTCCTCTACCTGTTTGCGAGGGAGAAAGGCAGGGTGGTAATGGGCAGAGCTCGAAACCTCCGCAAACAAACGGCCCAATGCGTTGGAAACGTCATAGGGGTCCACGAGGACTGCATTCTCCACGTTCAGGCCAGGAATCGGGGAGTGGACCTTAATGCCGGATAGACGGCGTAGGCCACGCCAAACAAACGTGGAGGGAGTAAAACGGTTAAAAGAACTAGTAAAAGCAGTCCAGCAAGCTTTCTTGCTGTCGTTCATGATACGACAACATTGCGCTCTCATACGTTTATAATGTATGCAATTCTCCAAAGTCGGGTGGCGGCGGAAGGTGCGTAAAGCACGGCGCCGGGCTCTAAGCGCGTCGCGGCAGGCTGCAGTCCACCAAGGGACCTGGACACGACGTGGAGAAGAGGAAGTACGAGGTATGGAACGTTCGGCAGCTGTGAGAATAACCTCTGTGAGGTAGTCGACCTGACTGTCACAGGTGGGAAAATCCCGATCGTGAAAAACAGCCATGGTAGAATAAAGCCCCCAGTCGGCTTTAGAAATGTTCCAACTGGTGAGACGAGGAGATGGGGAATGATGCAGAATGTGGATGATACAGGGGAAATGGTCACTCGAGTACGTGTCAGAAAGTGCATACCACTCAAACCGACCGGCAAGCTGAGGAGTGCATATTGCGAGGTCTATATGGGAGTAAGTGTGTGTTGTGTCAGAAAGGAAGGTTGGTGCACCGGTGTTGATGCAGACAAGATCGAGGTGTTGGAGAAGGTCCACCAAAAGGGAGCCTCTCGGACAAGGTGCCGGAGAGCCCCATAAGGGGTGGTGGGCATTAAAGTCGCCTATCAACACGAAGGGTGAAGGGAGCTGATCAACAAGGTGTAGTACATCTGCCCTAGTAAGGGCAGATGACGATGGCGAATAAATATTACAGAGGGAGAAGGTAAATGTGGATAGGGTGATGCGGACGGCAACTGCCTGTAGGTGAGTATGCAATGAAATGGGATGGAAATAGACATCGTCTCGAAGGAGCATCAGAACCCCTCCATGGGCTGGGACACCTTCCACGGGTGGCAGGTCGAACCGCACAGAGGTGTAGTGTGGAAAGTCTGCACGATCACGTGGACGCAACTTAGTTTCCTGGAGGCAGACTAGAAGCGGGCAGTGCAATCGAAGGAGTAGTTTTAACTCCTCCCGATTAGAACGAATGCCGCGAATATTCCATTGAAGGAGCGCCATGATAAAAATGAGAGAAGAAATAAGGATAAAAACCAACTAGCGAGCGGGGTCACCTCGACGGCCGCTGAGGACCCGATTTCGAGGGAGCACTGCTATCGCTATCCAGGGGCAAAGTGTCGTGGTCCAGAGGTTCGACCGACGCGCCTGCCACCTCCTTGAGTTGATCAGGAGGGGCAGTTTCCGCCGCCGGTAGAGGACCGGGTGCCCGGCAGACGGAGCGACCCGGTGAAACAGAAGATGGCCGAGGCCGGCAACTGTTGGACGGCGTGACGGATGGGTCACGCCTCGGCGGGGAAGGAGAGGAACTCTTTTTCTTGTCAGCTCTTCTGGAAGAGTGACGGCGGGAAGAGGCAGTTGACGGTTGGGAAGCCTGAGAACGCAGAAAATCCTCACGGACGGGTTCCTTTTTCAAGGTCCGGGCATCTTGTTTAGGTGCTCGCGGTTTACTAGAGTTTGACGAAGACTGTACCCTAGAAGCAGCAGGAGGAAGCGGGGACGTGGAACGGGCAATCTTCGGGCTGGCGGATCGCACAACTGTGTCAGCGAAAGTCAAGTCACATGTCTGGGTACTGGAATCCTTGGTAGGTCGAGTTGAGGTGAGTACCTTACTGTATGTACCCGCTGGGAGGACAGTGGGCTTTCGACTCGCCAACAACTTTCGAGCGGCAGATGTTGATACCTTCTCCGTAACCCGAATTTGCTGGATTACCTTCTCATCCTTGTATACAGGGCAGTCGCGAGAGGAAGCCGCATGGTCACCGTTGCAGTTTAGGCAGTGAGGGGACGGAGGTGGGCAATCCCCCTCATGGGCGTCCCTACCACAAGTGACACACTTTGCTGCATTTGGGCAATGTTCACGGGTATGGTTGTACCTGTGGCACTGAAAACAGCGCGTTGGGTTAGGTACATAAGGTCGGACGGAGATGACTTCATACCCTGCTTTGACCTTCGACGGGAGGTCAACTCTGTCGAACGTCAGAAACACAGTACGAGTCGGTGTCAATTGGTTATCGACCTTTTTCATCACCCTGTGGACGGCTGTCACACCCTGATCGGACATATACGATTGGATGTCTTCATCAGACAACCCGTCAAGGGATCTCGTAAAAACTACCCCCCCGTGACGAGTTGAGTGTGCGGTGCGCTTCTACCTTAACTGGAAACGTGTGCAACAACGTAGTACGTATCAGTTTTTGGGCTTGGAAGGCACTTTCCACTTCCAGCAACAATGTGCCATTGCGCTGACGTGAACAGGTTTTAACTGGGCCAGCAATTGCATCTACACCTTTCTGTATAACGAAAGGATTGACAGAATTGAAATCCTTTCCGTCGGTGCGAGAGACAACCAGAAATTTAGGTACATTAGGCAGAGTCTTTTTAGGCTGAGGCGAGTCTAACTTACGTTTGTGGGTCAACGTCACGAAAGAAGATAAGGAAGTCATCGCGGAAGTGTCCCCCGTGATTACCGGCGTCTCCGATGGCGCGCTCCTTCCTAGTGGGGGCCCTCTCCGAGGGCTTACCCGCCTTAGGTGATTGTTCACACCTCAGGTCACACCTCCCGAGAACTGACGGAGGGACCAATCGGCACGTTCGGAAGGTACCAGCTCGGGTAATCACCCCTCCCTGGGCCTGGCCTTTACCAGGGGGTACGTACGTACCCTACTTGTCTACCCGGGGCGGGGAATTACGCGTTACCCCGTCACCTGCTACGCACGATAATGCGTGGGTCGGCCTTCAGACACGCACAGGGAGGAAAAGAAGAAGAGGATAGGAAATGAAGAGAAAGAAGGAAGAAGTGTCTCAAACGCCGAAGCGGAGACTAATGAGGAGAAGAAGGCTAGGAGAGTACAAGGAGAGAAAGACAGAAAACAATGGGTAAGAAAGGAAGGAACGAAGGAAGAAAAACCACAACAAGAACCACCGTAGCTCACGAAATATGCCCGTCTCCGGGCGAAGGCATAAACCGGGAGGGACAATGAAGCAGCCTGGGGCAGAAGAAAGGCTGCTCCGGCTCGGGGCCCCGTGCGCGCCACACACGTACCCACAAAAGAACTGAGGGCCCCCTGGGGGGCCATGCTGAAGTGCATGGGAGCACCAGTGTTCAGGAGGCATACATCCAGCACGATTAAGTGTGTCTCGACATCCCTCCCACGACCCGATATCTGGGTGCCACCCCACAAAGGGCGGTGGGCTTTGAAGTCCCCCAGAATGATAAATGGTGTGAGTAGTTGGACGATCAAAGCACTGAGGTCAGCGGTAGAAATAACCTCAACTGGGGGTAGGGAGACAGAGCAGATGGTGATGTTCTGAACTATACGGATCCTGACCGCCACTGCCTCGAGCAGTGTGTGGAGAGGCATGGGAGTATTGGGTACAGGGTGTGGACATACACACAGACACCCCTGGATATCATGTTGCAGATCAAATGGTTTTTATAGTAGCCCCGATAGCCACAGAGAGCAGGGGTCCACCGAAAAGGGAACCAACTTTCCTGCAGTGCAATGCAGAGAACAGGAAAGCGGCACAATAGCTATTGCAACTCTGACAGGTGGCGGAAGAAACCACCGCAGTACCATTGTCTGAGATGTAGGGCATGCTGAAGAAGAACATGGAGAGTCAGACAGAGAACCATCTGCCATCACTGGCTGTTGAGGTTAAGCCTTGATGTCCATGGTTTCCGAGGCCTCGACAACAGCCAAGTCCTCAGGGAACGCAAGTACTTCTACCTCGCCCTGAGACACAGAGGTAGGTAGGTGCGGCACAGCCGACACCTCGGATTCTTTCTTCTTCTTCTTCTTCTTCTTCTTCTTCTTATCTCGCTGATCCTCAGGTTTCTCCTGCTGGGAGGGCTTTGCAGAATCAGTCTCAGGGATTGAGGAGACCCTTGAGACCCTGTGACCAGCAGTTTGTGGATCTTTCAACCACTGACTGGTATCCATTGTACCAATGGGAAAGACCTTGGGGGAAGCGTTCTGAGGGACCTCTTCCTGGTGAGGGGTGCCAGAGGTAGCTGTTGGTTCTCTGGCTTGGGGGTGAGGACCAAGATCCCCACAGGTGGAAATGTCATTGCTCCCAAAGTAGTGACCTTGGGGGAAACTGAAGTTGAGGTACCCCCAAACACCAAGGGGGCAGATGTTAGCGGTTGGGCCAAAGGGCCCACTATGGAAGGTGAGGCAGTAGGTCATAACAGATATGGCAGAGGTGATGGTGATGCAACTGTGACATCGGATGTTTTTGTGTTCACAGGATGGAGTTTAGCATACTTTTTCTTTGCCTCCAAATATGACAACTGGTCCAGGGTCTTATTTTGTATGATTTTATTCTCCTGATGAAGAACCTTGCAGCCTGGTGAGCAAGGAGAGTGGTGCTGCTTGCAGTTTACACATACCGGAGGAGGGGCACAAGGGACGTCTGGATATGATGTGACATCCCCACTCCCGACAAGTACGGTCGGAAGGACATGTGCCCAAATCTCCAGCACCCGAAACAGTGCATAGAGGGAGGAATGTAGGGCTTTACATCGCACCGGTAGGTCATCACCTTGACCTTCTCAGGCAATGAATCGCCCTCAAAAGCCAAGATGAATGCACCAGTGGCTACCCTATTGTCTTTCGGACCTCTATAAATGTGCTAGATGAACTGTAGTCCTCACCTCTCTAAGTTCTTCCATAACTCTTTGTCAGACTGCAATAAAAGGCCCTTATGGAATATAATTCCCTGGATGATGTTCAAGCTCTTATGAGGAGTGATGTTAACGTAAATGTCACTCAGCTTGTCACAGGCAAGCAGTGCCCAGGACTAAACTGGGGACGATGTCGTTATCAGTACAGCCCCAGATCTCACCTTAGACATGCCTCCACACCCCCAAAATTATCCTCGAGATTTTGCACAAAAAAAAAAAAAAAAAAAAAAAAAAAAAAAAAAAAAAAAAAAACAGAGGCTTCGAGGTCGCAAACAATTCACCATCTGCTATAGTACACACCAGATATTGGGGAGCATATGCCTCACCTTCGTTACGAGCCCTACGTTCTTCCCATGGCATTGCAGGGAGGGAAATGAATGGAGGGTCGTACGTTGCTGCACTGAAGTCTGTTCTTCCACATTTTGAGACGGCGGTTTGGTGTTCGCCAACGCTATATTCTGCTTGTTTCATCTCGTTACCATGAGCGGCTAGGGAACTATATGTCCACCCTTGAGTTTTTTTAAATATATATAGAGGTTTCTACCGTCCTTGCAACCCAGGTGATTAAGCCAAGATCACCGGGCTCTGAAACATACAACGTTCCACCGTCACGCTATACAGTGGTTGTTGAAGCACGCACAGAGCTTACGGTGTGGCGGACCTTGGCATGACAGTCCACAGCTCGGGATCCTGGGTTGCCAAGCCCGTTCTCAGCAAATTAATACTGAGTCTATGAGGGTGTGTGCTATCAGTGACTAACAGATTCCATTGCATAGTGTCTCCACAGCAGTGTTGCCACTATTTAAGTTCCAACACTTGTATATCTTGTGTCACTGAATATTGTATTTTGTGGGAACAAGATGTGTAAAGTGAACCATTTATTCTGCTAAAGATGTCGATACACCTGTAATAAAATATTTTATTCCATACTACTCTCCAAATTCACCTCCTTAGTCACCTTCAAGTGAACATTTATAAATATTTAACAATGTAAAGTCCACCATGGAATTTAACAATATAATGATTGCATCTCAGAACAAAGACAACCACCTCAGATAAACAAGTAAAGTATACAATCTCGTGCTGTCACAGCCCTCATCAGAACAATACACAAGCACGCATTCATTGATACAATCACACAGGCACAACTTTTAACATATAACCGTCATATTGGATTTGTTGTTGTTGTTATGGTTTTTTTTTTAGGGGGACTAGACTACTATAGCCATCAGTCCCCCGCTTCATATCTAGGTGACACGCAGAAAAACAGAACCATCGGAAAATGTGCCTGAGCGAGATTTAAAACAAAGCAGAATAAAAGAATGCACCGTCAATGAATTATTGACAGAGTCAACACGAGACAATACGAAAGACACCAGACACACAGTAACAAATACGAGACAAAAATGACAGAGCCAGTGAATGTGGTTGACCGACCATGTGTATAAAAAAGGGAAAAGTCAACCACATAGCGTACAAAATAAAAACTGTAGTCTAAATACACGTCAAGGGGAACATACGAAATTAAAAGACCACCCAGAGGACTCACAGCAACTGGTAAATCCCCCCATCACGAAGAAATCGTAAAACCAAATTAGCCACAGAGGCATCGTCGCCGAGCACCAAAGAGAGTGTTCGGGAGGGTAAAAGAATGCCGCAGTGGAGCTAAAATGGGACAGTGGAGTAGGAGATGGACCACAGTCAGTGGGGCACCACATTGGCACACGGGCGGGTCCTCTCGACGGAGGAGGTGACCATGCGTCAGATGGGTGTGACCAATGCGGAGACGGCAGAGAACCACGGAGTCCCTACGGGATCCCAGCTGCGAGGACTTCCAGACAGATGTGTCCTTTATCGTACGCAGCTTATTGGGCACGTCTAGAGCGGACCATTCGGCGTTCCACAGTTCGCGTACTTTATTTCGAAGCAACGGGCGGAAGTCTGCTTCTGGGAGGCCAATCGCCAGAGGGCGGCAAGTGGGAGCCTGTTTGGCTATCTGGTCAACGCTCTCGTTGCCCGGAATGCCTACATGGCCCGGGGTCCAAACGAATGTAACACAGCGACCAGAGTCACCAAGACCCAGTATCAACTCCTGAATGGCCCTGACCAATGTATGACGAGGGTAACACTGATCAAGGGCCTGTAAACCGCTCAGCGAGTCGCTGCAGATCAGGAAGGAGGTCCCAGGACATGTGCGGATGTGGTTAAGGGCGCGGTATATAGCCACCAGTTCTGCGGTGAAGACGCTGCTGCCAGGTGGCAAAGAGTGTTGTTCAACATATGCGCCATGCATGTAGGCATATCCAGTGTGGTCGCCATCCGAAGAACCGTCTGTATAAATGATCTCGGAGTTACAGAACTCACGGAGCAGGGCAGAAAACTGATGCCGTAGGGCCAGAGGAGAAGTAGAGGTCTTCGGCTCGCGGGAAAGATCCAACCAAATCCGCGGCCGAGGAACGGTCCAGGGAGGAGCATGGAGAGTCGACCGGAAAGGACGGTTAAGAGGGAAGGAGTCAAGGGTTGAGAGAAGCGATTGGACCCGCGCCGCTATCGGGAGTCCCGACCGGGGTCGCCTCTGTGGCAAACGAATGACCTCCCCTGGGAAAAGGAGTCTGTTATTTGGATGCTGAGGGGTACAGTGGACTCTGGCAGCATACTGGGCGAGGAGATATTGTCGCCGGTATCGCAATGGGGAGACTCCAGCCTCTGCGAGAAGACTCGCGACCGGGCTTGTACAAAATGCTCCAGGGGCCAGACGGACGCCAGTATGGAGGACTGGGTCGAGTACTCTCAGTGCAGATGGAGAGGCTGAGCCATAGACCTGGCTCCCGTAGTCCAAACGAGACTGCACCAGAGCGTTATACAGCCGGAGGAGGATAGGGCGTGCTGCCCCCCAGACAGTATGGCTGAGGCAACGAAGGATGTCCAGATGTCGTGAGCACCATTGCTTGAGCTGGCGCAGATGAGGGAGCCATGTCGAACGTGAGTTGAGAAGGAGACCCAGGAAGCGGTGTGTGTCCACAACCTGAAGGAGCTCACCATTAAGGTAGAGCTCCAGATGCGGATGTACCGCCCGTTGGCGACAAAAGTGCATTACCCTAGTTTTTGCAGGGGAAAATGTAAAACCATGGGCAGAAGCCCAATTCTGCGACCGATGGATGGCTGCCTGCAGCCGTCGTTCAGCTACACTTGTACTAGCGGTGGAATAGTACAGGCAAAAGTAGTCCGCATAGAGGGAGCAAGAAACCGATGGTCCCACTGCAGCCACTAGGCCATTAATGGCCACTAAGAAGAGGGTTACACTGAGGACAGACCCGTGTGGTACCCCATTCTCTTGGATATGGGAGGAACTGAAGGAGGTGCCAACGCGGACTCTAAAGCGGCGTGAAAGTAAAAAATTCTGAATAAAAAGTGGGAGGGAGCCACGAAGACCCCACCCATGTAGTGTGGCAAGGATGTGATGGCGCCATGCCGTGTCATATGCTTTCCGGAGATCGAAAAAGATGGCGACGAGGTGGTGACGTCGGGCGAAAGCAGTACGGATCGCCGACTCCAAAGAGAGGAGATTATCAATGGCAGAGCGACCTTGCCGGAAAGCACCTTGTTGTGGGGCGAACAGACCCCAATATTCGAGAACCCACAGAAGTCGCCGGCTCACCAAACGTTCAAAAAGTTTACAAAGAACGTATGTGAGGCTTATGGGACGGTAACAGTCAACGTTCAATGGATCTGCACCTGGTTTTAACAGAGGGATAACGATACTCTCCTGCCATTGGGATGGGTATGCTCCCTCGATCCAGAGACGATTAAAGAAATCCAAAAGATGGCATTGCGACTGTTCAGAAAGATGTTTCAGCATTTGACAGTGGATTCGTTCCGGTCCTGCAGATGTATTGGGGCAACTGGCAAGAATAGTTTGAAATTCACACTCTGTAAATGGCGCATTGTATGGCTCCTGGCGGTTTGTGCGAAATACCAAATGCCTTCGCTCAGCCCGCTCTTTTAAGGTACAAAAACCTTGGCTGTAGGCAGTGGACGCCAAATTGAGAGCAAAGTGCGCTGCAAAATACTCGGCAATGATGGTCGGGTCGGTGTGGATAGTACCACGGATAGAGAGACCCGCGACCCCTGCCGGTGGGTGGTAACCTGATATACGGCGAATCTTCGTCCAAATCTGGCTAGAAGAGACACGGGGTCCAATTGTGGATACATATTCCTCCCAGCATGCTTGCTTGCGCTGCCGGATAAGCCGGTGTGTCTGGGCCCGAAGACGTTTAAAGGCAACCAGGTGGTCAATGGTGGGGTGGCGCCGATACTGCTGCAAAGCTCTGCGGCGATTGCGAATTGCTGCTGCTATCTCCGGTGACCACCAGGGTGCTGGTCTTCGCCGGGATACGGCAGAAGAAGATGGTATCGCAGACTCAGCGGCAGAAATGACAACGGAAATAATCTGGTCAACTGCCAATGTCGCATCAGCAGGGAGAGGGGTATCCAGCGTTGCAGCTGAAGTGTATGCTGCCCAGTCGGCCCTGTGGAAGGACCAGCGGGGTAAACGTGCATGGTGTTGGTGGTGGGGAAGCGAAAGGAAGATGGGAAAGTGGTCGCTTCCACAAAGGTCATCATGGACCCACCAGTTAAGTAGTGGACGTAAGCCCGGACTACACACAGAAAGGTCTATGGCGGAAAAGGTGCCATGGGCCACACTAAAATGAGTAGGAGCTCCTGTATTAAGAATACAAACGTCAATTTGGTTAAAAAGCAGTTCAAGTTCTCGACCACATCCTGTAGTCAGGTTGCTCCCCCATATGGGGTGATGTGCGTTAAAATCTCCTAAAATAAGAAATGGTGAAGGAAGTTGATCGATCAAGGCTGCTAGGTCAGCTGGTGCCATTGCTGCATCAGGAGGGAGATAAAGGGAACAGATGGTAATGTCCCGCAATGCTCAAACCCTGACAGCGACAGCCTCCAGGGCTGTGTGTAGTGGCACTGGGGAACTGTAAGCAGAGGTATGTAAATATAGACATACCCTGCCCGACACCCTATTGCAGATCGTGTGGTTATTGAAGTACCCCCGGTAGCCCCGAAGGGTGGGGGTCCGATCACCAGGAAACCAGGTTTCTGGCTGTGAAGCCTGATCCTCCGTGTCCATGGCATCCCCGAGATCGGCAAAGGCTAAATCCTCTGGCGTCGCGAAAAGGATGACATCATCCTCAGGCGCGTCATGTGCAAGGGCTGGGGGCACCGAGGCCGCCAGTGTCTCCTTGCGCTTTACTGTCTTTTCTTTCTTGTCTTCCCGTCGTTCCTTGGGCCTACCGGAGGAGGGGGGTTTCTCCGGCGGGGCTTGAGGAGTGTGGGAAGACTGGGGAGCCAGGCGGCTTTCTGGCCGAGGGTCCTTCGGCCGCTGGCTGGTATCTATTTTCTTAGGCGGTGAGTTTGGAAGGGAGGAACACATTCCCTTCCCAGAAGAAGAAGCCAGAGAAGGGGAACCCTTTTCCGGCTGGGGAGCGGGGGTAACCACTCCCGATGTGGGGGGCTGTACAGGCCCCGCAGAAGATGGTATGCCCCCAGATGTCTGGGTGGCCAAGGTAGAGGGGCGTCCCATAGAGCCCACAGATGGAGGTACAACAGGGCGAGAGGTGGCCACAGGTGGTGGCGCCATCGATGTAGCAGCAGCGTAGGAACTTACTAATGAAACAGGATACAGCTTTTCATATTTCTTTCGTGCCTCTGAATATGTTAGTCGGTCCAACGTTTTATACTCAACTATCTTCCGCTCTTTATGTAGAGCGGGACAGTCCTGCGAACAGGGAGAGTGGTGACCGCCGCAATTGACACAATAAGGTGGAGGGGCACAGGCAGTGTCAGGATATAAGGCACGGCCACAGTCCCTACAGGTTGCAGCAGCGTTGCAACGAGAGAACATGTGCCCGAAGCGCCAACATTTATAGCATCGCATTCGAGGGGGGATGCATGGCTGGACGTAACAGCGATACATCATGACTTTGACCTTTTCGGGCAGATTGTCACCCGCAAAGGCAAAAAAAAAAAAAAAAAACTCATCTGTCTGCAACAATAGGTCTCTGTGGTATATGACCCCCTGTACCTTATTTAAGGACTTGTGAGGCGTTATTAACACGGGGATGTCGCCTAAATGGTCACACGTGAGGAGGTTTCGTGACTGAGCCGGGGTCTCCGCCTGTATCAAGACCGAACCGTCGCGCAGTTTCGACATTCCAGCAACTTCGCCAAACCTTTCTTCGAGGTGTTCCACGAAGAAAGAAGGCTTAGTTGCCTGGGAAGATTCCCCATCTTGTCTGGTACACACTAAATATCGTGGTGTATATGGCTCAGTCTGCTTTGTGGGCCCACGTTCCCCCCATGATGGAGTTAGGGAAGAAAACGATTTGGGGTCGTATCTTGCAGCATTGAAATTAAACTTACCACACTTGGAGACACCTGACTTAGAGCCAGGATTTTCAGAGGGTAGTGCCGGCCGCGGTGGCCGAGGAGACTGAGGCGCTGCACGGCCGCTACGGTTGGGGGTTCGAATCCCCCCTCGGGCATGGATATTTGTGCTGTCCGTAGTTGTAGCTAGTTCATAAGTAGTTTGCAAGTTTAGGGACTGATGACCCCGTAGTTAAGTCCCATAAGCTCTACAAACATTTGAACATTTTTCAGAGGGTTGTTTCCTCTTCATTGCGGAGTGTCCGCCCCGTGCCACCCACTCCGAAACAGGGGCTCTCCTCAAGGGCGCCACCCAGCCACAGCAACGTCACCTGGCAGGATGACCGTTGCCGGGAGTCCTGATGCCCCGCAAAGACAAGCATTGACTCCTTGGCATTCATGAGGAGGTCACAGCTCAGGCATCGGCAGTGTGATCCCTGTGCAATTCAGGGGGCTCAACGATGAGGGTACATAACAGCCCCATCACACAGACTGGCTACCGTGGTGGTGACCTAGCGGGGGGAGGAGCTACGGCGAGGAAAGGAATGTGGAAGGAAAGGGCGGGAATCCACGCCGTAGGGGCTAGGTTGGGAGTTCTTCCCCAAATGGCTCACACTTACTCGGAAATTTTGGTGGAGGTCAAACCACAAGGGGGACCTAACTGGGCCGAAATCAGTGAACGTGGCAAACAAGGACACAATTGCAAAACCAGCAGTACCGTGGAAATAGCCGGGCCGTCAACGCGAGAACACCTAGAGACGGGATTGGAGAAGGGTAGGGTGGGAAAAAGGGTTAGGAAGGGAGGGAACCGGGGTGAGGAAAAGCGGCCTGGGAAACAGGAAGGAAGGCCGCAATGGCTCGGGGACCCGTGCGCGCCACACACGTACCCACAAAAGAGTTGTGGGCCCCCTGGGGGGGGGGGGTCATATTGGAGTCATAATACAGCAGCCAGAGAGAACAGTGATGGGTTTGTGGGTTGTGCCTGTGAGATTGTATAAATGAGTGGATTTCCTGCTCTCATGAAGACTGTTGTCTGAAAGAAAGTTGTGTGTGCAACACTGGCATGTTTTACATGCCCGTATGCAGCTCAAATATCATCTCAGTACTGAACTGGAACATATCTTCTTTATAGTGGCTATTTGAAAAAATGTATGTATATAACATTATCCAACATTATGTCAGAAAATAAATAAAACACCAAAAAGTTTGGCAACAACATCAGAATGTTATAAACCACACTAGAAAACAATTCAACTTGAGTGCACATTCACATGGCCAAATTCACTCCAAAGTACCTGGTTTTCAATCTGCAAATTCTCACAATATTCTTCTTGTTTGGTTCTTAAGTAAAACACAATACACGATCTGTTAATTCTGTATGCATGAGAAAATGAAAAATATCCACTTTAAACTGTAAACAATGCTAGTCAACAGAGTGGAAATAAACATTTTGTTTCGAATAAATTGGCTGTCTCTTCAGAAAAGGACAGTTTATTTTTGTTGATTAATAAAACCCAAATTTCTTTAACAATCTGACAAAAGTACGAGGTGTGATTTTTTTTAAGTAACTTCCGTTTGAACAGAAGTACACAACAAAAGGTTATTTCAAAAACGTAAATTTATTTTCAGAAAGTACATTCTTTACCCTATTTATCGGCATAGTTGTCAAGTTTGTTCAAACACTTATCATGCTTCTCAACCAACTTTAAAATACTCTCTTCATACAATCTTGCTGACTGTTCTGATAACCAAGAGTTCATTGCCATTTTGTAAAGCACTGATGTCAACATGTCAGGAAATTTGTTTGAGAGACCTGTTATTGTAAAGCTCATGTTCTAACAAATCCTCGCTTCAGCTGAAACCTCCAAATCCTCTGTAATCAAAGATGCGCAACTGGAGCGGTCCTTATCATGGACATTGTCACTGTCATCTTTCAATTCTCATACCCACTTATGCACTGTGCCTCTACTTATAACAGTATCACCATACACTTTGCAAATCTGTTGATGAATTTCTGTAGCAGACAGGTTTCTTGCTGAGTTGATAGTCTTAAACATTTTTAAAGCACAGAGCAGAACTGTACAGGCTAGCTATAGAGGTGAAACCAAGCACAGTTGTTTCCAAGGCCTGCCGGTACACAACACACGAGCTCTTAAGTATGTGTGGGAACTATTAGTGTCTACAACAAAACAGAACTTACTTAAAAACGCACCTTGTAAGTTCTGTATTCTATAAAATGGTTGACATAAGTGAAACTTTTGTGTTCCCACAACTGCTTTTGATCCACCGAACCAAGGAAGTAAGTATTCTTTAATCTGTTCATAGTCTTCTGTTGTGCAATATTTAAGATCATGTTGTCTGTGGCAAATACATAAAGTGATTTGGGTGTTAAGATTTGTTGGTCATATGGCCTTTATAAGCTGGCCACTTAACAGTTCCGCCACGTCCATCGCATGCACTCTCGCCATGGGATGTTGCAAAAAAAAACTCCCACTCTGCCCCAACTTCAAAATCAGTTTTATGCAAAGACAAATTAAAGAACACTGGAAAACCAAGAAAAGAATAATCACTGATATATTTAACCAAGAATGAAGGTGAGTGGCTTTATTCAGAATTAACTTTTAGTATGTCTATTACCACTTAAAGTGTGTTCACTTCCTTCTGATGCATAGTTAAAAGAATCATGAAAATTAAATTAAAACAACACTATATCATTTAATGCGTTAACAAACAATAAGCGGGTAATGTTACATAAAAAGGGTAACTTAAATGATTAAGTTTGTTAGTATTATGTAAACCTGCCTTAGTATTCATAGCCTAGAAATAGTCTGCTTTTCACCTAACTAGTGTGTATACTGGTAGTAAAATAATATTTTATACAGGAACCCATTGAGATCCCATCTGGAAATTTTGGGTGAACACATAAGACTGGAAACCAGATATATATATATATATATATATATATATATATATATATTATATATATATATATATATATATATATATATATATATATATATATATCTCCGAGGGTAGGTACTTTGGAAATAAAAAAAAATATTTTAATTTTTTAAAATTTTCAGATTTTGTTAGCATAGTCATGTTACATATCAAATTGAAGGGAATTTTTGGAGGAAAGCGATGGTGCAAGTTTGAGTTCTCTCTGTCTTATAGTTTGAGCTATAGCATATTAAAGCAACCATCTATCGATCAAAAACATTTTTTCGACTTTCCACCCTTGAAACTCTAAAACCAAGAGTAAGAAAAATTTTAAATTTAAGAATTTATACTAGTATTGGTGGGTACATTACCTGGAAAAAAGAAGAAGAAGGAAAAAAAAAGTTCTTTCAAATCTGAGAGGTCAAGGTTCGAATCATATAGTGGAATTGGTTGATTTGACAGAGGATGACCCTATAGGATCAACACAAACATGTGTTCCATTTTTCATTCACAATGTGAACACTGCCTTAATAAGACTATGAGGTTCGTTTATTGTCATGTTTCAACTGACCTTTCTTGTGGAGTTTCATTTGTAGAATTACACCACTTTATGAATGACTTTAATAAAACATTGAGTCTACGGTCATCCCCTGTTCCATCACCATCAATTAGGAGTCTCCGTCTAATAACATCCTCTGCAAATGAAAAACAAATTATTCACATTTTAGTACTGGACAATCAAATTTTACGTAGTTTTGAAATAAAATCGTGGTTATAGATAATAGAAAGCAGGAAGTAAACAATCATGTCGCAAAGTGGTACAGTAACAAATAGGCTATATTTCACTAAATCATTTGTTACCTCACAAGAAAAGTGTGACATTGTTATCAGACGAACATTCTGAAGTGTTGCTCTTTTGACTTGCCTAAAACTGACTTTACAAATTCCTGTATTTAAGTCAAGGCGCACTTCCAACAAGCGCATCACTCCGTACAGATTGGCCTACATAACTACTGTAACAATAAAAAGAAATAATATAACACTCTAGCTGAGATTATCTTTAACATAGGCCTACCACAACATTCCTTTAACTTTTCCTTTTTAGGAGTGTTACTAGTCACCACACCAAAAAATGGAAGCTGTGATATGTGATGGTTCTCTTTGCTTCTACAAACACGCACGCACATCAAAACCACCGCACTGCGATGAAATCACGGGTCAAAGCTGACGAGTGGTATCCCCGTCTTCAGATCAGCCTTTAAATTTTACCATTCTAAACGAGGCATCCTAACTGGAATTCTCCATAAAATAATGACAACACGGCCGTTCTTCTGAATGGCAGATATGAGCAGTAAATTAAATATGCGACGCGTCATACGAAACTTTCAAGCATTGTCGTACATGGATACAATGAAGCAAATTAAACCGGCAGCGATAACAACCAGTTCAGAAACACACACCCATACAAGTAACGAATCGTAAAGGAAAATCTGGTAGTAGCTTTATTTGTTTCAGTGCCATTGCCCACAGCTTTTAATCACAAACGGTCTACATTCATCGACATCGTTATTAATATAATAGTATATTAGATAAATCTTGAAACTACTCCAAATAACAGAATGAATACGCCAGGCAACAAATTTAGTTTTTCTCTAATTTTTTACGTACCATCACTCATTGCACGTTTTCTTTCGTAGCAGCAACGCTGGCAAACTAATGGTATCCAACAACCAAAACAACAACAAAACTCACATGCGCCAGTGTAATCCAAATCGAAGATACTACGCAAAACGTCAAGCAGAGATAACTAGGTAGACGTTAGGGGCAGTGATCTCTATATCGTATGGAAAGGGCTTTGCTTATTAGTTAACGCAACAGCTCGCGAAAGGGGGGTTAATCCCGGTTAGAATCCCAGTATAACACAGATTTTTATATATCAATAAATTATACAGCCGATGTTGATTCATATTCACTATTGGGGAAACAATTGTTGAAAGGGCTGTCGTTCTCCACTCCAGCAGAGATCGCACGTGCGTAGTATTCATGTAACATAGGTTTCCGTTTCATGGTAGTTTTTCGATATGTATGTACATATGGATCTTTTATCTCCAGCACAATTTTCTTAATTTTGGCGCTAAATATTTGAACAATATGTATAGCAAATTAGAATGTAGACCTTTGTTGTCACTGCGCGCAACATGCATCTTTGCTTCCTACTTATGTCAGTGATGCGCCAAGACGCTGTGACAGGAAAGTGTTAATTGGGTGTTGCGGTGTTTTGTTATTGTAGATGTTTTTTGTGAAAACAGTTCAATGAATACCAAGGTTCTGAAAACATCAGCTATAAAAGATGCGAACATTGTCAAGATTGCCGTGGAAATGGTACATCAAGTACCTCAATTAATAGAGTTCAATCAGAAGCAACCGCTTGCAGCAATAATACAAGAGCTGTGCAATGGGTGGGGACTTTCGGAGCCTGATCAGTATGCACTGCAGTTTTCAGAGAACAATAACCAGAACTATATAACAGAGAAAAACAGAAATGAGATTAAAAACGGATCAGTTCTGAGATTGACTCATTCACCGTCCACTACTGCACAAGAGATACTGCAGAAACTGAACACAGGAACAAACGACGAAAAGCTTGCAGCGTTGCAGAGGCTTTCCAAATTAAGTACAGATATGACATTTGCATTGGAATTCATAAATAAACAAGGACTCGCGTTGATAATAAATATGATTGAAGGAGGGAAGTGTAAAATTAACATGTTAGCTTATTGTTTGGCTTCCTTTGTGGAACTAATGGATCATGGAATAGTGTCATGGGATATATTAGAAATACCATTCATAAATAAGGTTGCCAGTTATGTGAACAATCAGTCAATAACCCAAGATGCTAAAGTGATACAGGCTTCTTTGTCTATTCTTGAGAATATTGTGTTGAATAGTTCAGGAAAATATGGCCAAGTAGAAAAGGAAGTCACCTTTCCAAATTTGATCATGCACCTGCAAAGTCCACATCCTGTGATTCAACAAAATGCCATTGCACTCATTAATGCACTGTTTCTCAAAGCAGACCATGTGAAAAGAAAAGCTGTTGCAGCTACCTTGTGTTCAAAGCAAGTACGGAATGTTATATTAAGCAACGTCATACAAACTGTGTCAGGACAGGTAAGTGCTAGAAAGTTAACGGAAGTTTCATGTTACTCATATATAACATCAAAATAAAATGTATTATCATTAGATTGGCTTAGGCCTATGTGAAACTGGAAAATTGGTATGGGTAGATACATAGACGGCTTGGATTATTATTATTTTTTTTTAGAGTATATATCTCAGACTGAAAATAAGAATTGAAAAGTGACTGCCTCCCTTTATATGCTTCATCATATTTTTGAGTTACATACACATACTAGATTTTTGTGCACCTGTGAGTTTGATTCTGTGGCAATATGTATGTGCTGAACAGCACTTCATCTAAGGTATTGAGTTGAATTTTTATTTGATCCTGAAGGATTGCATTGTGTACAATACATGTATGTGTAATGTGGGATACATCAATAGTAAAATATATTAATTATTACTTATCTCCTAATGTGCTAGAGCAAACATACATACATATTAAATTTAATACAAGAACTTTATTAAGTGCTCCTGAATGCTATGGAATTTTCTTTTTCTTGCTTGGTCTTTGAGTGGTTTTTTTAAACAAAGCTATTGTCAAATGTATGACCTGCATATAACAAACAAATTTCACTTTTCACAAAATCATTAGAGTGTATTAACATTATGTACAAAATAAATTAAGTAAGTCTTCATCACTAAAATTCTTTTTCCACCAGATAGTCTTTCATTTTTGCTTGAGAAATTATTGCCATGCATATTATCATGAAAATTTTTAGGCAGATTTCTTAACAACTTGATGCCCGAGTACTGAGGTCCTTATTCAAGGAATGTCAGTTGGTTGGGTATGTTTCTTATTTCGTTCTTCTTCCGTGTGTTGTGGGTATGCACATACACTGAAATATCTTTTGTGATGTACATTATTGTTTATATATGTATAAAGACGTAAAAGTTTAAGATGCCTAGACTTTTGAAGCAGTTTTTGCAGGTCTCGGAGTTCTTTCTTCTTATTAAGATCCTGATTGCTTTCTTTTGTAAAGTGAACAATTTTTTCCTTTCTTGGATGTTTGAATTTACCCACACAGTCACTCCATACTGCAGGTATGGTTCAAGGAGTCCATGATGTACTGTGCACAATAGCTGTTTGTTTGCATATTGTGACAGCTGCTTCACAATAAATATAACAGAGCTGAGTTTTTTTGCAGACATAGTTAATGTGTTCTTTCCATTTCAGCTCGTTGTTTACAATAATTTTATGGAGTCTACTTCTTCCAGTTACATATTGTTGACCTTTAAATTCTACAATGAGTTCTCTTTGTTTCTGAACACTGTAAACATAGTCTCTTTTAGGTTTATAATTAGCACATTTCCAGTAAGCCACTGAGCTGTAGTGTTTGCTGAAATAAATGCACTTCTCTTAAGGTACCCCATATTATGCCCATGTTTCAATACTGTCATGTTATCAGCATACAATATTTTTTTTTCTGTTTTTCTTCACCACCTATATTATTTACATAAAGATTGAACAGCAGGGGCCGTATACCACCTGTCGGCTTTGACCCATGGCGGCAATGACATATATACTTGTAACCAACACGGTGACCAAAACAATCTCGAAAACGACAGAAAAAAATGCCCAAATAAACACAAGAAAATTACCTAAAAACCAAGGATATGAAATTAACGGAACAAGCACGGGAATGTGGGGGGGTTTTGGGCGGGGACATTCTACGTGGAACAACAAGAAACTCAATGAAAAAACCATACTAGCTGAAAACAAAAAGGTCCCATAAAACAAGTCATAACCAAAACACTAAAAAAAGACAAACACAGTATCAGAAATTTCAGTTGACCTATATTACACCTCAAATGGAACTTGGCATACCAAACGACCCCCAAAACAACAAAAAAGCAAGAAAACTGACATCGGACACATTAATTGACCTATATCACTTCCAAATGGTCCCTACTGCAAAGAAATAACAGAGAAAACTGGTATTGGACACATCAATTTACCTATTTCATACCTCAAATGAAACTCGTGATACCAAACAATCCCCATAACAAAGAAATAATGGAGAAAACTGGTATCGGACACTTGAATTGACCTATATGAGCCTCAGATTTAACTCTGGGTACTAAATAACTTAAAAAAAAAAACCAGCCCAAGAAAACTGGTATCTGGCACATCCAGTCATCTGATTGACTCATGATGACAACATTGATAAAAGTGTCGTTCAGCTGCATGGCCTACTGTACTTACATGAAGTGGTGTGGCAATATTGGCAACATTTGCTGTGGATGCTGGGACGAATGGTTAGTATCACATTTCTTTTAGCTATTTTATTTTCGAAATGAATCTCAGGATTCCAATGTAGAACATTACACGCTAAAAACCATGTTTCCCCACATGCACAGTCTTTCTGTTCATATTTAACAGTTTCTTGCTATCTAAATCGAAATTATATGAATTACTATAATTTCTTCAATGTTCATAATTTTTTCTAATTTTTCTTCATTTCTAACCCCTGTACCTCGTGGTGGTTCAAATACTGTCCGCCGATTTAAATTCATCACTTGCCTTGTTCGTAAATTGAAAAGTGTATGTTTCTGGCGCAGATAACATGATTTTATCAAATTTTTGAACCGCCTAAGAAAGCAATTAAAATTTGGATTGATATTGTCAACACAAAACCAAACACAACCTGGATCTAGGCCTACTCTATGACCCTAACAAAATGCACATAATGTTATGGTATTGTGAACATTGAAATCGCTGTTCAGTACAATATTTTGAAGATACAATGGGCACACTCTAGGCGTGAAAAGTCTTACCAGTCACATTGACGCCTGTCTCTCTCCCATTCTCTATGTATGATACTAATGATTCCTGCTAATTATAGTAGTAAGAGAGTCTGTGACATACGGTAATGCTTTACATTACCTAAGTAGCTTTACCAGGCAGTGTAATTGGCCAAGTAAAATGAAGATTGAGTATCACTTGATTACAGTTCATAAAATAAATAAAATATGCTATACCTTCTCTATGCTTGATACGTTCTTGTATGTACTCTTGTCCATTCAGTAAACTGACTATCCTCATTAATTAAACATTGAACATTAAATTAAATTAAACATTGACCATATGTATTCTAGCTTCTCATCGAATAATTTCGAAGTCACACACCTTTGGCTACTTGAAATCCTAACAAAACCATACATTAACATTAAGAAACAAATAAATAAACCAGAATAATTGCACAACTAGTCCATGAACAAAGCCACACACTCACTTCCAAACAAACAAAAAAAGAAAAGAGAGAGAGAGAAAAAAAAAAAGAAAAACCACAAAATTTTTATATGGCACAGCACAACCAGAACAAAATATGAAACTAACTGTACGACGATAAATCATCCGAATTATACCTTAAGAGAGCGCCACTCACACAACCTATCAAAGCACACCTCAAAACTACCATGTGGTGACGAGGTCACAGACACCAAGAAATGCCGATGTCACGTGTCAAAGCTGACGGATGGTATCCGTGTCTTCAGGTAAGTCTTTGTAATGCTGGCTGGACGAACGAAGTTGTGATCGTGGTTTGGCGGATGAGCTAGGGTTGGGTGGGTAAACGGAGAGGGAAGTGAGAAGAGAAGTTGGGGTGGATAGTGTAGCGTAACAAACAGTTTGAGGTTACACTGCGTGACTTGTATCCTGCCTTAAAATGTTGGATTCACCTGAAATTAGTATAAGATAAAGATGAACAGATGCTGTGCACTCGTGTGCGCAGGTACTCGAAGGCAGGGGAGTGCAGCCTAGTGGAGTATACTTGCTGTGGCTGTAGAGGAAGCGCTACCTGTCATGCAATAAACAAGTAGTGAAGGGTAATCTATATGGAGAAACTCTTGATCTTTTTTTATAAAACCGTGCGTATTGTTTAAGCTTCCTTGATGTGAAGGCATTGAGCAAAGATGTTATGAATGCTGCAAAGCAGTTCCTGTATTATATTTGTACAATGATGTGCTAAATGGCAATACAGTTATTATTTAACTTAAACTACGGTTTCAAGTACATCATTTATTACTTGAGATTAATCATTAGATTTCTCCTTCTGCTGCAATCTGTCCAATGTGCCTTATCCTCAAATAGTTCAGAGAATTGGCTGAAAGAAGAGAAAGTCAACATAAGAAGAGGACTCAGTGTACCACGAGTATTTTATTAATAAGATATACATATTTGATCTTTGTAGCAGGGAGAATTCTACTAGTCCCGATCTCCCACACATGGTGTGAGAGGGGACACTACTGTAACTAACAGCTCAGAGGGGGCATCCTGTTTCCTGGCTGAGAATTCAAGAGGGATTAGTTTCTGGTACCTGAGCTAAGCATATTATGCATAGATTCAAGGGTAATGCCCATTGGAAGAGAGTTGAGTATAGAATTTTTTTGCAACAATATCTCCAAGATGTGTAGTTCAGGAAATCTGGTGGTGAAATGAATGATCCAGATGGCCTAGGTGAATGATTCACTTTGGAAGTTGCCTGGCTTTTCCGTGACTGAGATATGGGACATTTGGAGCTAAGGAAATCACATTAGAATGTTAATGTTTATTTATTTAAATCCATGGTTTTTTCTAAAATCCGAACTTTAAATATTTGCTTATCAAGAATAATGGAAAATTTTAGTAATTTACATTTATGTCGACTCCATAATCGATAATGTGCCAGACCACCCCTATATTATAATAAAAATAACAACTTTATAGCTTGGTGAAGTGACATATTTATTTTCAAATATCACATATCTATTTTGTTCACATGATTGAACATCATCAATGCAGATCCATATGGCTTTGTCTATTAAATGTTTGGCATAACTGAAGACCGGGATACCACCCGTCAGCTTTGACCCATGACGTCATCTACATGGCAGCAATGATATATATACTCGTATCTGGCGACAAAAACAACTGAATAAATGCCCATATAAACACGCAAAAATTAACGGAAAACGAATAAAACGACACTAACTGGACAAGTGTGGGAATATGGAGTTTTTGGGTGGGAACATTCTAAGCTGAAAAATGACAAACATAATGAAAACACCACACTGACCAGGAAAAAATGCATCCCATAAAACAAACCATAACCAAAACACTGAGAAAGAGACAAAAAAATTATGGTATTGGAAACATCAGTTGACCTATATCACACTTCAAGTGAAACTCAGGATACCAAATCCCCCTCTCCCTAAAAACAATGAAAAACAGAGGGAAAAAAAGGCATTATTTTACAAAGCGATTCTACCCGTCTGCTTTGACACATTATGTCATCAACATTTCGCAAGGCCTGTATACGTGATATGTTAATACTTATGTATTGTGGATAATAATTAATCTGTGGTTATCCTCGTAAATTACAGATTACAACAACAGAATGTACCACTGATCACAGGTCTCAGCCCAAAAATTTGCACCATTCGGGCTCAAAATAAAAAAAAAAAAAAACCTTGACATCACAAAGTATTCTCCCTCAACCCCCTTCACCAAAACCTATCCCCCATCCTCCCAACACACCCCTTCCTCCCACACCCCCCCCCCCCCCCCAAATAAAAACCTCACTCCACTCCTTTGGATTATATCTTTTACCAACAGCCCTCAAAAAACATTAAAACACACACAAATTATCAGGGACGCTCTTCCACTCAACAGAACTCATCAAGATGAGCCTGTAGACTGGAAGATTACCACTTCCCCCTTCCCACAACAGATTGAACAGCCCCCCAAACCCCGTCTATGGTATTTGTACAGGCCCCAGTTAAATAATTTTTGAACTGTAGACCATGATTTACTACCAAATTATTGTAACCCCTCCTCCCCAATCCCCCATAAGAAGGAAACCCATCAGATATAACTGTTGGCCCCACCTCAACAAACTGTTCAATTAAACCCATCAATACCTCCTTTGACTGATTTTCCAAAACTTCAACACCCCTCCCCCTTCCTCTTCCCAAAACAAGTCTCATTGATCTCAACCTTTACCCTTGGACCCCCAAACCACCCCGATACAAAAGAAACTCCGAACACACCTCATGGCAAAATGAAAACCAGTTAGTAATTGTTCACTCACTCACTCCAGTCTCATGTGCACAAAACTCCACTGTTGAATGATAAGAAAAACAATGCGCAATGAAAACAATCTCTGTTAGGGCCAACCTCGATTTCTTTACATCTACGTATATATTCTGCAATCCACTGTAAGATGCATGGAAGAGTGTACAATGTACCATTTCTAGGCATTTCCTTTCCTATTTCACTCCCAAGTAGAATGAGAGAATGAGGGGGGAAAATAATGTCTACATACCTCTGTATGAGCCATAATTTCTCTTGTCTTGTCTTTGTGATCTTTACGTGAAATGTAAATAGGTGGCAGGAAGATTGTTTTACACTCAGCTTCAAATTCCAGACCTCTTAATTTCCTCAACAGAATTTCTCAAAAAGGAAGTCATCTTTCCTCCAGTGATTCCCTTTTGAGTTCCTGGAGCATTTCTGTGACAATCGCAAATTGGTTTAACCTACCAGTAACGGATATAGCTGCTCGTCTTTGAACTGCTTTCCTGTCTTCCTTTAAACTGATCTGTTGTGGGTCCAAAACACTTGAGCAGTATTCAAGGCATGGTCGTATAAGTGTTTTATATGTGCTCTTCTTTACATCTTCCCAAAATTCTCCCAATAAACTGAAGTCGGCTGTCCGCTTTAAACTGTCCGAACTGTTCATTCCATTTCATATAGCTCTGCAATGTTATGTCTAGATATTTGAACGTTGCAACTGCATCAAGAAGCTCACTACATTGTGGGATTGTTTTTCCTATTCATGTGCATCATCTTACTTTTTGCTACATTTAGAGCTAGCTGCCATTCTTCACACCAACTAGAAATTTTGTCTGAGTCATCCTGTATGCTGTTACAGTCAATTATAGCCCACATTCTCCTGTATACCACAGCAAACAGCCGCAATTTGCAAGTTACTATGTCCAGCAGATCAATTATATAGATAGAAAATAATAGCGATTCTATCATACCCCCAGGGTCACGCCTGATGATAACACTCATCTCTGATGAACACTCGCAGTCGAGAACAATGTAATGTGTTCTACTACTTAAGAAAGCTTCCAGCCAGTCACAAATCTGTGAATCTACCCCATATGCCCGTACTTTGTTAAGCAGTCTTCAGTGTGGCACTATGTCCAATGCCTTTTTGAAATTGAGAAAAATACAATCTGCCTGTTGCCCTTCATCCATAGCTGCCAAAATGTCATGTGAGAAAAGGGCAAGTTGAGTTTCTCGAACCATGTTTCCCTTCACATCGACCTACAAATGTTGTCACTTCGACAATGCCAAATAAAGAGATCCCTGTTTCAAGAAGGTGAGGCATAGGCTGCCTGCATTATGAACACTTTACCACTTCAGCTAAAAGGCCAAAGACCTGAAGAAACTTAATGATGTCCACCATGGTTTCACCCATTGCGTCTTTCAGTGCAAATGAACTAAATTTCTTTGTCAAATCCATCTTAGCAAAACCAGACATTAATAATAAGAAACAAATAAATAAATGAGAATAATTGCACATCTAATCCACGAATAAACCCACACACTGACTTCTGAACTAAAAAGCACAAAATTTCTAAGCGACACAGCGTGACCAGTACAAAATATGAAACTAATTGTACAACATGTAACGACGACAAATCATTTGAATTCCACTACAAGAGAGCGCCACCGCATAATTACTAATGTAGTAGCCGCCAGAAAGATTGCGCAAGATGCGCACCGGCACAGTGCACCCCCGATAGCAGATGCAGTAAGTAAGGCCCAGCCACCAGAGCGCACACATAGCCTCGGCAGCATGCTCTACCAATGGAATAACAGACCTCCGCCAGCACAGCCCATCTGGGAGAGTGCGATGTGGGCCTCGCCCAAGCACAAACCCGATTAAGCGCTGCGCAGTGCTGCTTACAACTGCGTTTTTTGTACTACACAAATGGTGACGAGTTGGGTCCTCCTCGTTCGTGTTGTTTTGCTTGTCGGGTTACTGCAGTCTCGGCATGGAAGCATTAGTTCAGGTTTGGTTGAGCAGCAGAAGGATATTAGGGTCATCATGCTGCAGGCGATTGTGGTGTTGCTTTCAAAACTGTTTTCTTTGGTGCTCTTCCCTCCCTACGACAAGACGGTGGAAGATTGGGACACCTATCTTCGGCAGAATTTCCAGGCCTTTCATGTCAATGATGTGGAGGTTTGTCATGCTCTGTTTTTGTCATGGGTATCCCCCTTTCTTTATCAAGTGTTTCAGCAGTTACCACTGTTGCAAGAACCCTCATTCTTGTCTTTTGATGTGTTATGCTTGTTGTTGTTGTTGTCCTATTATAGCTGCTGCACACATGTGGTGGCTGCACGGGTCGAATTCCATCAGTGCAAGAAACAGCCCCATCAGTCTTACTGTGCCTGGGCCACTACTATGCAAGGCCTCAGCCTTGAGTTGTATGGTTTGCGACGTCATCGTTCATTCGGTCAGGATAGAGGTCAGGCACAGGGCTCTGCCATTGGAAGACCTCTCTATTGCTCAATCGTATGAAGTCTCACAGGCTGCGGGTCAACAGTTGGAAGCCTGGTGCGATGTGGTGGCGGTTCGGGCAGGCACGGACGCGTCTGATGCAGCAGGGGAGGACGATGTGCGGGCGATACAAGCCGGCTGCTTCCGCTAGGCATGTAAACAGAGTTTTGATTGCTGGCCCCTCTTACCGTCCTGCCCGTCGTGCTATACAAAACACGACTGATCAGAACGTCCCTGGCATTGGGCGGTTAGTCGCAAATGGATGTAGATATTCAGGAAGGTTCATCAGGCATGGTGCCCGACAATACTACAGACAAGCTCTTCACCGAGGTTTCCATTCTGTTGTGCCAACTCAAACTGCAAGTAGACGCGGGCGTGCCAGTGCCTTTATTGAATGCACAAACATACTCAGACCTTGGGTCTTCCCCGTTGACCTCACTTCACAGGCATCTTCACGGATACTGGAAACAGTGCATTCCTCTGCTAGGGCAATTCACAACTGATGTAATTTATAAATCAGTCACTTGCCCTCTTACCTTTATTGTCGCCTGTGATACAAGTTGCACCAACCTTTTTGGATTGGATGCCTTTCAGGCTTTTGGTTTTGCAATTACTGACACCGAGACCCCATTCAGTTGGTCTCAGAAGACGTTCCATATCACTCATTGGAATCTTTGACATCAGAATTTCGATACCAGTAGCGTGCCTGTGTTTTTTCTGTGCTAGGCAGCCCCCTTGGCTCTCTGCCCTCAGGTAAAGGTAGAACTGAACCGGCTGACAGCCCTCGGGGTAGTTCTTTCCACATCTTCTAGTGAGTGTGCCACACCCTTAGTTATTGTGAGGAAACCTTCCGGCAAATTGCGTCTTTGTGGCGACTTTAAGGCCACTGTCAATTCCCAATCAGTGGTAGACACCTACCCACTGCCTCGTTCAGTAGAAGTGTTCACCCAGTTAACAGGAGGCCATTTTTTTTCTAAGCTCAATCTTTTGGAGGGTAACTACCAGATAGCTCTTGATGAGGACTCCAAATATTTGTCGGTAATCAACACCCTGTTTGGCCTTTTTCAATACCAGCGTCTGGCCTTCAGGATGGCTGGGGCACTGGCAATAGTTTAATGTTATCTCAAGTAGGCCAAGTCAGCAATCCCCCACTGCATCAATTACCTTGATGACATAATAGTCACAGGGCGCAACATGAAGGAACACTTACACAACCTCCAGACCTTCCTCAAATTACGGTCCGCGAGCCTGTGGTGCAATCTCGGTAAATCGAAGTTCTTTCAACCGTCCCTTGAGTACTTGGGCCACGTCATCTCTAGGCACGGTGTCCAGCCCTGGCGAGTTTGATGCAGTGTATCAGGGACCTACTACGTCCCTCTTCACTGTAGGAGTTGCAAGTTTTTTTAGGCAAGATCGCCTATTACCACTGGTTCATTCCAGGGGTGTCCACCTTGGCTCATCCCCTGTACCGCCTTCTGCGAAATCCCTTTTGAGTGGTCTCCTGCATGCAAGCGGGCGTTCGCTTCTTCAAAGGACTGCCTCACATCGGCCCTGTGATTGGTGACTTCCAACCCCTCTAACCCGTTGGTGCTGGCTACGGATGCTTTGCAGTATGGGGTGGGGGCAGTCCTTGGCCATCACAATGCCGATGGCTCCGAGCAGCTGCTGGCATTTGCATCCAAGACTCGTAACCCAGCTCAGGTCCATTATTCGCAGGTGGAGGATGAGGCCATGGCCATAGTCTTATGCCATGACAAGTTTCACCTCTTCTTGATATGGTGCAGTTTTAGTTAATCACAGACCATAAACCGTTAATATCGTTGTTTAGTCCGGCCTCAAAAATTCCGGAAAGGGCTTCCCACCGACTGCAGTGCTGGGCCCTGTTCCTTTCAAAGTACCAGTATGACATTAATTTTTGCCCTACTGACAAGCATACCAATGCCAATGCTCTTTCCATACTTCCAGTGGTCCCAGATCTGCAGTTCTTTTGGGAAGACATCATGTGTTTTCATTTGGTTGTCGCTTACTGCCAAGCGGTGGATGGCTTCCTGATCACTAGCTTTTGAGTCGCAAAGGCAGTTGATGAGGTCCCGGTGCTCTGGCAAGCGATAGATGGCTTCCTGATCACTAGTTCTCGAGTTGCAAAGGCAACGCATGAGGACCTGGTGCTCTGCCAAGTGGTGCGCCTCGTTAAACAGAGGTAGTCTTCCCAGCCTCCAGGCCGTGCCTCTGACCCTCTTTGCAACTATTTTGTTCTGCGGGACCACATCTGTCTTAGAGGGAGTTCTCCTTCTTTCAACTGCAGTTACAGATCTCCGCTTGTTGGTTCCCGCAAGTTTGCGACGGGAAGATCTCCAGCTGTTACACGAGGGACACTGGGGTGTTTCAAGTACTAAGTCTTTGGCCCGCAGACATGTATATTGGCCTGGCATTGACAGAGAAGTAGAACATCTAGTGTGCAAACAAACAAATGTCTTCCAGAGTGGCATTCTCTCCCTGGCCTCCTGCAACCCAGCCCTGGAGCACATCCTCATCAATTTTGCAGGCCCTTTTTAAATGGATAATGGCTCATTGTGCTTGACGCATAGTCACGCTTCCCGTATGTGGTTCGTTGCTCTTCAATCACTTCTGAGATTGCACTCCCAGCACTCTTCAAAATTTCTTGGTGGAAGGTCTGCCAGTCACTCTAGTATCGGATAATGGCCCTCAGTTTCTTTTGCAGTATTTCCAGGACTTTTGTATGCGCTTTGGCATTCATCATGTTCGCTTGCGTCCCTTTCATCTATAATCAAACGGGAAAGCCGAGCGGATGGTGTGTACATTCAAGACCCAAATGAAAAAGTACCTATAGGCATTTCCCGATGAGGAGGCATTTTTTTTGACGGCATATTGAACTACGCCAATGGGGGAACGCAGTCCCGCAAAGCTCCTCCACTGCAGCGAACTACGGACTCTGCTGCACCTCCTCCGTCCTGCTCTGCACGTCTTCACACCAGGGTGTGCCAGGTTTTCCGTCGGGTACGTCAGTCTGGGCACGGGGGTTTGGTTACAATTCCCGCTGGATATCTGCAGTTATCCTGCACCGCGACGGTCACAGGCTCTACACCTTAAGAGTAGGGAACCGTGAGGTACGTCGTCACAAAAATCAGCTCCGTTGCAGAACGCACAAGCACCGTCTTCTCCATGGCAGACGCACTTGTCCCTTACAGCAGTTCCTTAGGGTAACCTCACCCACTTCCCATCAGTGACTCCGCCTCATTTCAAGGAGCCTTGTCTGTTGCTTCACCCTGGGACTACAACGGCACCACAGTTTCTGAAAAATTACCAGCAAGAGCTCCCCTCCTCCCCACCCTTCCCCAGGCTGGCCCGCTGTCTCAGGAGGAAGGTGCCACCGACGTGCAGTCTTTGCCTCTGTCTATATCGCGTCCGCCTCCACCTACTGACATGGTCATGGACACAGATTTTGTCAGCTTACCGCTGATTCTGTGCAGGTCTCTGGTGGGGGGATGATGGGGGCCTTATCGCATGGGTCATTTCCACCCATACTTGAAGGTCTCAGCTAGAGGGTTGGCCTATTCACTTGACTTCAGCACTGCAATGGATGTTGGAGACTTCTCTCCATCTAGGTGCTCCACCTTCCATCTTTGGGGACACCAGTTCGAAACCTCCCGAAGGAGGAGGAGTGTAGTAGCCGCCAGAAATATTGCACAAGGCGCGCACCGGTACGGTGGGTCCCAGACAGCAGATGCAGCAAGTAAGGCCCGGCCACCATAGCACGCACATAGCCTCGGCAGCATGGTCTACCAGTGGAATAACAGAACTCCACCAGCATGGCCTGGCCGGGACAGTGCGATGTGGACCGTTCACAGACTCCAGTAAGCACCGTGTAGTGCTACTTTCTTTTGCATGTTGTGTACTACAACTCACACAACCTGTCAACACACACCGTGTGGTGATGATGTCACACACTACAACACACTGACATCACGGGTCAAAGCCGACGGGCTGTATCCCCGTCTTCAGGTGAGCAGAATGTTTTATGCAGTGTACATAAGTCCTCAGGACTTGAAATCTGTACTGATGACGTTCAGTCATGTGGACAAAATCGATATGTGACTTCACATCACCAAGCCGGAAATATTTTATTTTATTATAATTTCCAGTTAGTTCGGTCTGTGATTCAAGAAAATAATGGTGTGAAATTTGATTACACTGTGTGTCCGACGCTACTTGTCTGCTTTAACCTGTGATGTCAGCATATGTATATGTAATATGCATATGTAATATGGCAGCCATAAAATTGCAAAATGCGTGATAAAAAAACTACTCACATGGAGATGGTCACTTCATTTTACCTATAAGACACCTCAAAGAAGGCAGCAATAACAAGCATTACCTTACCCCTCCCCCTTTCAAATAAAATTGCTAAATTTTACTTATGACTGTGGTAACATAGTGTGCTAGTGCTGGCACTGAATGTTAACCTTAAATGATAATTTACTAACTGAACAACTGTACATACAAAAACCTAACAGTAGATCAGAAACACCATTAATTTTTCATATTGTGGTCAGCATAGAGTGAATCTTTATGGTCGTTGTCAACAGTGGCACTGTATCCCACTTCAGCAATAAGTAAAATTTTACCCATAACATAAAGCATTTATCAGTAACCAATATGCAACTTGATTGAAATCTAGCATTGTGTCAGTGGTATACTTACAGCATTCCATTTCAGATGATCAGTATTTTAAATGATTACTGTTTCTTAATATAAATCATGGACCAGGTACGAGGATGGTTGAAAATAAGTGCAGTACCACTTCAAATAATTCAATCCAGTTAATGAAATAGCCTGCCATAATCACACCATTCTGAAACACACACAAGACCTAAAGTTATTTCTCATACACACTGTTAAAAATAAAAAATACTTAGCACACATAACAACACCACTGTTAAAAATAAAAAATACTTAGCACACATAACAACACCAATGCCACTAGTACCTAAAATCCAACACACTTCATGAAAAAGCAACACACACAAGCAAAATCAGTAACCCAAACAAATAATTGACATCAAACAACTATTTAACATACTAACTACAGACCACTTCACTCTCCTAACATCCATGACAGGTATTTGTCACCAAATACTACAGCACACCATCTGAAAACGCATCTTGCTCAAAAACACTGCACCACAACATAACACATCTTATTTACTGGTGAAAACTGTGTGTGTCCATCCATCTTTACCTGTTAATGAAAAACGTTTTAGACAACCCCCCGCCCCTCCTACACCCCTCAGCATCTTCTCTTCACTACTTGATCTATCCTCTTTGGTTTTATATATATCCTCTCTGGCTTGGCTCAGTACGTACATGCAGTATCTCTGACGTCCACACTCCTGAAACACCACCTTCATGACCTAGGTCGTGAATTACTTTTCCCTTCCGTTCCCATCCTTTCTTCCTCCCTTCTTTCCCACCTGATGAAGGAACTGTGTTCCGAAAGCTTGTCCTTTTTGTCCCCCCCCCCCCCCACTTTTTTTTCCCTGTTTCTTCATTTGTGTTACTATCGGCAGTAAAGCACAAAGGTAAGTACTGGCCAGCCATTCTATCTCGTTTGAACATTTATCATCTCTGAGGAGAATTTTCATCATTAATCGGATATATGTATTGGTCATTTCCATCAATCCTGACAGATGCGACAAAATTTGAGACTCAGATATTGTGGACTGCACAACATTGCAAATTTCTGTGATTTATGTGGGGCCTACACATAACCTGTATATGAACTTGAATTTCTAAGAATTCTGGATTGTATAGTTTATTGTTTGACCAAGAATAAATTTAAGTTTTTTAATCAATAAAGTATTATGGGAAGGATAGAACAGGTAATGTGTCAGATATGACATATCCAGTAACTGATACTCTAGAATTGTAATCCCCACCTTGATGATGGTTGTAAGAGACATAAAAGCTCCAGTGAAACAGTAATCCCATAAAACATTCCACTTACAAAATTAAACTGTAGAAACACAACATTTGTTTAAAAAGTCGTCTAACTTGACAAACCCTGTGTAAGGCAGAGCAACCCTTTTGTCAGGTGCAAGATCTGGAACAACTTGTACAGAATTATTAAGTTCTGTTATTTTGAATCTCAGGGAATAGTACAATCTAAATCATCTGACTCATCCAAAGAGTAAACTTCATGTTATCGTACTCCTTATGAAAAAGTCATTCTTGCACCGGCTGTTGTACAATGTTTTTAGCCTCTATTTGTTTTGACACTATCTGCTATCAACAGGAGATTGAAAAAATATTACATGTCAATTATTACAAGAGTTCATTTCTGCCAAATATGGCAACATCAAAATTAAAATTAAGAGTTGTGATTCTTCATTGGAAAATTCCTTAATGGTATATCTGCCATTGAAAAGAAATGGCAATTATGTTACTATTCACAATAAGAAATTCATGTATAGTTAGTAGCATTGGTATCTGCTCCATTTCATAATAACTATTGATAGCGTACATTCCTTTTATGTAGCTTATGTATCTGTGCATAGATGCTGGATGTTGGAGCTCGTGGTTGTCAAGTGATTAGTGTTCAAGCTTAGCGAGATGAACTTGGATGAAATTGCAGTTCGACTCCTGCTCAGACTTAATTTTTGATCCATATTTTTTCACCACTAGTCATATTGGTTAATTTATATGATATTTGAAAGCAAAATAATTAAAAGAAAAACCATGTGAATTTACATGAAGTTTTAATGAATTTCATTCAACTGTTAACTATGTATAATTAAATTTTCTAAGGTAGGAGCAGGCTAGGACAGTCCAAGCCAAACCTTGATAAATAATTATGCAAATGATGTTTTTCAGTTGTAAAGTAAGTCACAATCTGCCAGACCACAAGAGTGATCTATGATTACCCGTCAGATGTTCTCTCGACATCAAATATTGCAGGATAGTATTTGCCCTACAGACATGGGAAACATAAATTGAAACAACATTGAATGAACAATTTCTCCACTGAGTTTGTGAGGGAAAGTAAACCATACAGACATTTTGAAATATTTCTCTTTCTTTTGACAGGTTGGATGAAAACCATGTGTAACATATACTTTTGGTAAATATGGGTGCTGACAATTAGTGATTATGCAAATACACATAGTTTTTTTAATAACATTTCTATGAGTAGTAGTGTGTTTCTCATTGTCTGTCAGAAATCAACAGTTGTGAAGGAGCTTGATAAGGTTTTTTACTTGCTGATAGAAGGAAATGTCGCATACTTGGCAAATCTGAATACATTTCATGGGTGTGATTTTAACTGTGCAGTTTAAGACCTTTGTCATCAGTTAAGTTGTCATTGTATAAATCAGGCTTTGTTTGCCCCTCCCCCCTCAAGAATCGAGGAGGAATAATTCCTTGCCCTCATAAGGAAGCACAGCACTACTTAAAAATGAACTGTAGGCCTCTGTTTCACAGACTTCTAACAAGTTACAACTACGTTTGAAAAGTCTGTTATAAATCGCTCAGTAGTTTGTTGAAATTACGGTTCAAACTTTCTCGTAGTTTCCCGCAAACACTAAACACTTAAAGTTATAATTCACCAGACATCATTATCATGTATTGCACTGTCTATGAATGTGTTACTGTGTTCTTATAGCACCTTTTAATAAAAAATTTCATTTAGTGAGAGTTCTGTCTGAGTTGACTGGAACTAGCAACCTGTCTGGATATATCCATAACATTTTTTTGGTCAAAGCTAGGGTCAAGTGTCTTCATTTGCAGGTGAAACTTTCTTGCAGTTTCCTATGTTTCTTCCTACAGATTCTCTATTGATCACGTATGTTGTGGACTTCTGCTGCTGAATCCAGTGCCGTTGATTGAATCTTTTAGCCCATGAAAGTGATACTTGGAAGATGAAGTCCTTGGATTGAAGTTAGCATGCATTATCCAAAGTACTTGGCTGTAAAATTGTTATTGTTTGTGTGAGACACACATTAAAAGTGGCATATTATTGTCATATTCTGTTGTTAAAATATGCTTGTTGAAGATAAAAAAAATTGTTGCAAAAGTTGTCAAAAATGTAACTAGCTTGGTGATGATTTTTGCTAGCCTCAGTGAAGCGATTGTTGTTCCGTATATATTTATCAATTGCTGATCCTCTACTTTTTATGCTTCTTCCCATTCAAATGGTCCTTTCTTCTTAAACTCTTTAAGATTCTTTGCTCAGGAGAGTTTTTATATTCCATGTGGGTGTTCTGTTGTATATCAAGTGTGTGAATTCAAATGTTCTGCTGTGCCTGTTGGTGCTGCGGTTCGAGTGTGAAAGTTTGCGAGTGCCACCTGCCCTGATGGTGGTGGAAGGACTGAAAGCAGTAGGGCAATGGCAGTTCACATTCAGACTCGTAAGTGTGATGTCCTATTCTGATCTTGATAGTCTCATGTGTGTTGTTTTTTCAGTATTCATGTTGTTACACCGTTTGGTGACGAGGATGGGACTTTTTGCAATTATTACCATACAAACAACATTCAAGATGTCAATACTCGAGCAAATTCTGCAAATCTTCATCAAATAGCAAACGTTGCTGGCCGACCACCTCATCAAACATCAGAAGTTTGTCACAACGGCTCTACAACAGCTCCTCACGGCAACACACAACGATCGCATATCGACGTTGTCCATATCCACTTTTCTGCCATACGAGGAGACTGCAGAAGATTTGATGGACTATAGGAATCGGTCTTGACAACACTTCTTAGCTTTCAGTGTTGTTGACGGAAATCTCTGTATGTCACTGTTGCTTACATGGATCTCTCCAAAGTTCTACCAACTATTGCCTCAGTTAGTGCTCCTCAAAAAACCTCTTCACTGTCATTTGACGGAATGTGCTCACTTCTCACTTCATATTATAAGAAGCAAACACACGTCGTTGAATAACATGTAGCATTTTATCAGTGTAAAAAATAGCCCCATCAATCATATCGAGCATGGGCTACAGAACTGCAAGGCATTAGTAGAAAGTGCAAATTCATTACTACTGTTCATAACGAATCTTAGGCCGATTCAATGGTCAGGGATGCATTTTTTAGGTCTGCTCTTGATGAGGAAGTTCGGCAGAAGGCTCTTCAATTAAATGACCCATCCTTATCTGAAGTATTGGCCATAGCAGAATATTTTGAAATTACTTGAGCTGCAGGTGCGCAATTGGATGCTTGGGGTGACATAGGGGAAGTCACGCCGAACCAGGCATTTGTTGACGTGCCAGGCAGTGTCGTGAATGAGGAAGTAGCAGTGGTGTACTCTCGCATGCAACCCAAGCAATGCAAGCAGCGCACTAGTTTTAAACAATAGCAATCTCTTGCTGCCTTACCTTCTTGTAAAGGTAAAAAAAAGGTAAAGCAGTCAACAATCCGAAGATTGGTTTGAACACCACAGTGCTTTACTAGGCATGGTCCTGTTTGGAGGTGGTATGCCGTTGCCTTCCTCCGACCTTCGAACTGACTTACCCAGCCAGTTACAGGGGGGACCTACAGTTTAACGTGGGTTCTGAACCACGGTGCTACTCGGTATTTTTCACGTGAGCAATACTGCCAGAGGTGAAAGAAGTGGAAAGTGACAGATAAAAATCCTAGGACCTGGCGGGGATCGAACCTGCGACCTTTGGATTTGTAGTCTGGCACTCTACCACCTTCTTGTACCCACTGTTTTTCCCAGCATTCACGAGATGATTGTCCCCAATGTTGGGCTACAGGTCACAAATGTAAGAAAAAGGGTCACATCTCTTCAGTTTGCCGATATAACAAACTGCAGGCTATACACAATACTGACGTAGATACAGACTACATACCGTATGTCAACTCCACAAACTTTTCTGGAAATAAACTTTACCTCATGGTGCAGATGTTTGGAAAAGACGTACTGAAGCAAATAGATACTGGCTCGGCAGCCATAATAATTCTACATCTACATTGGATACTCTGCAAATCACATTTAAGTGCCTGGCAGAGGGTTCATCGAACCACCATTATACTATTTATCTCCCATTCCATTATCGAATAGCACACGGGAAGAAAGAACACCTGAATCTCTCCGTTCGAGCTCTGATTTCTTGTATTTTATTCTGATGGTCATTTCTACCTATGTAAGTGGGAGTCAACAATATATTTTTGCATTTGGAGGAGAATGTTGGTGGTTGGAGTTTTGTAAGTAGTCCATGCTGTTGTTGTAATGATTCGCATCCCAGATCCTGTATCATTTTCGTATTGCTGTCTCGCCTGTATTGTGACAATACAAAATGAGCTGCCCTTCTCTGGACTTTTTCGATGTCCTCCGTCAAACCCACCTGATAAGGACCCACCCCTACCTGTAGTGTTTTGTGACTCTGTAAAATGGGACTTAGATCAGCTTACGACCTCAGGAGTTCTGCTTCCTGTTCCTGCCAGCGAATGGGCCTCTGCAATTGTTGTTGTCAGCAAACTGAACGGTCTCAGGCTTTGTGGTGACTTTAAGACTGCCATCAATGCTCAATGTATTATTGATACTTATCCTATGCCTCGACTGGAAGACTTGTTTTCGAAAATTGTCCTCTCTGAGGCTTATCATCAGTTACCACTTGACAAGTCGTAACTGAATTTCTTGTTCTCAATACACCATTTGGCCTTTATCATTACCAGTGGTTGCCGTTTGCTGTGGCCGGTGTGCCAGTTATATTTCAAAGGTTTCTAGAACAACTTATTATCTCTGTACCCAGATGCTTCAACTACCAGGACAACATAGTCATTACCGGGGCTACCACTGATGAACATCTAAAAAATCTACGTATCTTTTCTCCATCCTACAACAGGCTGGTCTTTGCAATTTTCACAAATCTCAATTCTTTCAGCCCTCTACAGTGTACCTAGGTTTTTGCCTTTCTAAGGATGGCATCTGCCCCCTTCGTGACAATATTGTTGCGATTGACACCCTTCCGTGTCCTGCATCTTTCAAAGAACTGAGAGCTTTTCTCAGAAGTATACCATACTATCACAAGTTTGTTCCCTCCGTAGTGTAGATCTCTTACTCACTCACTCGCTTGCTAAAGAAAAAAGTTCCTTTTACGTAGTCTGACGAATGCGATGCTGCTTTTCACCGCCTTGAAGATCATCTCCAAAAGGCACCTTGTTGGCCACTTACTACCCTGGGCAACAGCTTGTTTTAGCTACTGATGCATCACAACATGGTATTGGTGCTGTTTTATCTCTCAAATATCCTGATGGTACAGAACGTTCTATTACCTATGCCTCCAAAACCTTAAATGACTCTCAGTTGTGGTATTCACAAATTGAAAAAGAGACTCTTGCCATTTTTTGTGCTCTCAAGAAGTTTGGTGTCTTTCTCTATGGTAATAAGTTCCATCTTATTACGGACCACAAGCCATTGGTCTCTCTATTTCATCCGTCTGCTTCATTCCTGACAAGGCAGCACATAGGCTCCAAAGGTGTCCACTTTTTCTCTCTCGTTTTCAGTATGACATTCATTTTCGTTCCACAGCTCAGCATGCAAATGCTGATGCCTTATCCAGACTTCCTATGGGTCCTCCTGACCCCGTCTTCGACAAAGATGAGCTTCTTTGTTTTCATTTGGATGAGGCTGCGCAGATTGTCGTTGAGGGCTTTCCCAGCACAGGCCAAAGCCTGGCGGCAGCCACCACCGAGGATCCTGTTCTGCACCAGGTTCTACATCACATAGAAAATGGCTGTCTTGACCGTCCTTCTGGAAAAGTGTCGGATCCCCTCCGGAACTACTTCCATCAGCGGCTGCGCCTCTCTTCCCTCAATGGAGTTATCCTGCTGGCTACTGACAGCGTCTCTCCCCGTGTTGTCATTCCAGTAATGTTGCAGCTTGCGGTCCTACATCTTATACATTAGGGACACTGGTGTGTCACTAGGACGAAGAATCTCGCTAGACGGCGAGTCTACTGGCCCATATTTGATGCGGAAATTGTGCGCGTGGTGGCCGTTTGTCAGACATGTGCGGCGCAAGCACCTGCGCCCATGTCCTCGCTTTCTCCATGGCCCACACCTGAAAAGCCATGGGACCACATTCATATAGATTTCGCTGGATGCTTCCTGAACAGCCTATTCCAATTTTCCTTTTGTGCTTCGCTGTGCTTCACCAACCACAGCTGCTACCACCATGGCTTTGGCCAAAATCGGCCCTGGAGGGTTTACCCAGTACCATTGCTTATGATAATGGGCCTCAATTCACATTCTCTGAATTTTCTAACTTTTCTGCTCAGAGAGGCATATCCCATATCACCGCACCACCATTCCAGCCCCAATAGGGAAGTGAAGCGTTTGGTCCATACTTTAAATCCCAAATGAAGAAACATCTCACATCCTCTTCCACTGATGATGCACTCCTGCAATTCCTAGCATCATATCGCTTCACTCTGTCCGGTGATCGTAGCCCGGCAGAGCTTTTGCATGGATGCCAACCTTGTACTCTCCTCCACCTCCTCACTCCCCTGCCTTCTAAAGGCACTATCAGCACTCAAGGAAGAATTGTGGAGGGCGCTCCTGTGTGGATGTGTGACTACAGAAAGCAACCAAAATTGTCAAAAAATCATGTTGACGCACACAAGGGGCGGTGATTATACACCGTCAGCACTCCTGTGGGGGAGGTGTCTCGCCATATCGACCAACTTTGCCCTAGAGTCACCACAGTACCAGTACCACCCATCAAGGAGGACTTGAAGATGGAACAAGACAACCATGAAGCCACCGATACACAAATGTCTCCTGTCTTCCCTACATCTTTTTCATATATATACCATCACGCACCTCACCACCCATGTCACCCATCATCTCATCACGAGTCCGACCGAACAGGACATTATCGGCCATATGGGAAGGTGCCTACTAGATCATTCGCAAACAGTGAAAGAAAAGATGGGCATAGGCTTACTACAACAAGTGAGTGAAAACCAAAAAGGGGGGAGAAATGTTTTATATCAAGTGCGTGAATTCAAATGTCCTGCCATGCGCGTTGGTGCTGTGGTACGAGTGTGAAAGTTTGCGAGCGCCATCTGGCCAGCTGGTGGTGGAAGGACTGAAAGCAGTTTGGCAGTGGCAGTTCATATTCAGACTTGTAAGTGTGATGTCCTATTCTCATTTTGATAGTGTCATGCCTGTTGATTTTTGAGTATATGTGTTGTTACATCATGTTCTATTGCCAGTGTTACTACTTTCATTTTCATCTCCAACAGAAAGTATTCAGCTTTTTGCCTTCGTGGCTGGTTCAAAATCCTCATTGTTGGAAATATCATCAACTTCATGAAATACAAAGTGCATTCAATATAATATCTCAGATTTTTTTCCTCACAAATGATCACAGGCAAACTGTAAAACTCTGCCCCTTCTTTACATAATGTCACTGCAGCTCTAGTCCGCCTCCGTAGCTCAGCGGCAGCATCACTGACTACCACGCAGAGGGCCCGGGTTCGGTTCCCGGCAGGGGTCTGGGTGTTGTGTGTTGTGTGTTGTCCTAATCATCATCATCATCATCATCATCATCATCATCATCTCATCATCATTGGCACGTAAGTTGTCCATGGGGCGTCAAATAGAAAGACTTACACTCAGGCGGCCGAATAATCCCGTAAGGGATCTCCTGGCCAAGAAAGCCATATGCTCATTTCATTTCATTTACTGCAGCTGTAAACTTTTTTCATTCCAATGCCCTGATCCACATCCGGTGCGAACACCTCAGGAATCTGTTTTGACCAATGGAAAATTGCTGATGCAATATTACAGTACAGGCACTTCATTTCAGGATTTAAAAAAACTGCATCCATGTCTCATCCACTGTCACAATCAATAAAAAGAAAGTCCTTTCATGATGTCATCATGGGTCAGCTCTGACTGACAACATACCAGATACACAGTCTTGTGGTCATCCATCAGCATTCACAGAATCGACTTGGAGGACACTTTTCATATTTTCATGTCAACATGCAGGATTATGTGCACAGATCCCAAGGCAATGTGAACCTTGGAGGCGATGTGTTCTACAGCCATTTGGCAATGGTCCAAAACAATTTCTCCACTCACTCGATCGTGTCATCAGGCTGGCTGGTGTGAGGCTGAGATTGTGTTGGTGTGTTGTCCCATGACTTTCTGCCTTCTCTGAGCTATCACACCCAGTAGCATACATTGTACATATCCATTACACCATCTCCATGTGTATCACTCAATTGGCCAATCGAAAAAACAAATGATTAAGTGCTGTTCTTATACTGTGAATGTCACCATTATAAGAATAATGATTAAAAGATAGGATCGCCATTTGGCTGTAAGGTATTTTATTTTTACAATCTGGATTTAGGCTTTTAGGCCATTATCAAGTGTACAAATAGTCCAATTTGTACACTTGATAATAGCCTAAAAGGCCCTTTTGAACACTTGATAATGGCCTAAAAGCCGAAATCCGGATTGTGAAAATAAAATACTTTACAGTCAAATGGTGGTCCAATCTTTTAATAAGTACTGTATGACTGTGGCTCAATACAACAACATATTCAATAATAGTCCTAAATTTCTTCATTACGGAGTTATGTGTGCACTCAGTACTACCATCTTTATAATGTATTCACAATGAGTGTGACGGTTTTTTCCCAGTACATGAAAGCATTTTTAACAGACTTTGTAACTGCATTATGCATTAAATCATTATGACCTACAGTTGTCAAAAAACAGGGATTCACCTTTATTTTTGTGGCATAAGTATATAACTTCTGTGATATTAAAAAATTTGCACCTACAATATTCATTATTGCTACATTAGTAATGTTTCATTGCCTCAGAGTTTAACTGCCAAATGGTGCCTGTCTGTATATCTACAGCTCAAATTGTTAAGGTACAAGGTAGTTCACCTGCCTCATCAGATTGCTTACATAAAAGATTTCGTATATCATGATAAGCATACATGTTCAGGAAAACTCTATGCCGGCCGCGGTGGCCGAGGCGACTAAGGCGCTCCAGTCACGGTCTGCACGGCCACTACGGTCAGGGGTTCGAATCCCCCCTCAGGCATGGATATTTATGCCGTCCTAGTTCGTAAGTAGTTTGTTAGTTTAGGGACTGATGACCCCGTAGTTAAGTCCTATAGACTATACAAACATTTGAACAAACAAACATTTGAACAAACAAACATTTGAAAACTCTGTGTTTCTTGTATACTTACGTAGATAGTTATAAAATTTTGTTGTAATAATTGAATTTAATCAAAAGAAGTAAACAGTCAAATAACATTAAATTCCTCAAATCTCAATGCAAATACATGTATTTTTTAATATTCTCTCTCAAATGTCATATAAATGAAATCATATGACCAGTGATTAAAAGAGATACATTAAAAATAAAAATAAAAGCTTTGGTAAGGTGAGTGCTAACAGCCATCATGTATTTAATAAAATTAAGTTTGAGCTGCAGTCGAACCATCATCTTTGTCTTACAAAGCTCTAACCACTTGACCACCATCAATTCTAATGCCTGGCAGCTCCACACTGATACAGAAGCTACATAAGGCCACCTAAAATCCCTTGGGATTTTCTCAGAATTGACAGAGTATTACACTGTACCTCTAGCACATTATGTTGTTTTAGTGGACTACCAAAGGTATACAAATTTGAAATAAATCCAAGTAGGCTACCTTCAAGCTGCTTAACATGTTGGCTGCCGTGTGGCCGGTGCCAACCACAGAAGGCAGCTGTGGCGGACGTCATCGTGGCAGTCAATGTGTAAAAAAGAACTTTCTTTGTGCGCGCGCGCTCGCGCGCACACACACACACACACACACACACACACATTTGCTTCACTTGTTGCTATGAAGTTACAAGAACACTAATATGCAGCTTTCAAAATTTGTTTCAGGTAGGAACCGAAATGGCACATCAGTTATATGTTCTTCAGACTTTAACTTTGGGACTTCTGGAACATCGTATGAACACTCGCATGGATTCTCAAGATCAGGACGCACATGATAAGATTAAAGAATTACGGCGAATTGCATTTGATACAGATATCGGAAATTCTGGAGGTGGTGACTTGGCATCTCGGCGCCAATTAGGAATATTTGCTAAGGACTACAAGAAGCTTGGCTTCAAGCATGACATTAATCCAGCTTTAGATTTTATGGAAACTCCTCCAGGAATGCTGGCATTGGATTGCATGGTTTATTTTGCTCGAAACCATACAGAGAGTTATACTAAGGTAAGTACAACTGTTGTACAATGTAATTTTTGTGACCTGTGTGCAAATGTAATTTAGCTTTTTATAAAATATTAGCATACAGTTCTGTTTGTTATGGACCATCTACTTGTCTTTTATGGTGTTCAGTCTTGATCTGTTAGTTAGCTGCTGTAGATAATGAAATTCTTGAATTTGAATTCTATTTCTTAGGTTAAATTTTACTTATTGTCTTGGTGGCCTCATGTGATAATGTTGGTAATCATGTGATGTTGGTATTAGCCAATTGTGAAACAATGCAAATGTTTTGTCATGAAATCTTCATTTTATGAGGGCAATTACTTTTACTTAATGGACTAGTGTACATACAAGAACCTGTTAACTGTTGAGCAAGAACAGCGTTATTTATTTACTTCATGGTCTGTACGAACTTTTATCAGGTGAGTCTATGTGGATTTCTAAGAATATGAACAACTTGGCAAATATTTTCCACCATGTTGTTGATGTTACCAACATAATCACACAAGGCTATTGGGATGGGAACTCGTTCTCAAGCAGTGTGGAAGAATGCCCATTCTCGCTCTCTGTCAAATCTCCAGTGCCCATCAGTTGTATATGTACAAGCTCTTGGATTATGATATGTATGTAATCTCCACACTGTGATTAACAACTGAATGCTAATACCCACTAGTCCCTAAATGCCTGTAAAATGACAATGAATTGGAAACAATAGTAGACACCTTCTCACTAAATTCATCAATTAGCTGAGCTAATACCAATTTTACCTCTATACCCACAACCTTAACACCCATGTCAGTTCAGTCAGCCTCTGAAATAACAGGCCCCCCTCCCACACCGATGCCACATCAAAACTACCCCTCCCATACTTAAAAAGTCCCACATTCAGTCATTCTTTCCACAGTACCACCCCCTCCCCACACATTGTCTCTTGTATTTATTCAAGAATATCACAGCTACAATAAATTCAGTTTATTTAATTTTAAAAATAAATGTGCATATTTTGTGAAAACAGAATGTAGCTTTATTTCATTGCTTTCTTGGTATAAACTTTTCTTTCTGTTCTATATTCAGAAAGTATTTGGATTTTGCAGTTTTATTCTTGCCCTGATGATATCAGCTGACTACATATACTATACACTATTAGTGAGACGGTGACTTCATACTCTATTATAAGGCCCGTTTCACCCTTGTTTGGCAGCTGTCTACATGGCTATGCTAAGGTGTCTTTCAAATTTGTTTGGCATGAGACTGAGATGGTGCCATCCAAAGGGCACATGACATCTATGTTGCTGCCATCCACTCATACAGCAGTGGACAGTTGCTATGCCATTGAAGTTGTCATTTGTGACATAATGGGTCACTCAGAAAACGCTTCATATATTTAAGGCATAGTAGAGTTGCGGTTTGGAAAATAGCCATTGAATGGTACTTTCTTTAGTGAGGGAATGACCAGTTTTGTAGGACAAAACTAGATAATTACAAGAAAAGGATTCCTTAAATAATGTCTTGTCACTGTAATCAGTGAATTGAGGAAATCATAAAGAATGAACAAGGAAACAAGTGAATATGGTAAATAAGTTGTTAAAATGCTTAAATATGTTCTGTTGTACTATTTTCAAAAATGTGTGCATTAAATGGAGAAATAACTACATTTCCAAACATAATGTCATAGAAAACTACCAGCATAAAGGGCCAGCTGTGAAAAAAGTCGCTTTCATATGTAAATGGAAAACAGTGATAGTTCACAAAACAAATTGCTTGTTACATATCGATTTTGGCTAATTCCTAGCCATCATCAGTGTTACAGTGTATCTCAGCTGGAATGGTTATAATAGATGCAGGTTTGAAACCTTAACTTTTCCCAGCATACTGAATGGTCAAACAACTTAACGGGTATGCTGCTGGGTGACATCATCGACCACCACAGATATTTTGACAAGGGCACACCCTGCCATTCTCAAGGGACAACTGCACTCAAGTTGTGCCTAAGAGAATGGCAAGATGTGCTCCTGTCGAAATATCAGTGTTGGTTGATGACGTCGCCTGGCAGCATACCCGTAAGTTGTTCGAAGATGCAGGTATGTTTGCGACTCAGTAATGTAATAAGCAGTTTCTTTTGAGACTGATTACTGTTTCCCTAATACAAATTATTAACACTCACTGCTGTACATTGGTCCAAATATGGATTCAAACATAAATAAAACTCTTCATATGTTTATTGTATGAATTAATGAAATTCCTCTATTGAAACCTATGTTAGCATTTGTTTGTTACATTTCACTGGGACTGTGCTGAGTAGGGTGGAGTAACAAAATGAAGGGTACTGCCATGTCATGTCATACAGTACATCAACCAGATAAATGTGAAACTGCCACAGTGACATTTTGTGTACATTTGTGTGCACAGTGCAGCTTAGATGACTGCTTGACCATTGTCAAAAGGCTTAACAGTCTTCCATCTTTGATTGGATCACTGATTTACAACTCTAATTTACATGTTACAAATATTGTGTAGTTACAAGTCAAATTTTGAAATGACCTTTAGGAGAGAGAAACCATAATAGGAAGCAAAGTGAACTAAAATTATGAATATACTCATTAACTTGTATCTAATAATGAAAAGTTCAGGTTTGAATTAACAATATAGTAATAAGGGCAGTTTACAACTCACTGCAAAGATGTGACAACGAGCTGCAACAGGAACATAAAAAAAAGAAACACCCATACAACACTTCAGCTATCGGCCATGGCCTTCTTCAGAAAATAGAACATTCACACAATTACAAAGGCACACAACACAGTAACACAACTGTCATCTTCGGCTGCTGCACTCCGGATGCTGCATGGCTGATAGTTGAAGTGTTGTTTGTGTGTTTTTTTTATGTGCCTGTTGTGGCTCATTGTCACGTATTTGCGGTGAGTTGTAATCTGTCAGTATTATGAATTAACCTGTAGCAGCACAAACTGACATTGGATTTAATTTCATGATATTTCTCTTGCCATTAAATCTTTCTGTGTGAAGCATCCACAATATTTTACTTTTCATGTTGTAACAGGTGGTTCTAGAGAACTCGTGCCGAGCAGATGAACATGAATGCCCATTTGGACGTACAAGCGTAGAACTGTGCAAATTGCTGTGTGAAGTTCTACGAATTGGAGAACCACCTAGTGAACAGGGGCAAAATTTTCATCCAATGTTCTTCACCCATGATCATCCTTTTGAAGAATTTTTCTGTGTTTGTATTGTGCTGTTAAACAAGACATGGAAAGAAATGCGTGCAACAACAGAAGATTTTGTTAAGGTACTATCTCTCCTCTGTTCTCCAGTAATGCTTTTCTTTTTATCATTTTATTGAATGATACTTATTGTGTAATATGCAAGGTAATATATTTCCTCAGCTTCTTACTTTATATGTTGCAATAATGGTTGTCTATAATAATGGAAAGTCCAGGTTGGAATTAATAATATAGTAAAGACAGTTTACAACTCAGTGTAAAGACGTGGCAACAAGCTGCGACAGGCATATACAAAAGACACACACACACATACAACACTTTCAGCTATCGGCCATGGCCTTCTTCCATGGCCGATAACTGAAAGTGTTGTATGTGTGTGTCTTTTGTATGTGCCTGTCGCAGCTCGTTGCCACGTCTTTGCAGTGAGTTGTAAACTGTGCTAACTACATTATTAATAATGGTTGTCTGTAATGTAACAAAATATTTGGCCTGGTGCCTGTATCAAAATATTACCTGCATTGTTGGCTGTATCTAATCAAGGAAAGTTTTAAAATATTCAGTGTCTACAGTGTAAATGCTAATTTAGTTCGGACAGTACTGAAATCTCAGTGGAATTGCAGCAGCAAAAAGGTTAGCATTGTGGTGTGGTGCAGTGGCAATGACTATATCTCTATATATAAAAATGTTGCATTGGTTTGTGTGTTTCAAAATCTCAAAAAGTTCTCCACCAATTGAGCTCCAAATTTGTCACAACATTGCACTGTAACACTGGAAGGTTTTTATATACCTATCTATTTAATGTATTACACATTATATAATGTGTAAAACATTGGGTTTTAAGGGAGTGGATGAGGAGTCATTCCAATCCCGGGAGTGGACGAACTTACCTTAGGGGAAAAAAAAGGAAAGGTAAATAAGTACACACACACCCACAGATATACACATGCAAACACACCAAGGCAGACGTGTTTTTATTTGTTTTTGTGTCTGCCAACGAACCTGTACTTCGGGTAAGTTAAACGACCTCTACTTTTTACACACACACACACACACACACACACACATACAAACGCTAGCTTTCGCAGCCTAGCTGCTTCGTCAGGCAGAAGGGAAGGAGAGGGAAAAGGAAATGATGAGGGTTTTAAGGGAGCGGGTAAGGAGTCATTCCAATCCCGGGACAGGAAAGACTTACCTTGGTGGAAAAATAGGAGGGTAAACAAATGCACACACACCCACACAGACACAAGTACACTCCACTAAATTCGAATTCCCACCCACCATCGTAACATATTTGCCTCAGTTATGTGGACAGAGCCTCTGCCTCAAGTGGTACCTCTGTCTAACTTCTTAACTTCTTTGCTTTCTACAGTATGTCTGCCTAGGTGTACTTGCGTCTGTGTAAACGTGTGGGTGTGTGTGTATTTGTTTACCCTCCTTTTTTTCCCCCAAGGTTATTCTTTCCTGTCTCGGGATTGGAATGACTCCTTACCCACTCCTTTAAAACCTCATCATTTCCTTTTCCCTCTCCTTTCCTTCTGCCTGACGAAGCAGCTAGGCTGCGAAAGCTAGCGTTTGTGTGTGTTTTGTGTGTGTGTGTGTTTTGTGTGTGTGTGTGTGTGTGTGTGTGTGTTTTATTTGTGCTACTATCACCACCTGTGCTCCTTCGCCTGTTGAGTAATCTTCATCTATTTTATAATAATGGAAAGTCCAGGTTGGAATAAATAATATAGTGAGGACAGTTTACAACTCACCGCAAAGACGTGGCGACGAGCTGCGACAGGCACATACAAAAGACACACACATACAACATTCAACTATCGGCCATGGCCTTCTTCAGAAAATAGAGCACTCACGCAATCACACAGGCACACAACACAGTCATTGTATGTGTGTGTCTTTTGTATGTGCCTGTCGCAGCTCGTCGCCACGTCTTTGCGGTGAGTTGTAAACTGTCTTCATCTATTTTATATATATATTGATGAAACGAAAATAATAGAAGGAAACTTTCCTGATGGGATAAACAAATATAAAAAATAGAAAACAGATGACTTACCCAAAGGGCAGGCTAGTCGAGGGACACAAATAAAATCACACACACATACTAACATGTGTGTTTCTGTGTGATTTTATTTGTGTCTATCAACGAGCCTGTCCTGTGGGTAAGTCATCCGTTTTCTATTTATATATAAAATAGACGAAGATTACTCACCAGGCGAAGGAGCACAGGTGGTGATAGTAGCCCGGCTGAGCCGGGATTCAATCCGGGGTTTCCTGCTTTCTAGGCAGTTGCACTGACCACTACACCACTGGGGACACTGTAATCACTGCACCTGCAAGAACTACCTAAGCACGCCTCTCGTCAGACACAAATTCTCAGTTTTACCCTGCCCACAGTACTCAAACTCATAGTTTGAATCCCGGTTGGGTACACAATTTCAGCTTTGCCCATTTGCAGTTGATGTCATATATTCTGTGAATATGAAAGAATAACAACTGTAGGATCATAAGTAACACCACCTTCGTTAGTGGGGAGGGGTGGGGAAGTTTGGGGCCCTTACTATTACAGGAATTAGTTTCTGAAATTACAATTTTTTGTACTGTGTGCAGGGTAAAGCTGCAAATTTGTGTCTGATGGGAGGCAGTTAGCAGGAAGCAGTTAGTCCTTGCAGGTGCGGTGATCACTGTGCCCCAGTGGTGTAGTGGTCAGCGCAACTGCCTAGAAAGCAGGACATATTACAACTTTCCCAGGCATACACTTCAGTTTTTCCTCCCAATCACTACTGGTGGTGCCACTGGATTATCTCAAAATCTGAGGCAAAGATTAAACTTTCTGGTAGATTAAAACTATATGCAGGAACTGAGTTTTCAATCCGGGGCCTTTGCCTTTTGCATGCAAACACTCTACCAACTGAACTTTCCTGGCAGAGTTGATAGAATGCTTACCTGCAAAAAGCAAAGGTTCCAGGTTCGAATCCCAGTTCCGGCACACAGTTTTAATCGGCCTGAAAGTTTTATATCAGCATATACCCTGCAGCAGAGTGATATTATCATTCTTGGGGTAAAGATATATCTGTGAACCCAGGATGTTAAAGAGATTCATACCCAGAAAATTGCAGGTGTCTGGGGTAGTGGTAACTAGAATGTGATTCATAACTGTTTTACCCTTACAATACATATTACCTTAGGAGGAAAAATAAATAAAAAAAGGTCACCGAGATTACATTACTGCTGAAACTCTGGAAAAATGATGCCAAGGTGGTGTGTCTACTTTTTTGTTGTGTGTTCCAATGACTGTGACAGCTAATTCGGTATAAGTGTGTAAGGATGCAGTTTGCTCCCTCAATTTCATGCACACAGCTGGTGGGGTGAGGACGTACTTCGTGTATGCTGCGTTGGGATCCTTGAACTTTTGCTTGATTCTGGGCCTGTGCAAATTGTTCCACTTGATTATAATCCATATTCCTGTGTGAGGAGGAATGACAAACCTCAGCTTTAAGTTATATTTTGGCACAAGATGTACATTTCACACTTTGAAGGAGATATTGCTGGGAGGGATTTGTATGAAACCTAGTCATATCCTGACTAAGGGAGTAGTGTGGGTATATGGCACGGGTATATGGTACCACTGCACTGCAGATTCTAGATGCAGTACTGCATTGCGAGGTTCAACTAACATTAGGAGGTTTCCAGAGAAGTCTAGTAAATAGCTTACTTGTCGAGGCTGTAGTCCCTCCATTGAGGATCTGGCACTACCAACTGCTCGCAAGTTATATTATGCGTAATTGTAGTTCACACAAGCATCCAAATTACCATCTCCTTTTTCCAGATACAGTCATGCAAGACCCACAATGATGTCCCAGTTCGCGTTCCTTCTTTCCTTCCTTCCTTCCTTTCTTTCTGACCTCAAATCTTGGCATCTATGACCCCCATTCCGGATCCACACCTCCCTGTGTACACCACAACCAAAACTTTGTCTACACTTATCACACTACCCAAGAGACTCATTCCAGCCTGAGACCCCTCATGTTGGCTTTGCTTATTCTCATGCAAACCGTACTGAACTGTGCTGCCTAATGGTTGGCTGCAGTGCTTACACTGCAGAGCTGGTAGCTATCTGTTGTGCTTTTGAGCATATCTACTTTTGCTCTGGTGAGTCCTTCTTCATCTGTAGTGACTCTCTTAGCAGCTTACAAGCCATGACTTGTGGTACCCTTGCTGTCCTTTGGTGGAGGCTATCCAGGAGTCTGTCTATGCCCTTGATCTTTGTCTGGACACCAGGGACATGTCGGACTTCTGGGAATGAATAGGTTGAGAGGCTTGCCAAGAAGGTTACCAGTAAACTAATTCAGGAGATTGACATCCCTAAAGCTGATCGTCAATCAGTATTAGACCAGAAATTATTTGGGATATATCTTTCAGAATGGAAATACTTGACTGTGCTAAACAAGTTATGGGTTATCAAGGAGGATACAAATGTATGGGTGTCTTGTATGTTGGCTATTCGAAGAGAATCTGTTGTCCTTTGCTGGCTCCACGGCCATCTTCTTAAACTGAGGACCTCTTCAGTGCCATTGTAGTTTGCATTAACAGTATAGTAGATTTGAAGTGCGGCAGCTGGAGATGACAGTTGTGTGACTGTCTTGAGTGCCTGCATGATTGTGTGAATGTGCTATTTTCTGAAGAAGGCGATGGCCGATAGCTGAAGTGTTGTATGTGTATGTCTTTATTATGTGCCTGTCACAGCTCGTCATCACGCAAGAGGTTTAAACATATTCCACAGTGGCTGGATCATCCATTTATTGCTGTGACGAGCTAGCCAAGACCCTCTGATAATTTGTTTTAAATCTTTCTCCCCTTTCTGTCAGTTTAGTTACTGTTTCAATTTTGATAAGTTATGGTTTCAGTATTAATTCAATTTCACACATTATTTTAGTATTTTAAATAGTGACTGGTTTTTCAATTCACACACTGTGGATGGAAAAGTAACCAATGGCCAGTATAGTTTGGTCTCTTGAATGACAAAGCAACCAAACTTTGGCTTAAAAGGAAAGAAAGAGCGATGAAGGAAATAGATTGATAAGGCTGTGGAGAGTTATGGAAATCCGGGGTTGGGGAAACGTGCCTAATGGGATTAGAAGTAAGATCTGATTGTTGGGGTCGTACAGGAAGAGATTTGAAAACCTGAGATCTTAAAGATGTAAGATAAAACAGTAAGCAAGAAAGAGACTTAGAATGGCAGACTCCTCCCCTAAAATGCTGCACCATTGCCATGTAGGGAGATTTCATACAACAACGGGGAGGGAGGCAGAAATTTGGACATATTGAGGAGCCGGGGGGGGGGGGGCGTAACTAGGGCCAATGCCGAATTCCCGGCTGCGCTCCAGCTTCTGTCCTGAGCTCTAAAGAAAACATTGATAAGAAAATCCAAGGAAGAGCGTGCACCTGCTTCCTGAGTCGGTCCTATGAAGGACAACAATGTTGAATCAAGGACGCTGGTGATGGTGGTGGCGGGTCCACAGGAGCCCCTAGAACCACCGTGATAAAGTCAGCTGCTGAGGCACTGAGGGTGCCCTTAAGGTGATGGCGGCAGTGATGGCAGCAGCATTCTGTACTGCTGATAGAGACACACATGAAGGAAAAGGGGGGGGGGGGGGAAGGAGAAAAAATGATGAAAAAGGTCAAGCTTTCGGAACACAGTTCCTTCTTCAGATGGGAGAGAAGGGAAGAAAAAAGGATGGGAATGGAAGGGGAAGGTGATTCACAACCTAGGTCAAGAGGATGGTGTTTGACGAGTGTGGAAGTCAGAGCTATAAAAGTGTATTTTTCGTCTTTTTTGTCTTTTTCTTCTTCTTCTTCTTCATGTGTGTCACTATCGGCGGTACAGCACAAAGGTAAGTACTGGCCAGCCAATCTATCTCTTTTGAAAAATAAATTATCTCTGAGGAGAATTTCCATCATTAAGTACTGTGATTACTAGATTCTCAGTCATACAGATGTTTTATGATGTAATATTTCCATATCCAACACATTAACAACTCATGTAATATGTAGCATAATGTTTTCCTTGCATACTACAATTTATTAAAGATTAGTTTCAGCCTGTTAGGATTCATTATTGAATTTTAAACATTGTTTGAAACTTGATGGTGGACAGTTGTCATCTGAAACTGATTATTAATTGTAAATTCCAAGTGAGATAGTACAGGGCATACTATATTGTGACCTCCTGCTGGTGTTCCAAGTCACAAATAGTAAATGTTACCAATCACCACACACACAAACATTTCTGCCTTATCTAATTACACTTCAACTTTGTCACTTTTCTGTACTTCTTATTTAAAAAATTATGTTTCTGGGTTATGTACAATTTTGTGCTAGTTGATGAAAGAGATAACGTAATAAAATGCATTATTTTTCTTATTACTTCATATTTTCTTGTTCATAGGTGTTTAGTGTTGTAAGAGAACAGATTACAAGAGCACTAGCTACGCAGCCCAACAACTTTGAAATGTTTCGTGCAAAGCTGCAACTATTGACATACTCAGAAATAACAAACCTATGGCAACAGGAACGCATGTCTCGTGAAGAATGGGAGTCACATGCTCGGCCAATTGTTGAACTTCGTGAACAAATTACCCCTGAAATTATGGAACTTATCCAACAGCAGCGTCTTGGATTTCTTGTTGACGGCACACGTTTTACTAAATACTCCATGCGTGGACAGGTAAATATGTAATACTAAGCATACTGATTAGAAATTAACTTCTTGCTTAAATGTTGTTAAAATTTGTGTCATGATGATATATGCTTGTTTTGTGGTGGGGGGGGGGGGGGGGGACAGTTGCACTCTCATTTTTAGAATGTCAAAACTTTATCTGCAATATGTGGATATTTTTCTAAGAATGAAAAGTATGAAGCTGATATTACAGAATTAAAACTTCATACACATATTAAACACTAAGGATATACATTTAATTAATTGTTATTGAAATGTTATTTTATTAAATTAAATTGAAATTGAACTCAAATTGTTAGAGAAAATGACAGTTATTAAAATTTAGGTGATTCCTTTCGTGATATTTGTGCTAGACTTAAAACTAGAATCAATACTATTGCTTGAGTGGATCTTGAATGTGTGATTACATCAGTCTTAGTATCTCGGTTTTATAGAGGTTAGCGTAGACTTAGACCAGGAGGATGGTGGAAGGAGAGGGTATGTTGAAGAGCAAGTTCGCATCTCCGTAGCTCTGAGTGACAGGTGTTGGGTGTTAGTAACCGGATGGCTCATTTGTTGTAACATGTGGCAAGGTCCCTGGAGTTTTGTTGTAGGGCATGCTCTGCCACAAGATATTGGGTGTCACCCAGGCAAACAGTTCGCCTGTGCCCATTCATGTGTTAGCCAATTTGTTGGTGGTCATACCAACATAAAAGTTGTGCAGTGATCACACGTCAGTTGGTAGATTACATGTAGTGTTTCAAATGTGGCCCTGCCTTGAATGTGGTAGGGTTTTCCTGTGGTGAGGCTAGAGTATGTGGTTGTGGGAGCAGATTTTGCAGCTGGGTCAGTTCATGGGTAGGAACCATTAGTTAGGGAAGGTGGTTTTTGGATGTTTTAATGTTTGTTGAGGATGTTGAGAAGTTTAGGAGGATGGTAGAAGGCTACTCTGAGTGATGTGGGAAGGATACTTTTGAGCACTAATCTCATTTCATGGCATGACATGAGGAAGTCATAGCTGTGATGGAGCAGTTTGTTGAGGCATGTTACTGGGTGACTAAGGGGATGCTTCTGGATGATCTGGGTTAGGAACATTGTACCTGGAAATAGAGATCTGCTTGTGGACAAGATCTGCAGGGTAGTTGCGAGAGAGGAAAGCAATGGACAGGTTGTTGTTCTTGTTCTTGTAGTAGGTGGTGAGGAATCCATCACTGGAGCAGATATGTTTCCCTCAGATGCCTAGGCTGTAGGAAAGGGATCATTTAATATGGAAGGGATGGCAGGTCAAAGAGGAGGTACTGTTGTTTGTTTGTGGGTTTAATATGGACTAAGGTGTGAATGTGGGACTGAGCAAGGTGAAGGACAACATCAAGGAAGGTGGCTTGATTTCTGGAGAAGGACAGGTAAATTTTTGGTTAGAGAAGGAGAAGGTCTTCAGGGAAGTTAAGAAGGGTTTCTTCATCATGATCCAGACTACAATATGTTATGAATCTATACCAAGCTGGGCAGCCCGTTAATATGTTGGTATAGGAAGGGGTCATCCTGGATCCCATAGTTGCCCCCCCTGATTTGTTTGTAAGTCTGGCCCTCAATTTTGGATGGACTTTGGGAAAGATACTGTTCTAGGGCTGATAGGCCATGGGTGTGAGGGATGTTGGTGTAGAGGGATGTGGCAACTAAGGTGACAAGGAAGCTTTCAGATGGAAGGGCATAGCAATGGATTTGAGGCATTCTAGGAAGTGGATCGTGTTTTTTATGTAGGATGGGAGCCTGCAGGTTATAGGTTGGAGGTGTTAGTCTACCAGAGCTGAGATGTATTCTGTTGGGGCTTTGAAGCCTGCTATGTTCTGATGGACAGAATGATTCTCTTTATGGATTTTAGGGAGTGGGTAGAAGGTTGGGGTGCATGGTTAGGGTGGAGAGAGAAGTTTTATGGCCCTAGCAATTTGCTTCTGTACCAGATCAGGGGGATATCTGCGGGATGTGAAAGCTGTTATTAGGTTATTGGTGTATTGTTTCAGGGATTCGGGACTGGAGCAGACTTGTTTGGCACGAAGACCTAAGGTGTAGGGAAGGAAGTTTAATGTGGAATGGATGGCCGCTGTCATAATGGAGGTACTGTTGTATATTGGTGGGTTTGATGTGGACGAATGTGTGAAGTTGGCCATCGGACAGATGGACTTCGACATCGAGGAAAGTGGCATGGGATTTGGAATAGAACCAGGTGAATTTGATGGGACCAAAGGAGTTGAAGTTGAAGAGGAAATTCTGGAGTTATTCTTCACTGTGAGTCCAGATCATGAAGATGTCATCAATCTATACCAAACTTTAGGTTGACAAGCTTGGGTATCCAAGAAGGCTTCCTCTAAGCATTCCATAAATAAGTTTGCGTACAAGGGGGGCCATCTTGGTTCTCATGGCTGTTCCCTTTAGTTGTTGGTATGTCTGACACTCAAAGGTGAAGAAGTTGTGGGTTAGGATGAAGCTGGCTAGGGTAATAAGGAAAGAGGTTTTAGGTAGGGTTGCAGGTGGTCGCGTGTGAAATAAAATACTCCATTGGAGCGAGGCCCTGAGCGAGGGGGATGTTTGTGTATAATTAAGTAGCATCAATGGTGACAAGGATGGTTTCTGGGGGTAACAGGTTGGTTAAGGATTTCAGGGGGTCAAGAAAGTTCATGGTGTCTTTGATGAAGGATGGGAGACTGCACATAATGGGTTGAAGGTGTTGGTCTAAGTAGGCAGAGCTTCGTTCTTTGGGAGCTTGGTAACTGGCCACAATGGGCCAGACTGGATGATCAGGTGTGTGAATCTAAGGAAGTAGGTAGAAGGTAGGGATGTGAGGTCCAGTGGGATCATGAGGTTGATGGACTCAGGTGAAAGGTTTTATAAGGGGTCTAAGTTTTTGAGGATTCCTTGAAGCTCTGCCTGGACATCAGGAATGGGATTTGTTGTTGTTGTTGGGGGTTTTAAAGGGAGGCTAAACGACTGGGTTATCAGTCCCCCGTTCCTAGAGTGCACTAAGTATGGTTTTCCATTGGAAAGACGAGCACTTCATAGCCCATTTTACAGGATGCTGAAGTGACAAGAGGCGCTAAAATGGCAACATAAAAAGGGAAAAACCATAAAAGTTGATGCTCAAATAAGCAATGTTGTTAAAACAGCACAACAGAAGATTGAGGCTGGTTGATCACTAGGATAATAATGGATGAGCCAGCCATTCTGCACGTACTAAAACTGCCAAGTAAAAAAGATTAGCGAGACGAAAGTAACAACATATTTAACTGTTTGAATGGTGGGCGCCTGAAAGATCGAGCTTCAGGTGCCACCATTAAATCATGTGATAAAATCCAGCTGCGCGAATAAAACCTAAAACACGGTGAACCATGAAGGCATCGTCGGCTAAAATCGAAGAAAGCACAGAAGGAAGTATACAAGACTGCCGCAATGCAGCTAAAAGCGGACAGTCCGACAAGATGTGGACCACCGTGAGCAGCGCGCCACAACGGCAGTCCGGTGGGTCCTCATGTCGTAAGAGGTAGTCGTGCATTAGCCATGTATGGCCTATACGCAGGCGACACAGGACAACCGAATCTCTTCGAAAAGGCAAGAAGGAGGTCTTCCAAGCTGCAGACAAACTTTGTATGTAGTGTTGTCTGAAAGCTGACACAGTCCCTCAGCCACATACTCCCGCCGATCAAGTACCACGGTCGTGGATCCCTTGTCAGCCGGGAGAATGACGATGCAATGGTCAACCTTCAGATCACAGATACACAGATAGCCCAGGATTCAGCTGCGATAATGTTCAGAGTTGGATTAAGGTTTTTCAGGAAAGACTGAGAGGCAAAGTCGGAAGTGAGGAATTCCTGGAAGATTTGAAGAGGTTGATTTTGAGGAAGAGGCGGTGGGTCTCTCTGTGGCAGAGGACGGAACTGTTCCAGGCAGGGTTCAATTTGATTGATGTCTGGTAGATTAGGAGTAGGATTATTTTTCTTTGTGGCAAAGTGATATCTCCAGCAAAGACTACAAGTGTAGGGTAGTAAATCTTTGACAAGGGCTGTTTGGTTGAATTTGGGAGTATTGGTAAAGGTGAGGCCTTTGGATAGGACAGAGGTTTCAGATTGGGAGAGAGGTTTAGAAGAGAGGTTGACTACTGAATTGAGATGTTGTGGTTTCGGATTGTGTGGATTAGGATTTAAGGTTTGGCGGGGAGTGGAGCTGGAAGTGGGAGATTGAGTAGATGGGAGAGACTGGGTTTCTGTGCAATAAGAGGAGCTTGAGGTTTATTGGACAGGTTGTTGGGGGAGAGTGTATTGCCTTTCTGGAGGTGGGTGACCAGAATTTTGGATAGTTCTTTGAGGTGGAGGTTGGCATGCTGTTCTAACTTGTGGTTGGCCTGTAAGAGGATGTTCTGAACTGTAGGTGTGGATGAGGGAGTGGAGAGGTTGAGGATTTTGATTAGGGATAGGAGTTGACAGCTGTGTTTATTGGTGGAGTTGATGTATAGGTTAAGGATTAGGCAGGTGAGGGCTGTGGATTGTTCTGTTTGGAATTGGTATAAGGCATGATAAAAGGATGGGTTACAGCCAGAGATGGGAACTTTTAGTGTGAGGCCGTTGGGGGTAATGCCAAATGTCAGACAAGCCTGAATAAATAAAATGTGGGACCCTAAACTAGCTAGGGAGAAAGCATGATTTCGAAGGGTATGTAGATAAAACTTGATGGGGTCGTAATAGGGATGTTGTGAGGGTGACAATGTATGGGATGGAAAAGTGAGAAGTAGGTGCTGAATAACAGACTGCAAAGTAATGAAATGAAAATAAAAAATAAATAATAATACAAATATATAAATAAATAAAATAAAATAATAAAAATATATATGTGAGAGATATAAAGGTGAACAGACAGTAAAAGGAATTATTCAGCCGAGAAAAAAGAAAGAGAAAAAGTTGTTCAAGAGAGTAGTTGAAGTTAAATGTTGCAACTGTAGTGCATAAGTGTTTGGTGGTTGTATAAGCGTCCAAAACAGTTAATACGGTGGAGAAAATCTGGAAAAGTTTGAGCAGACCGTGTGAGAGTGAAAGAAAAGCGTGTTATTAGGCTCTCCAGCAAGGATACAACTTCCTTAAATCCTGCCCTGAAATGAGATCCGTCCTTCATGACATCCTTCCAATTTCACCAAGAGTGTCTTTCTGCTGCCCACCTAACATTCGTAACCTCCTAGTCTATCCCTATGAAATCCCCAAACGACCTTCCTGACCCTTCAGCTCCTACCCATGTAACTGCCCCCGGTGTAAAACCTGCCTTATGCACTCTTCCACCGCCACTTACTCCAGTCCCGTAACCCAGACGGCGTACACAATCAAGGGCAGAGCCACTTGCAATAGCACCCTCGTGATCTACCAACTGACATGCTTGCACTGTGAAGTGTTTTATGTGGGAATGACCAGCAACAAACTGTCCATTCGCATGAACGGTCACAGGCAGACAGTGTTTGTTGGTGATGAGGATCACCCTGTGGCTAAACATGCTTTGGTGCACAGCCAGCACATCTCTCTGCGTTATCTGGATACTTCCCACCGACACCAATCTTTCAGAACTCCGGAGATGGGAACTTGCCCTTCAGCATATTCTCTCTTCCCATTGTCTACCTTGTCTCAACCTCCGCTAAATTTGAATTCCCCTCAACCATTCTGTAACATCTTTGCCTTGGTTCTCTGGACAGAGTCTCTGCCTCAACTGGTATCTTTGTCCAGCTTCTTTGTTTTCTAGAAATGTCTGCCTTGTTGTGTTTGCATGTGTATATGTGTGGGTGTATGCAGTGGCAGACTGGGGGGGGGGGGGGGGGGAAGGCCACCCTGGACCTCCGATTCGGGGGCCTCCAAACACCTGCTGGAAAGAACTTTTTATTATTTATTTTTCTCTGTTTGGGTGTGCTTGGCATATCGTTCTGCTTGGGCCTCCAAATCTTGTAAGCTATTTTTCAGACTGTCCTGTGCCTTTTGTACTGGAAGGGGCCTCCAATTCTTTTTTATAGTAATACATATATTTCCAAGTGGATGGGGAGGGGGGCCTCTCTTCGTTTCGCCGCCGTCCCAGGCCTCCAACAACCTTAGTCCGCCATTGGATGTGTGTGTGCTTGTTTACCTTTCCTTTTTTTCCCTAAGGTAAGTCCTTCCATTCCTGGGATTGGAATGACTCCTCATTCACTACCTCAAAACACACATCCTTCCCTTTGTCTCTAAAGCCCTGTATAGAGAAAGTAGCGACAACCTTTTATGTGTGGGTTGCCGACAATCGCATCTTACCATTGGTCAGTTGCACGTCACGTGGTGCGTGGCAGCCATTCCTGGGCCAACCTCAGCATGTACGTTTATTGTAAAAATGTACTGATTAAAGGTTTATTCCCTTATACAAAGCTTCTGTGTTGTACAAGAGTGGTTCGTATTAACTAATGAACTTACTGAACTATTTTTGTGATGTATAAATCGAGGCTACATACAATAATGTTTTATTGAAATTACTTTGTCGGACTAAGTGATATCGTTCGTATTTCTGTATCTGTGTAAAATTTTAGTCAAGTCACGTATATCCAATGTTTCAAATAATATTTTTAAGCTACCGTTTGTATAAGTAAGGAATAAATGTGCAATTGTAACATTTAAAAAAATAATGTGCATACAAAGCAGTTTGGTCATTCCATACTAGTATTGTGTAAATGCGCCAGTGAACCGTTGGTTGTTGTAGCAGAACGGCTCGAGTCATTGATTATGGAACAACGTATTGGCGGGGAGGTTGGGTTCAAAACCCGCTATTTTCAACCTCTTTTTTTTTTTTTTTTTTTTTTTTGTTCAGAGGTATAACAGTGCAAATGAAGTATTGAGAAATACTTGTTTTCATTTTATGAGATTATAACAGGAAAATTTGGATTCACTGCCTCTGAGAGGCGGTTACTCACTGCTATAATGCCGCACTGTTGTGCCGTTAATTGTAGTTCAAGGCCAGATCGTGGCCTGCGGAATGTCGCAGGATATGGTTACATAGAATAGGGAGACAAATTATTTCAAAGAAATTGTAAATGCTTGTCATAAAAATTTTGACCAACTCTAAAGGACATTTATCACTCACTTTCACAGAAATTTATTAGGGTTTTATTCCTACAATTATGGAAATGAAAGTTTACATGTCAAGAACCTGCTGTAGCGGAAGGATTACAAATCCTATCGTATTGACTGTTTCTATTGCTAGTTGTGTCATTCATTCATGGAAAACTGTACTGGCCGAAAAGTGATTTTAAACACATTTTAACGCAGTGTGCCTGTGTTACGCTATGGGAGCGCGCCAGCCGCATGGCCCAACAATAGCGGCCGCCGCTCAGTTGTCGCTACTTTCCTTATACAGGGCTTTATTTGTCCCCTCCTTCCTTCCTCTTTTCATGATGAAGTGGCCAACGGTTGCGAAAGCTTTATTGTTTGTTTGTGTGTGTTTTTGTATCTATCAACGAGGCTTTGCTTTGGGTAAGTTACTACATCTCTGTATAGAAGGGGACTTTCCTGGTGGGAAAGATATGTATAAAAATAAAGATTGTTTGACGTACCCAAAGCACAGGCTCGCCATTACACAAACATTCAAGCTTTTGCAACCGTTGGTCGCTTCTTCAGAAAAGAAGAAGGAAGGAGGGAAGGGTATGGGTTTTAAGGAAGTGGAAAAGGTGTCATTCCAATCCCAGGAGTGGAAGGACTTACCTTAAGGGGAGAAAAGGAAAAGTAAACAAGCACACCCACACCCACACACAACAAGGTAGACATTTGTAGAAAACAAAGAGGTTAGACAGAGAGAACAGTTGAGGCAGAGGCTCTGTCCAGAGAACTGAGGCAAAGATGTTAAAGATGGTGGGCAGGAATTTGAATTTAGCAGAGGTTGAGACAAGAGAAGATATGGGAAGAGAGAATATGCCAAAGGGCAAGTTCCTATCTCTGGAGTTCTGAAAGATTGGTGTCGGTGGGAAGTATCCAGATAACGCGGACGGTGTAACACTGTGCCAAGATGTGCTGGTCGTGCACCATGGCATGTTTAGCCACAGGGTAATCCTCATTACCAATAAACATTGTCTGCTTGTGACAGTTCATGCGAATGGACAGTTTGTTGCTGGTAATTCCCACATAGAAGGCTTCACAGTGCAGGCATATCAGTTGGCAAATCATGTGGGTGCTATCGCAAGTGGCTCTGCCCTCGATCATGTACACCTTCCCCACCTTACGGGACTGGAGTAAGTGGTGGTGGAAGGGTGCATGGGGCAGGATTTACAACGTGGGTGGTTAAATGGGTAGGAGCCAGAGGGTAGGGAAGGTGTTTTGGGGATTTCATAGGGATGGACTAGGAGGTTACGGAGGTTAGGTGGGCGGTGGAAAGACACTCTTTGTGGATTGGGAAGGATGACATGAAGGATGGATCTCATTTCAGGGCAGGATTTAAGGAAGTCGTATCCTTGCTGGAGAGCCACATTCATAGTCCGCTCCAATCCCGGAAAGTATCTGGTGACAAGAGGGGCACTTCTAGCGTTCTTCTGTGGATGGTTCTGAATTTGGGGGATGAGGAAGAGGCTCTGGCAATTTGCTTCTGTACCAGACCAGGAGGATAGCTGCAGGATGTGAAATCTGTTATTAGGTTATTGGTGTACTGGTTCAGGGATTCGGGACTGGAGCAGACTCGTTTGCCACGAAGACCTAAGCTGTAGGGAAGGGAACGTTTGATGTGGAATGGATGGCAACTGTCATAATGGAGGTATTGTTGTTTATTGGTTGGTTTGATGTGGATGGATGTCCTGCCAACCCAAAGTTTGGTACAGATTCATTGATGACTTCTACATGATCTGGACTCACAGTGAAGAATAACTCCAGAATTTCCTCTCCAACCTCAACTCCTTTGGGCTCATCAAATTCACCTGGTCCGATTCCAAATCCCATGCCACTTTCCTCAATGTCGACCTCCATCTGTTGAACGGCCAACTTCGCACGTCCGTCCCCATCAAACCCACCAATAAACAACAATACCTCCATTATGAGTAAGTGAAACAATAATTATTTTTATAAGGAGACTTCCCTGGTGGGAAAAATATGTATAAAAATAAAGATTTTTTGACTTACCCAAATTTCATACTGCATCTCTTTTTCTGCCTGGCATTGCCTCTTCTTGTATTCCCGCCCTTATCTTCCCTATCCTCTTTCACCCCTCCTCCTCTCCTTCCCCTTTGCCCCTCCCATCCCTTCCACTTGCCGTGAGTCAGGCTGTGTTGGGTGGCTTGAGATGGCTGACATGTGTGGATGAGTGTGCCTAAGTGATTGTGTGGATGAGTCTGCTCTTTCTGAGGAAGGCCATGGCCGAAAATTTAGAATTGTGTGTGTGTTTGTGTGTCTTTTATTTGTCTTTTGGTGGCTCAATGTTCATCTTTACGATGAGTTGTTCCCTATTCACATATCATTATCAACAAGAAGGCTTTGTATTTACCATTCTGTGTTGTGTCCAATACTTCTTTTATCTCTAACTGTTTATTTATTGGTTGAGTGATCGCACTTTGCATATTCTGGACATGGCAAATTTTCTTGAGAGTTATATTTTCAATGCTCTTGAACAGGAAGTAGATTATTCCAGTTCAGGAGTGATCCAGATTTCTGCGTAGCCAAATGCATGATTTATCAAAAGTTTTTAATCCGCTAATTTTAATATTTCCATAATAAGTTGTTTTAACTAGATAAACAAGGTTTCATTGAGATGTAAAATTCAATTATTGCATTCACAATTACAGAGAAATGCGGGCATCCACAGACAACTCTTATCATTATGAAAAATAAGTCTGTTCTGGCTGTAATGAACTTTATATAAATAAGTACAACTTAAAATTATTTTTAAAGTCATTTCTGTGTCTCTTAGCCATTCCCCAGCATTCACGTAAAGTTGATTAAAATATTGTATGCTGCTCCTCAATGTTCACATCAAAATGATAAAAATGTTGAATGCTGTTGTGGTTGTCATTGTATAAAATGAACTGATTGGGTAGGATGCATAAAACTGTGCCACAAGTAGATGGTGGTTGTGCTTTACCAGCTGAGGCAATACTGGCTATTCAGTGATGCTTCCAATTTGTATTCATTCTGTGTCTATGAATTTGTATTAAGCAAGTTTTTTAAGGTTTTGAAATCTCCTCATGCCATTCTTGTATGCTTGGCATTTTTGTTACAGGTCTTCACATTGTCTAGCAATGTCAGTTTATAAGTGTACAAAATCAAATAATTAATTTCATGTTTTGTTCATAGATGTGTGGTGAATGACTTAAATTATTTGTAATTTTGTTCATTGCTAACATACATATACTGGTGCCATCACACAGTTGGCAGCTCTCTTATACAGTATGATTTGTTTTGAATAAATGTAAAGCAGTCATTATTTGGTATTAAATGCTGTCATGAAATTTGTTTTTATCAACATTTTTCTCTAATGATTAATCAATTAATGATATCTCTTTTGAAGGTGATGCAACATATGGTTTATTAAATTCCATAGAACATAAAAGGAAAAAAAATGAGGGATGATCAGAAACTAAGGTTACAAGGTCAATATTCCTAGAGTTTCACCTGTTATTAAGGAATTGATTGTGCATGGTAATTATGATATGTGCTATCAGCAACTGTCTTTAAGTTTATAGGTAAAAACAAATGGTGATTTGTTTAAAAACTGATCTCATTAAGAAATCCCCTCAGCCATTAGACCTCGGTTTGCAAAACATGCATCCATGATTGAAGTATACCAGTAGCTGGTAGAGGTGTACAGAGAGAAATTAATTTCTCATCAGCATGCTGCAAATTGATGTTAAAAGACGACACACTATTAAAACAGTTTTGGTGGACCATCATTGTCCAGCCTTCCTACAGCCCAAACCTTGCCCCCAAGTGAGTTTCACCTTTTTCACCTCTGTAAGGAGCATCTAGGTAGCAGATGTTTTGCTTTAGATGTGGAAGTGAAGCACTTCACAACAAGGATAGGAAGTGACAGGTGCCTAAACCAAATATATATACTATTAGTTGGCTGTGTTCTAGTTTCATTGCAGGCTTTATGACCATAATTTCTGATCACCCCTGATATATAGTCATATATACTAATATATTTAATAATATACGTAAAAAATAGATGAAGTACACTTACCAGGCGAAAGGGCACAGGCAGTAATAGCAACAAATAAACACACAGACACACACACACACAAAAATGCTAGCTTTCGCAGCCTAGCTGCTTCATCAGGCAGAAGGGAGGAGAGGGAAAAGGAAATGATGAGGGTTTTAAGGAAGGGGGTAAGGAGCCATTCCAATCCCGGGACAGGAAAGACTTACCTTGGGGGAAAAATGGAAGGTAAATAAATGCACATACACCCACACATTTACACAGACACAAGTACACTTAGGCAGACATACTGTAGAACTGTAGAAAGCTTCTTTGCTTTCTACAGTTCTACAGTATGTCTGCCTAAGTGTACTTGTGTCTGTGTAAATGTGTGGGTGTATGTGCATTTATTTACCTTCCATTTTTTCCCCCAAGGTAAGTCTTTCCTGTCCTGGGATTGGAATGGCTCCTTACCCCCTTCCTTAAAACCCTCATCATTTCCTTTTCCCTCTCCTCCCTTCTGCCTGATGAAGCAGCTAGGCTGCGAAAGCTAGCATTTTGTGTGTGTGTGTGTGTGTCTGTGTGTTTATTTGTTGCTATTACTGCCTGTGCCCTTTCGCCTGGTAAGTGTACTTCATCTATTTTTTACGTATATTTTTCCTTTTAGGAATTTTTCCTCTATAATATATTTAATAAAATAAACATGTAATTTCAGTTTCATTTGGGCTCTTCTTTTGCAGCGAATTAAAGACAAATTTTGGTATGTGAGATTGTCTCCAAATCATAAAGTTTTTCATTATGGAGATTGTGATGAAAAGAGTGTACCATCTCTAGAAGAACTTCCTAATAAACTAGCTGTTGTGGACATAAAGGCATTGGTTACAGGGAAAGAATGCCCACACATGAAGGATGTAAGGTATGTCTGCTTGAGGATCTCTTGTCGACAGTTTATTGTGCTATTCACCACATTTAAAAGTTCAAAAAGTGTTGGGAATTTAAATGGGTTTTGCTTGTTTCTTACTTTCTGGTCATTCTTCACAGATCATGTTATTCCAATATATTATTTAGTATAGAAATATATCTAGTGGATGAAGCCCAAGTTGCTGAAATGCTGTCTTTGTTTTGAAGGTGGGAAGAAAAGAGAATAGAACCATATATGTGCCAAGAAAAGATGCATGACTGAAAAATCAAATTAAGACTTCTTGTCAATAGAAAAAGAAAGTCACAGAATGGACACAATATTTCACTGATCAGAAAAAACATTATGATTACTGCACACTGTTAGATTGACACTGCAGGCATGTTATGAGTTAAGGAAAGTGTGAAAGCAGATCAGAAGTAACTGGGGACTCATAGTAATGATGCAGGCTGTAAATGGGGAATCTCACTGATTTAAGGGACAGTGACAAAGGGCTGATTGTTATGGCCTCTACTATCTAATGATGAGGCAGAACACCTTATTGAACTTTTTAAGTTCCTGTGCTAGGAATGAGACTCTGGCAAAACTAGTCAGTTGTGTATGGCAGTAGCATACTCATCTATGGAAAGTGGTTGTGGGACAGTGAAACCATGAGTAAGTGACTAGTTGATGGATGTCTACAGTTCATCACAGAATATCGAGGTTGATGAGTTGACTGCTCTTTAGAGTAGGATTGGTTGTAATTTGTAACATGGCCGATGATAGAAAACAATGCTGGTGCAAACACATGTGTTTTGGTACACACCATGCAGTGCACATAGTTGAATATGGCATTTTAGAGCTGACAAATGGAAACTTGTCACCTAGGGAAGTGTAAGTCACAACATCAGAAAGGCCAAGAACTAAAGTTAATTAGGCTTCCATATTTACAGTATAAAAGTAATATATTAGGTAACACATTAAATACTAACATGGAACTCAAAGTGGATTCATGTTGCACTATGCTTAAAACTTGAAATTCTTCTGTAAATGTTGGGATGGGTGCTATGCTGTGTAGAACTTCCATCATGTTTATGGCCTCTGCAATGGGTGCCACGGTTGATACAACTAATACAATGGTAGTGGAAGGACATTCCACACTGGCACGGGAAAATATGACTGAAAATGACTTGGTTGTTGACACACATTGTTGTCAACTCCCCATCACTGATCCATTGAAGAAGACTGAAGACAGGGATACTGGGTACATCTCGACATTGAGTTCATCAATTTTTTAGAACTAAGTCAACATTCTGGAGATTGCCTGCTTAATTAGAGGTGTTGGGCACATCAGTACTTGGAGGTCCCATGGCACTGTCAGAGCTGGCAGGCAAGAACATTGGTGGCAGGAGGCTGAGAGGTCCACCACAAGTGTGAGTCCACGTCTGCAGTAGAGGACTCCCTTACAGCTGGGATTGGTACAAATGGAGAGGTGTAGGTGGCAGTTTTGGTGCCCCCTCAGCCCCTGCTGTAGCACAAAAATGGGGCTGATTATAGTGGTGTCATATCAACACATTACTGGTGTACCATAAAGAGTTGGTGGATGTGACAGCTGGTGACTGCCACTAGAATTCAATCCATTCAACGTGTAAACCCTGTGTCTAGACCCTGAAGCCAAGAGTGAACTACAGTGAAGGAGGTACCAACAAGCCATGGTGGGGTGTTATGAGCAGGTCCAGAAGGTTTGTCTGACTATCATGAAGCATCTTAGCTGGGTTCAGATCCTCCACTGGTGTAATCTATATGAACTTGATAAACAGATCTAGACCTTATACAAGGATGAGTTCACCTACATACAATGGGAATAACAGAAGAGCACCCTAAATGTAGGATCTGTGATGAAACTGCATCACATCTAATCTTCGAATGCATTGCATTGGAGAGTAAAAGGCACAGAACATTGGGACAACCAGACCCGAAGAAATTGTGTCTAATAAAGAACTGGTAAAGGGACTCCTTGCACTGTTCAAGGGCATTGGTTGGCTTTACTAGATATACAGGAAGCGATACTGCACAATAAACTTAGTTTCGGTGCGGGCAGTGGTGGGTTGCGCGAAGACTGTTTTGGATTCCCTGAGAAAATCAAATCAAATCAAGGATGAGTTCAATACATTATTTTTCATCTGAACTTAAAAGATACGAATGAGGTGTTCTGCCTCACCAGTAGATAGGGGGTGAAGAAGTGAGCACTCAAGTCTCATATGTCTTGAAGGGAAGAGAAAGTGTAAACATTTTGAGAGTCCTTCAGTAGGGGATAAAACAATAACACAGTTTAGAGAGAGTTTGATTCGATTCATAGCTGCAGCTGATGTTGTAGGACAATGGCTAATATAGGGAAATTAAAAAAGAAAAATTGACAATCAACAACCAATATAAATTTAGAAAGTGCTCTGCGATTTTAAATTGGATGTGCATTCCCACAGATATTTTAATGGGGCCACTGGGGGCACTGACTATTGGATAGCAATATGAGGACAGGAAACAACAAGGTACTCTGTATCACTGTTGATACAGGTGTGAAATACATGACACTAGCCCACTATGTCATCTATGAAGTAGGAGCACATCATGTAAGATTGCTGGTACCTCTACCCTCGGAGACAAATAATTCGTTGTGAAGAGGATAACACCATCGAAAACTGAGAGGTCTAGATGAAGGGCAAATTGGTAACACAAAGGATCAGAAGCCATACATTGAAGTTTGTGCAATCAGCCATGTTGAATATGGTAAACAATTTAACACAAGACTGGATCAGCAGTGACAGCCACTTTGATCCAAGTGCCCTCAGGGGTTCAGCATTAATTTGCTGAGTACAGGCTTGACAAGCCCAGGGTCCTGAGCTGTGGAATGGTAAGCGCTGCCGGTCCTCTAGGCACTGTAAACTCTGGGCACGCTTCAGCGACCACCATGTGGCGGGACGGTGGAACGTTGTGTGTACCGGGGAATGGGGATCTTGGCTTGACCACCCGGATTGCGAGGAAGGCATTACCTCTATATATACATATATATGTACTACGAATATTATAGAGGAAAAATTCCTAACAGGAAAAATATACGTAAAAAATAGATGAAGTACACTTACCAGGCGAAGGGGCACAGGCAGTAATAGCAACAAATAAACACACACACACACACACACACACACACACACACACACACACAAAAATGCTATCTTTCGCAGCCTAGCTGCTTCATCAGGCAGAAGGGAGGAGAGGGAAAAGGAAATGATGAGGGTTTTAAGGAAGGGGGTAAGGAGCCATTCCAATCCCGGGACAGGAAAGACTTACCTTGGGGGAAAAAATGGAGGGTAAATAAATGCACACACACCCACACATTTACACAGACACAAGTACCAGACAAATGTACCATCGACTTTTTCGTATTTAGCTCCCTCAGTTGCTTCTCTACACCGGAAATACCTATTACTATGCCCCCCATTTCGGAATTAGTATGCTGATCAAATGATGGTACATTTTTTTTGTGTGTGTGTGTGTGTGTGTGTGTGTGTGTGTGTGTGTGTGTGTGTGTGTGTGTGTCTGTGTGTTTATTTGTTGCTATTACTGCCTGTGCCTCTTCGCCTGGTAAGTGTACTTCATCTATTTTTTACGTATATATATATATATATATATATATATATATAAAATGGTATAAAATAAAGATTTTTGACTTACCTAAAGTACAGGCTGGTCGATAGGAACACTAAACACAAACAAAAACACACAACCATTCGAGCTTTCGCCACCAGTGGTGGCTTCTTCGGGAAAAAGAGGGAGGAAGGAGAGGAGAAAGGGAAGGATACGGGTTTTAAGGAGGTGGAAAAGGAGCCATTCCAATCCCAGGAGTGGAAGGACTTACCTTGGGGACAAAAAGGAAGGTAAACAAATACACACACACTCACACATATCCACATCCAAACACACTTAGGCAGACATTTGTAGAAACCAAAGAAGTTGGACAGAGATGCCACTTCAGGCAGAGGCTCTGTCCACAGAACCGAGGCAAAGATGTTAAAGATGGCGGGCGGGAATTAGAATTTAGCGGAGGTTGAGACCAGGCGGGCAACGGGAAGAGAGAATGTGTTGAAGGGCAAGTTCCCATCTCCGGAGTTCTGAAAGATTGGTGTTGGTGGGAAGTATCCAGATAACCCGGACGGTGTAACACTGTGCCAAGATGTGCTGGCCGTGCACCAAGGCATGTTTAGCCACAGGGTGATCCTCATTACCAACAAACACTGTCTGCCTGTGACCGTTCATGCGAATGGACAGTTTGTTGCTGGTCATTCCCACATAGAACGCTTCACAGTGCAGGCATGTCAGTTGGTAGATCACGTGGGTGCTATCGCAAGTGGCTCTGCCCTTGATCGTGTACACCCTCCGGGTTACGGGACTGGAGTAAGTGGTGGTGGAAGGGTGCATAGGGCAGGTTTTACAACGGGGGCGGTTACAAGGGTAGGAGCCAGAGGGTAGGGAAGGTGGTTTGGGGATTTCATATGGATGGACTAGGAGGTTACGGAGGTTAGGTGAGCGGCGGAAAGACACTCTTGGTGGAGTGGGAAGGATGTCATGAAGGATGGATCTCATTTCGGGGCAGGATTTAAGGAAGTCGTATCCTTGCTGGAGAGCCACATTCAGAGTCCGCTCCAGTCCCGGAAAGTATCCGGTGACAAGAGGGGCACTTCTGGGGTTCTTCTGTGGAAGGTTCTGAATTTGGGGGGATGAGGAAGTGGCTCTGGAAATTTGTTTCTGTACCAGATCAGGAGGATAGCCGCGGGATGTGAAAGCTGATATTAGGTTGTTGGTGTACTGGTTCAGGGATTCGGGACTGGAGCAGACTCGTTTGCCACGAAGACCTAAGCTGTAGGGAAGGGAACGTTTGATGTGGAATGGATGGCAGCTGTCATAGTGTAGGTACTGTTGTTTGTTGGTTGGTTTGATGTGGACGGATGTGTGAAGTTGGCCGTTGGACAGATGGAGGTCGACATCAAGGAAAGTGGCATGGGATTTGGAATAGGACCAGGTGAATTTGATGGGACCAAAGGAGTTGAGGTTGAAGAGGAAATTCTGGAGTTCTTCTTCACTGTGAGTCCAAATCATAAAGATGTCGTCAATGAATCTATACCAAACTTTGGGTTGACAGGCTTGGGTGTCCAGGAAGGCTTCCTCTAAGCGTCCCATAAATAAGTTGGCGTACGAGGGGGCCATCCTGGTTCCCATGGCTGTTCCCTTTAGTTGTTGGTATGTTTGGCCCTCAAAAGTGAAGAAGTTGTGGGTTAGGATGAAGCTGGCTAGGGTATTAAGGAAAGAGGTTTTAGGTAGGGAATTGGGTGGTCGGCGTGAAAGGAAATACTCCATCGCAGCAAGGCCCTGGGCATGTGGGATGTTTGTGTACAAGGAAGTGGCATCAATGGTTACAAGGATGGTATCTGGAGGTAACTGGCTAGGCAAGGATTTCAGGCGATCGAGGAAGTGGTTGGTATCTTTGATGAAGGATGGGAGACTGCACATGATGGGTTGAAGGTGTTGGTCTATGTAGGCAGAGATTCGTTCAGTAGGGGCTTGGTAACCGGCCACAATGGGGCGGCCGGGATGATTGGGTTTGTGGATCTTGGGGAGTAGGTAGAAGGTGGGGGTGCGGGGTGTCGGTGGGGTCATGAGGTTAATGGAGTTAGGTGAAAGGTTTTGTAGGGGGCCTAAGGTTTTGAGGATTCCTTGAAGCTCTGCCTGGACATCAGGGATAGGATTGTGTTGACAAACTTTGTAGGTAGTATTGTCTGAAAGCTGACGCAGTCCCTCAGCCACATACTCCCGCCGATCCGGGTTATCTGGATACTTCCCACCAACACCAATCTTTCAGAACTCCGGAGATGGGAACTTGCCCTTCAACACATTCTCTCTTCCCGTTGCCCGCCTGGTCTCAACCTCCGCTAAATTCTAATTCCCGCCCGCCATCTTTAACATCTTTGCCTCGGTTCTGTGGACAGAGCCTCTGCCTGAAGTGGCATCTCTGTCCAACTTCTTTGGTTTCTACAAATGTCTGCCTAAGTGTGTTTGGATGTGGATATGTGTGAGTGTGTGTGTATTTGTTTACCTTCCTTTTTGTCCCCTAAGGTAAGTCCTTCCACTCCTGGGATTGGAATGGCTCCTTTTCCACTTCCTTAAAACCCGTATCCTTCCCTTTCTCCTCTCCTTCCTCCCTCTTTTTCCCGAAGAAGCCACCACTGGTGGCGAAAGCTCGAATGGTTGTGTGTTTTTGTTTGTGTTTAGTGTTCCTATCGACCAGCCTGTACTTTAGGTAAGTCAAAAATCTTTATTTTATACCATTTTCCTACCTGGAAGGTCTCCTTCTATAATATTATTTTCATCCTTTTGAACCTAACAATTACTTAGGTTCATTATTGCTCTGTTGCCTTTCGAAATCTTTTCTGTCCTCTTACTTTCTCCTTCTGTTTTTAATTTTACATTATATTCTCACCCTATATTCGCTCTCATTTAAGTTCATTTCGCTCTCATTCGCTCTCATTAAAGTTCATTTTTCTCCTGGCCAAATTAGCCACATACAACAATCAGTATTGACTTCTGAACTTTCACTAATAATACGACTAACGACTTTTCGTGTACGCTTTTCATCATTATTATTTTATTTTTTGTTATTTACCGCTTTCATCACTGCATCTCCTGTATAATACCTACCCGTTATCCACATTTACTGTGGTAATACTATTTCACAACTCCATTTTACAATAACCTATAATAACCATTTTCGGCTTTTCCTAGAAACTTCGCGATTATTTCCGATTCTCGTTTTTCCACATTTCCATTCATTCTTCCGACATTCGCGATCATTTTTCTAAACTTTCTATACGTTTTAACCCAATTATTCTGTCGTCAGCTTATTATTACTATTACTTCCGATTTCCTTTTTTCCACATTTCCGTTCATTCTTCCGACATTCCCGTTCATTTTTCAATAACTTTCTATCCGTTTTAATCCCATTATTCCTTCGTCAGATTATTATTATTATTTCCGATTCCCGTTTTTTCACATTTTCGTTCATTTTTCCGACATTCCCGTTCATTTTTCAATAACGTTTTAACCCTATTATTCCTTCGCCAGCTTATTATTATTATTGCCGAACCCCATTTTTCCACATTTCCGTTCATTCTTCCGACATTCCCGTTCATTTTTCAGTAACTTTCATACGTTTTTAACCCTATTATTCCTTCCTCAGATTATTGTCTACCTCATAGTCGTAATCTGCCACTACTAATCAGTCATTATAATACGCTTTCCTTTGATTTTCTCCTCCCTGTAATTTGTTTTGGACGCCAATACAACCACCAAACTATTGTGCATTACGTTGTTAACCAACTGTAGTTGACCTCAGTTTCCACCAGGTTCAACTTCAACAACTCTCTTGAACAACTTTATAGATTTCTATTTTCTTTGCTGAATCCTTTCGCTATCTATCCACCTTCAAAAATTTTTCTTTCCTTTCTAAATACTTTGAAGTCATTTATTCAACGCATAGTTCTCACTTTTCCATTCCATACATTATGTTACCCTACCTGGACCCCATCAAGTTTTACATACATTCCCTCCGCAAGCATGCTTTCATCCTCGCCAGATTACGGTCCCACATTTTGTTTATTCAGGCATGTCTAACATTTGGCATAACCCCCAAGGGCCTCACAATAAAAGTTCCCATCTCCGGCTGTAACCCATCCTTTCATCAAGCCCTACACCAATTCCAAACAGAACAATCCACAGCCCTCACCCGCCTAATCCTTAACCTATACATCAACTCCGCCAATGAACACACCTGTCAACTCCTATCCCTAATCAAAATCCTCAACCTTTCCTCTTCCGCATCCACACCCACAGTTCAGAACATCCTCCTACAGGCCAACCGGAAATTAGAACAACATGCCACCCTCCACCTCAAAAAACTATCCCAACTCCTTGTCACCCACCTCCGGAAAGGCAATACACTCTCCCTCAACACACACTCCCTCAACAACCACTCCAGTAAACCTCAAGCTCCTCTTATTGCACAGAAACCCAGTCTCTCCCATCTACTCAATCTCCCACTTCCAGCTCCACTCCCCCCCAAACCTTTAAATCCTACTGCACACAATCCGGAACCACGACATCCCAATTCAGTAGTTAACCTCTCCTCTAAACCGCTCTCCCAAACTGAAACCTCTGTCCTATCCAAAGGCCTCACCTTTAGCCCTACTCCCAAATTCAACCAAACAGCCCTTGTCAAAGATTTACTATCCTATACTCGTAGCCTCTGCTGGAGATATCACTTTGCCACGAAGAAAACTAACCCTACTCCTAATGATCCAACTCCACAAGACATGACTCAAATAGAACCTTGCCTGGAACAGTTCCGTCCTCCATCACAGCTAGACTCACCCGCTCTTCCTCAAAATCACCCTCTTCAAACCTTCCAGGAATTCCTTACTTCCAACCTTGCCTCTCAGTCTTTCCTAAAAAACCTTAATCCTACTCCCAACATTACTACAGCTGAATCCCGAGCCATCCGTGATCTGAAAGCTGACCGTTCCATCGTCATTCTCCCAGCCGACAAGGGATCCACAACCGTGGTACTTGATCGGCGGGAGTATGTGGCTGAGGGACTGCGTCAGCTTTCAGACAATACTACCTACAAAGTTTGTCAACACAATCCTATCCCTGATGTCCAGGCAGAGCTTCAAGGAATCCTCAAAACCTTAGGCCCCCTACAAAACCTTTCACCTAACTCCATTAACCTCATGACCCCACCGACACCCCGCACCCCCACCTTCTACCTACTCCCCAAGATCCACAAACCCAATCATCCCGGCCGCCCCATTGTGGCCGGTTACCAAGCCCCTACTGAACGAATCTCTGCCTACATAGACCAACACCTTCAACCCATCATGTGCAGTCTCCCATCCTTCATCAAAGATACCAACCACTTCCTCGATCGCCTGAAATCCTTGCCTAGCCAGTTACCTCCAGATACCATCCTTGTAACCATTGATGCCACTTCCTTGTACACAAACATCCCACATGCCCAGGGCCTTGCTGCGATGGAGTATTTCCTTTCACGCCGACCACCCAATTCCCTACCTAAAACCTCTTTCCTTAATACCCTAGCCAGCTTCATCCTAACCCACAACTTCTTCACTTTTGAGGGCCAAACATACCAACAACTAAAGGGAACAGCCATGGGAACCAGGATGGCCCCCTCGTACGCCAACTTATTTATGGGACGCTTAGAGGAAGCCTTCCTGGACACCCAAGCCTGTCAACCCAAAGTTTGGTATAGATTCATTGACGACATCTTTATGATTTGGACTCACAGTGAAGAAGAACTCCAGAATTTCCTCTTCAACCTCAACTCCTTTGGTCCCATCAAATTCACCTGGTCCTATTCCAAATCCCATGCCACTTTCCTTGATGTCGACCTCCATCTGTCCAACGGCCAACTTCACACATCCGTCCACATCAAACCAACCAACAAACAACAGTACCTACACTATGACAGCTGCCATCCATTCCACATCAAACGTTCCCTTCCCTACAGCTTAGGTCTTCGTGGCAAACGAGTCTGCTCCAGTCCCGAATCCCTGAACCAGTACACCAACAACCTAATATCAGCTTTCACATCCCGCGGCTATCCTCCTGATCTGGTACAGAAACAAATTTCCAGAGCCACTTCCTCATCCCCCCAAATTCAGAACCTTCCACAGAAGAACCCCAGAAGTGCCCCTCTTGTCACCGGATACTTTCCGGGACTGGAGCGGACTCTGAATGTGGCTCTCCAGCAAGGATACGACTTCCTTAAATCCTGCCCCGAAATGAGATCCATCCTTCATGACATCCTTCCCACTCCACCAAGAGTGTCTTTCCGCCGCTCACCTAACCTCCGTAACCTCCTAGTCCATCCATATGAAATCCCCAAACCACCTTCCCTACCCTCTGGCTCCTACCCTTGTAACCGCCCCCGTTGTAAAACCTGCCCTATGCACCCTTCCACCACCACTTACTCCAGTCCCGTAACCCGGAGGGTGTACACGATCAAGGGCAGAGCCACTTGCGATAGCACCCACGTGATCTACCAACTGACATGCCTGCACTGTGAAGCGTTCTATGTGGGAATGACCAGCAACAAACTGTCCATTCGCATGAACGGTCACAGGCAGACAGTGTTTGTTGGTAATGAGGATCACCCTGTGGCTAAACATGCCTTGGTGCACGGCCAGCACATCTTGGCACAGTGTTACACCGTCCGGGTTATCTGGATACTTCCCACCAACACCAATCTTTCAGAACTCCGGAGATGGGAACTTGCCCTTCAACACATTCTCTCTTCCCGTTGCCCGCCTGGTCTCAACCTCCGCTAAATTCTAATTCCCGCCCGCCATCTTTAACATCTTTGCCTCGGTTCTGTGGACAGAGCCTCTGCCTGAAGTGGCATCTCTGTCCAACTTCTTTGGTTTCTACAAATGTCTGCCTAAGTGTGTTTGGATGTGGATATGTGTGAGTGTGTGTGTATTTGTTTACCTTCCTTTTTGTCCCCTAAGGTAAGTCCTTCCACTCCTGGGATTGGAATGGCTCCTTTTCCACTTCCTTAAAACCCGTATCCTTCCCTTTCTCCTCTCCTTCCTCCCTCTTTTTCCCGAAGAAGCCACCACTGGTGGCGAAAGCTCGAATGGTTGTGTGTTTTTGTTTGTGTTTAGTGTTCCTATCGACCAGCCTGTACTTTAGGTAAGTCAAAAATCTTTATTTTATACCATTTTCCTACCTGGAAGGTCTCCTTCTATAATATTATATATATATATATATATATATATATATATATATATATATATATATATATATACTGTCGCACCTCAGTTGTATAAGGCTTACCTAGGCACGAGGAGCTCTGTCTAGGCGGACATGTACTTCCCTAGCTTTGCGCTGAATTAAAGATTCCCGATAAATGCAAGCTAAGTAGGGGGCCAATGCCACAGAATAGTCTTTGTAAAACCGAACTGGTATTCCATCTGGACCAGCAGACTTTTTCGTATTTAGCTCCCTCAGTTGCTTCTCTACACCGGAAATACCTATTACTATGTCCCCCATTTCGGAATTAGTATGCTGATCAAATGATGGTACATTTGTGCGGTCCTCCTGCGTGAAAGATTTCTTAAAGGTTAAATTTAGAACTTCAGCTTTTAGTTTGCTTTCTTCTATTACTGCCCCGGAATGATCAACGAGTGACTGGACAGTGGGCTTTGACCCGCTTACTAACAAAAATGAAGAACTAGACTGGCAAATTAAATTTGACACAAATTAAATTAAGATACTTGGCTGTTTACGATGTGGCACTGGTGGCAGCCTTTCACCATATCTACATCTCAATTTAGTGGCACAGTCTAACCCCTCCATAATCATAGGTGAGAAATCCTTGGTACACAAAGCATCTGTCTTTTGGTAAGGAACCTGATGAGGTGCACCCTATCTGATATGGAGAGGTCAAAAAAGTTAAAGAATCTAAAGCAAACTAGTTTTTGGGGTTCATGTCTATTACAAAAGGAAGTCAAAGTGCAGACCACACGTTTGTACATAGCAGGAACCATAAAGTGCTGTAAAAATTGGAATAGATTGTTTGCTGCAGCTCTCCAAACAGTAACCAGAGAAAATGCCAAATAACCCAAGTCCTTGTAGGCTTGTGAATTCAATAATGCCACATCTTCCCTAATGTCAACTTGTAATTTGAGCACTTTGTGTAACACATAAATGAGAGAAAGGCCAGCTTGTTGTGAAACATCAGCACTGTTAACATAAAATTGATATCTACATGCATATCTGTAGAAAGTGGTTAAGAGAGACATACAGGTGCTATATGTCCCTTCTTTTCACACTTGTTACAAGTCACGTCATTTAGGGCATATGGCTAGAGGTCTGTGCGGATAAGAAAAGTGTTATCCGTATCCGCAAGGCCCATATCTGCAACAGTTTATCCACATACACAGATATTAAAGTTTTGAATGGATAATAGCAATAGATAGCAGTATTTAATACCATGATATGTAATGATATAATTATCGTTAGTGTCATTTCTACGACAACTTAAATACTTTTGACTTCTCAAATCACACTAACTGTTTTAGACCTACTCCAAAACAGGCTATTCCAAACAGGAAAACATTGACTCTCCGGTCAGACACAGTAGTGCTTCAGAAAAGTGTAGTCAGAGCGCTAAGTCAGCTGTTCAATACAGGCAACTTCTTAAACTTCAGTGGTTAAAACTGATTGGCATAAAGGAGATTTTAGTGTGTTTACATTAAAAAAAAGAAACTGTTCTTTTGGAGTTTTACAAAAGGGACACTATTTTCTCCATATTTAGGCACAAGAGGTAACATAACACAAAGTAAAGCACATCATTTCAAGTGTTAAAACTACTGTCTACTTGTAATTGGTAACTGTCAGCAACAAGAGAGAATGTCGGCTGCAGCTGTGGTCAGCCTATACAATCTAACACTGTGTACCTTCCTAATTATGTTACTTTCACTGTACACTGTATCTGATTATGAAAGTTGCTAAAAATGCTATTGTCAATCTTTATTACTTCCATCACCGTTTATCTAATACATAAACATGAATGTTTATTTGTATTTTATGCTTGGTTTTACTGTTCATTCGGTTGTGATGAAACTTTGTGCCTCAGCGGAGTGGCCGAGTAGATTGAGGTACTATGCTCCGAAGCGCAAGGCCCCCCCCCGTTGGGGGTTCGAATCCCCCCTCGGGCCCCAGGGGGCTCACGGTTCTTTCGTGAGTACGTGCGTGGTGAGCATGGGGTCCCGAGCTAATGCAGTCTTTCTTCCTTCTTTACTTCCCAGACTGCATTTCCTTTCCCCCTCCCCTTCTTTCCTATCCTCACTCCTTCCCCTCCCCACTGGGGAACTGATAACCTTAGTAGTTTAGTCCCCCTATCCCAACCAAACAACCCAACCCAACCCCAACCCCCTCGAGCATGGATGTTTGTGCTGTCTTTAGTATAAGGTAGTTTGTATGTTTAGGGACTGATGACCCTGCAGTTAAGTCCCATAAGTTTAACAAACATTAGAACATTTTTTGAAAATTTACCAACATATTGCTTGCACTTTTGAGATGGTTATTGACATAATTGAATGACTGTAAGACACATAGTTAATGAGATATGACATAATAAACAATGAAATGCGCAGTAAATTGCTGCATGTCTTCTCTCTCCTGCTAAACCACTGGACTGATTTTAACCGAATTCGCTGCACATATTCCTTCCTTGATATAACAATCGATGTAGGGGTAAGAACCGCAGCACATAGTTCAGGAGAAACTGTGCCATCTCGAGAAATCCAGATCCACAAGCAACTTTGAACGGTAAAATGTCTTTGTTGACAAGATTGATAAGTTTTTAGGTCATGGTTGTCTCCAAATTTGGCAGAACCTTGGGGGCTTTTGCATCTGTCTTGGTATTTAAATAAGTAATTATGCTATTTTGTCCTGTCTCAAATGAATGTTCCAGCAAATTTAAGTTCCGCTTTTGTTTCCAGAGTAACAGTATACGCTTTTACGTGCAAAACAGGCCACTAAATTGTTGATCTTTTCCTTGCCATCAAATTTGTGTCCAATTTTTCCCCAAATTGATGATTTAAATTTGTTTTCCTTCACTAATGTCAAATTACCTCTTTTCACATTATACGATATAGTATCCATTTATGTCATGTTCATTTTAAGAAAGAACTGTCACTGTATTCACTACGATATACATTGGCACTCGGTCACTACAAAGCACCAACTGAAGCAGCGGAAATTTAGCATGGCACCTCTGGTGAGCAGTGGGCCGGTTTGTCACCCAGATAGCACTTGACAGACCGCAGATAAGACACAGTTGTGTAAATGGATTAGGCACAGGTCCCTCAGGTACTGCTGTGGCCATGGGATGAGGACAACAGACGTCCACTCTACCTGGGCCCTGCAAGGATTTGAAGAATGTCCACAGACTTGAAAGTTTTCAGCTAACATTTCAACATACATACTGGGCAGATACCTCACTCTCTATCTGCATACAACATGCAGATATCCACATCGTTCACAATTTTATCTGCAAAGTAAGAAATATCATGGATATATCCATGTATATCCGCATCTGCGCAGACCTCTACACACAGCCCTGTGCTTTTGCACAGAACAGTAAAGGCAAGATGAAAGTGTGGTGCACTTTATTGCTATAGTGGTGAAAGTTGTTGTTTTGTGTGTTTTTGTCATTTCCTGTGCTTTGTGAAGGCCATGTTTGTACAGATGTTGTGTCATCCTCACTTGAGAACTAATAGATTCCCTATGACTGGAAACAGGAGCTACTGCAGCTGTGAAGCACCAAGTGTCAACTTGATCACCTGCAGCAAGAGATACCTCAAAAGATTGGACAGTGTTTAATACTTATATCAAAGATGGGTTTTCACATTTTACTGATGGATGAGCGCATAAGCAGGTTCTAATTGATTGGGTTGCAGCAGTTATTCATATATGAGGAAGTACACTCAGGATAGTGTAACATGGAGAGATATATCAACCAGTATTCAGCCTGAAGACCACCATCGTCGCTGCCGCCACAACTACCACCCACCACCACCACCACCACCACCACCAACAACAACAACAATAAAACCGAGATGGAAAATTGTGGAGAAACCTTAATAGATCAGGCTTCTCACTCATGTAGTGAAATGCATGCAGTATGCATATGTTGATTTTTGTTTGGGTATGAGTAAAAATTCATCCATCATTTCAGAAAGAGAATGCCTTATTTGCACATAGTAATAATTACATGCTCATAGTAATGACCTATAATTAATATTAATCAATTATTGATAGTAATATGCTCAGATAGTATAAAAACAGAAAAATGCTGTTTAAAATGGGAAATGGCTTGCAATAAAATCTTCAATTATCACTGAGCTTTGTTTGGTAACTGATACGCAGGATGCCAGATTCAGTAGGGTTTTTTATTGCAGTAAAGAACTCAGTCACATCTACTGAGGATGTTACAGATTCTGAATGAGAAATAATGTAGATAAAGTAAACATCAAAAGTTTATTTATGACAGTAGATCACATGCCTCAGTAGTTGCAGTGATAAAACACTTCAAGGAAATACTTTGAAATATTATGCAGTAATTTTCTCCTGATACTGAGGTAAAAGCTGTTGCCACCAAAGTCTCTACTTTGGGAACAATAAGTCCAAAACCACAGGGGACAATTGCCCCCACCCCTGAGCCAGAGAACCAACAACTATCTCTGGCTACTCCCACAAGGAAGGGCTCCCTCGACACCCTTCCTCCTAAGGTCTCTCCCACTGGTACAGTGGATACCAGTGAGTGGCCGAAAAAGCCACTACCTGCTGGTCGCAGGGTCTCAAGGCATCCTCAGTCCCTGAGACTGCGGCAGCAAAGCTCTCCCAGCAGGAGAGACTGAAGGACCAGCAGGAGAAAAAGAAAAACAAAAAGACAGAACCCCTCTTGGCTTCCGAGCCACAACAACAAACGTCTGCCTCAGAGGACGAAGTGGAGATTCTCACGTCCCCTGAGGACTTGGCTATTGCCATTCCTCAGAAGTGATGGACGTTGAGGCTCTGCCTTCGCTGTCAGCGACAGCAAACGACCCTGCAGACCCCACTGCAACTTCCAAATCAGCATGTCCCAGCGACCAGGAGCCACTGTGATCATGCAGTGGAACTTTGGCGGTTTTTCTGCCATTTGTCTAAGTTGCAGCAATTGTTGTGCCGCTTCCCAGCATTCTGTGTTGCTCTGCAGGAAATTTAGTTTCCTGCACAGAGGACCCCAGCCCTTCGTGGATATTGGGGCTATTACAACAATCATTCTATCTATCTGGCAGAGTTTAGGTCTACGTTTTCGCAATCATCCCAAGTGCTGCTGTGACTCTCATCACGACCCTGGAGGTAGTGGTTGTTCGCATCCGGGCAATAGAGGAATTTACCATCTGTTCTCTTTACCTTCCCTCGTATTTTGTTGTCTCTCCTGCTGACCTTGCTGAATTGGTCGCCCATTTACCCCAACCGTTTCTCCTCTTGGGTGACTTCAATGCCGATCATGCCTTGTGGGGTGAAATGGAGATCACGGGCCATGGCAGAGACTTTGAGAATCTTTTAACACAGCTTGACACTTGCATTGTAAACAGTGGGGCCCCACACACATGGCTCTTTCTCTGTCATCGATCTGTCCATTTGCAGGCCAAGTCTACTTCCGCATTTATCTTGGAGGGTCCACGATGACCTTTGTGGGAGCGACCACTTCCCTCTCCTTTTGTCGCTCTCACAATTTGACCCAGCAGACCACCTGCTCCGATGGTCCCTCCATAGGGCTGACTGGCAAAGCTACATCTCTACAGCTGTGCCCACTACTCCGTTACAAGTTAACATCGATGTGGTGGTTCAACATCTAACTGAGGACATTGTTTCCGCCACTGAAGCAAATGTCCTGACTACCATAGGCTCACTTTGGCGCAAGTCGGTGCCTTGGTGGGCGCAGTAGATAGCTGACGCTATCTGGGAGTGTTGATGGGTGCTTCAACACCACCCCATTACAGAACATCTGATTGCTTTTAAGCAACTCTGAGCCAGAGCTCGGTGACTGATCCAACAGAATAAGCAGACTGTTGGGAGCAATACATAGCCACCATAGGTCCTGTGCCTCCCCTTCTCGATTGTGGTCACAGGTAAAACACCTATTCGGGTACCGCCCACCAAGTGGAATCACGTCAACAAATTCAATGTGCTCTCTGTACTGACCTGGCGGTTATTGCTGAGCACATGGCAGGATATTTTGCATGTTGCTCTGTGACCACAGCCTACAGTGCAGAATTCCGCACCCTCAAAGAGCGGGTTGAGCAGAGGCAATCGTCCTTCCACACGCATAGACAGGAACTGTACAACGCCCCATTTAGTGAATGGGAGTTCAAGACTGCCCTAGCTACATCCCTCGATACCTCTCCTGACCTGGACAGTATTCACAGCCAGTTTGTCCATCACCTCTCAGCGGACTTTCAACACCAGATACTTGCCCTTTACAATTGACTCTGGATAGAAGGCCTTCTCCCATCTCAGTAGCGGGGCAGTACTATCATCCCCAGTGATGAAACCAGGCACAGATCCGTTGGACGCAGAGGAGAGCTATGGCCCCATCAGTCTCACCAACATTCTGTGCAAGATCCTTGAATGTATGGTGAATTGCCGGCTTCTGTGGCTACTGGAGAATCGGAGTCTACAACAGGGAGACTTCCATCAGGGCTATTCAACTATCGACAATCTTATGTCCCTGGAATTAGCTATACTCATAGCATTGACTTGCTGAAAACATCTTGTCGCAGTCTTTTTTGATCTCCGTAAGGCATTTGATACAACCTGGCATCATCATATTCTCTCAACGCTTTACGAATGAGGCTTACGTGGTCCCCTCCCAATTTTGATACAGAACTTCCTCTCACTCCAATCTTTTCAGGTTCGGATTGGCACCTCTCTTAGCTCCCCTCAGGTGTTAGAGAATGGCATCCCACAGGGCTCTGTTCTTAGTGTACCCTTATTTTTAATCGCTATTAATGGTCTAGCCACGGCAGTAGGAATGTCTCTCTCTTCCTCCTAGTTTACTGACGACTTTTGCCTGTACTTTAGCTCAGGCAGCATTGGCGTTACTGAATGGCAGATGCAGGGAGCCATCCGAAACACCCAGTCTTGGGCCTCTGCGCATGTTTTCCAATTTTTTGCGCAGAAAACCCATGTCATGCACTTTTGTCGTTGTCGGGTAGCTCATCTGGACGCTGAATTATACCTGAATGAATGCCTTTGCATCAAAAAGACACACTGCTTCCTAGGCATGCTCTTCGATGCCCAGCTGACTTGGGTGCCACATCTTCGCCAACTGCAACAAAAAATCTGGTGACATCCTCCGCTACCTCAGCCACACTGGTTGGGGAGCTGCTCGCCCCACTCTACTGCACCTGTATAAGTCACTTAATCAGTCACACTTGGATTATAGCAGCAGTCTGTTGTATTATTCTGCAGCTCCATTTGCACTGCGGGTCTTGGATCCGGTCCATCACAGTGGCATCCATTTAGCAATATGAGCCTTTCGTACAAGTCCTGTGACAAGCCTTCAAGCTGAGGCTGCGGTTCCTCCACTGCGATTCAGAAGGCAACAGCTGATGGCTTCGTATGTTGCCCATATTTATGCCTTACCTCACCACCCAAATCACATGCTCCTCTCCCCAGCTGTCACACTCCCTTTCTCACGACAATGGCTGATGTCGGGTCTCCCGATTGCGGTTCGTGTTTGTTCCCTTCTTTCTTCCCTAGAGTCCCTTCCCATCCCTCTCACCTTTCAATACCGTTCTCATACTCCTTGGATCATTCCTTGCCTCCAGCTTCAGTTGTCGTGAGACTCAAAAGCCTCTGTTGCACAAACTGTCACCAGTGACTGCTATCCCCCTTATCCACCTGCATACACAGCACCTTACCAGAAAGTACATCATCAATGAAAAGTAGAAACTGAAATAGTGGAGACAGAGAGATGGCGGCATGTCACCCAATGTTTTGGACAGTCCGACTGGCCATGATGCACAAAACAACTTGGAAATGAGCGGAGCGATGGCTGCACAGATTGCTGGTGACTGACCTGCTTATGCTGCGATTGTAGCTGCTGCTGAGAGTGAAATTGGCTGACTTGACGTTGGGATCTCTGTGTACTGCAGCCACTGTGTTGTCTTCTGATGTAGGTGTAGGAGAGGGCTGAACAGTGAACATAGCACACCATCCCTCAATCTTATTTCCTTCCATCCAGGAAACTTCTAAAGACTGTGATATTTGCAAAATATTTGAGAGGGACAAGTTTTTACACTGAAGAGCATGACATCACACCTCCCAATCGGGGGCTAAGCAAATAATAGCATCCCCTCGCCTAAATGGTGATGATGACAACTTAGTCTCTGGAACTTACCCATTCAGGCACAATGAGATTGATGAGCTTGCTTACAACAGTGATAAAATTCCATTCTAGCAGCAATAACTTGAATATGATTACAGTAATCAGTAATCAATAGGCCGGGGGGGGGGGGGGTGTTCATGGTAGTAGTTGACACTGTGACATACAACATTAGTGAAATCCATGAAAGAAATAACATCTGACACAACATTGCATTTGTAACTCCAAAACCTTGAAAACTGTTGTTCATATGCATCCCATTCTTCTGCAAATTCATCATATTTATGAAAAGGTGGACAACACAAGCAGCAGGCATTGTGGACTTGGAGGACAGAAGTGAGAGAGTTCTGGTCTGACACATCTGTGATTAACAATTGTAGAATTTGAGTCTGATGTTGCAAAGTAGTAACAAAACCCTCTTGCTGTTCTATTAGCCTACAAAAGAATCTAGTTTGTTCCACTATCTATCATTGTACTATGGAATGGAAATACAAACACGTCCATCGCCAGCGAAATAATGTCCTAATCTAGTAGTATGGCTAATACTAACAGTGGCTTGAAGGAACAATTCACTCAATATTATACATAAGAGCGGAAACACACACACACACACACACACACACACACACACTCAAGTGAAGATGAGTGCGGCTGTGCATATCCTTAAGTAGGACCTGTGCAGCGAGCTGTATTGGTCACAGGCATTAGCTGTAGTCACTTACAGTGCTCACCATGGCAAGCATGGCTTTTCCTTATGGGCACTCATAACAGATATCCTATGTATTTTACAGTGCTAACAACAGGTTATACAATGATGGAAAGTGCTTTGAAGTACAGTAAACTTTCAAAACAAGTATGTGATATGTATAAGTTGTAAACCAATAACTGCCTTTACTCAGCTCCAATCCTCAGAAGTAGATATGAAGTGTTATACATTCAGTGATATTTTAGCAATGAATATTGTGGTTGTGCTTTCGAAATACTGTCTGAAATTGTAATCAGTGAGATGCTTTGTCATTTTTATTTGAATTTTCAGTTTCCTTCAAAAGTTGGGTAGGTGACAACAGAAAGTATAGTACGAGTCCTATATTTGATACATTCAGTCATGCTTCTAATTCACACATTAATACAATGTGTGTTATAAACTGGCAGATAGTGGTATACATTAAGAAAATTAATAGATGAAGAGGAGTTAAGGACAGAAGGAATGCATCAGACTAATTTTGTTTCTTGTACAGTTGATTAACATAAACTTACCAAGTATTGAAAATATCCAAATAATATAGGTTTACCATTCCTGACATTTTGATTCTCACATTGTGTACAGTCATTAAACTTAGGTTATTTGAAACTATAAATACAACCTAAATTGAAGTATTACTGTCTTAATACAGGAGCCGGAAAACTACACATCAGTTGGCATTTTCACTCACTTTAGACTCAGTTGAACTCTCATCACTAGATTTTGTTGCACCAGATGAGCAAGTATTTGATTACTGGACTGATGGAATCAATGCACTTTTAGGTAAGTTTTTACAATTGTTTCTCTATTATGGTGTGTTTTACTATTCTGATGTTGTGGCAGAAATTATGATGCACATTATTTTGTAGGAAATAAAATGACAAGTAAGGAAACTGTTAGTGATCTGGAAACACTCCTGTCTATGGACATAAAATTGCGACTATTAGATGCGGAAGGGATTGACATTCCACAGGATCCTCCACCAATACCGGCTGATCCTCCAAACTATGAATTTTGTTATGATCTGAAATGATAGTAAATTTTTAGTAAATAGATTTGAGTGATATTGTTACATATACCAAAGATTAATCTTATGTCATAATTTTACATTGCATTCATTTTTTTTTTATTTATTATTCTTTGTAGCCCTGTATTTATTCTCATTTTTATTGATTATCTGTTACCTCCAGGTTTAGTAGGAAATTAAGAACATTGTCATTCCAATCAAGTGTTCTTCAGTCAATTAAAGCTATACTTTTATTGTGGGTGATTTACCTCTATGAAGTGTGCTGGTTATTGTTTGTCAGTTAAAGATTTTATGACAGTTTCAGACTAGAGATTTATTTTTAAAGACTGATGTATTAATTGCAGAATGTAGAAAATTGCATTTCATTGCTACAGGATCTGTGAGGAAGCTGTAGAAAGACAAAGTAAATAATTTCAGAAGAAAACAGTAAATACCACAATGTTTTTATAAAGGGATGTAATCTCATTTGTTTATATTTGTATAATAATGTTAGATGATGTGTTTTATCCAAATAAATGTGCAGTGCTGTACTTTTGTAATGATACAGCAAACATATGGTGCTCAATCTCCTTATGAGCCTTTTTGCAGCCAGTGGCACTGCCATTTCATTTTACATAATTGTTTTGTGCAGTACCATTCGTGTTCAAGAATAATTGTGATTTTTGGATCTGTTTGTATTGAACATTTGTACAAAGCATTTTTACCAAAACATTCATATTTCATGTATTCCAGTATTATACTGTGTGTGTTTACTACTGAAATATAAAAGTTTTTGAAACAAAAATGTTTTTCTTTTTCTCTTGATTGACTGCTCTTCTGTAAAGCCATTCAAACAAATGAATTACTTTGAAACTGAATGTTTAAAATCATGAAACTTTGCACACACACCTTTATGGCCACAAATAGCCTTAAGTGCTGAAGAATGGTTGTCAAAGAACATGGGGAAAGATAAGGAATATGTTGGTAGGAAAAGGAGGATGGGGTTCTTAAAATGTTTTGGATGACAATGCTGGTTATAGGAAGCTAGAGAGCAGGATGGTTGTATGACTGGATGGTGTACTGCTGTGAAAATGAGATACTTTGAGGCCATCTAAAATTACACAGGTACTGAAGAAGTTGTTTAAGTCTTCGCCATCGTGCCATGGAAAGAGTTGTGCAACTGCACAGCAGAGGTTGCAGATAGCCACAGTTTGTCAGTGTTTGTGTGATTGGTCAGTTGTATCACCTATTTCCAATGCTTCAAAGTAGTTGCATCAATGTTAGTGGATGATATTGCTGTTTTCATAATATATGGCTGCATTATGAAATCATATATTTTTTGCTGCAGAAGTATGTATGGAGCATTCTGTTATGGTGTTCACTTTTCATCACCCTTCTCTATGCCCAGCTGTGGAATTTAAATAGCGCAAATTGTTAAGTCCTGCGATCTGCAGGAATGACAACAACTCCTAAATTGCTAATGGTTTATTAAACAAAAGAACCTTCTGGGCATACAATAACACAACGTCAAGAAAACAGATGGTCAGTCACTTAGGGACAACAAACAACGAGTATAATAGTGAAACATACAAACAGACAATAAACTATTCCAAGTGGAGCTAGGCCAAGGCAAAACAACTACACTACTGAGCAAACTACGCTGAGTGCGGTGGCAGCTGGATCCAGTGTAGTAGCGGCTGGTGGCTGAGTATGCACAGCCCTCAACACTCCATCAGTGCGCTTATGTAGCCGGCATCGGCGGTACTCTGCTGTGATTGGTTGGGCACTATCACTTGGCTGACCATAATGTAGTGCCGCCGTATAGCGCCATTTCTTCTGCCATTGGCCATTGTTTGTGTTTATGTTATTACATGTGAGTGCCTACGAAATTGAGCTCAGCACCCCGCCTTGGCTGCCTGTTAAGTGGGCACTTTACATGGTCAGGGACTGCTGCAGCACAAATCACTGCAACACAGTTTCCACTGTACTAAAAACTCCTGTGTTTGAAAGATGAAATTGGTGTAATTTTCTTACTGTAGAAATATTATCGATCAACTGGCATTAAAAAAGGCAAAAATTACAAGATGGAACTGTGTAGAAAGGGAATATTAAATATTGCCAAACATAAGTATTGTTTTCAGTACTAATGTTACTCAGATGGCTTGCCAAGTGAAGAACTATATGCCCAAATTAATGTAACAATAAGCAAACACTTATTTGCATTGGAGTGCAGTATTTTTCATAAAATAAAGTGGCATTGTTGAAACAGTTTTTACCTTTGGTGTCGCCTCCCCCCCCCCCCACCCCGATTCACTTCTTTATCTGGCAGCATTTATCTTTTGACAGCTTCCACACATTCCACATCATGATCTCCCTCCCATACAGTCTAACCACCAGGGTGGCATCACATATGAATGACAAGCAGTCCTTCTCCAAATACGTTGAGGCCTTTTCATACTGAAATTACTCTCCTCACTTGTCTCTACTATTCTTCCAACTGTGGTATTCTGCTCTCCAACCATTGTATGCAATATAGGTCTCTGTCCCTACATCCCTCCTGTCTCCAAAAACTTGCTGCACAAATCATATTCATGTAAACTAGTTTTACCTACCATAGCGGATTTCCACAATGCGCAGAAGAATGCAACATGGTGGCAGAATTCTAAAACTATCAAAAGTGAAGCAGAAGTTAACTTCCTTTAGCTGAATTTCCTAAATCTGTATTCACAAGGGGGAAAAAAAAAGAAGGAAAATTTAATTCCGAGTTAAGTTAATTTTAAAACTTTAGTAATGTAGAAACTAGTGCAGTTTTAATATTTACTGTGCGTACTGCATCCAATCTAACCAGCACAGTTTCATATTTTCTATACATGAACGATATGATAACATCTTGAGACGCTATCAGTAAATGTACTATATATTGAAGCAGACCACTGTTTGATGGAAAAAATTATACCAATATACTTTTAAATCGATTTGTTACAAAACGTCACGTGAATTTGATGTGTGAGATTTGGAAAAGTAACATCAAGGTTTAAGGCTATTCAATAATGAGTGCTAAAATAGGGCTTTTCAACACCAAAGGAGATAAAGCAATGTTGGAGTGATATTGTACGAGATGAGGAGAAACCGATCTTTCAATTATTAATCTCAGCAAAATGGTTAAATAAATAAATTTTAGGAAACATTCATCCATTTCACACAAGAAGCTAACAAAGCCCCTCTGCAAATGAGTTTCTTATACCTTCGAAAGTTCTGTAAGAAGAGGAAATTACAGTTGTGAATAATGCACAATTTGTAAATTCATCTGCTATGTGGTGATGGCTGCACCCTCTGAGGTGCCATATGACGGATTGTGCAACCATTCCTGCCAGAGGTTCAAGTAATCCTTCAGGAACGCGCGCGCGCTTGTCGCCTTTAGCATATTTTAGTTTAAGTAGTAAGTCTAGGGAGCGATGACCCTATCAGTTTGGTCCCTTAAACAAAATGCATGCACAATTGTGCAGTTCTGATTTTGCGCACTTTATTTCTTTGTGATTCATGCTAGGAAGTTCGGGCATGCATCACACAATCATGGATGGACTGTGGTAATGTGCGCCATACGTTGTAGTTCCACATTTCTACACTGGGTGTCATCAGCAGTCGGCGAAGTCGGCAAACGTCCAGTACAGTTACAATGGCAGCAAGAAAGACCTGTTGACAAGGTGTTGATATCCTTGTTTTGACATGTGAAGCTATCATATCTGACAGCCAGTTTATTCTGCAAGATCCTGTGATGTTGTTGTGTCAGTTTTTTCAGAGGCATGTTACTGTAAGATAGTCCATATCTTAAAAAATTGTAGTGAAGAACAGAAACAGACAATTGTTTGGGTAAAAAAATTTTGAAAATGAATTTATTTTCTTATTTGTAATGAATTACTGTATGTATTTTGTATCTTATCTGACCCTCTCTATATTACTATCACATCACATACAACCTTAGGTCTGAAAGGAATAAGCATCACTTACTCAAGGGGGTCACATGTGAATCTAGTCACGTGGTTTACCTACTGAGTTGTAAACATATTCAATATGTCTCAGGAAATTGCATTATAGTTTGATATTTAGTTTCAAATTGTGCAGAATTCTGTGTGTGCATGACTACTAACAAGCTGGCTTTTTGCATGAATGGCTACTGCCAAACTGTGGCCAAGAGAGGGCTAGACAACCCAACTATTTAGGGTTTGGTGTAACATATTACACTACATGTTTCTCTGTGATGGCTCAAGAAATATCAGTAAGATCCCTTTATTTATTTTTCCCCTTATTTATATTACTTTATGTATATTCTGAGTTAAGAACTGTTACTGGCACCAGAATCTTAAGTCTGTGCAGGTTCCTGGACGTCAGAAGACTCAGAGATTATAAGTGAGAACACAGTGTGTGAAACAACTTCTCTTTGCTGCACCTTGAATAAGCAAGATATTAGTATTAGAAGAAAAAACAAAATTATTGACATTGTTAATATAAACTAGGAACAGTTCAGACATGTATTATGTCATACTTTTGTCAAATTAATATGTTCGGGGTTACAATAAACCTCAAAGTTACTGAAACTGTAAAGAAAGTTTTTATTCAGTAGTTCAAAAACTGACAAGTTATTTCCCCAAAGATAAGACAGTGAAACAGAATCTGCAAACAGTAGTAAGTCATTGAGATTTGACATTTTAATTGCACGGATAGAAACTCTCCCTAAAACAACATATCATTTGTGCCTGTGCCCCCTAGCTTTGCTAGACCCTGTCCCTAATCTCATGTGACAGCTTTATGTGGTGAGAGACGGTCTATCCAATTTACTTGTTGTTCACGCAAGTTTAGAATATTATTGGAAGGAAACAAAGTGGCATGCTATTTTATATTTTCAGGAGACAGAGATCTAGTTCTGCTGATGGAGACATTTAAATGTGAAAAACTATAGGGAGATCAATTTGGGTAGGTTTCATGAATGATTGACCATAGTTCACTTTCCAATGGAAGATTTATTTGAGATGTGTTCTTGTTATGATTATACAAGTGGACAATCTTTGAGTGTGGTATCGGTTGGTTTAATGTGAGATGATGAGATGATTAGTCCAAGGTATGAACATTGGCACCTCAGCTAATGAAATGGAAATGATTGTTGTTCTTTTGTGTAGCTTTTTTAGTTCTGCTGAGGCACTCGCTCAGGCATGTAATGTGTTGACTCACTAATAAGGGATTTGGAGTAGACTATGTAGATAATGACTACAGTGTTTCCCACATAGCTGGCCCGTCAGTCATAGTCTGCATGGTCGCCACGGTCGGGAGTTCGAATCCCCCCTCGGGCATGGATGTTTGTGTCGTCTTTAGTATAAGGTAGTTCATAAGTAGTTTGTAAGTTTAGGGACTGATGACCCCATAGTTAAGACCCTTAAGCTTAACAAACATTTGCACATTCATTTCCCACATACTGTTAATGCGGCGAAGATTATTGTTAAAGCATGTAGATTTATACAGTTTTGTTTTATAGTGCATAATCAATTTGTAGGTAGCAAACAAATTCATTGCTGTGACCTGGGGCTTGTTATTAGATTGCCTGCACTAGAAAGTGATTTGTGAACATTATTAGGCATTTGCAAAGTTTTGTTATATCTGTAAATTGCCAAAAGCAATGCTACACCTGTCGACATTAACTACCGTGGCACATAAATATGCTAGTATTTAGACCACAAGCTAATTCATACCATACTTTGTAAATTGTCAGGTGTAGCCTACCACAAATTCCTTAGAGACTTCAAAGCTCCCTCTAGTACTATGAAGGCTACTCTTAACACACATCCTATATTCTTGTCAGTGTTGTTTTATATACAGTAGAACCCAGTTTTTACACTTTGCAAGGGATTTAAAAAAGAAAAAAAAAAAAAAAAAACTGACAAGAGAAATGCGAGAAACAATGTTTTAAGCGGTAAACTTTGCTTATAGATTCACCTGTGCACTTTTGTAGCTTATACTAGATATATTTATATAAGAGGCATCAAAATACTCAATGGCAGCTTTATTTACTATGTAATAAAGGTTATTTGAATTCTGTAATAATGGAAAGTCCAGGTTGGAATTAATAATATAGTGAGGACAGTTTACAACTCACCGCAAAGACGTGGCGATGAGCTGCGACAGGCACATACAAAAGACACACACATGCAACACATTCAGCTATCGGCCATGGCCTTCTTCAGAAAATAGAACACTCACACAATCACACAGGCACACAACACAGTCATACAACCATCACCTCTGACTGTAACCTTACTTCTCCAATGCGTGTAACATGACTCCACTGCCTCAGCCTGTTAACTCTAACTGCTTCATTTACGTTGTTCATTACCATTGTTACCATCAGTTAGTTCCTGCAATTATCCTTGCTACTTTCAAATCTGTAATCTCACCCTAATAATAAGGTGATGCTACAAAGCACAATCAACCATGACACGAACTAGTTCAAATCCCGCCGAAAATACTCAATGTGTCCACTAGAGGTTTCGCTCAGTGCTTGACAAGGCTACCACCTTGACATCTGGCAGAGAACAGCGAGGAAAGCTGAGGCAGATGCAGCTGTGTCTGCAGTTGAAGTTGAGACTTATCACGGTGAGATTGACGTGTTGTGTTGTGTGTTAGAGCAGTATTTGGTGACAAGTTTCATTGTTTCTGCATATCTTCCACTCGTTCGTGTTTTTCGTGCAGGCTTATGGATACCGAGGCTGTCATTCGGGCTCTTCTTGAGCAGGGGAGAGCTTTTATATCTGCTATCACGACACTTACCACCATTTTGTCTGCTAGGGTTTCTGCACCGTCAATGTTCCCGCCCGCATTTCATCAGTATGATGACTCGACCAAAGACTGGGATACTTATGAATGAGAAGCATCTTTGGCAAAATTTTCTCACGTTTGGTGTCGCAGATGCTAACTTTTGTAAGGCTTTGTTATTGTCCTGGCTGTCTCCTTGTGTCCATCAATTGCTCAGCCAGTTGGCCCCTCTGTGGAACTCAGCATCCATTTATTTAGACGAGATGTTAGTTGTTATCTACTTACTATCACAAGCACACACAGATTGTTGCAAAATTTGTTGAATTTTAATGCTGTCAGAAAAAGCCCCACCAAACTTATCGCGCTTGGGTCGCAGAATGCAAGGCCAAAGGCGGTGATGTCTTTTCGTTACCAATGCTCACAAGGATTCTTACACTGATTCTGTGGTTCATGATGCTGTCATTCAGTTGGCTCCTGACGAGGAAGTTTGTCAACATGCCCTTTGGTGCATAAACCAATCATTGGCTGAGATGTTGAATATCACTCAGTCTTTCAAGATTTTGCGAACAATTGGGGATCAAATTGAGGCTTTGTGTGGTGTGTCAGTGGTTGTCCCTGTTTCTCCAGGTCCTTTTCTTGTTGTTTCATAGGATGAGGATACAGCAGCTGTAAACACTTCCCCCCAGTGTCACGTTTGACAGCAGCCGGCTGCGTCACAATGACAGTTTTGGTGGACAACACTATGGCCACTCACAATACTTCCATCGTCCTCTTTATGTTCCATCCGACATGACCGAGTTGCATGTCCTAATTGCCGTGCCATGTGCAATAAATGCAGGAAGAAAGGTCATATTGTGACTGTGTGTCGTTCTTCTCAGTATTCCGTTGACTCAGACTCTGCCATGAATGTTAATTATGTTTTCCCTACAGCTTATAGCATGACTGAATTGTTTTTAGAACTTAAAATATTGGGGCAAATGCTGCACTTACAGGTGGATACTGGCACTACCGTGACACTTTTAAATTCTCAAATGAATGTAAATCTGGGGTCCCTTGCAGTCTCTTCAGTTGGTCGACACTTGGTCAATTGTAGCAAGCAAACCATTCCAATTTATAGGAAAGTTCAAGGTTTCGGTGACATATGAAAATGTAGTTCGTCCCTTTACATTTTTGGTGGTAGACAACCCTCATACTGCAAAAATATGTGGTATGGATGACTTTTGAGTTTCCTGTAACTGACTCCATCCACCTCATTTCTGAACATGTTCCTTACCAGCACATTGAGACATTGTCTGTCTTTTCACAAGGATTAGGCTGTGCTACCAATTTTATGGCACATATAACCCTCAAGCCTATGGCTTGCCCCCGATTTTTTTGGACGTGTGCTGTACCCGTTGCTTTGTGCGACCAAGTTAAACAGGAACAGGACAGGTTGACTTCTCCTTGTGCCCTGCAGCCTATTCTTTCCAACAAGTGGGCATTGTCATTAGTGATTGTCAAAAGGCCTGATGGTCAGTCTTCGTGGCAATTTCAAGAACTTGTGAATGCCCAAAGCCTCATTGACGCATATACATTGCCACGCCCAGACGAGCTCTTTGCAAAACTTGCTGGGGGCCAGTTTTTTTCCCACACTCAACTTATCAGAGGGGTACTGTACTTACAAGTTCCCCTGGATGCTGGATGAGGTCTCCAGACAATTTCTGGTACTCAATACGCCCTTCGGGTTGTACTAATATCAGTGTCTTCCATTAGGAGTGGCCACTGCTCCCACAATCTTCCAATGTGTTTTGGAACAATTGGCATTATTCATTCCAGGGTGTGTTAATTATCAAGATGACATTATAGTTGCAGGTTCCACTAGAGAAGAGCACTTATCAAATCCTCAAACACTGTTTATGGTCCTTCATATGGCTGGCCTCAAATGTAACCTGTCTAAATTCAAGCTTCTTCCAGCCTTCAGTTGTCTATCTTGGCTTCAAGCTTTCTGAATATGGCATATGACCCTTGCAACATCATGTTGCTGCAATCACAGCTATGCCTAGGCTTACTGACGTTAAAGACTTACAGGGTTTCTTAGGTATGATCGCCTACTGCCATAGTGTAGTTTGGTCCCTTGAACCCCAAACCAACCAACCGCCTACTGCCATAAATTTCTTCCTAATGCTGCCACAGTAGCTCAACCTCTACATGCCTTACTTCGTAAAAGCACTATAAACCTGTAACATATTAACAACTCTTTCTTAGTCAAGTTCTCAACTGTCAAGCATTGCAAGGTGTCGGGCTCAAACTTCTACTAACTACTCTCTCCTATCGTCTTTCTTTTATTAAATACTAATTTATCTTTTACTTTACTTTCCTGATTATTATATTCTATTCAATTAAAAAGCTGCCAAAGATCAAGAAAATTATAGGAAATACAAAAGAGAAATGTAAGAATAAATGGACCACCTCTGTATTGTGAGACAAGGGCAATATTGGGATGGAATGTGAGTACTAGTAGGAGAAACATATTCACTATCAGGGCCTGCACACCCATCTCAGTGACCAAGAGGTCTATAACAACCTACCTTTTGCAATTATGTGGTGGGTCATAATCTAGTGCAGTAATAAAAAAAAAACTGTACATACCAGGCCATGTACCTGGCTAAATGCTTAGTGTAAACTATATCCCAGTGTCCTTGAATCAACAACTGAAGCACTTCCCATTATAGGGACTGAGGAACTAAGGCACAAGCATCACAGTTTTCAGTGTGGAGTAAAGTACATCCATATGTAGCGAGTTATCATGACACTGCAAAAATAAGTAACATACCATAGGGTAGCAGATTTCTTTGATATCATATGAAGGAAGCAAGCTTAGAGTTTAACATCTCGTTGACAATGTGGCCATTAGAGACAGAGCTCACCCTTGGATGTTTGGTTGAGGATGGGGAAGAAAATTAGCCATGTCCTTTCAAAGGAACCATCCCAGAATATGCCTTGAATTATTTACAGAAATCGTAGAAAACCTAAATCTGGTTCGCCAGAGGCGGATTTGAACTATGGTCCTTCCTACGTTATGAAAATTTGAAGTTTCCTTTGTTTTGAAAATCTGTGAACAACCAGCAACAAATGCACAGGCTGCACCTGCAGTGTTAACAATAATTCTGCTTTATTTACCAACAGGTACTGCCATTCCTTATTGTGACCCAACCTGTCTTCAGTGTATGACCAGCATTCACCAATGTTTTGTCCAACAACTATAAATTAAAAAACAAATGTCCTTTACTTGCCAGAAATAATCAGCCTCACCATGCAGCAGTATCTCGTCATTCCAAGAGTATCTTACAACCTGCAGTATTTGTTACATTGGATGCTCTTTATGATGATAATACACATACAAATATCTGCAAATTGCATCCTGTTTGAAGGAATCAAGATATGTTGCCTGTTTCTCAGTACATCTTATTTTTCTCAGGAATTCCCAAACTTAACAGTTTTGAATAATGATTGGATGGTCCAGAGTTTTTCATTTTGTTTCATGCTCATGTTTATAACAGTAATTCTGCCTACTTATAATGCTACTGCCGTCATCTAGACTACATTATTAACAGATGTAAGAGACCCTACATTCTCCCTTTCTTCTCAAAAATACTGTCTTACATTGTACACATTTCCATGTGATGGTGTTCCTTGTCTGACATTTTCACAGATGATTTCAGACTGTGGTTTCTAAGGTGAGCCCATATTTCCTTTTCAGGACTTGTGTACTGAAAAGCCACAATAAATTGTCATACACATGTAACAAAACAGACAAAAGGCAAACACTATTACACTGAAGGGCCAAAGAAACAGGTATAGGCCTGCATATACAAACAGAGAGATATGTATATACACTGAAGCTGGTGCTGCAGCCGGCAAAAAAAAAAAAAAAAAAAAAAAAAAAAAAAAAAAAAAAAAACCCCACAGGTATCTGGCGCAGGCATTATATCACTTACTGCTGCTACAGTGGCAGATTATCACAATCAAAGTGAACTTGAAACTGGTGTTGTAGTTGGCTCGCAAGAGATGGGATACAGCACCTCCAAGGTTGCAATGAAGTGGGGATTTTCCCATATAAGTGCACTATGAATGTCGGGATTCTGGTAAAATATCAAATCTCTGACATTGCTGTGGCCGGAGAAAGGTCTTATTGCTGTGGATTTCAGTCCTGGACCAACAACTGTCAGCATGTGAACCATTCAACAATATGCCATCAATATGAGCTTTCAGTGCTGAAGGCCCACTTGTGCACCTCTGCTGACTGCATGACACAAAGCTTTATGCCTCTCTTGGGCCCATTAACACCAACGCAGTACTGTTGATATCTAGAAACCTATTGTCTGGTCTGACGAGTTTTGTTTCCAGTTGTATCGAGTGGATGGATGTGTATGGGTACGTAGACAACCTCATGAGTCCTTTGACCCTACATGTCAACAGGGGACTGTTCAAGCGGGAGAAGTCTCTATTATAGTATGGAGCATTTGCAGTTGGAGTGATATGGTACCCTTGGTATGTCTAGATACAATTTTGAAAGGTGACATGTCTGTATACATTCTGGCTTATCTCCTGCATTCCAATGGGCTTGGGTGATTCCAGCAAGATTATGCACACATCACAGAGTGACTCCAGGAACACTCTTCTTAGTTTAAACACCTCTACTGGCCACCAAATCTCAGACATGAAAATTATTGAGCATACTTGGGTTGCCTTTTAATGTGCTGCTCAGAAGAGATCTCAACCCCTTTTGTACTCTTATGGATTTATGGACAGACCTGCAGGACACATGGTGCCACTTCTTTCCACCACTACTTCAGGCATTAGTTGAATCCATGACACATTGTGTTGTGGCACTTTTGCATGCTTGCACGGGTCCTACATGATATTAGCCAGCTGCACCAGTTTCTCTGGCTCTTCACCGTAGTGTGTAACATGGAGCTCATGACGTGATGTGTAGAAGACTATGCATTAACAGCTGTTAATTGCTAATCACTAACTAGTGGCAACTATGAAGGATGGAGGGGTGCTTAATCTCACCATGAGATTGGCCCACACTTTCTCCCCACACTTTCTCAAGGCTACAAACACAGCTGGATGTCAGGTAAAAAGTAGTTTTAATCAAACTATAACTTGTGGCAGGGACATCGTCTCAAAACATTTCTTAACAACTAAGTTGATGAACTTATCACAAACTGTTTTGTCTCATATATGTCTTGAGAGTCTTCAATTGATAATACAGTTTGTAGTGCAGGATTTGCAAGTTTCAAAATTTAGGCCCTGATTTGCACATCAGAAACATACTGAGATATTGCTTCTTCCAACTTAATTTTACTGTAGTTCAAACTACACAAACATTTAAATTGACAGTTTAGTGAGCCCACAGAACGAAGTGACCAATTTCTTTTAACTGTGGTGTCAGACAGAAAAACATGTACCTACTTGCAGACAGAGGTACTTGAGACTCAAAATGATCTCTTAATTTAGCTACTAGTGTCTGTCAGTCAAGGGGAAATTACAGGAACAACTTGGCAGACCACCTACACACAATGCCACCTACAGCAGACAGAAAATGAAAAATATGTTGGTCACCTGTGATGTTGTTGATATGGATATGTGCCAACAGTCTCTTTTTTTACTATCATACTCTCTGAATTTCAGTGATTTTCAGAATTTCTGGCACCTGTTGAACTGATTCTGGTTGTTGTTGTGGCTGTAGCTTCTGTTGATTCAGCCTATTGTCATTTGCAACAACCAATCAGTTCTCTGTGCCTGCAACTATACAATTTGCATTTCATTTCATTTTTATTGGTCCATTTGATTCATTACATACTTGGAGTACACTGAATGTAGGACAAGTCAAAATTTGGAAAAGATCGGGAGAGAGAGAGAGAGAGAGAGAGAGAGAGAGAGAGAGAGAGAAAGAAAGAGAACATTAATTATAGATAGAGAGAGAAAGAGAACATTAATTATAGATAACAATGATAAGTTACAAGTAACAAGCAACACACTTTGGATTTAACTAAAATTACATTCTCATTATTTACAATGCTATTTTCCATAATTAAAAAATAAAAAACTGAGACCTTTCACTCTCGTTTACAAAGCTGTTTTTTATAGTTCAAAAATTCTTTCACAGAGTAGAAACACTTTTCCACCAGAAATGCCTTAAGTTTATGTTTAAACATATTTGTATGATGCTGCAATTTTAAGTCACGAGGTAGGCTGTTGTATAGCTAAACTGTTATGTTTGATGCACTTTTTTGATAGAATGCTGTTCTACACTGAGACATGTGGATATCATTCATTTTTGTTGTGTTGTGGGTGTGAATATGCTTATTTTGACAAAGATATCCAGTTTGGTTTAAGAGATAATCATTTGCAAACAGGATGGACTCGTATAGATGAAGGCTTGGTAAACTCTTTATTTTCAGCCGGATGAAATGTGGTCTACATGTTTCCAGTATTTTTAGGTTGCAGATAGCCCTGATTGCTCTTTTCTGCACCCTAAAGATTTTTATGCTGGTAGGTGAATTTCCCCAGAAGATTAGCCCATACCGGAGTTGTGCCTGAAAATATGCATAATATGCCTGAATAACTGTTGACTTGCTCGCACTTTTTCTTAACACAAAAAGAGGATAAAAAGCTTTTGAAAGCTTTTTCTCAAGTTCTTTCACATGAATGTTCCATTTTAAGTTATTGTAAACCCATAGCCCGAGAACTTTAGTTTCAGTAACAGAGTTTAGTAACGTGTTGTCAAGGTATGGTGTGGTTTCAGTTGTTTGAACAAGTGGAGTAGAATGGAAATTCATACAGACAGATTTTTCTTTATTTATTATTAGTCTATTCTTTTTGAAACCAGCTAGTAATTTGGAGCATTAAGGTATCTACTGCTACTTCCATAGAGATTTTGTAGCAACTGATATTAATATGCTGGCGTCATCTGCAAATAAGATTAGTTTCCCCAATTTGATAAAGTCATTTATCATCAATGTAAAGGAGCAACAGTAGAGGTCCTAAGTCAAAACCCTGTGGCACTCCATACTTTATTGGTGACTTTTTTGAGATATGTGTAGTTGTAGTGATGGTATTTCCTGTAATATCATCATGCCATGGAACCACGACTTGCTGCCTGTCTTCTAGGTAAGTCTTATCCACTTATTTGGGATCCCTCTTACACCTTTTTGAGCTAATTTTTGAATAATAATGTCATGGTCAATTATATCAAATGCTTTGGAGAGATCTATAAAGATACCAGAGGCATGTTCTCTGACAGCCAGTGCTTTTAGAACGGCTTCTAAAAACTCATACATTGCTGTTGTTGTAGACTTGGATTTGCTGAATCCATGTTGATTTGATGACAGTAATGAGTTTTTTGTGATGTAATTTAGTAGCTTATTGTAGAAAGCTCTCTCAAATATTTTAGAGAAAATACTGAGTTTGGATATGGGACAGTAGTTAATTATATTTTCAGTATCCCCTTTATTGAAAAGTGGAGTTACTTTAGCTGTTTTTAAGCAAGTAGGGAAAATTCCAGTTGATAAGGATGTGTTTACTATATATAATAATTGTTTAATTACATAATCAGAGGACTTTTTAAAAACATAGTTCCGCACACCATTGAGTCCACACAAATATTTGTTTTTCAGTGACATTATTATTTTCTTCATCTCTGTCTCTGTGACTGTTTGAAGCATTTAAATAATTTGGTAGCCAAATAGGTCCATCCTCATACTGTCTTTTAATTAACTTATTCGCTATATTTGTAAAGTATATGTTGAAGTTATCAGCTACTTCATTCGGATCTGAAAGTCTGTTATTTTCAGTTTTCAGATGCTGTCTGTTCTGTACCAGTTTCTGCTGTAATAACCTGCCAAACAGCTTTCATTTTATTTTTTGCATTGTGCTTACATTAAGACAGACATTGTATACTCTTTTAACAAATAATTATTGTTGAAAAAGAACCAATTAATTGGCCACTAGACTTGGCACTACTGCTTGCAATCTGTAACAAAAGTGTATAATAGTTCCAAAATTCTACTGATCTGTAACAGAATAATAATAAGTTACCTTTGTCACCAAATTCGGATGAGGAAAATATAATAGTCTGAATATTGGAACACCTCACACAATCATACACAAAATGTTTATAGATCGTTGGATTTGTAACATGTGAAATAAATCAACACATTGAGGTTATATTTTCAAATAAAAGAAGTACTTTGTGTGTACAAGCAGCTTGGCATGGTTTTTCTTTTCAGCTACAAATATCAATATATAGTTGCCTCATTGAACTCAGAAGCAGTGTTATTAAATGTTGTAGATGCAAAATGTAGTTGCCAAACTGGCAGGTGACCATGATCAAATTAATTGACAGTGCTGCGGATAAGCTTGCTAGATCAGAAAACACATTTAGGAAATTTCCCTCATGTGGTATACATCTATTTTGTGATGACAGCTGCTCGTATACTGATGTAGGTACATACCATAGATATTTAAAAAGATGTTTGTCTTACAGACATATGCAGTGTATGTACCTACATCTATGTGCAGCTGTCATAAAAAACAGATGTATATCTGATGATGGAAATTTCCAAACCACATAATTAAAGTCATGCTTTGCCTGAAGGGTGAACTGTAAAAATGTTTGCAACATAGATAGCTTATCTGCAGCACTACCAATTAACTTATTATATGTTAATAATAGAGTGTAGATAACAACTCACCATGAGGCAGCTTGCTAAGCTGCTTACAGGAACAAAAAATAGACAATCATATTCATACAAATTAAATTTTCAGCCATGGCCGTCATCAGAAAAACAAACATCTACATGAGCACAATCACTGAGACAACTATACACACACAACCACCATCTCAGGCCACTCAAGTGCCACAAGCATCTTGACAGCAAGTGAGGAGGGGAGTGGAGGGGAAGGATGCTAGGTAAGGGTGGAGATGGAAAGTTCCATGTTGCATGATCAATTGTAAATGCTCTGATAAGTGGGAGTGTGAGATACGGCATTGAATACAATGAAGGGAAGGGGCAGCAGGGGATAAAAGGGGGTATAGAGGAGTGTGGGGAGAGAGTGGGGGGATTTTAAATGATAAAAAAATACAAAAAAATTAATTAAGGGCTATTGTAAGGGGTGACACACAGTTACAAGGAACTGGAGGCATACAGGGTAATGGGCGGGGAAAGGGGGGGGGGGAAGAATGTTAGGCATATGATGTTATTCACACTTGTCAGAACTACACTTGCATAGCTTCATTAACTAAAAATAATGGGCTGTAGGTCTATAGCAATTATGCAGACTAATTAACACACTGTATAGAACACCTTGCTATATAGAGATGCAGTAAAAATGATGCACAAGACATGATGTAGAGGGCGAGTCAGGAGATTTTCCTCTGGTTTCTGGAGGGTATTTCTTAGTTTATTTGGAACAAAAAAATGTAAATAAAGTACTGGAATCAGATCTATTAATAAGGGGCTACAGAAACTGAAAAAGTCAGAAAAAAAACTTTCTGTTGAAAACAACTGCTATATCTTTGATTCATACTACCAAGACTTGTTTAATCTTGTTATTGTCCATTACTATTTATTGAAATATGCATCTTGCTTTAGAGTAATGTTGCACTTCTACAGATTTACTGCTCTGTTGCCTTCCCTGTGGTGCACTTATTGTATGCAAAAAAGCAGTCTTGTTTCTTACATTTCATCAGAGCTCATATTTGCAGTTCAATTTTTTTTTATTTTTTTATTTTATTTTTTTTTTTTTTTTTTTTGCCCATTCTCCCTTCTCATTGTTTCACTTCTTCACCCATGAAAAATATCCCTTCACTTTTAGAATCTGTGTATGCAAGTTTTTCCTACGACGCGATTAAATTACGTAAATTCCTATTTGGAAATAGCGCCAAAGAGCAATCTCAAATGGCAGTTGTGCAAACTACGCACGAAACCACCCGCCATCGACGAAACAATGAAGGGGTTTAATTCTAGAAACAGAAATATTCAGCATTATACCTTTGTTTGTGGTATACTGTTAAGTTTAATGCCGCGTTTTGCAAACAAAGTACATGGTTTACGGCATGAAATCGTTACGCGGAAGGTTATCCTCGACCGATGAATTCGCAGTGTTGGCGAACCTGCACATCAGCCGGCAGCACGCGACGGGCACAGACGCTTGGAAGTGTTACAAGTGACAGGACGGGTGTGTGGTGTCTCTGTACGATTGCTCACTTAGATCGGTTACGCGACGGTTTTACGCGGTAATTATAAACGTCGTTTCTTACGGTGTCGCGCGCGACTGACGAGCAGTTGCTCTTAACGTGACATGTGGTGCATAACGACATAATTATTTTATATTGTAGTTCGGAAACATTATTAGAGACAAATGCAGTGAAAATTAAAGTGTAAAAAGCCCTGTTCCGCTACGATTTGATTAGTTTGCCCTACTCCAGGTATGTTCATCTGGCAGATATTTTCCCCTTGCCTTTTTCCCTTCTTGTATATGCGTTGCTGCATGACTATTAAAAGACGTATAATGTTTCTAATGCTTCTTAGGTGTTGGCGAGAGGCAGAAACAAAACTGAAATATTCTTTAAAATATCTGTTCATGTTATCTGATTGGTAACATTTGATAAATGACGTTTGGATTCGCAAACACAAAGCGTTATTCCTGACAGCCGAAGTTTAAGATGTTGCGTTCTCGTTCATGGAAATTGTTTCTTAATTGTCACATCTAGGTTTATCGATATTTTTGATACAGGTGCGTGTATCAGTAATTTACTTAGAAGTAACTTTTAAAGAAGCGGTTAATCGTCTGCAATCAGAATCCTTTATAAAGCAAAAACAAAGCAGAATATTACGAAACCGATGTTTCCGGACTAACAGCGTTATTAATAAAATAGAATATAGTGACTTTTAGGCCTCCCACTCTGTATTAATTGAGTTTCAGAATTTTCATTTTTTGTAGTAAGTTTCACAGTTCCTTTCAGAGCTGTCAGTACCTAGATTAATTATCATAAATGAAACTTTTGTCGCATGACTCGAATGAATAGCGCCTTTTTGCATCCTATGCAACTGGTGGAGAAGCGTCACGTGCGCTTTCCTGTGTAAGGTCTCACAACATAGTAAGAAATGTACCATAAATTAATCTTCAAATGCTAAGAGAATTGGTGCGAGATCTAGCTCTTTTAAATCGAGGATGGTACAAATAATGGGTTATTTTTGGTATTTGCACAATTTGTTTTCGTATTTGCACAATTGAACAGGCACCACACTGGAACCGTTAAAATATTTTATATCTATCTTAAATTCCTTAGAGCTGTCTTTGAGAGATGATTACAAATGTAGCGATACTTATAAACTTGCATTTACTGTTATTATATATAAAAAAGAATGTTGCGACAAAAATGTGTGTGTGTGTGTGTGTGTGTGTGTGTGTGTGTGTGTGTGTGGGAGAGGGAGGAGGGAGGAATGCAAATAAAAGTACCATATAATGCGCAGGTTTTATTCTTAATCGATGTGACGTGTCATTAAAACACTGAATGCCATTGGAAGGCTCGAAATTTACATCTCAGCTCGCCTGTAAATAATATCAGTCGTTATTGAACTCTTCTCTCTTTCTTTCAGCTCCTTGCCCACTTACCACAGTCCGACGGCATCTCCAAAACAGTTTCATGGGGTGCAAAAGAAACTGAATTTTAAAAATTGGTGCAGACTCGAGATGTACTGTAAAACATACAGTAACAATACCTCCGACGACATCAAAGCCTTTACCAAGAATGAAACTTTGTTCCACAAATTTCTCCCGTTTTGGCATCATGATCAACGTAAATTACTATCTGACAGAAATGACTCTCCTGAATCCCGTCTCTAATGACCACTATGTCGACTGAACGTGAAACCCCGTTATTTCTTTTTCCTGTATGGCTCTTATTTTATTTGTATACTAGGATATAAACTGTATAATTTCATAAGAACTCTAGGGTGACGGATGGAAGAGCATCATTATGGTAATGCTGCTGTTCAGTCAGAGATCGTTAGTATTCAAAAGTGACGGTGTTCCTTCTTTTTGATAAAACTGCGTGAGAATGATATGATGTCAACTGTTTTTTCTTCTTCTTTTTTTTTTTTTTTTTTTTTTTTTTTTTTTTTTTTTTTTTTTACACACTTTTTTCTCTTGTGCCTGCCTCTCCGTCCCGGAGTAGCACTTTCGCCCCACGTACCGTACTGAATGATTTGGTGGATGTATTACAATCTGTCTTTCGCTATGGTTTTTACCCTCTACACTCCCTCTAGAACCATGGAATTTATTCCCTGACATCTTAACACATGTATCATTTTGTCAGTTACTATCTCCATATGTTCCTGTTTTCGCCGAGTCTGCGGAGAATTCTTCATTTGTTATGTAATTTTTAACATTATTCTAAAACTACCAGATGCCAAACCCATAATTTTTTTCCCAATCTTTCTACAGTCCATGAATCACTGCCATACAAGTTGTGCACCAAAAATGCATTATCAGAATAAAATCTTCTTTTGGATAGAAATGCCTCCTTCACCTGTGCTGGTCTGGTTGTTATGCCCGCATTGTTTCGCTTGTAATGTGTTATTTTGCTTCTACGTAGCATGCTGCCATCACTTCTTCGTAGTTCCCAAGTTGTATAATGTGTTTCTCACTGACGTCCTTTTCTGTACCCAGCAGACCGTTTTGTTCAGTGAGCCCTGTAATTCTTTCTCACTTTCACTGAAGATATCATCAGCGAATCATGTCACTGATATCCTTTCATTCTCAATTTTACCCCACTTTTGAAACTTCATTTTCGTAATTGCTGCTAAGACATACCGACTGAAGAGAAAGACGACTGCCATGTCTTACACCGTTTTTAGTCCAAACGCTTCGATCTTGGTCTTCCAGTCCTATTTTTCTCTCTTGGTTCTTGAACTTTTGGCATAAAAGCCGTCTTTCCCTTTACCTTACGTCTTTTTTCCTCATTATTTCGAACAGCTTGTACTGTTACACTATGAACGATTTTTCTAGCTCGACAAGTCCTGTGAACCATGGGCGTAGAGCCGGCCGAGGTGACTGAGGCGCTCCAGTCACGGTCAACACGGCCACTACGGTCGGGGGTTCGAATCCCCCCTCGGGCATGGATATTTGTGCCGTCCTAGTTCGTAAGTAGTTCATAAGTAGTTTGTAAGTTTAGGGACTGATGACCCCGTAGTTAAGTCCCATAAGCTTAACAAACATTTGAACATGGGCGTAGACCCCCGGGGGTGGTTTTAGGGGTTCAAACCCCTCCCGAAATTTTAACAAACCTAATAAGAAAGGGGGGCAAAACTTGTCTAAAAATTGGTTCCAGTTTAATCTGTATGCCAAATTACCGCCTTTTCACACTGAAAGGAACGGCTAATGTATGCAATGTGATGATCCGATTTTTTTTCTCTTTTTCCCTAATCTTCTTTGAACAATCCATCAGTTATTTAAAAAAAATTTTGCTGCTTTATTTCTACTCAGGGTGACGCTGTTTGTTCAACTGTTCATTGTTGACATAAATAAACTGGTGTTCGATGACAAGAAGAGTCTACTAAGGATGTGTCCTGAGTATGCTATTAATGGATCTTCTGGAACGATGTTGATTACATCACGATCTGGAACTGTTTCTTTATGTTTCAGGTTAAGTTTGAGGGAAGAGGCATGGAAACCACTTGCTTTGTGTGTAAGCAGCTTGGCAATAGCTGCAGGAAGCAGAAACCACACGAATTCATCAGTCGCGAACATAATTTTGACTTGATTGTTTCGGAAATAATCGCCATTACTGTAAATAGATTTACCTACTGCGAGGCAAGATAGTAAACCTCTTCGCCGAAGCAAATCTACAGCCTTGGATGTCTATTTTGATGTATGTTGTTAAAAGACACACGTAATTATTTTTGTTGAAAACCCCTCCCGAAATCAAATCCTGACTACGCCTATGCTCTGAACATGTCTTGATTTTTCTTAAATCTTGCGTCCATTAAATTGAAGTTCAACGTCATCTAACATATCCTCAGTTATCTTTTCGATTTTTCTGTATATTATTCTCGACAGTTAGGTGGCTGCATGATGTGTTAACGCTGATTGTACAATAGCGCTTCCTGTTATCTGCTCTCGGTGTCGTCGCGACTGTGCAGATGATTAATTATTTTCCCGAAACGTCTTATGGTATGTACACAGATTCTTAGATTCTATCCACAAACTTGAATAATAGTTTGGATGCCACTTCGATTGATTTTAAAAATTATGTGGAATTAACGCTGCGCTGTTAATATTGGTACTATTGATTTCAATTTCATTAAAGTTGTTTTGAATTTCCCCGTCCTTCCGCAATTTCTTTTTCACATTTTTTCTGTAGCCTTTTCCATTTCGCCTCGGTTTCTCTGCAGTTCCTATTTATTTCATCATTTAGTGACTTAAATTGGTCTATTCCTAACTTCCTTCTCTATTCAAAAGTGTTAAAATCCTTGGATCAAACTGGTATGGTCATCCATCCCTAGACTTACAAACTACTGAAACTAACTTACACTAATGAAAATATGCCTGAGGGAGGACTCGAACCTCCGACGGGAACGGCCGCCCAATCCGTAGCATGACGCCTTAGATCACGCGGCCATTTCGTGTGGCCTTGTCTAGTCGATCAGTTGAAGTATATCATAGTTTATTGGTAGATACCTTTCTCGTGCCTTTGTTTGTCTGTCCAAAATCTGTGACTATCCTTTTTAAGAATGGTAATAACTCTTCATCTGGCCTAGCTATTTTTGTATTCATTATCGTGATATCTACAGCCCTACAGAAATTCAAAAGAATATCACCGTTATCCAGTACTTCAATATCCCATTGATTCTCCAGGACTATTCTCGTAAACTACCTTTTCCAAGTTTTCCTCTGGTGATTTTTGGACAGCTTAATCGTTTGATTTGAATTACAAAAGTCAGTCAGTCTTTCTCATTTCTCCCGTAACTCTTCCTAGTGTCCCTTCCCCTACAAACTCGTTTCAGCCCCCACGATTATTTTAATTTCTCTTTACATACTGACTTACCAGTTCAGTATCCTAGTACACTTTCTCAACCTTCTCAGTTTCTCCTTGCGACGTTGGCATGTATACCTGATCTAATGTTGGCGTAGATTCACTGTACATTCTGATGAGAACAAGTACAACTATTGCCGATAATGTAACACTCAGATGTTCCTAGTAACTCAGAATACATTGTCGAACCACCAAAGTGATTGAAGGCATATGAAATGTGTTCTGCATGTAGAAAAATTTCCTTTCAACAAATTACTGTTGCTTAATGGTGAACATCCGTTCTTAAATGATTGTCAAGAGTGCATCTATATACAACAGGCGCCCAGTTACAAGCAGCTCTAATTTACATTACGCTCTATGACGTGAACGTCACTGAAGGGCTCAATTTGAAAAATACATGTTCTGTATAAATAGACGCACTCTGGTAATCAACTAATTTACATGCGGTCCTTTCTTAATGATAATCTGTACTGAGAAATTCAGCTGTACGTACCAATCATTAGTGTTAGATGTTGGTGAGAGAAAATATAGGTTGTGGTCAGCTATGATTTTCTTCAGCACCTTCGGAATGAAGGAGTGTCTGAATTATGTAACTGTTGTCTTGGGAATCGTTACATTTCAAGAATTTCCCGACATAGTAAATATTACCTATTCTATCAGACATTACTGCGACTGGTGTAACTGAAAAGTTGCAATATTACGACCGAACACCTCTCGTTGTATGTAGTCTTTTATACCCCTCTTCCGCAATCGCATTTTTTTTTAAGTACTGTGGTGTGGAATTGCGTTGCCCGCCGTTGTTGGGGTATTCTATTTTATTTATTTATTTGTGATTCTTCCTTCGCTTCTTGGTAGAACAATTCCATACTTCGGGTTAAAACAAATAAGGTGTTTCTGTTCTACTTACTGACAGCTGAAAGGCGTCACCAACACCCGTTTCTTTTTCTCGTCGCACCGCAGCTCACGCGAATGGTTTCGGGGGATTCGAGGCTACTTTCAGCAACAGGTTGTCGTTATTCATTTCAACAACTTCAAAGGCTGAAGGAAAAAATATCTTTTGCAAGATACATACCGCCGTACATATTGCTATCAATCGTCAGGAATGATCGCATTGGACAGGTTCTCACTTCAAAGTCATTTTCTTACAATATTTGTATTATTTTATAACTTAAAAACATTATTATTGCAAATAAGGACACTGAGTTTACAACAGAGCAGCCTTAGGGTCTTTGCGTTGTATGAAAACAGATCTAATTGTCTTTTTTTTGTTGTTCTTTGTGAATATAGAATGCTTTCCTAATCTGCCGCTCTCCCATTTACACCGTGCTACTGCTCGCCTTCATAGGCATGTGCTTGTTTAGTGGCTGTTCTGTGAAATACAATTTTAAGACTTAAAATGAGGTACTATGCATATTTGCTTCCATTAGCTTAATTTATGACAACTTATTTTTTTATTTTAAATTATTTTTTTATGATGCCAACTTTTATAATCATTACTTTGTACACTAGAACCACCAAGTAGCGTCTTATCTTTACCTGGACGTTGCCGTCCGCTACTTGATTTTAGTATAATCAAGTGGTCTCGTGTGCAATTCAGTATGGCCATAGTGAATAACGCAATAAATTTTTGTCTGAATTTCTGCCCCAGATATGGACGGAGACATAATCATAGATGGTGCTTCGTATTTTGTTAGTGTCTTGAAAATAATAATAATAAATAAAAAAAAGAGACCTTGAATTATCTGATACCCTTCAGATTTGATGATGAGATTCTCGAAAGGCGGTAATAAATGATCTGGTCACGTCACTGCCTGTAGCAGCTCTGTTCTAACCATAGAAGTACTGACAACATTTTTGAAAGTTATTGTAATAGGCAGTGGCGTAGCTATGTCACCAAGGGCCCTGGGGCAAAAATGACGTTGGGGCCCCTCTTTAAAATAAAACTATACAGATACAAAAGCACTTCATCATCAGATCCTTACCACTCATTGGAAGACATAATAAAACAAACTTAAATACTACTAAGTAAATTATTATGTGTCACGCAGCAGATAATATTTAATCACAGTCTCTAATATAATTATAACTGTACAAGTTTCTTTGTTTCTTATTCTTTCACACAAAAATTACTGGGTGGATTTGAATGAAATTTTGCATAGGGGTAGAGTTGGGCCTGGGTAGGAGATACACATAAAACGACGCCATAGCTGTCGAAGTTGCTAGGCGAATGAAGTTGCAGGCAGTAGCTTCACTGATGATGCGCCGGTCAGTAATACAATCCACAAAACCATCCGCTATCCATATTTTTTTGTTCTTATTGTGTGAATTTCAGAGTGCAGTTGATTACAGCTCTTCATTGGGATCTATGATTAAGGTGCATTTCACAAACAGGTGAGTTACTACAACAATACCGTTCTGTAATAATACATTGTAGAGACTTCATATTCATATGTGGTCACACCGTGTATTGTCAAACACACTGCTACTCAGAGCTTCGGTGGCGTACTAAGGGGGTTTTGGGGGTGGGGGGCCTCCAAATACCTCTAAAGCAGTTTTGGTGGGGGGGGGGGGTCCTCTCGTTCTGGGTCCTCAAAGCTATTTTTCTTAGATTGTCCTGTTCCTTTCGTACTGGGGGGGGGGGGGGGGTCCCAATCTCAAAAGTTAATAATATAGTAATGCATGTATTTGCATGTGGAAAGGAGGCCCCATTTTGTTCTGCAGCCGCCCCAGGTCTCCGACAGCATTAGTCTGCTACTGCAGAGCCCTTGACTGTTATTTCGCAAAGATTAGCAGTCATAGGAACTCTGAATTCAAACGACAACACGCTAATAGTGGCAGGGTCCATGTCTTAGCGGACGAGCAATAGTCCTTGAGTCCTTGTAATGTATATACTGACGTGGGAATAATTTTTCGATTGCGCTTCGTGCGTTTGAGGTTCAAAATGTTAAAAGTCGAAAATCCTTCATTCAACTGAAATATTATATACAGTAGAACGTCGAGTATGCGAAGTAATTGGGGGACATGGGTGTTTGGAAAGCCTGTTTATTCGGATCATCTAACTGTACACTTGTATTTTTCAATAAGAAGTACTCGACAGTAAATGTATTTATACAGTATTTGCAGCCGCGCGATCCGCCACACTGCTCCGAACGATACGCCGCAGGCTTAGCTGTTTCTGTGAGCAGCTTTGATGCTGCCGCTGCTCCTTCTGCTACGCCGATTGAAGTGTGCCGATTGTTGTACACAGCGACAGTTGGCTAGGCCGGTCAGCAGCGCCACCGACAGGCGTGCGTCGTGTGCCGAGGGGCCCCTTAAGCTCGGGGACCCCGGGGTATTGCCCCGCCTAGCCCTATGATAGCTGCGCCACTGGTAATAGGCGCATGCCTCAAACAAGACTTCAAGTCACGTCTGGTGATTATTTCGTAAGGTGAGTCGTCATCGGGAGACGTCTTCGCGTGCACTAGTGACCGACAATCACCACTTTGACGCTGCTACGGTACACACAGACACGTTATCAATGCTTCTCAGAGCATCAAAAATTATTCTTTTCCTCGTAATTCATTTAATTGCATAATTACCTTATTGAATATTTATTTTGAGAATGAAAACATTTCTCCATTTTTAGAACATATTAAACTATGTTCTGCAGAGACTATTTTCATTACAAATATCTGTGATGTATTTATGCAGATTGAAACATCTTATGAACATTTTTTACCAGTGCCGCGAAACGAACCCGGAGAAACGTTGTCTGAACCGAAACGGAGACGAGAATGTGGACCGAGAAATAAGGCGCACCAAGGTAAAGACGTAGTCTTGCGGGATGCTGCTGTGCTGTAGTGGTGCTTCGTGAGCAAGAGACCCGGGTTCGAATCACGCCCTTGGTACATATCTTCACACGACGGTTCAGCGTGCATAGGATATAATTCTATTTAATGTATAAGGCGAGTAGTGTACTGTATTTGGCTTTTTCTTCGCATTGGGGATTCAGACTTTATATCATCTGGATGAACGCATATGACTAGATTGTGCTTTTGATGATATTTGTATGTTCAAAATATTTGTTATCAGTTAAAGGAGTGACGACTTCAAAGTATGACTTTCTAGACGCCATGTGCAATAACACAAGATTCAAATTTTTTTCTGTAACGTTTCCTCGCGCTTTAAATGGAAGGAATCGCAGAATTTATTCCGGCCTCAAAGATGAATTCTCTGTCTTTCTGAAGATGAATACGGGTGACATTACTGATCCAGAGTTCCATACCACCATAAGTAGTATGGCAAATTTCACTCATTTCAGGAAATTTAGGGGCACTGAATAGTCTTCTTCTTCTTTCCTTGGGGGGTAATATGAAAAAAGAGTTCAAAACTCATAGTACTGGGCACTGCTTTTTAGTATTTACTTGAGACTTCATACCATTTCTTGAAAACCAACTGATCAAAGTGTCAATAACCAGACCCTGCAAAATGAAATTCGCCTTACAGAATCACTGCAAAATGGAACACGTGTCCTCCAGAATGCACTTAAAAACGCTTTTTTATTTTCATTTATTTTTTACACCTTGACGTTTTGTAATCAAGGTGAATAGCTGTGTATTGTCTCATTATCTCGACCATGTGTTTGCTTCGTTGGAGCCTCGATCGCAAACGTTTTAGCATTGGTAGCAAGCGAAGTCGTTTAATACGCTGTGTTACAGAATTGTTTGCTGAAATAAGAGGCATAACCAATGTAGCATTATATTCAAGATGAAGGGCAAACATCACAACTGCAATTTGCAACATCGTCTTTCAACATTCGGTGTTTACAGTGGGAAACTTTACGTATCTTAGCCAATGCAATGATGCCCAAGAAAATACCGGCAATTATGGGCTCATAGAGCAAGATGAGGAAGATGATGCGACTGAAGTTTAGTAGATTGTCGGAAATAATTTAAATGTTATCATGTTCGAGGAGAGAAAGAAATAAAATATTTATTTTAGTTAGTATTATGAACTGAAAATGTACTTCTCTTACAAGGATAAATACTCGACAAATAGATTGACAGTACTACGGTAAAGACTCTCTTCTGAGGACGGATACAGTGGCTTTTATTGGGCAATACGTTGGTTTTACTAAATACCCTGAAGTTGATACAACTCCACAATTTTGTAAGAAAATTCTTTAATTTGGCATCCACACTAGAAGCTACAAAGAAGCATCTACGTATTTCAGATTTACTTCCAGGTCTTCCAAAAGCTAGAGGAAAGGCTTATACACACTGCTGGAGGAAAATTCAACAATCTCACTCAAGTGATGTGACAGTTAATCATTTTAGGAGAAATACGATGACAAATTCAGATCAAATGATAGATACATGTCACATTTCATAACTGCCCAAACAGTAGCTTAATTACACATTGTAAACTCCCCTTGCCTGATGGCGGCACAGACATGCATTCTAGGATTAAGCGATCTTAAGACGACGGAAGGTGTGCTGCGATATATGACTCTCTAATATAGTGTGTGCTCACCTCGGACGGACAGTACATATGCACACCTGCGTTGCATGGGCAGTATGCGGTTATCAGTCAGCTGTTGAGGGATATTTGGCCAGTCTTCCATGAGTGCAATATCCAGCTCTGCAACCGTTGTGGGAGATGGTAGTCTAGCTGCAATGCGTCTGTCAACTGCATTCCACACATGCTCAATCGGGTTTAAGTCCGATGAACAAGCTAGCTATTCAGTTCGTTCAATTCTCTCAGCTTTAAGCATGTTTATCAGTGGAGATTTGTGCGGACGAGTGCCCACCACAAGGAATCCATATCCTAAGGCCCCAGTGTAGGTCACAATAAAAGGTCGAAGGATCTCGTCTGTGTACCTCTGAGCATTAACGCGCCATATTGAACGACATGAGGTCCATACGTCCGCAATACTGACTCCTGTCCACTCCATCCCTCCAACAGCATGATATGATATTTCCTGCACACAAACACCATTGTTCAGAGTTCCACGTTCTCTCCAAATGAGGGAACGACGATAGTCAGGCTGAACATAAAATCTATGAACAGATGCTCCTTCGCTCAGTTTTGTGGGCTAAACGGTATCGTGGTTTTAATGGGACACACAGCATAGGTCTCCATGCCTAGAGGTCACATTCCCGAAAGCGATTCCGGTCTGTTTGTGTTCATATTGTGCGCCCTGTTGCTGCCTTGAGGATGCGTTGCAGCTGAGTTGCATTCAGTTTCCTGTCTCGACGGTCTGTTAACCGGAGATAACGGACATCTCTTGCTGATGCTACCTGTGGACGACCGTTGACTTGCTTCTTTTAACTGTTCCTGTAGTCTGAAATCGCGTCCAGGTCCTGGAAATTAGACTATGGGACACTCCAATAGCTGCAGACACCTCCCCCTGTATCTGTCCCTCTTTCAACCTTCCTATGGGTCTCCATACCATAGCTTCGTGTAAATCAAGTTATTGTTGCATTGCTCTACCTGCTCTACCTGCTCACCACACTATCTGAACTCAGCTGCTCGTGTAATTCGTTTGGCAAAGCAAACACAAGTAATCACCAACTCGCTCTGCAACAACTTTCTATTATCTCGGTTGCCATAATGTTGTCTCCACTCCGTAGAACCGACAAAGACGTCGAACCATTTTAGTTCATTCTGTCGGTGACAATATTTCAGAAGCTAGATATCTCAACTGATCCCCTAATTCTTTTGACCAGTGTATAAGTATTTTGATGGTGGAGTCCATTTCAGTTCTTTAATTTTTTACTTAACTTGCATTGTCGGCGAATTTGAGTGTAGTTGTAAATGTTAGTATGATTCCAGGGTCAAAGCTCTTCAAGTTAGGACGTATATAAATAATCATTTACTCCAGATGGTTAGCAAAACATCTATTCCGCCTCAAGATAACACAGATCTTCAGCCAACATGACGTCCATATTCCACAAAAATACAGCATGTACAAAGAATTTATACCTCTGAAGAAGATATGTTGTTTGTAAATTTAAGGGACTTAACTGCTGCTCCCTAGGAAGTGAAACAGTTAACTTCCCCTAACAGCCTTTTACGATCTATTTCATACAACAAGCAATACCCAGAATATGAAGTCGGTACATTGTACGGGAAATATGGAAGTTTTGAGCACCGAATGTTAATATTACAATCAAAAGCAGTCTTCTTTATGCATAAAGCAGAGTGTCCGTGTGTGTTTGTACTGCGTGCAAAACTACAGTTTTGTTTCAATCTTGATGAAATTTTCCACACTTGACCTTCAACCCATGGGGACGGTCGCTGCCGGTGTAAGGACCCCGTACAGCACTTAATTCAGTAGATACGTCATAAACCATGAAAATTGCGAAAAACTGCTGCATCACGCGACAGTGTTACACATTTCCTCCTAAACCAATGGATCTATTTCTACCAAATTCTGAAAATTTGCTGTAGGGTTCAGAACCACATAAGACACATAGTTCAGGTTACATGTCGTAAACAATAGGAGTCGCGAAAAACTGTCACATCGTGCGATGAGACTTTATCCACACACTGTATGAGAAAGAGAGTACCTAGTGACTTGCGACAAACTTTAAACATAATTTTAAACCTTTATTATACTTTTTATCGCTGACTACTACAGCAAAATGATGAAGGAAAGACAAATGTTTCTCACTTACTACATTTTCGCTGTTAATGGGCTACAACTACGGCATTCGGCATGACGTTACAATTTATAATTTCTACACTACGAATTGTACTTGCAGGAAATTTTACAGATAGCTGAGAGTGTCTTCGAAATTGCATCACAGCACGACACGTAAATCATGACAAAGGTACACATAAACAATAACGTTCATAGAAAACCGCCCCATCACGGCATCAAGTTTTAATCTACTACTTCTTTACTACTAATTGTATTCGTAATAGATTTTTCAGACATACAGCGTTTATACAAATAAATATCTACCTGCTAAATTATACAATTGTACAGCACATAATTCAATAAATATCAGGTCATATATAGTAAGATAAGTAAAATAATAATAATAATAATAAAAGCATCACATCATGCACAACGTTTTAATACATTTCTTATTTACTACTAAAGACACTCCTCTATTCCAGTCAGCTTAAGGAAATTCCTGAAAAGTGACAGTGCTGTTGACAACTTTGAACTGCGGAGCACCAAGGAAAGGAAGAGAATGAAACTGTGTACATCCAACGAATACCCATTATTTCCTACAGATCTAACTTTAACTTCAAGAGACTGAGGTTTCCAGTGAGATTTGCATTTTCTATTACGATAAATAAATCACAGGGCAATCTACTAAATAATGCGGAGTGGATTTGACATAACTTTGTTTATCACACCGACAAATTTATGTCACTTGATCAGTGGTGGGCTCAACAAAGAACTGAATTTATTCATACTAGCTCGTAGACAAGTAAGAAGAAATATTGTTTATAGTCAAGTTTTGAATTAAATGTATGTATGAATGTTACATATCATTTATATTTTTATTACCACCTTTCTTTGTTTAGATACTGCAGTTGTAGTTTTGTACAGTATGTAAGATAGTCTTACTTCTTATATATTCTTCCATAAATATAACATGTTTTTAAACAAAAAGAGATGAACAGAGGGTTAGAGAAGTACTAACTCAAGGCTTAAATAAATTAATAAATACCTGGGCAACGCCATGTTTTCAGCTACTCCGTAATATTGCTAAACACACATTTTTGATAGATTTGTTTATAAATTGCATTTAGTCGAATTGACAAGATAATATATCAATTAAATTCAAATGACATTTTTTTTGTGAATCAGTGCGTCGAAATTAACCTAGTGAGTAATAACATTTCACTTCCTTTCACCAAATATGGATTATTCAGATGTTTGTAAATCTATCGGACCAAACTGCAAGGTCATAAGTCCGTAGCTTACAAACTACTTCAACCTAGGTAAACTAATCTAAGGGCAAACACACACACACCCATGCCCCAGGGAGGACTCGAACCTCCACGGCGAGCAACCGCGCGCTCCGCAGCGAGACGTTTTAGACCGCTCGGCTACTACACCGCGGCCCAAATATAGATTTTGACATAAGTAAGTATTGGTCTATTTTATATTACGTATTTTTAGTTGCTTTAATCCAATAGAATTATTGACAGTTCGACAATATGCAGTAAACATAATATATGGTCATCTTTAAAATGATATTGAACTTTTAAATTATTTTCTGGTGTGAATAAGCTTTTGGGTGTCAGTGTCAGAAGTTGCGCAATCATGCCGAAATATGCTGAAATTTGTTTATCCACAGAATTTTACGTAAATACACTTTTTAAACATGGTTTCAAGTACTGCAAAACTATGCCAGGATGGAAATGGATGGTGTGGGCATCGGTTGATGAAAATAGAAGGCAAAATGTTCTGTTGAACCAAAATACATGTTTATTCTTCTTAAAATGTACGTATTGGAAAATAGGGGCCGAGGGGGTGAGGGCGACGTCGGTTCAGATGAGCATAGCGCAAGACAGAAGTAAATTTGGAAGAAAAACTGTGGATTTGACGAAGCAGTCAGGCCAACATGTTAGCAGGTTGGCAGCCGGAATCAAGAGTGTGACTGCTACGCGGTGTGCCAGCTAGGTCCCACGGCTCAAAGGAAGGCCCCACGTGATTGCCAGCCGGCCTCTGATTGGTTGATGATATATATATATATATATATATATATATATATATATATATATATATATATATATATATTGGGTACCTTGCCCAGATGAACGGTCGTTACCCCGTATAACACTGAATTTCCGTTCTTTTCTATCGTTTCAGCCCCCCAACCCCCTTCTCGAATAACACGATGCCAAGGCGAATGTTTTCTGGAATGGGGAGCTCACCACGTCTACGCCACACACATGTACGTCCGTCACTCTTGACACCTAATCTCATTACTGGACACAGGTAGCACTCCATTCTCGAGCCTTCTTCAGGCATGATGGGTAGTGTCGTGGTGTTTGTGAGCGCCTGGCCGGATTCGCACGCGTGCCTACTCCAGCTTCAAACAGACGGTTACCAACGGTCCTTCATGGCGGAGCAGGTGCAACATAGGCCCAGATTTCGTGCTTGGATATTTGGTGGGCCCCCCATTGTGCGCTCAATGCATTTATACTACACCGACGTCCAGAGCCTGGTCTACTGGTATGTGACAATTTCACATATCATAGCCAATAGCAGCGACATGTCTGTGAGATGTGCACCAGTCCGTCGATACATCCATCCAGCTTAACAATCAGAAAGACCCCAACCAAATGACTGAAGCTGTTCTGTAGGGGTATGGGTTTCGTTGCTGGGAGATGTTTATACTCCAGAATGAATTACTGGATCAGTAACACTACAACTCCGTGCCGCTGAACACGGTCGTCGATGGTGTCGCAGTTTTTTCCGACAGTGTATTCTCACTTCTTTTTCTGCTGAGATATGAACTAAAATTGAGTTAACAGATCAACAGCATGAAAAGTAGTTATGTGGTAAACTTAATTACCAAATGATTGTAACCCATTTGACTGAAATAAGCAGAAATAAATATATCCAGAGAAGCTCACTGACATACTTCTATAAAAAAAAACACATTTTGGAACTAATAATAATCAAATGTTATATAAGACAGTGTTGCCTTCGTGAAAGAACTAACAAAGAGCAGTTAACAATTTACAGTTTTGTATTTAATTTATAAATACAATGGCAATGTAAACCTTATTTATGTAAGAAGAAATGTTACCAGAAAAGCGTTATTCGCCTTAATGCTACGCCTTGTTTCATTGTATAGCTAAAATTTAACAAGGCAGAGAAATTTTACATACATATACACTCACCTTAGATATGACTAATATATTTAAGAAGAGAAAGAAAAGGTGATAATGAATGGTTGAGCTATACAATTGCCTCCTCTGGCAATTAGTTTAGAATTTAGCAGTTGACTACAGGTTGGCACAGATGATAGTCGCGTACGAAGGGGCTCGAGATTTCCCTGTATGCCACGGCATTCGATACAGTATCGGGCTTGTTCGAACAATCACTTGGCATTTAACACGAGTGGCGCGAGTGTAAAGGAGAAAGGGATACGAAAGAAACTACGAACTAGTGAAAGAATAAGCTATGTGTCTCCTTCATATCTGACAATTCCTTGAAACACTGGGGAAAATTCTACGAAATACTACAATTGTAATACCTTTTGTGTTTGAACAATTTTCAATAAGATTTCTCTTACAATACCGTTCGATATGGATATATAATCATTTTTTGCTGGCATAAAAAAGGTAACAGGCAAAGGCGAAATAAGTGTCCTCCAAAAATATTATTTGACTGAACCAAGTACAAAATTTTATTTGTTTACGCGAAACTGTATTGATTTGCCATTTAGGCTGCGAATGAACAGTTCAGTCTCTGTTCACAGTTAAAATAATTAGTTAAAACGTAACCAGATTTCACTCAGTTAACATTCACATGAAACAAGGCAGAAACTAAGAGAGTTATCAAAATGTAGTGCCTAATAAATGAAATACATCGAGATTAAGTGATTGTAATTTTTATCGCTAGAAAAAAATGTATAGCGGCAAGACCCGTCTTGATGTAGATCTAACAAACGTAACTAGATCTCACGACGAACCTAAGCTCAAAAATTTGGCAGAATAATAATTGTAATATCTTATTTAATTATTAGTTGTCGTTTTTTACACATGGCAAAATCGATAACGTTTTTTACACATGGCAAAATCGATAAGTTTTTTTAGACCATATTTTTCAGTTCTGTACAGTGCTAAAGTTCACAGTGCATTGAGATGTTGAGAGATAATTGCAGTAGGACGAACAAAATTCGCTAGATCGCAGACCGATCGAAAGATTGAAGTGATCGAATTGTTCAAACAGTTTGAGTCGTTTTCAGCCCAACAGCCCGAGTAGTTATTTCAGCGTATCGTCATAGATTACATAGAAATCTTAGTATCTTCTTTGACTGCCACCGGGGTAAACATACGAATTCTCAGAAGCTACACATTTGCCTCGCTGTTTTCTGTGTTCTGTTATCGCGCTAAACACTTACTAAGCTCTACTTTTCTTGGGATATGAGCGTTATTTGAAGTTTAATAAGGTAACTGGCAACTGCTTTCCTTTGTGCTCTACGTTCAAATTAGTTATTTTTCAATTAATTTAACTACCTACTGGGATGCACGTAATAGATTTTTTTTTTCATTGCACCTTTGTCAGCTGTAAAAGAAAAGACGTTGCAAGCGACGGCAAATGCAGACATATGTACAGTTTTTCGAGGGAGGAGAACAAGGTTTGTATTCTTGCATATTTAGGTAAGTTTCAACAAAATTTATCAGAACTTTAAAATGGACGAGCCTCTCGGATATAATCTTCTTATTATAACAACTGTTTGGAAATTGAGGTAAAAGTTACGTATTACACCCCCCCCCCCCTGCGAAGTACATTATTTCGTTTAGCAATTAGTATGAATTTATTAAATGATTTAACGGTCATTTATCTGTATTATTTTATTATGTTTTGTCACAATCCGGATTTCGGCTGTATAGCCATTTTTAGGCGTACAATTATGTCAGTTGATCGGTACATGTAGGAAACCAAATCGTCATTCCTTGGAGTAACAGTTTACATATGCACAACCTCGTGGGTCGTCATTAACTGCCGCGCGGGAGTAGCCGATCGGTCTGGAGCGCCACGTTGCGCATCGCGCGATCACCCGCGTCGGAGGTTCGAATCCTCCCTCGGGCGTGGATGTTTGTGTTGTCTTTAGTATAAGTTAGTTTATAAGTAGTTTGTAAGTTTAGGGACTGATGACCCCGCAGTTTAAGTCCCATAAGCGTAACAAAAATTGTCAAATGCAATTTGTAGAGCATTCAAGTAGCATTCCATCATATGCTATGATGGAGTGGCACTTGATTGCTCTATAAATTGCATTTGACATTAATATTTTCAAGATGCATCGGAACATGGGTCAGTTATGCATTCTCCATCTCGCTGCCAACATAACAGTTCGGACTTTAAATAGTTATTAAGGATTTTCTCTAATCATAATAAATAACACTATAAAATATACATGGGGCTCGAAAAACGACAACAAAATACATACTAATTGCTAAACGAAATAATTTATTTCGCAGATAGAGTCCAACATGTAACTTTTACCAGAAATCAGTTGTTCATATACGCTGTTTCAAAGTAGCGCATATTTTGCTTTACGACATTTTAGTAGTTTTACGTACATAGGACACAAATGCTATGATTATGTACATTGCTAACTTAAGCTATTGTAGACCGAAAGTCTAAAATGATTCTCAAATTGCTTATATGTTTTTAGAATAATCTCTTAGTTGTTGTTAGTAGATTATTTATTTTAAATACACATGTTTCGGGCTTAGCCCATCATCTGGTGACCGATATAATATATACTGAGCATTGAGCTATTTAAATTTGTCATTTAAAATACTATTGTTATGTGGTGCCATATAAGAATAAATATCAAATGCATTTGTCACTACATGACAACAGTATTTTTAAATGACGTTATTTGACCTGTTAACACAAGATAATTTGATCATGCAATTTCCATTGTTAAATGTATTTTCTTAAGACAAATATTACACTTTATATCTTGCGTCATACTTTATCAATGTTAAATAATTGTCTCACTAGAACATGTACATGTATTATCTACACAGCAACTTATAATTTTTGAACGTAAAACTTCCAAACTGCGTTGCTATTTCTCTGTAGTGTTTACCTGATGGTGGTGTAACAGCCGAAAACATTTAGTGAATACAATAAATTTGCAGAATATTACGCATTTATCTCGTGTGTTTCATTCAAAATTACATTATTTACATAATACTACGTTGTTAATAGATTGATCGCTCTAGGGGGGGGGGGAAATGAGACAGGGAATTTTTTTGTTCATCTTCCAATGATGACAATAATGGTTGTGATGGGATTCTTATGGTAAAAAATTACACACGTAATAACATTGAGTCATAAATGAGCATTATACAGATGCCCATCTTCAAATGAGTGAGCGTACTTACTTGTAGGAAGAAAACAAATTAAATAAGGCTGTTCAATACAACGTAATTACTAGAGAAAAAATGTTATTTTAAACAATTGTTAAGCGATTGTGATTGTATTGCATGCTCCATTTTATAATACTTACGATTATTGTCGTTATTTATTAAACACAGACACTACTCTCCTCTTCTTTTTCGGAGTTCTCAATGTACTTTAAGGTGTTTTCAATCATACGTGTTAACTTATGAGGTCATACAACGATTCAAAACATCGGCACGATGCTAACGCTCCTGCATCACTTCTGCTTTTGTAGAAACACAAACATCGCTCATATTTCGGTTGCCTGCGTTCCATTAACGGAACTTGTTCCTTCAAGAACGCAACAGTTTCCGCAAAACTGAACTGAATGTAATAAAAGCACAACCTGATCGAGTGTCAAGATTTTTATTCGTATCATAACTGAACATCATTTACACGTAAACTGCTTTCATCGTGTTAAATTCAAAAGACTGAAGGAAAGAACACTGTGCTTTTTATCAAACAAAATTTGCATCTCTTGTAATGTTGTGCCTTATGCTAAAGAATAAAAAAATCTTAGAAAGCTATTTTTCGCTTGAAATACAATGTCCCTACATGACGTGTCAAAAATCTCTACGTTCACCATGAAAGTCCCTTAAAAAAAAAGATTTCTTACGTATTGAGTGACTCCCCTGCCGCGGCGGATTAGCCGTGCGCACTGGGACGCCGTGCTGTGGTCCGCGCTGCCGTTCGCCGTCGGTGATTCGAGACCCCCCTGGGTCATGGGTGTTTGTGTTGTCCTTAGGTTAGTTTACCGTAGTTTAAGTTGTTTGTAAGCTACGGACTAATAACCACGCACTTGAGTCCGATAGATTTACAAACATTTGAACATTTTTGACTTCCCCTTTATCGACATTATTGTACAATGGATTGTTACTGTTTTGAATTAAAAAAAAAGTACTTCCATTCTGCATCGTACCTGAGAAAAGTCGCTACGTTTTGCAAATCCGTCCCTACGGTTTGGAAAAAAGTCCCTACGTGTAGGGAAATGTCGCTACGGTTGGCAACATCGGTCCACAGCCGAAGAGACGCATACAACGATGAATTGTCATGCGCTACATTGTTGATACTTAAACTATATTTAGTTAAACAATTCTGCACAAAGAGTATTTCAAATTGTGGCATTTACTACGTTCACATGCAACACATTTTTTGGAAGACGAAAGCCGAATTTCGTAAACAGTTTTTCCTGTTCTGTTTACATGTTAAAGCATGACTCGTATGTATTATTATTATGTGTGTATCAATGTATTAAATTATGGTTGAGATTAAAGCTTGTTAATTGTTTCTTCATTTGTAATGTTCATTAAGGATTTAGAAATGAAGTACAATTACAATGATTAAAAGTAACTGTAAAAATAGCTGTAAAGATACAGTTACTTTCGATGTATAGTAACTATAAATGTAACTAAGTTGCCTTTCAGGAAAGTAACTTTAACTTAGTTACTTTAAAAAGGTACTTTCCCAACCATGATGCATTTTATATAGAATTTTACTTGTATCCGTGTTCTCAATAATCCGGCACTTCTGCTAATCGGGAATCCATAAGTACCAAGAATGGCCGGGTGTGCGTGTCTAGGGTACTTTTCCAAACCAACCGATAGGACAGTTTAAAAAATATCATCTATACTATCGTATGTCACAACTATCGACGTTTAAGTAATGCTAACAAGGAAAGGGTATTACACGTGGGTAACTGATTTCGATCAAATTTTGTATAGACGCTCTAAATTGAATTTAAAGAATCACAAGTTTTGGCTTTTTGCTGAACAGTAGTTGTTGAAAAAATTAAGGTCAAAGTTGATGATGGAAAATCAACAGTTTCAATGCTATACATCGAAACATCGTCTTAAGATGAGCGTTTTTTACTAATATATATGGAGTCAAAAGTTAATGACGTTCAGGTCATTAAGATATTTGTGTTTTCTTGTTGTAGCTTTTGGTACAGCGATTTTCCGAGCGCCGACTCTGGTCGAGTGGTCCACAGCTTGCAGTTTCAAAAATGGATCCAGGTTCGAACCTCTAGCATGGCAATTTTTTGTTAGATTTTTTTATGTATTTGATAATATTCTCATTTTTGTAATACCTTTTCTTGTCTTATTTTGAAGTAGGGCATTGGGAAGTGTGATTAATTTTCAGTTAAAAGTATTGTGTGTTAACAGCTGTTTTATTTCTGATACAGAGTGCAAAAACAGTAAAAATAATAACAATAAAAAAACTTCTAAAGTATATTGTTACGTAATTAGAATTACTGCCCGTCTATTCTCAGCGTTCTCACAGCCAATAGGGCGAAACTTACCATAAAAACAACAAAAAAACAATTATTTCACACAACCACGATCGACATATTGCCACATTCACATGTTGTCCGAGATAATTCGTGGAAAATAAACCTGATTTATACTGCTGAAGGCAGGTCTATCAGATATTAATTTCGATGCGCACTAAGAGTATAAAAGCATATCTTGAAAGACAGGTGCCGACAGCTGATTATGGACCAAGGCGTGAATTTTAATAGCATCTGCTTATATCATGAATTTCTCTGCACTCGTGTATGTAGCATGTTTTTGAAGTCTTACGATAAAATTCTTGAGCTGTCGAAACAAGTAAACGTACCAAACTTTGACCAAGAAAGGTGCATTTCAGTTCTATCACTTTAACAGTGCAAATCGGTTGAAGATAATCGACTAAACTCATGTCGTTGCGCGTCATATCGGTGTGACCACCCCATGAATGCAGAATCAAGCAAAATTTATTTCTCTGCACATAAGATGTGGGAAATATTTTTGTTTTGGTTGTTTTTAGGATAAATTTCACCCTAATGGCTGTGAAATCGCTGACGAATAAAGGCCAGTTATTGGAATTACGTAATAATATGCTTCAGAAGTTTTATTATTTATTCTTTATTTTTATTATTTTCGCACTGTATCACAAGTAAAATATCTGTAAACAGATAATACACTTAACTGAATATCAATCATACTTCTCGATGCTCTACTTCAAAATGAAACCAGAAAAGGTATTAAACATATGAGAATATTATTAAAATACTTCGAAAAATCTAACAAAAATTGCCATATTGGAGGTTCATACCTGGATACACAGTTTGTCAGTCCAAGCCCTGGACAGCACGACCGGCGACGGCGCTCGGAAACTTGCTCATATTTACGAGTACCGAAGCTACAGCATTAAACACGAAAACGTTCACTACTCGAACGTCATTAACTTTTGGCGTCATATACATTTGTAAAAAAAAGCACAGATTCAGACGATATTTCGATGTATAGCACTGAAAACGCCATTTTCCATCGTGAACTTTGACCTTGATTGTTCTTGAACAACTAATGTCTAGCAAAAAGCCGAAACATGTGTCTCTATATATCCAGTATAGAACGAACATGCAAAATTTCATCGAAATCAATGACCCACACGTGAGACCCTCTTCTTGTTAGTGTTACTTAAACATCGATAGTTTCACATACCATAGTATCGACGGTATTTTTAAACTACCCCTTTATTGATTATATACCGGTTGTTTTGAAAAAAGAAAAAATACTTGACTCTCGCTATCCCGGCAATTCCTGGTACTTAGGATGCCGGATTAGCAGAAGTGTCGGATTATTGAGAACATGAATACAAGTACAATTCTATATGAAATACATGTTTGAAGGAACTTGCTTCCGTTCTAGTAGCAGTGGATATTAGTCCTTGGTAGAGGATAAAATGATAAAAAGAAAAAAAAAAAAAAAAAAAAAAAAAAAAAAAAAAAACAGGTCATTTCTGTATTCCAGGACGATAATATTGTAATATTGTACTCAGTTGTTGCTTTCATTCCAAATTACTACTGCCGCTAAACTTCAAAGTCAGGTTCCGCTTCCTTTTATGAGTCTTCTATTTATAAGGTTACCTAAATGTGTCAGATCCACCAAATTATTTCCTTGTATTATTGTACCGTTAGTGAACTTTAACACGTCCGCTGCCGTTCACGCTCTGGCGCGTGTAAACGTTACTTGAGTCAGGTGGCGCTCACGCTGTGGCGCGTGCTGCGACCTAGCATCCTATTACGGGTTGTTGTAAACTGGCATCGTGTAATAAAGCTGTATAGTCTGGTAGGCACTCAGGGAAGAGTATAAGTGATATGCACACGCACGTGGTTCCAGATTTCCGCGTTTGCATTACCGGCTACGAGCCACACGCGCTTCTCATGATATCATGATAGATTTATTGGATTCTTATGTAAACAAGCAAGCAAGCTTTTGTTCAAAAAAAATGTTCAAATGTTTGTATAGTCTATGGGACTTAACTACGGGGTCATCAGTCCCTAAACTTACAAACTACTTATGAACTACTTACGAACTAGGACGGCACAAATATCCATGCCCGAGGGGGGATTCGAACCCCCGACCGTAGTGGCCGTGCAGACCGTGACTGGAGCGCCTTAGTCCCCTCGGCCACCGCGGCCGGCAGCAAGCTTTTGATTATTTTAATTTTATTAGTTACCAGTTTATAAAAAAAGTACTTCTTAGTTTTGATATTATTCATACTTATATTGCTGATGATATAGAAATAAGCATATGTTTTGTGAAATACCTTGTATGTACTGTTTGTATCGTTCATTTGTTGTTTTCACAAAAATACAAATGCAAATAAAAAACCATATAAAAAAACTGAAAACTAAAACCAAAACATTCAGTGGTTCAAAACTATCAAAAGATACTGTCAAAATACGATCACGCCAGAGCGTGAAGTGGCACCTAGCGTCATCGCCCCAGAGCGTGAACGGCAGCGAACGTGTTAATAGCGGCTACGAACAGTAACTACTACTCCAACACCTGATCGGAAGAAAGAAAACGCAGTATTACAAACCTGCACTGTTTTAGTGACAGAACTGAAATGCACCTTTCTTTTTCAACGTTGTGACGTTTACTTGTTTCGACAGGTCACGAATTTTATCGTAAGACTTCAAAAACATGCCACTGTGACTGCGATTTTCCATCGTCAACTTTGACCTTGATTGTTTTTCAACAACTACTGAGTGTCTAGCAAGAAACATGTGTCTCTTTATCTTCAATATAGAAAAACCATGAAAAATTTTATCGAAATCGGTGACCCACATGTCAGACCCTCTGCTTGAACGTAGCGATTGCTGCGAGTTGTGAACATAGGGACCTCCGCCTGGAGTCTGCAGGTGGAATAGGGTTGCCTGGAGCAACAGGAACGGTATGCAAATCACGGACTAAAGTGAAGTTGCAGGGGCCAGCTACCAGCATTCCACCCACAGGGGCCTTGCCGAGTTATCGTTGCCGTCTCTCCTGCAGCGTTATGCCACAGGTGGTCGTCTGCGTGCGGGCAGCGCGTGGTAGGTGTGTATTATGCAGCAGAGAGTAACATTTTTGCCTGTGATTACAGTCAGGTCCGCGGTGCCCAGCCCGGTTCTAAAGGCCCAGCGGCGGGGTCAAGGTCACGGCCAGGACCAGTGCAGTCAACACAGTCAACACTGTCAAGTCCGTCTCAGACGACGCTTGATTTGCTGCTGGAATCCGTGTTTCGTTCCCCAGCGAGCTGTGAAGCGTGGTGTAGCGCTGGGCACTGCGGTAACATTCGTGGGAGGTTGGCTGCACACGATGCTTCGTTTACCCTAGATCGGTAGAAGACGAAGACTTGACAGTAGTCTTGTTAGTTCGCGAACGAACTATTTCGGGAGAGCGCTCCCACAGGCGAACTACGCGAACTAGTTCGCAGATCCCTCGCCTCTTAGTTCGTCCGCTCATTTACCAAAGAGTGACGGGGAACAGCGAGGGGACGCGAGAGCGCGCAGAATCGCGTGATTCCCTTCTGCCAGTCACCGTCATTCCGAGCTGAGATGCAGCTCAGCTGTCGTTTTATAGGCATTGCCCAAAAATACGGGTAATAGCACACGCTTGGGCAACACTGATCATTATATAAAACAGCTGTCATAACAAAAGAAAGTAGTAGTAACAGTAGCAAAATCCAAAAAGAGCGTACGAACTAAAAAGAGCGACCTAATTCGCGGCAGAGCTGCGAACTAAAAGGAGAGCTACCGGTCGCGAACTAAAATATGCGCGATTGGGCGCGAACTAAAATACGTGCGATCGGTCGCGAACTAAAATATGTGCAATCCGTCGCGAACTAAAACATGCGTAGTCGGTCGCGAACTATTATGCCAAATGTGTCTCCTTCTTAATTCGTTGGATTCTTTTCCGAAGACCGACGGGCAATAGCGAGAGAGCGCGCAGCAGAATTAAAAATCACGTGTTTGCCTTCTTCTGATGAGTCATTTCGAGGTGAGCGTCTGCCTGCTAGATTACATAGTTCAGTGCTACAAAATTTCTGTTTTGAAGTATTCTGCACTCTCCAATATCTGACTAATAAATTCCACAATGCTAAGATATAGAGATTAAACTTAAACGCGAGAAACTATCCACAAACTGTTTCTTTTGGTTTGCGTAACATCGTTAGCGGCTCACGCAGCAAGCGCATGAAGCAGCTAGGTGGGGGAACTTCTCCCTCCACCTGCATGCGCAGACCACGCCGCTCAGCCGTCAGTGGGAGTGGACAAACTAAACGAACGAACTAGTTCGCGGCAGAGCCGCCAACTAAAGTGAGCGCTCCCGATCGCGAAGTAGTATGCGCAAGACTACTTCACAGTGTAAACATAGACGTTTTAATAGTGATGATAGCAAAGCGTAGTGGACGAGAAATCAGCGTGTTTTTATTTATTGAAGAAATGAGGCATGAGAATGACAAGTGTAGATTGTAGAGTCGTTTCGGGTTATCTCACAATCATAACGTGCAAAGTGTTTTGACGATATTATTTAACGAACTTAAATTCACTTGATGAAAAGGATTTGTAAATAATTATGATTTTGTAAAGGAACGTCTTTATACATTGTATCAAGATACCTTTTTAATTTGGACGTATTGTATGAAAAGTTATCCATTAAACTTTTTATTTTATAACACATATCTTGTCTGATAATAGGCTACTACCAACACAAAAGTTGTCAACATGACACTTGGAACACACAAGAAAAGTAGCATCAGTAGTCTCTAGCGGCAAGCTTGGAAAACATACGCTCATGTGACGAAATGCGTCTTCTTCATTCGCTTACGTTAAAATCCACCACAGACTACAAGCCGGAAAATAGGACATGTCCTTTCTATGAATTCCAGCATGCAAGACCGCAGCGGATGGCCGAGGGGACTGAGGCGCTCTAGTCATGGTCTGCACGGCCACTACGGTCGGGGGTTCGAATCACCCTTCGGGCATGGATATTTGTGCCGTCCTTAATATAAGGTAGTTCATAAGTAGTTTGTAAGTTTAGGGACTGATGACCCCGTAGTTAAGTCCCATAAGCTGTACAAACATTTGAACATTTGAACCGCAGCGGACGTCATTTTCCATCTCAGCAGCCACCACTGCTGACATCGCACTAGACTCACCCACTATCAGTTCTTCTTAGGTGTCAAGTTTTTATTTTAGGTGTTGTAAATATTTCGTATGTGTTATGAAGAACAGTACTGCAATTAGGATAGTATGAGATGCGGGCTAGTGTTAGAATGAAACAGGTGCAATTTCCCCCTTGCATTAAATAATTTCATTGGCTCATCAAAGAAGAATTCCTTCCTCATCAGGGAACTATGTTTGTGTTTCTATTGCAAGTACTCTTATAGCTGAAACCACGAGCGAAGCCAGGCCGCTAGTCAGTCACCACTACTGTGCCAGACCAGGACAGCCATTTTCTGGAACTAGAAATCTCTGCTATCATTCTAGACCGGGACAGCCAGACCCTGGAACTGGAAGTCACCACTACCATTCTGGACTGGGACTCCAGTTCCTGGAAGACCAGGCAGCCCATTCCTAGAACAAGAAGTCACCACTACTGTGCCAGACAAGAACAGCCATTTCCTGGAACTAGAAGTCACCATTACCATTCAGACTGGGTCCCCAGTTCCTGGAACTAGAAATCTCTGCTATTTTTCTAGACCAGGACAGCCAGTTCCTGGAATTAGAAGTCACCAATACCATTCCAGACCATGACCCCAGTACCTGGAACTAGAAATCTCTGCTATTATTCTGGACCAGGACAGCCAGTTATTGGAACTACAAGTCACCACTACCATTCCATACTAGGACCCCAGTTCTTGGAACTAGAAATCTCTGATAATGTTCTGGACCAAAACAGCCTGTTCCTGGAACTAGAAGTCACCACTACTGAGCTGGACCAGGACAACCATTTCCTGGAACTAGAAGTCACCACTACGTTTCTGGACCGGGATCCCAGTTTCTGGAACTAGAAGTCGCTGCTATTGGTAGTTACTGGAACTAGAAGTCACCACTACCATGCTGTACCGGGATGCCAGTTCCTGGAACGAGAAATCTTTGCTATCATTCTAGACTGGGACAGCCAGTCCCTGGAACTAGAAATCTCTGGTATTGTTCCAGACCAGGACAGCCAGTTCCTGAACCTAGAAATCACCACTACTGTACCAGACCAGGACAGTCAATTCCTGGAACTAGAAATCTCTGCTATTGTTCTGTACCAGGAGAGCCAGTATCTGGAACTAGAAGTCACCACTACCATTCTGGACCGGGATGCCAGTTCATGGAACTAGAAATGTCTGCTATCATTCTAGACCGGGACAGCCAGTCCCTGGAACTAGAAGTTACCACTACCATTCTGGACTGGGACCCTAGTTCCTGGAACTAGAAATATCTGCTATAGTTACAGACCAGGATGGCCAGTTCCTGGAGCTAGAAGTTGTGATATTACAGATACAAATGTGAAAGCCAGGATTTGCCAGGCTGTTGGGTTCCACAGCTGGCTGGCTAACAGTTCGGTGATACAGGTAGTCAGGGTTTTCCTAATGTGCTCGGAAACTGGAAGCGCTCTTGGCTGAGCGAGGGTGTTTGTTTCAGATTGCAACTGAAATACAATAGAGCCACAAACATTATTCTAAAAATCCATATAAAATCAGGGAATGATCTTACGACAAATATAATTATATGAATGAATACAGGAGATTTGGGAGAATCAAACGCCATAATTACAATTTAAATATCCCTTACAGATAAAAAGCCGATAAATCTCAGTACTATAATAATAATATTATAAGACTTATAGTTAAAATTATTGATACGTAGTGTTTATCAGTAACAGATTAAGAAGCGAATGGGCAACATTGCAGCATGCTACCTATTTTAAAGCATGTACCACATTATTTTCGTATTGTTTCTTGAAACTTTGTTTTACTCTCTTGTTCTGCTTTTCGTTGAGGTAATAATATTCTTGTGTCAGAACATAGCTTCCACCACAGAAACACAAAACATGAATCCAGGAAAGTGCATCACATTTATATATGTATTTTATTATATTTAATATTATTCTTAGTAACGTTCGTTTTTTATGTTGTAGACTGTCACTTAAATATTTCATGGCCGACTAAAATTACTAGATATGCAGCCGGTAATTTATATAGAAACAATTATGTAAATTATCTGCTGCATATATATAAACAATTATACCACTCCTATGAACCACAAACATTGACGAGGTGGGGGTAGCTTGCGTGCCTCAACGATATAGATAGCTGTACGGTGGCTGCAACCACAGTGGAGGGGTATCTGTGGAGGGGCCAGACAAACATGTAGTTCCTGAAGAGGGGCAGTATACTTTTCAGTAGTTAAAGGGGCAACAGTCTGGATGATTGACTGAGCTGGCCTTGTAACATCAGCTAATGTAGCTTTGCCACACAGTTACTGCGAACGGCTGAAAGCAAGGGGAAACTACAGCCGTTACTTTTCCCAAGGACATGCAATCGGATCTCAGGGCGGGGACTACTCAGGAGAATGTGATCATCAGGAAAGACAACACTGGCATTCTATGAGTCGGAGTGTGGAATGTTAGATCCCTTAATCGGGTAGGGGAGCTAGAAAATTTAAAAAGGGAAATGAATAGGTTGAAGTTAGATACAGTGGAGATTAGTGAAGTTCGGTGGAAAGAGGAACTGGATTCTGGTCAGGTGAGTACAGGATTATAAATACAAAATCAGATGGGGGTATTAGAGGAGGTCTGATAATGAATGAGAAAATAGGAATGCGGGTAAACTATTATGAGCAACACAGTGATCGCATTATCGTAGTCAATATGGCTTCGTATCTAACACCGACCACAGTAGTACAGGTTTATATGCCAACTAGCTCTGCCGATGATGAGGAGATCGAAGAAACATATGAGGAGCTAAAGAAAATTATTCAGACAATTAAGGGAGAGGAAAACTTAATCTTTATGGAAGTCTAGAATTCGGTAATAGGAGAAGGAAGAGAAGGAAAAATAGTAGGTGAATATGGTCTGGCCAAAAGGAATGAAAGAGGAAGCCGCCTGGTAGAATTTTGCACGGAACATAATTTAGTTATAACAAACACCTGGTTTAAGAATCACGAAAGAAGGTTATATACGTGGAAGACACCAGGAGACACCGGGAGATACCAGATAGATTTTATAATGGTAAGACATAAATTTCGGAACCAGGTTTTAAACTGTAAGACATACCCTGGGGCAGATATAAACTCTGACCATAACTTATTGCTCATAAATTGTAGGCTGAAAAAAAAAAAAAACTGCAGAAAGATAAGAAAATAAGGAGATGGGACCTGGATAAAATGAAGCAACCTGACGTTCTTGAGAATTTCAGAGCGAGCTTTAGGCAACAATTGACAGAAATGGTGGAAAATAAAACAGTAGAAGAGAGATGAAATAGTGAAGGCAACAGAGGACAAAATAGGTAGGAAGGTAAGACCTGCAAAAAATCCTTGGATATCTCAGGACATACTAAATTTAATCGATGAAAGGAGAAAATAATAAAAATGCAGTAAATGAAACAGGCAAAATGGAGTACAGACGATTAAGAAATGAGATTGACAGGAAGTACAAAATAACTAAGCAGGAGTGGCTAGAAGGCAAATGCAAGGATGTAGAAGAATGTATAAATAGAGGAAAAATAGATACAGCATACATGAAAACATAAGAGATATTTGGAGATAAGAAAAATAGCTCTATGAATATCAAGAACAGAGATGGAAAACCAGTTCTCAGTAAAGAAGGGAAAGCTGAAAGATGGAAAGAGTATATAGAGAGGCTCTACGAAGGAAATGAACTTAGAGGCAATATTGCAGGAAAGGGAGAAGAAGTAGATGAGGATGAAATAGGAGATAGTATACTGAGAGAATAATTTGACAGAGCACTGAAAGACTTAAGTCGAAACAAGGCCCCTGGAGTAGATGACATTCCCTCAGAGCTACTAAAGTCTCTGGGAGAACCAACCATAGCAAAACTGTTTCACCTGTTGTGTAAGACGTATGATACAGGTGAAGTACTCTCAGACTTTAAGAAAAATCTTAGAATCCCCATTCCAAAGAAAGCAGGCGCAGACAGGCGTGAAAAATACAGAACCGTCAGTTTAATAAGTCATGGTTGCAGAATATTAACACGAATTATTTACAGAAAGATGGGAAAGCTGGTAGAAGCCGACCTGGGGGAATATTAGTTTGGGTTCAGGAGAAATGTTGGAACACGGGAGACAATACTCACTTTACGGTTTGTCCTATAAGATAGATTAAGAAAAGGCAAACCTACATTTCTTGCTTTTGTAGATTTGGAGAAGGCCTTTGACAATGTTGATTGGAATAAACTCTTTCAAGTTCTGAAGCAAGTAGGAGTGAAATATAGGGAGCGTAAGTTTATTTACGACTTGTACAAAAACCAGACAGCGGTTGTCAGAGTTGAAGGGCATGAAAGGGATGCAGTAGTTGGGAAGGGAGTAAGACAGGGTTGTAGCCTTTCTCCAATGTTATTCACTTTGTACATTGAGCAAGCTATAAAGGAAAGCAAGGAGAAATTTGGAGAAGGAATTAAAGGTCAGGGTGAAGAATTGAAAACATTGCGTTTTGCCGACGACATAGTAATTCCGTCAGAGACAGCAAAGGACCTGGAAGAGCAGTTGAATGGAATGGACAGTGTGCTGAAAGGTGCATATAAGATGAACATTAAAAGAGCAAAACTAGGGTAATGGAGTGCAGTCTAAGAAAATCAGGTGACGCTGAAGGAATTAGATTAGGTACCGAAACAATAAAGGAGGTAGATGAATTTTGTTACTTGGGCAGTAATATAACAAATGATGTCGATTGTCATATTAGCTACACTTATTACTTATACCGTTGATTATACTATTAAATTTATTATTTGTGTTCTGTCCCCGATTTAATTACAATGTGTGTGGTATTGAACAATTTTTGGAAATACTCTGTTTTTGTTATAATAAACAAATGACGTTGGCATTTTATTATTTATTAGTGTCTAACTCCTATATATGCGCTATTATTGATAAATTATTACGGATTTTCATGGGTCACATTGCTATAATAGTTCCACCATTTTGTTCACACATTTTTTACCATAAAATTCGTAATCAGTGACTTCAAAAACCGCTGTGGGATGAGTTTTGTGTGAATTTAACGTCTTATTGGGGTTTTGGTAACGTTTTCGGGATTCCTCTCACAGTGCGGCGGCGTGGGGAAGAGCGGAGGCAACCTACAGAGGCACACTGAGACGACCGAGACGTTTCGGCGACAGTCGACACCGTCCTACTGGAAGCCAGAGCAGATTCAGAACGGTACTACACGACGAATTGGGAACTGCCTGCCTTTCACTACGAGAGGCATACTAACGACGGCCGCAGGCGGAGTCACGAGCGACGCAGACCAACACATCAAAACAAGAAGAAAGGGGAAGCCAACCAGAAGAGATTGCGGTCCCCAAGGAGAAGACAACGTCACGAGCGGCGCGGACCAGGACGTCAGACCAAGAAGAAAGGGGAATGCAGACAGAGGAATATGCTTCCCCTAAGAAGAAGACAACGAGAGACCAAAACATCATGTCGACAGAGTGCATAAACTGGAACAATCAACTAACAGATTATGAAGAGTTCAACCGTCTGAAGGAGACCCTCCCAGAGAAGACACAGGCAACCAACCAAAATCCAAACATCACCACCGAAGGTGAGACAACAACCACAAGCAGCACTGGCCCAGGTTTCCGTGGTTTCCTGTTGGCTGTAAGGTGAATACCAGAGCTGTCCTCATGCCCACAGAATATTCCCAATTGGGACAAAGCTTCCCCACCCTCCAAGAATAAAACCCAAACACAATGTGTTCCGAGCACAATTGCAAGCAAAATAAATAGAGCCCCCACAGAATAACAACTTCCTCCATGGCTAGAAAGTGCGTAGCGAGCACTATATTAGCCCGCTGATCCCCTAAGGTTCGGAATGAAACGTGCTAATATAGCCAGCAGTGACACACTGGAAGGCTCCCAAGCACCTGCCCAGCTCCACGATTTCAATCAACTTAACATCGTTTTATTTCATTTTTCTTTATTAACTTAGGTTAATGTTGCCTCTAATGTATGTTCCTTGGTCTTCTATATTTCAGAGTTGCAATCCTGAATATGGTCCAAAAAAGGTCCGAAACTAGTTAATCATTGCACTCTAGTCAGTTTTATATATAAAAACATTGCCATTCTGCATTTGATATCATCTATACAGCGACCATCATTGTTATTTTACTGACCAAGTGACAAAACTAATATTCTAACTTTATTGTTTCGTTTCCTAATGTAATTCCTTCAGCATCTCCTTATTTTCTTAGACTGCAATCCATTACTCTTGTTTTGCTCTTGTTACTGTTCATCTTATACTCTCTTTTCAAGACATTGTCCATTCCCTTTAATTCCTCTTCCAGGTCATTTGCTGTCTCTGACAGAATTACAACGGCATAAGCAAAATGCAGTGTTTTTATTTCCCCCTTGTGAAATTTAATTGAACTCTGTTGTCTATTTTGTTATAATTGCTGATAAATTTGAAATGTTACAACTGACAATTATTACTTTTGAAATTATGCTTCCCTAAACGTGGCAGCATACCACATATCATGTGTAGCCAGTGTCTTGATATTTATTCGCTGGCTGCGAATTTTTTTGACGTCAGCTCTATTAGGTGTAGATATACTACGTACCAGTGTCACATGAAAATTAGTGCCTGCCCTGGACTTGAATATTCTACTTGTCACAGGTGATTACTTTAACCACTTCTGTTATCAGTACATAATCTCTGTACCGATCGAAAACTCCATATGTCAAACTGTCAACATCCGCCGTCTTAGCCCATAGTATTCATCAACTAACGCTCGCAACTACTTATGGATACGAGCAAAAGGGAGAATAAGAAATATTTCTCTACAATGTCCATTCTTCAGACACGCATTTGAAGTAAAAATATCCAGCGTAAGAGGTCTCGATTCCTCGTAGATCCTTTCTTATTATTGCGGGGATTTTGCTGCATTATGTGATGAATGTAGTGGACTATAACGAAGGAAGTAGCAGTGTGACATGGAGTTTTGGATCGGTACGGATGGTGTGTATTGATAGCCGCAGTGGTTAAGGTGATCGCCCGCGATGAACGGAATATACGAGTCCTGGCCCGGCACTAATTTTCATGAGCCACTAACAGGTTGAATATATACGGCTAATACTGATGACAAAACAAATATCAGTCAAAGAATAAATTTCGAGATATTTAGTAAATCGGTGGATCGTCGTACATGTATGGGAGGAGCAGACCTTTGAAATAAATTTAGGCAATGTTTCACGGCAGCTCCCTTACGTATGAGGGTACAATGAACGATGGTGCTTGTCAAGAATATATCAGCATCATTCACAGCAGTCCATCGGGGATGATGGATGTTGATATACTGTTTTCTCTGACAGCATCTCTCCTGCATCCTTCGATCTGAGAAGCATCCCGTCGAAATATAGGCCATTTCGCTACAAGCTTTGTTTCACTCTCCTTTATACCAGAAGCTTCCCCTTATTATAATTTGAAGCTACCCGGCCAAACAAACACACAACTTGTTTCCCAATGTTAGATGTAGTCCAGCAGCAAACGGCAATATCAGAGTATCGCTGAAAAGTGTAAGAGGCGTATCTTATGAAACTGGGACAAATGTCCTCTTTGGTTAGTATAAAGTAACACCTCGTCTATTGTAATCTAAAGTCGACCGTTGTTGGCATATTTAAGAAGTATAATAATAATTAGGTTCAATTATGGTATGCATGATCTGTGTACGTTGTAACCTGTGGTAAGAAAATGTACACAAAAAGCGAGAGAGAAAAGAACTCCACGTGTGACGGTGGAATTATAGACACGGCAACGAAGTACAGCCGCAGCTTTTGGGTCGGCAGCAGAAATATTATTGAAGACTGCATCTGGTCGCTAAACGAATATTATATGACCGCCCTTCAAGACAGAAAACGTTATAAGAGTAAGCTCTAAGTCTGCTTGTCGTTCGTAGTGGGGCAAAATAAGTAAGACGTAAAATAGTATTGAACTCTTTTACAAGAACTTCCTTTGAGACGAGTTCCGACAGCCGTTTGGACCAGCTACTCCAATGTGCAGTATGTTCGGAAGTAAATATTTGTGTAAAAGTTATTTTTATTTTCTTTTTATCTAAAATGAAGTTACGAAATTGAAGGTCAGGAGTAATCTTAAAAGCTGACTGGATCATTGCGTTTGATGACCACCAGTCTCACTCCAAACATGCTAATAAAAAATAAAATAAAGAAAATAAAATAAAATAAAATAAAAAAAATAAAAAACTATTTTTTACACAGAATTAGAGTGTGATGAAAACACATGATTCTTTTTTATAAGTACTATCTCACTTTTGATCTTACCGCTTCTCAGAATATTATATGCATTAAGTTAATAATTGTTTAATAAAAATGCATGTATTTTAATTTTATGTCTGTGTTGTGTTTGTAACAGTAAATTAAGTCTACGGAAATGATACTTTATAGACCTTCATTGATTAGTTCGATGTTAGTCCCTCTGTCTCTCGCTGCTGACCAATGCCTTGAACGACAGAATTTTGAACGTAATTGCTGTCAACCTGTGCGACGCATTATTTTGCGACGCTACGGTAATTACAGCATTAAGAAAGGAAAATATTTTTGTCTTTGTTTGTTCCTTTGACGTTGTGTTCTGCCTCTATCTGATACAGATATTATAAGCCGCGGTGGAATGGCCGAACGATGTAAGGCGCCTTGCTGCGGAGCGCGCGGTTGCTCGCCGTCAAAGGTTCGAGTACTCTGTCGAGCATGGGTGTGTTTGTGTTTGTGTGTGTGTTGTTCTTAGGTTCGTGGAATTAAGTTTAAGTAGTTTGTAAGCCTAGGACTAATGACAAAAGAAGACTTACAAAAATTTGAACATTTGAATTTGAATCGTTGTAAGCTGAAATTAATTATTCATTCAACAGTACCGTTGCACAATAGTGGATCGGTCTTTAAAGCAATACTTCCTCAAATACTATGCTAATGTTATATTTCGTCGTAAGTATCTATGGTATTTTCATACTACAGTAAGTATGACAGTGCAAAGAATACTTCTACCATGTCTACAAAATCCTTTTACCAGAAAGATCCGTTATGTTAAAAACATTGCACTAACGTGTTCTACGGCCCACTTTATATTTGTAGTTTTATAATTCTTTGCAAACATTTTGGACCCTAATTGTAAATAACAAAAAAATATGGTGATACGATTACGACTCTACTATTGTGGTAATACCTATGCACCCAGCACGTAATATTGTTTCTGACCGTATTTTAACAAGCAGCCAAAATTATATGATGTTTGAGTTTAGCTTTGACAAACATACTCTTTTTTGACTTTTACCTCTTTGAACTATCATTTTAAAATCTCTCCGACATTTTCATTATATTCTTCCCTTAATATATTATCACCTGTCTTACCTTGGTAGTTCAAAGTTTATTTTCTGTGCCTGTACTGGTTAGGAATGACTGTAGCCTGGAACGAACGTAGCGTACATTTGGCGTTCGGATGAGTGACTATAGCCTGGATGGAACACGCGTAAATTTGGTGTTCGTAAATCAGTCACATGATATCCGTCACCCGAAAATCTCTTTTGCGTACTCCATCTTGCTTTCTCTACTTGATGGTTTTCTTATTATAACTCAAGCGTTGTCATTTCAAAGCAATGACGCACTGAAAATTATCGCAAACACGACGTTCTTAGGACAATAATTTATAATCTAATGTTGTTTTTTTTAACAATTTTTTATATCAGTCAACCGGTTGCGTAATTTTTAAGTGCTTGACCTAGGTTTCGTTGCCACTAGGAACAACTTCATCAGAAGAATAGAAACAATTACCAAAAATGATGACCACAGAATAAGTATCTTATATAAGGCTAAACAGGCTAAACAGTGAAAATACCAGTACTTACATGAAACACATGACGTCAAAAACTTTACGAGCAGGATTGCTCAAGTCGATTACAATAAAAACTAGCATTTTGCCATACAAATGAAATCAGTATGGTGTGAAGGGCATGAAGGAACTGCCTACGAGGCATCAAACATGTAGTCACTTAAATGTGCACTAGGCCGCGACACATATGAGCGACAAGTCACGTGGGCAGTACTAATATTACATAATTACGGACACAATCATTTACATTTGTGAAACGTTTACAATATTATATTCCACTATTAAATGAAAGCTCCACGAATGACAAAATGTAACAGAAAATCGTCAGAAATATGCAGAAGCATACGTACTTACAAAAGACATGCATTAATAGCGAAGTAGTATAAGCAACTGTGCATACCAAAAAAAAAAAAAAAAAAAAAAAAAAAAAAAAAAAAAAAAAAATTACTGATAAGATCACGGTATAGCAGAAATAACGTACTAAAGTGAATGAAGTACAACCAATTAAAAGGCAAAGCAATGTTACTGGAGGAGGGAAAAATCCCGGAAGACAAGCATCACCTTAACGTGAGCACCGGCTTGAAAGCGTTAAAGCAATGTTTATGTTTCAATTGTAATGGATCATTCAACATATCTTTATTTGGCAGGTGCCTAAATAGTTCTAATTATTCTAAGACGTCAAGTTTATTTTCTTTAGGCAGAATCGTCATTTCATTAAAACCTTTAGGATTATTGAGAATGTTGAACAGATGGGGGCATAACAGCTTTTAGATAATTGCAGAACGACATGTTGACCATAGCTGTTTATTTTTTCCTCAGTGCTACCGGTTTCGGTCATTTACCATTATCAAGCGTTAGCAGAGATTAGCGAGTAGCTTAACATGTCGTTATACAAGAATTCAAAATTATAACATAAGAATTTGCTGTCATTGTTCTAGTCATTGATAGTATCACAGTGGCTGACTGTTACAGACTATCAATGACTAGAACAATGACAGAAAATTCTTATGTTATAATTTTGAATTCTTGTATAACGACATGTTAAGCTATTAGCTAATCTCTGCTAACGCTTGATAATGGTAAATGAGCGAAACCGGTAGCGCTGAGAAAAAATAAACACCTATGGTCAACATGTCGTTCTGCATCTTTGTCGTGTGATCAGCAGATGTTCTGCAAAAGTTGAATTATGGACATTAGAACCTTTTCTCCCTAACAAGTGTTCTTTGTACCTAACGTTAAAGGCTCTGCCTGTCTGTCCAGTATAAAATGCTGAGCATGTGACACAGGCAGTTTTGTACACACCTGAGCTACGTAAGGGTTCGTTTAAAACTTCCAAATTATGAATTATATTTTTTTGTTGTAAATTATTGTATGTGGAGAAAGCAACTTTGCACCCGTATTTCTTAGATAACAGACGCTGAATCCTGTACAATATGTTACCTAAAGACGGTATTGAAAAGAAGTTTTTCTCTTTAGAGATTTGATTGGAACTTAGTGGTGATTCTTTTATTGGTTTTCTGTTCAAAGATCTTTTTAACTAGGGAAGGTTCATAGCCGTTATTATGTGCTACTGTTTTAATCAAATCGATTTCTTCCTGTAGTTTTTCAGGTGGCAAAGGGGTGGTTAGGGCACGGTGACTAGCTGAATGAACGAATGCACTTTTATGGGACTGATCGTGTGTTGAGTCTGAGGGTATAGCATGGTCAGTACTCGTAGGTTTGCGATAAATGTCAAAAGTTATTTTTCCATCTGCTACCAACAATTTTAAATCCAAGAAATTTAATTCACGTATTTCATTTTGAACCTCACATGTGAAACTAACTTTTTCATGGAGGTTGTTAAATTTGTTGAACAGCTGATCAATTCTTAATTAGTGCCATTACAAATAATTAAGATATCATCTACGTATCTCGAATATGATAAGATGCCCAATTCCGCAGAGTTGTATCTACTGAAAAATCTGTCTTCAAGTGAATTAATGAAAATGGCTGCTAAAATTCCTGCTAACGGGTTTCCCATTGCAAGGCCGTCATGTTGTCTATAAAGTTTCCCACTGAATTCAAAATAATTTACACTAGTAGTAAACGAACCATGCCTAGAAAGACACAAATGTTACTCGAAATATGTTTTTTGCACGATCATTCAATACAAAGAACCATTTAAAATCAAAACCAGAACGTTATTGTACGACTCTTCTGACCCTAACCACTTCTACTGCACGACAAGTTCCAAATCTTTACACCAATTAAATGGCAAGCTGTAACTCTCACCCACAGATGAATCCCTTGTGGTTCAAGTAGCCAACGTACACTGGATGCTTAGCCATTCACAGGCAGATGCCAAAATGCAGTTCAATACTAATAAAATAGTAGCAGATGCGTAAGTGTTCCACCAATCTTCTTACACAACAGAGTCAGTGCCATTCAACTTATGTTCTCCAGCAAATAACAAGTAACATTTGTATGTATAATGTACATGCTCAAAAGGTTTAGATCAGCGCTCTATCTAGGTTGTTTATTTGTCACATCAAAGATAGAGGTCTGCACAATTTTTCTTGTTGTTGGTTGCGAATATAAGCAATCTAGGAATATTCTTCTGTTGACAGACCCTTACCTTCGGTGGTGTGTATAGATGACTCTTGTGAGTTTTCTGTTGGTGTTGTAAGATTCTTTATACTGCTTCTGCAGTGTTATCGGTGTGCGCTATTGCATCTGTAGTCGAAGATATGATTACCTAAAATACGATGCAGTATGTATTCTACAAGGTTAAAATAATTTGGTCTGGATTGTTAATACTGTAGACTGTTGTTACTATGAAAATATTATGTAAGATGGATGTGGTGTATATGAAATATGTAATAAGAGTTGAATGATGAAGGCAGTATTCTGTCTCTCCGTTGTGTTTTTTTATGTCGGGTTCTCAGAAGTGTGTTCGTTAACTTCTGCATCTATTCTATTTTATCAGCCATGTTTCTTCCTCTATACCCTGACCTAACATTGACAGGATCGACTTGTAAATACACCAAAGCTATTGCATGTTGTCATCTGTGTGGGGTCTAAATGTCTGATCTATTGATGCAATTTCCTCTTAAAGACTTGGATTAGTTCCAGGAGTCGTACAACCTCGCGATGTGTTTGGATTTAAATACTTCTCCAGCTACAATATTACATATATGCATAATTTTACGACCGTTCCACTGTCTTAATAGAAAAAACAATCGAAGGTTCTGATGTGTATTTCTTTGATCTGTGGGTCTATTTACCTTAAGAAGGGATAGAAATGGGTCTGTTGTGTTTTTTTTTTAAGTTATTGTAGCTTTGTACATTTTTCGTAATGCAGGATGTAATATAGAAACAATGTAGATGGAGCGCTGATCTAAACTTAACCTTTCGAGTGTATAAATTGTACATACAAACGTTACTAGTTGTTTGGTAGAGAACATAAGATGAATGGCAATGGCTCTGTTGTGTAAGAAGAGTGGTGGGACACATACGCATCTGCCACAATTTTATTAGTATTGAACTGCATTTAATTGGTGTAAAGATTTTTGAACATGTCATGTAGCATGTAACAGGATTTTCAGTGCTATAGGGTTGTTAGGGTGTGCAGAAAGAAGTGGTTAGGGTAAGAAGAGTCGTACAATAAGGTTCTGGTCTTGATTTTAAATGGTTCTTCATATAGAATGATCATTCAAAAAGCATCTTCGAGTAACATTTGTGTGTCTTACTAGGTGTCATTCGCTTTGTCCTAAAAAGGGTTAGATGTGGATGTTTTGTGTTGTAATCTTATGGTTTTGATGTGAAAATCACCGATCTGTGAGTCGCTTTGTCCTAAAAAGCGTTAGCGTTGGATCTAATGTATTGTAAGCTGTTGTAGCAAAGTGTCGTTTTCGCGATGTGGAAATCGAGTTATACGCATCCTACGTTTCTTCCCTGTATGGAAAGGGCCCATTACTCTTCTGTGGTGTATATAGAGCACCCTGACGAGGTGTTTGCTGTAGATCATCAGATCTGCAGGGGGAACAAGTGTGCTGAGGAGCACTCTAACGTCGATGTGATTACATATAATATGTAATTGTTTGCATCTGCAACAGCTATTTGTTGTTAAGACTTATACTACTTCGTGTAGAACCTTTCGGTTTTACAGGTTTATGGTTATAGGAGAAAATACTGGAAAGCAGGCTACGTGCCAGAAGAGGAATGCTTCGATTGGTAGGGTACCTGTTAGTTGGTCAGTTATTGATGTACTTCTGTGCTGTTCTAATCTACAGCTAAGCAAGCATTCGTTTAAATCGATGTTGTGCGATACATCGGTGTATGGACTGCAGTTTGACTCTACATCGCAGTTTAGCGCTTATCCAACTGTTTGTGTGTGTGTGTGTGGGGGGGGGGGGGGGCTTTTATGTATAAAACAGGTCATCGCTAGCTATATATTCATCACGCAAGTTATAACCGCTGTTGCCGGCAGCGGTGGCCGAGGGGACTGAGGCGCTCCAGTCACGGTCTGCACGGCCCCTACGGTCGGGGGTTCGAATCCCCCCTCGGGCATGGATATTTGTGCCGTCCTTAGTATTAGCTAGTTCATAAGTAGTTTGTAAGTTTAGGGACTGATGACCCCGTAATTAAGTCCCATAAGCTCTACAAACATTTGAACATTTATAACCGCTATCGTAGTCAACTCATGTGGTAAATACTTCGTTTGTGTCAACTGCGAGAAAATATTCCATAGAAGTGTTGCAGTATTTGTCGGTAATACGATTGTGCGTGGATGTCTCTTTATGCCTTGTAGAGGTTAGAGATGGTTTTTATTGTGTTGATGTTGTATTAAGAGCGATGGTATAGCTCAGACAAATCAATCGTTTCTTTTTATTCTTATGGCAGTTGATACAAGCAAAGTAATATTCTATCTTCGAATAATTAGCTCTTGTGTATTCGTAATCTGGTACAGACGATGTAATCTGGCTTGTGTAAAATACCGATTTCGATTTGTTTAGTCATACGTTTCGTTGCAACATATAGGTGTTCTACATTTGAGGACTGCATATTGATACTTAGTAGTATGGTTATGTGTTAGGGATGGGGTGTATATCTATCTAATTTCTAGTGGTGTTTACTTTACAAAAGGACGCCTCTCGGTAGGGTAGCGGAGATGCTTGTGGTGGTGAATTATTGTTCTTCGGTCGAGAAGCATCGATTTCAAGAAACCCTTTGGTCAGGTGATTTAAAGCTGGGTAGTTACCTTCGTTGGGAGGCGCGTTTAATCGATTGTTTGATCTCTAAAGGATTGCTCTTGTCATTCGATAAAATTTATTGGGTGTTGTATTAGTTTGAAATGGTGTACACTATTTTCTGTTGTTGGTTGTAAGGATTAGATATACAGGGTGTTTCACTAAGTGTGGTTGCCTCTGTAACTTATAAAATAATAGGTGACGGGAAATTTTAATGCGATAGGTCAACACAAGAAATGTTACACTTTCTGCGGAGCTATGAACATAGTTTATTGTATCATTTTCCAAAGAGTTACAGCACAAAGATATAATTTTTTAAATGGAACAATAGTTTCTTCTATCGTGCATTGGATTCGTGGAAACCATCTGCGTCCAAATCAATTTAAACTACATTCCTATCACTGTTAGTTTAGGAGCTACTACCCTTCAAAGTTTCAGGGGCACATATGACACGCTGTACATAATACATGGCTGTGTGGTGGGTGATGGATGTTATGGCGGTGGGAAGTTGATCCATTCGACGGCGCATTACATTATGCATTGAGGAACATGGACACACATTTGAACATCTCATGTAAATCGACTTCCTACCGCCATAACATCCATCACCCACCACACAGCCATGTATTATGTACAGCGTGTCGTATCTGCCCCTGAAACTTTGAAGGGTTGTAGCTCCCAAACTAACAGTGATAGGAATGTAGTTTAAATTGATTTGCACGCAGCTGATTTCAACGAATCCAATGCACGATAGAAAAAACTATTGTTCCATTTAAAAAATTATATCTTTGTGCTGTAACTCTTTGGAAAATGATACAATAAACTATGTTCATAGCTCCGCAGAAAGTGTAACATTTCTCGTGTTGAACTTATCGCATTAAAATTTCTCGTCACCTATTATTTTATACGTTACAAGGCAAACATAGTGAAACACCCTGTATATAAGAAAAAGAGCTTGGTGTTGATCTGGATCATTCCTTGTTATCTGTTCTTTGTATGTCGGGCATTTGTACATTGCAATTGGGTGTCTTACAGATGTTTAACCGGAGTACAGATTTGTTAGAAGGGGGAATACGATGACTGTTTGTGCTCGAGTGATTGTTAAATGTACTAGGTATGTGGTCTAGTGACTGATAGAAAACGTTTCAGAAATACTGTCTGGTGGAATACGCAATGCAGAAAGACGCATGATCAATTGGTTAGCTGTTCATGAGGCATCCACCAACAACGCAGAGATAGTGAGATTGTTGCATGCTATGTGCTTTAGAACTTTAGTAAAAAAGAGCTGGGATGGTTAGATCAGTTTGTTGTAGGTTATTGTTGATTGCAGTAGTAGTTCGGTCGCTAGTTTGGAAATGGCTGTTATTACAAGTGCTTACAGAGAGTGTCGCAGGCTAGTTGGGATAGAAATTAAGTAAAAAGTGTTTGAAATACTCTAAAATATGCGTTGCAGTGTCTGTTTCCAGTTGTGGATGATGCTGTGTTGCGATAGAGCTCTAAAGAAGTCGATTTACGATTATGATCATGTGGTTGTAAAAACTTTGCCTTTATACGATATCTGATATCTGATCTTGTGTTAATGGTGTTTTACTTTATGACTGGTGGTAAATTATTTATGATCTTTTAACTTATACCGGCGTAGTAAATTCGACAAGTTCGTCATTGTAAGATATGATGACAAGGCAAAGTTGCCATTTCTCCTACCTAGCCGGCCGCGGTGGCCGAGGGGACTGCAGCGCGCCAGTCACGGTGTGCACGATCACTGCGGTCGGGGGTTCGAATCCCCCCTAGGGCATGCTTATTTGTGCCGTCCTTAATTGCAGCTAGTTCATAAGTAGTTTGTAAGTTTAGGGACTGATGACCCCGTAGTTAAGGCCCATAGACTATACAAACATTTGAACATTTGATCTCCTACCTAGATGCAGCTTTGTGATATCACGTGGAATGCTGGAGCGAAACTGGCTATGAGGTACTGGAGAACATCTCCAGAGAATATGCTAATGCTATGGCTATACCCTATAAAGTGGAACCAACTGATGTTAAACTAGATGTTGTAATGGAGGAGCTCCCATATATACCACAAAAGCTTCGTGTAGTTGACTATCTCCTGGATTTGGGCATCCCACTAGAATTTGCAGGGATTTTTTTTAACAAAATGGAACTGTGCGAATACCTAGTATCCACCCATGACTTTCGACTGGAAGGGAGCTGTGTAGACAACAACAACGTGATTATGGACAGTGATAGGGCAGGTGGAAACGATTGGTTTATGTTGACGTCGAACTGCCGAGTTGATACATTTATATGTCGAATGACGAGTTCTGGGAAAAAAAAATTACCGGTGTTCACCTTATCGATTTTATGAAGTGTCCTGTCATGCGTTTTCGGGAGACTTTCACTTCTTCATTTGGTTGAGAACAAGGCATTACCAGGATGGAGGCTGCAATATACACTTACAGAACAGATTGCGGGTTTGACTCTCTACAATACTGTTGAAGTGTGTTAAACGAGGATAACCAATACTTAAAAAGTGCATCCTTGTACAGTGTGTCAGTCCTATCCACGCGGTTTTGGCTAACAAATTTCTTACAAATTTTACAAATTGTTTACTGGGTTAATAAGAACAGCGAAAATGGATTGGTGTGTCCCTTAAGCTACTGAACTCCTCTGTGCGATAGGACGTTTGCAGTCTATGTTGATTGGTACAAAAATGTTCAAATGTTTGTACAGCTTATGGGACTTAACTACGGGGTCATCAGTCCCTAAACTTACAAACTACTTATGAACTACTTACGAACTAGGACGGCACAAGTATCCATGCCCGAGGGGGGATTCGAACCCCCGACCGTAGTGGTCGTGCAGACCGTGACTGAAGCGCCTCAATCCCCTCGGCCACTGCGGCCGGCTGATTGGTACATTGAGCTTGCATGGTAATCAGAAAAACGTGTAGAAATATGATGATAGATGTATGCGTATATGTTAGTTTCCTTTCTTGTTTTCCTGCAGTTGTGATATTCCTGGCCTGTGGCCACTTCATATTTCTGGCCGCTGGCCGTTTCTTTGCTAACATTGTACGTGCCTTAAACGCGGAAGAAAGACAGCAGTGCAGCATATGTTGAAATGTGGGGTGGGGAGCAGTAGCATATGGCGCAGTAGGTGCTGGTTCCCGTGGGAAAGCCCGCCTATGTTACTGGTGCTCTCCTCGCATTGGCTGCTGCATTTCACGTCACGTGATTTCTTTTGAAATTACTTTTGTTTATTATAAACTAAATATTAATTATCCAGAGCTGAGAATTTATTATAAATATCTCTCAAGGACAGGCTAGATTTGGACAGTTTAAAAAGTTTAAGTTGCCTTCTCTTATTGTAACAAGAGAAGAGCGATTTTGCAGAAGGTGCGCGACGGCCCTGTTTTGGAGCGAAATAGAGCGTCAGTTGCCCTCTCGCAACACGCCGCAGTTTCAGTCTCGAGCTGACCACTATACGCGCCGGACCGCGCCGGTCATGAGTTAAAGATTTTTGCGTAAATGTGATAACAGTCGAGGTCTCAACATGAACTATGGGCAGCTTAGGCCGTATCATATTAACAATAGTTGCTAATTTTTTTATTATTTATTTAATAAATGGCATCCCTGACAATTAAAAATCTCGCGAGTCGCTTATTATGCTTCCATCATAAAGAACTTTAGCCTCACTTGTATGCTGTAGAAGAACCAACGACCTGTGTGCTGTCTTCTGCGCTGGGGACACAACTATAGAAGACAACAGGTTAGTCAGAACTCTATGCTTTCCATAACGACATGGACAGCAACTACGACACCTCGTGCGTACTGTAGGGCGGTACAAACGCACACTGCTACGCAACAGCATCCGCAAGGATGCGGAGGTTTTAGGGGACTTGTGGGAGGAAGCAGTACTAACTTCTCCGTCCGCAAATAAAACCCTAGGAAGCTTGTACAGTGTGATGACGAGTCGTAAGAGTTTCTCGTTGGTGTGCGATAGAAGTGTTTGCGATCATTACATTGCACATACACAGTTATACTGTAACAAAAAAGTGTGTATATAACATGTTCCATGTCTGTTTATCTGACGCTCTTCTCGCACTGTGTGCTGTCGTTTGTGAGCCGTAAGGTGCACTAATTTCCTCTTTAAGTTTAAACATTTAACTTTTTGTTTGTGTAACACTATTCCAAGAGAGGATGATTCCACAGTCGACCTTATTGATGAATGTTTTGGCCTCTAGAGGGTCTATTAAATTTCGTTGTGTTTAAGCATTGTCTACTATTATTGTTAGGATGGATTATGTATCATCGACTGTACTTTGACATAGGACTTTGAAATATGTGAGGTTTGTTGATGATATGTAGTGATGGCAATTTTTTTTTTTTAACGTACAGGTGTTCCGGTGTATAGGTTAGCATTCTAGTTAATAGAGTAGGCCTCTTCCTATGCAGTAGACAGTTACTTGTAATTATCGATTTAAAAAATATTAATCCGAGTTATGTTCAGTGGAATGAAAAAAAAATAAAAATAAATCTTAGTTAACATAGGAAAGGAGCTTGATTTGTGTTTGGAGCATGAAATTTTTGTCTCTATGTGTTATATTTTGGGTAAAGGGCTGGTTGAACTTGCTCTACAGAACTGAAAATTTGTTGTAATCGTGTTGATTCCTAGCTACCTGATACGTAAATACTACCGTTATGTCCTCTCGGTTGGGGGGAGACGTTTGCGGTTCCGTGGTTGCTGTATTGGCACGTGTCATCGAAGAAGGATGTTGTTAAGTCAGTGCTCTCGAAGAGAAAAGTTTTAGTGTTGATGGTCGGAAATCGGTAAACTGCTGATCTTAAATTATTTCACGCATTTTTCTTTTATTGTGAATCTCCGCGGAAATACCGTTGTGCAATAGGGGTTAGTTCAATTTAGTTTAGAGAAAGAACAATTTTATACGTCTTCTAGGGTGCTCGATTAATGGTATTTGCAAGTTTGACCTGGGTCAGATAAATGTTGTAAAGACTTGGAGCATTTCGAAAAGAAACGTTAGCAGTGTTTAATATATTAACAGGGTACGTTCTTTAGTGTGTGTGTGTTTGTGTTTGTGTGTATGTGTGTGTGTGTGTGAGAGAGAGAGAGAGAGAGAGAGAGAGAGAGAGAGAGAGAGAGAGAGAGAGAGAGAGAGGGGGAGAGAGGGAGATAGATAGAGATATAGGTATTCCCTTTGCTATCCTTAGTTTCAGCAAGATGGGTGTATGCAAGATGTGTACTGGTTTAGCATTTGCGTTATAAAAGGAATAAGACGTAAAATTAAACTCCTTGAAATCTCTCGTCTAGAAGAATTGTCGGAAGGTGCAGAAATGGATATTAAAACCATCAAAGTGGTGGAATACACGTAGACATGGAGTTCGAAAACTTATCGGTCGAAATACTGGTTGGGAGGAGGAAACAGAACACAGCGATGCATCGATCTAAGGAAACATTGTAAAGACTTGGAACATTTCGAAAAGAATTGTGTGCATTGTCTAATACTGTTACAGGGCAAGGTCTCTAAAGAGAGAGAGTAACTTAGATGTTTTTTTAAAAAGAGAATGCTTAAAATGATAATGAAACGTTATGATATTTTGTCTAAACTATTAGCATATTTTTATAGATAGGACTGTAACAATTGTTTTATTTAGCCTGCCGAGAGAACACTTGTATGTTTGTGATCGCGTTGGAGATCGAGCTGTATTCACATTATTGTTGGGCGTTTTTATTTTAAAATGAAATTCATCTCTAGATTGTTCGTACCATTTCTGTGGTGTCTATCGAGAGAAATTGTTTAAGATAGTTTTGTTACCTAAAGAGAGCTTGTAAGATGGACGCACACAAGTTTGTGGCGATCGTTATTTTACATTCCGTTTATTATCTAACGTGCGCATTTTTTTAACACGTGCGTCGGCTGTTACACGCATAATCTGTGCGGAGGGATACATTTATTCTGCCCAGGCACCTTTGGGCCGAACGATTTATACAAGACAGGACAATTTTTTTGATAGTTCTAAATGTTCTACTTTGGATAGAATTGTTTTTAAAAATTGTTGATAAATGTACGTAGATTATACGACACGTAGAGTACACAAACCCATAGCATTTATTTATGCTGTTTCTATATTTACCTGCAAAATTGCGAGTTGTACTTCAGGTTTTATCTATTACGTTACTTAAACTGTATGTACCGATTCCGAGAAAACGTAATGTTCTAATTGTTAATGGAAAAACATAGGTTGTCGCTATTAATTTGATATGTAAATCTATATGAATTGCCATATGTATGAAAGCGCATTATTTGAGAATGGTTTCACCAATTTGGCTGATCTTTTCTTTTTTCTGTTCGTAATTCTCAGGACAAGGTTTGTATGAAAGTAATTTTTTTGAAAATCTGCCGAAAAATACCAGAATTTGAGAAAAACTGAAAATACGCTTCCAGCTCGGATCATTTTCTATATTCTCCAACAATCAGCTTATTCATTCGCTAATCACCTAGTGAGCAAATAAGCTGCAACAGAGCGAACAAATACGCCAAGGAGCTTAGAATAAAGGAAGATGGCGGTATACACATGAGCTCAAAACAACCAGAGAGATGTAACATGTAACATTGTTTCTTTAGAAGCCCCTCCGTATTATTTCCTCCATGGTGTTATCGGTGCTGATCATATCTTTCGAGAATTGCAAAGATAGAGTTGATGTCAGTTCGTGGTATTTTCGAGTATTACAAACAAATTGAATACAGATCGTGGACTATTTTTTCAGAAAAATGCCTCCATTGCGGCGTCGTAATATCGGTCGGCGTACGTGCAACGCAATCCTAATGCGTGATCGTAGAGTCAATGATACTGACGAAGATCGTACACAGCGCTTGGAGGTAAACTGAATCTTTAGGTGTATGAATTGATGAGAGATTGAATTGGAAGAAACACATCGACGAATTGCTGGAAAGTTTGAGTTTAGCTACTTATGCTATTAGGTTTATTGTAAATTTTTGTATTAGACAGCTCATTAAATTTGCATACAATGCCTATTTCCAACCACGTCTCTCATATGACATCATATTTTGGGCTAATTCATAACTGAGTAAATAAAAAAGTATACATTGCACAAAAGCGTGTAATCACCCAAGATCATTCTGCAGGCATTTAGTTAAGGATCTAGGGATCTCCACAGTAGGGTCAAAATATGCATATTAATTTATGAAATTTGTCATTAATAACCCAGTTCAAAAGTAATAGCAGCGTGCATAACTACAACACTAGGAGAAAGGATGCTTCACTATTCAAGGGGTGAATTATGTTGCCACAAAAGTTATTGATAACTTGCCAGACAGCCAGCTACCATTTAAAAACAAACTGAAATACTTTTTAAATGGTACATACTTCGACTCAGTAGGTGAGTTTTTAGATGTAAATTAGTAATTATTAGTAATTTTCCAATAAAAGGAAAAAAATAAAAGTATACATTTCAAATATCATGTAAAGATACCTGTTACTAAACTGTAATGTATCACATCATTACGAAATGCCGTATTCATGATCTATGGAACAAGCACTAATCTAAACTCAGAACTTCTGAAGCACCTAAACAAATCCAGATTTGCTATGCAAATGTTGTCGAACACCGGAGATACATAAGTAAAAAAGCTAACGTATTATGTGTATTTCATTCAATAATGTCACACGGCATAATTTTATGGGGTAACTCATTAGGCCAAACAAACGTATTCCAAGCCCAAAGCCGCGGTGGAGTGGCCGTGCGTTCCAAGGCGCCTAACTGCGGAGCTATACGCTGCTCACCGTCGGAGGTCCGAGTCCTTCCTCGGGCATGGGTGTATTCGTTGTCCTTAGCATAAGTTAGTTTAAGTAGTTTGTGAGCCTAGGGACGGATGACCAGAGTAGTTAAGCCCCATAGATTTCCAAACATTTCAATTTCCAATCCTGAAACCGTGCAGTACGAATCATTTTTGGTGTCAAATCAAAAACATTATACAGAGGATTATTTAAGGAACAGGAGATATTAACTGCTCCTTCCCAATACATTTAGTCTCTGGTGAAATTTGCCATTGAAATGTAGGAGAGACCGGGGCACATTTTCCATAGGAGCAAGTTTTCCAAATCCGTTCATTTTCGAAACAAACCGCTAGATGTTACCACCGGCGATACTGTAGGAAGTAGCAACAAAGCAAGCTTCATTTACGAAAGTTTCAGTGTTGTACCAGCAGTCACAACGTCGGCAGGGCTGTTTTCGTCATTTTTGCAAATGTGAGTAAACTTTCGCGTTTTTATTGAAACTTAAAATAAACATTCTAGCGTTAAACTTATTATTTTGACATTGCACACACTAAAAGTGGGTTTCTTTCTTCACGTAACTGTGCATTTGTTTTGTAAATAGATTACACTGCTACTCATGGACGTAGTGTTATAGTTCCGAATATGGCGACGGGGCACGTTTTTCGAGTGCATATGAAAAGTGTGTACAGTTCACGAAATGGGCGCATGGAGACTGTACGAAAGGGAATGTTCCATTTTTGGTTTGCTTACATTGTGGTTCAGACAATCAGTATAAGTATTGTGAAAAATGTCTGTATTTGTAAAACATTTAAGTCACATATTTTGTAAAACCATTAAATAGCATTTGTTTTTATTTAATGTGGCTATTTTTACTATCATCTTTTGTAATGTATTGTAAATTCATGATAAAAATACGAATTCAGTGAAATCAAGATGATTATCTCTGTTTTAACATTGAAAGTATAATTGGAATATTTGCCATTGTACATTTTAAGAAAGCTGGAAAACTTGCCCCACATAGGGGCAAATTTTCCAACGCAACATGGTCAGACAAAACCATTTGCTACCAAGAATAATATTTACTATTTTTAAAAATATCTGTACAAGACTGTAAATAAATGTGTAGGAAATATAATGATCCGCTGTTTACCGCAAAATCGATAAAAATATGAAGTACAAAAATAAAAATGTAAAATTGTGGAAAACGTACCCCGGTCTCCCCTATCTTTTATTTTCCAACCAACAACTCAGTTCATGGATTCAATATTAGAAACTTCCACAAAGATTTAAAGTCACTTATTTTGGCTCGGAAAGGCGACCACAATACATATTTTCAATGATATTCCACCAGCCATAAAAATTAACTCACAGTAAAGTTCAGTTTGAAAAGAATCTAAAGGATTTTTTTCTGGCAAACTCTTTCTACACCATTGATGAATTTCTTAGCAGGAGTGATTGATGTATGTATGTTATTGTATACAATGTTCACAAAGATTTATATTGTGTTTAATCTTACTTCGGTACTAATCTCGTACAGCAATGTAATCATTGTAAATCAGTGCCGTAAAATAAAATGAAAATAAGAAAAACCTAAGAATTATCATATGCACCTAGTGTAGTCAGCATTTTGAATGTAGTAACAAGTCTTACTTCCTATTAAATGTAAATATTCTTAAGATGTTGTTTTTATTCTGACTGATTCCACATCCACAAGGACAATTTCATTTGAGTTCTGCGAAAGGTACATTAATACATCTATTCTCACTTTGTAAGTATTTGTTGTGTATGTTGTTTTCTGATATGTTCTGCATCCAAGAGGGCCTCATCAGTTTGGATCACCTAGAACGAAAAGTTGATCTAATCTAATTTAATGTAATCTAATCTTTGCAATTACTAAATGTGTGGGAATTATCTACACATACTAAAACCTATCGAATCTGCCCATATCGTCTCCACCCCATCCATATTTGTCCATTCCACTCTCCAACTCTGCCATCTTATCTTCTTTCTGACTTTCAAAAACAGGAAGGAAGGAAGATTAGGCTTTCCCGATGACAGCGTCGTCATTATAAACGGTTTAACCTTTAATTCTGTTTATTGTTATTGCATACCAAACTTGAATTAGGCAACAAAGTCGCTTAAAATGAACTGGTAAATCCGACGAGATCATTAGTATGCGAAATACGGAGATGGATCATTCCCGGTCCTGGACCTGTGAAGGAAGTATATTTCGTGTAAAATTACGAAGTTTCGAATGATTCATATTTCGCAGTAATAGTAGTATTCTAAGTATAAATTCTAGTCTTAAATGCAACTTTCTGATTTCAGTAAGTCTACGAGTGGCAATAAAACAGCACACACACACACACACACACACACACATATATATATATATATATATATAACTGAGGCAGAAAATGAAACGGCATATTTTTTCAGCACAGCACAGCGTTTTTTTTCGCAGTCTGTTTTAATAGAAACGGTGTTTACTTCTGTTAAAAGAGCAAGACCTGTTTGTCTGACAGAAAGCCAATTAGTGTCTCGAATATAATTCTGAATTATATGAGAGTTTTTGTTACCTTGTATGATTCGTTTCGTCTGTGTATTTTACACCTATATCATACTCACCACAACTACGAGTGTAGCATGCCCTATGTAGTGTCTGTGTCTGGTAGTATGGCCATTAAAGCGTTCTGTGAAAACTTGAAGTAAACGCGTCCTGATGTTTCAGACATTTTTGGGAACAACTCCTCTAATTTGTGTATTACATTTGTATTTAAATCTCTGCTTGTCTGCGTGGTTATTGTGTGTAAAAACTTGACGTAAATATGGTCAAGTACTTTTGGAGAATTTTGGTAACACCACTAAACGACGACTTCTCTACATACGTGAATATAAAAAGGAAAAATAGACGACGTCCGACATGGGAAATATGAAACTTTTATGTCGATGACAGCGAGACTAGCTTGTATTACTAATTAAACAAAATACTATGAAATTTGTACTCGTTGTTCAGGGAGATGAAAAGTTTCGAACCTCATAAAAGAGAGAGAGAGAGAGAGAGAGAGAGAGAGAG